>JAWWEU010000111.1:80248189-80294796 GCA_035583155.1 Acropternis orthonyx | reverse complement strand
CTGGAAAAACTGCAGAAAACCGCCCCGACGAAGCAAGGCACCTCCAGAAACCGCAGCTCTCGGCTCCGAGCCCCAGCGCTGACGAAAACCGCGTGCGTGAGTGGAACCGATCCAAAAAAAAAAACCGGAAGAAAAAAAAACGTTCCCCTCCTTCCTCCCTCCCCCGGAAGCTCCCCCCTCCCCTCTGCTCGGGGCTTCACTCCCAGTCCAGGCGGGTGAGGGAAAGGGAAAATTTTGCAACCTTAAACCCATAACACACTCATTGCTGGTTTCTACCTTAAACATTGAGACACTGACATACAACTCTTACGACATGGCCATCTAGACAATTCCTTATCCATCCAACAGTCCATCCATTAAATACTTATCTCTCCAATTTAAGGTAACAGTTTTGTAGGAGACCATATCTAAGGCCTTACAGAAGTCCAAGCAGATGACAGCCATAGCTCTTCCCCTGTTCACTGATACAGTCACTTCATCCTAGGCGGCCACTAGATTAGTCAGACATGATGTGCCCTCCTCCCTGAGCAGACATGACAAAAGCCTTTCCAAAGCTCCTCTAACTAAATAGACTGAACTTAAGTCTATCATTACAAAATCGAACTAATCCAGAAGAGTCTAAGAGAGAATGTCCTCACAACAGCTGCGCAGGCATATCTACAAAGCAATTTCCAGGTTTTTCACAACTCAAGTGATATTCTTCAACAGAAGAGCGGCATGCCTTTGTGTACAGAAATTCACCGAAGGACCTGTCTCATTTCCTGTCTCACAGAGAAGTTCACAGGGACAAGCTGTTGCTTCAGTTCATCAGAAGTAAAGTTGCTACAAAACAGCACTTTAAATGCTGGAACTTCTGATAAATCAAGGACACACAACCTTGCCTAGTGAAAAGGTGATGCTTTTGACGTACATAACAGCTTTCTGTTTTTAAACTCAGATCACAGTGTGCTCTACCAGGGTCTCCTCTTCCTGTTTGTCTCTCCTGGAGAGAAAGAAGGATTCTTATCACAGTCTTTTACAAGGCAAGTATGTTTCACTTTAGCAAAGGTCAAGTGCATTGTTTTTTATTGTGGTATATGTAACCTATTAAACTTTCAGCATTCAGCTTATCATTTCCTGTCCCAGCTGACTTGCCACTAACAGCAGAAGATGGAGAATTCAGCTGTTCTCTTAAGGCATCACTTAAGCTGATGCAGTTTTGCAGAACAGTTTTAGTGCACTTAGATTTCTGTCTTTTGCTTTGCTGTTTCTTTGTGTCACGTTAGCAAAGACAATTGAGGCACCTTTGAGTAGTTCATGTTGTTCATTTACAAAATTCAGAAAGGATTAAGCTTGAAAAACATGAGCACTGTTCATGGCTCTGAGAAGCCTCAGACTGGCTATTCATTCACAAATACATGTTTATATGGCATTATTATGATTCATAACTGAGACTTGTTTCAAAACAGAGCAACTGTCTCAGAATTCAGGCTTTTGTTTAGATGCTTGCAGAGACAAAAAGCTATCTAACAGAAAGTAAAGTGGCACGGGAAATAGGCATTATACAGAGGATTTATGTGAACAGCAGAATTCATTGACAAGAGTAGAAAGAAAAAGGCCAATAATGGAAACTTAAATAGCAGGGGAACCATGTACATCTAATAGCAAGGAAAGAGTTTATACAAAGTTACTTAACTAACCAGCTGCAGCTCCACACAGGCATGACTTTTAAAGCTAGCACTGGCTGGTAGATGCCCAGCTCACAAAATCTTTTTAATCGCAGTGAGGCATTTTGATGCCACACACAAGCGTGCCGTGTCTTTCACTGTGTATCCAAACACTTTTCAAACACTGAAGACATTACTGTGAGTCAGGAATTTACAATTTCTAATTTAGGAAAGGAAAGTAAGTTAGGAATTCAAACATAAGGGGGAAAATCTCTTACAAGCACAGATAAATTTAAGATCCAAGGGATGAGCTCTAGGTAATGCTGCAGTGTCATTTGAACATGTTACTACTTGCAGGTGTTCTGCCTACTGCTTGTTCAATGTTTGTACCTCCGCTGTGTCAGTTCACTCCAGCATAAAAACATTTCCTTTGCACTCAGCTATGGCACTAATCATTAAACTGAAGTCTAAGCTCCAGTCCTCTCTGCCTTAAAACTGGTTTGAATTGAGGGCCACCCTTGCATCATTCTGCCTGACCCCCTTCTCCTTGTCCACTCTACAAAATTACCTGGATTAAAAAAGCTGATGAGGCAGAACAAGGAAGGTGCACACTACTTAACCTGATCAGATGGTTGACTCAGTCCAGCACTTAACTCCAGAGCACAAGAGAGGGCAGCATTTCACTGGGAACTGCTTAAATCTTTACTGCCTCAGGAAGAAAGGATCACAGAGCCACAGTCGAGTGAGGGGCAGACAAATATCCCCTTCAGCACATTCTGCTGCAGAGCAGTGACCTCCTGGGCACTCCAGAAGCTGCCATGAGGCTGGGAGAATGACAGGCTACTGTTATTCTTGCCACAGAAAATTGTCAGATCCACAAATCCTGACTGTTCCCTGAACTCCAGCCCAAATCCCACTATTGACTCGTTTGTCCCTCCAGAAAAAAACAACTGTTGTCTCCAAAGGAAGGTACTTCCTTCCCACTGCAAAAGTATGTTGAAATAGTTTCACTGAATGTTACAATTTGCAAATCAGTAATTTAGAGGAGTTCACAGAGCTGCAAAGAATTATTACAACATTGTTTATAATATGAGAGGTAAGAAGTGCACAGATTAGAGCATATCAGGGTGATTAGTTTGATGCAGGGAAAAGTGAGGGGTGGAAAAGATGACACATTTTTGATCAACATAGAACATCAAAAGAAACCAGTAAGACCTGAAATAGCTAACTTTTTGCAGAAGTCATGTTTTGCAACATCCTTGAGCGAACTTCATTTAAAACATCTTCCAGGAAAATCACTTCTCCTCTCCGAGTCTTCATCCCTTGAACTAGACCAAAAGACACATGCTGGCACCTGTGTTGAAAAGCAGCAGGACCTAAAATTACATTTCAGTCAAAAGCATGTTTGCAGTGTTTGTTCAGAGCTGGATTGTCTACCAGGAAACAGCAATAACAGCTGAATAAATAACACTCCAACATGGGAAGCTTGGCAATAGAATCAGTAACTCTCATTTCAGCAACCAAAGCTGCATATTTTTTATACAATGGGAAAATTATGATCAGAATTATGATAACCTGGTCATTTGCATAATTTCAGGAACCTCTCTTGCTACTAGCTTTAGTACAGAGGTCTCAATGCAATCAATTGCAATCAAGAATAGGCAGGACAGACAAATCAAATTACTGTGCCAACACAGATCTGTTAATATAATTAGAAAAGGAGTCATAATAATTCTATTGTGGCCCCATTAAACTAAAAGTATAATTAATCATTGCTAATAATAAAATATTAGTTGCTTCTGCTCATAATAATCCCAAGCATTATTCTGGATCCAGAATCTAAGACAACTTTGAGCACTGTGAAAGGAGGCAGTTTTCTTGAATGCTAAAACCCCAAAATGTTAACCACAAAAGACATGCAGTCTGGCAGAGAGGAATATGACTTAGTTTGCAGATCCATTACTGACCTTTGCCCAGATTGCTAACAAGATTGGTAACTATAGCAAGTAACAGCAGGGATACACTCCCTGCAACAGATACTTCAAGCCTGAAACATGGTTCAAACTCAGATTCAGAACACTGCTAAAATATAATACATCAAGAAGTAATAATTTAATATGTGACCACACAATATCCCAGAAGCTACACCACAAAGTCTCTTCAAGATTGCTTCCCTTTTTCATATCAAGCAGTTATGAAAAACCTGTTAAATGAGAGACAGGGCTGTTTTTAACATCCTGAACACATGGCAATGACTCCACTCACAAATCAATCAGAGCAGCAGGAGTGGACAAATAGAATGTAAAGGCTGGTGCCGAGGACCTAAGGCCCACATTGCACACAATTCTAAGGGTTTGTTTTGTTAATTTTTTTCCTTCTTATTGCACTAGTATTAGTTGGGTCCTACAGATCAAATGTCTGTTTGCACTCTGGAGTTTGTTAGTTGCACACCAGCATCACATCCTGTAGCTAGTTTAGCTTCATCCAAAATGCCTACATGATGTGTGATATAGTATGATGGTAGATGGACACAATCAGGAGATGCTTCTCAAAAGAGCGCTCTACTGAAATCCCAATGTACATATTATCCATTCTTTAAAAAAATGCCAACAACCAAATAAGGTATATTATATAATTAAGATTCATAAATATTTACCTTTCTGCCCAGTCATAACCCATGAGCTTCAGTATTTGGAATAAATGTTGAAAATGATTACTTTGACTTTTATCTGTCTAAGGAATAGAATTGATGCATATTAGAGAACACTCCAAGTCTGACAGGGGTTAGCTTTTAACAGACAAACACATATCACCACAGATACAGTGCCAGTAAGTCATTGCAAGCAGAATTAAGGCCTATGAAGACATACAAGACTTGAAAATTGTGACAGCTGGAATCTATGGCAATGGGATTTTGCATCATGTAAGAAAAAGTAATCTACCTTTTCAGAAATTATTCAGGTCAGGAAGCAAAGCGACATGAAGGGAAAGGAAACCTTGATATTCTTTAGTTACCCATAATCTGTGAGCTGCCCATCCAAAAAACCACCTGGCACTTTCACTTCAGAACCTTGCTGCTCTCATTGTATACCTGTGTTTTACATTTCCAAACTCTAGGGTTCCTTTGGCTTAGAAACAGAACACCTTTAAGCTGTCTGTCTCCAGAGCCCATTAGTTTCTATTGTGATAGAAACTATTTCCAGTGTGATTTGTAGTTTTACATTATCAGGCAGCTATGTAATTTTTTTAAAAGAGTATAAATTATCACAATTTCTTAACAATTACGCGTTTTATGCTCTCTTCCAGTTACCCTCTTCTATGAAGTAGTTTCTGATGATAGTTTATGCGTAACAATGTGTTTCTAGCTACAGCTGTTGCTACAAAGTTCACTTTCCTACCTAATTGTTTTGACTACAACACTCAAGACTCCTTTTTATCCCTCCTTAAAAAACACTCCAGGGATAACTAAATAATCACTATTTCCTCATTTGTTTGGTGTTCCAGGACAAGGAGTGAGCAGTGAGTGAAGTTCTTATCTGTGTTTCTTCTCAATTTTACTGCTGTGTCAAGCACCTGCCTCCTCTTTCAGGGTTCCTCATAACCTGCTCCACACTCCTATCACCTCCCCGTGTTGACTCACAAGCAAGGCTGGCAAATGGATAGCAGTGCACAGCCTTTCAAACCAGGCCTTCCAAGCTCTTTTCCATGCATCTTACATATATCTCTGCACCTGTAACAAAGCCAGATCTCTCTCACTAAGTGGTTAGCTTTAAGGGAGATGTCTGCAGTCTGGCACCATGGATTATATTTAATTCTTCATACATAAAAGCAGTTTTATCTCCTGTTTTGAGTGCAACATTCAATGGAATCTTAGTACCTCTCTAATAACATGTCACACATTTTAAAATGTTTTGCATATTTTGCTCATATCACTGCCTCCTTATGAAATAAGTTATTTTTTTAAATCTAAATTGGTGAATGCACCCATTTACAGCATTACAACTAGTAAACCAAATTAACATTCTCTTGAACAAGTTGATCTGATGAAAATAAGATGATCTCATTAAAATAAGACTCAAGAGTCTCTAAAGAATTTTCTTGTAACTAGATGAGGATTCTGATACACATTTGTATTTAATAATTAAATACTACAATCAGGGTTCTCATTTAAACCCATGAAGTCCTCCTGCCTCTGATGACACTGAGTTAAGTCCTAACCCACTACACAGGACTGCCACAAAATAGCAGCAAAGCTCAGCAAGGCTGGCAGTTCCCTCATCACGCTGTCTGTCCCATAAGGTCTTCTAACAAGTCTATATTATTACCCTCTTGTGCTATAACCCACTTTTTCAGCCCTCAGAAGCGATAAAAAACCCCCAAACTTTAGTCAGACATTCAGTCAACATCAATCACATCACAGTCTGGTTTTGCTGCACATCTGTTTGGACGTGGAGTAGGCCAAAGAGGGCCGGGTAAGGAAACAAACAGTTACTGGAGCTCAGCTGTGAGCAGCTAGTCAGCTCCAGACAATGGCTTGACACTTGCTCACTCCCTGGGCTGAACATTCAGCCAACATCCTCATTTGTGCAAAGTGGAGACCCAACTCTTTTTTTCTACTTGTTCTTCCTTCCTTGGTCCCTACTACCTCTCTGTATAACAAATACAAATAATTGCCTATCCATGTGAACTAGACAGGAAACATCCTTAACTCTGAAAGCACTGCATTTTCACACCCACACTGCTCTTCAATGCCAATGAACTCACTATGTTCCAGTCAGAAGGGGCAGAAGAACTCCCACCAAAACCAAAGAATTTCCAAAACCAGTAACAAAAACTCCCTGTTCTATGATAAAATGTAGGAATGGCAAGCTATGCAAAATTTCCTGAAGACTGAAATAAAAGGAGGAATGTGACTTAACTAAAACTTGCTCTTTCAACGACCTGTGTATTTAATGTTGTGCTTACTGACCTTACTGATCTCTCCTGCTTCCCCCAATCTTATTTGTCACAATATGCTGACATTTGAAAAAGCTGTACCAGGGAAGGTATATGGGCATTACCAAATACATCACAGCAATATGCAGTTTTTTCCACATGTTATTAATTGACTTCATATAAGAGAATATGGTTTTCAAAATTATTTTTTTCTAAAGATGGGAAAAAGAAGATTTGAAAGTATAATGTGATATCTCCTTCGCAATACTAGAGCAAAGAGTTTCAGACAAGTGAGGAGATAATCTACATATTCATTATTGATGCTGCTGGAACTATTAAAAAACAAAATAATCAAACCAAGAAATATAAAATATAAAAATATTCCCTGACTACAACTGCTTCATCCAGATTGATTAAATAGTACTTTATGTGCAATTTCTACCTAATGAAACTCAGGCATTGTTCAAAGCCATAAAAATGTACATTTCGGATAAAATATCAGGACTTTAGAGTAGGATTATATTAATTTTAGACTACTAATTTCTATATTCCTCAATTAACATTTTACAACCCTTTATATCACTAACAGCTTTTTCTGGCTTGTTTAAATATTAATTACAACATTTATATTAAAAATACAATGTCAAACAAAGTAAAAGTTCCTTTGAAACTAATTACAATGAATTTTCATAATATCAAATAACTCCAGAGCTGACTTTCATAGAATCATAGAAAGGCCCGGGGTTGGAAGGAACCTTAAAGATCACCTAGTTCCAAACCCCCTGTTTTGGGCAGGGACATCTTCCATTAGACCACATTGGTCAGAGCCCCATCCAACCTGGCCTTGAACACTTCTTTGGGCAACCTGTGCCAATGCCTCACCACCCTCACAGTAAAGAATTTCTTCCTAATATCTAATATAAACCTATTCTCTTTTAGTTTAAAGCTATTTTTCAACCATTCTGTGGGTCATGAACTGAAACAGAACTAAGCAACACTGCCACACTGAGGCACAGCTGCTGGGCAGTAAGGGCATCTATTTCACTGCCAAAAATACCACATGTCAAAGCCATAATTGTGAGTAAGAGGCCCCCCTGGATTACTGGCGAGAGTCAGGCTCAGGAGTGTTCACTGAATCTAGAATTACTTACCACATAAATCATAGTATCACAGCTGTGCTTATTCATTCGGTCTATGGCAGCCGCAAGATCCCTGCAAGAGATAAGAGACTTTGGAATTTCACTCAAACATACGTCATTATTTGCCTCTGAGAAAAATAATCTACTTTCTATGAAGGGGAGAGGACTGCTCAATTAGAACAATCCATATACTCCTTACACAAAAAAAAATGCATACTTTGCTGATGACATGTTTGAAATGTTTTTAAAACCACTAGCCACAAAGATGACTTGAGGAAACAGTTCTTACATGCAGAATAAGTCTGGTCTCTGCCTGCCTACTGGGACATGAGAGGAAAACTAACCCAGTGCTTAGGTTATATGTTACAAAGCTCATCTTCACATACACACAGAGCAGTACAGAGAAACAACTTGCTCGAGGCCCTACCAGGCCTGTCATAGGACAGCCATGTGCCCTGTATTCCAGTCTGAAACCCTCCTCAGGGGTTACCACAGCACCTCTCCACACCACCTGACTGAGGGAGGGTACTGCCTAAGGGACACATGGGATGAAAGGGAAAAGCATCCTGCAATTGCACAAGATTTATTATGGGATACTTAAGGAAGGAACCAAAGATGGGAAAAGAAAGGGAAGAAGATAGGGACAGGTGGCCTGTAAGATGATTGCTGGTTAGTATGTTTGCTCAGTTGTGCCCTGAAGCCCATCAGCACAGTCTGTCCTGTCTTCTCATGAAACTCCATTTCAAACTCTTCCTGGGTGACTGGGCTCCCTCTTCTGTGTGCACATGTATTTGTATTTGGAGGTCTAAGTATCAGTAACTGGAGCTGGGGTCTACAGCTCATATAGGCTGTGCACCTGTGGTGCCAGTAACTCAGGGAAACTGGGCATAAGTGAAATTAAATGATAGCAACTGAAGTCTGACCATGGATCACAGGGGCCAAGGTGTCTCTGCTGCCAAAAACTGGAGTCAGGACACACACATCCACATGTGACTGAGCAAAGACCAAGCTGAATAGCCACCAAGTAGGTGAAGAATCTGAGAAGTATCCAGGTAAGTGTGTGCCTTCAAAGAGGAGGCACTCCGAGGAGTCTGTACTGTTGGCATCAGGAATCCAGGCGAACAGCTGGAGAGACCATGGGGCCAGGGGGCTGACTGAGAGACCTGTCTGTGTACATGTGTCTCTGTGTAGGAGACAATGGAGCAGAGCAAGGATCCAGGGCCAGTGGTTGCATGTCTAAGCTCAGTTACTGGAGGGATCCAATGCATCTGTGCCAGCAATCAGAGCAGGGGTATAAGTCTTGGGGACTCTCATGCCCAGGTGCCAGCAGCTGTGGAGACCTGGGGATTCAGGGACAGCTAATGGGCAGTCTGAGTGTTGAAGGGTACATATTGCACATACATACTCTGCACCTACAATACATATGTATATTACTTAGATTACTAAATATTATATATCACATATGTAAGTGTGTATATCTATACACATACATATACATCTATTTCTTCACAGTAACAGACCTTCATCCTAATCAGCCAGAGGGGAACAATGCCAAATGTGCTGGCTGAGGGCTCAATGGTTTTGTCTGGGGCATGTGTGTGTCAGTGTCTATGTCTGTGCCTGTGCCTATTGGGAACAGGTGCTCAGACTTACTACTGCTTGACCTGTGGGCATGGAGCTGTGGCATCGTTGTCTCTGGCTACAGGATTCAGCAGGTGCCTGATGTGCAGGATTGACTGCAACATCTCTCTAATTCCCTTGCCCTGAAAAGCTGTACACAGTTTACCCTGAGGGCTAGACATCTGATTTGTTTGCATTACTGGCACAAAGAAACTGTTAAGGCTTCCATATTAAAATACCCAAGAGGAATTTTAGGATACTGAGGATGTGGCAGGAAAACAGCAATAAAATTGATGTTACGGTGCTGGTGGTCCACTGAGTAAATGAAAATGTGGCTGTGAAGTCATTTTTTTCTACATTACACTGTCAATAAACATTTTAAGCAAAGGTCTTTCCAAAACACTCACTATTTGACAATTATTTACTAGATCAAGAGATCCCAGTTTTGTTTTCAAAGTTGGTAGCTGGAGAAAGAATTAGAATTTATGCAAAGAGAACATTTACTAACAGACTGCTTAAGGAGAGGAAAAGTATTTAAAAGCCATTGTTTTTCCTGATCCATTTTTATCCCAGCATTGATAGTTTCAGTTACAATTACAATTAAAAGTGTTCCATCCCAGAAACAAAAAGCTTCAAAATCAGCACTATCAGTTACAAATGTACTCCTGCAAAATAAATGGCAACGAACACAGATGGGCTTACTTGCCTTGTTATATAAAGAGATGTCCCATCACTACGCATGACGGTGGAAACCAGTGAGAAGTCTTTCTTTTCTGAAAGATCCACAATTCCTGTTCCTTTTCTGTAAGTCGAGATAAAATACTGATGTAACTGCAAGCTAATATCCGGGCAAGTTCAGGTAAGACTGAGCTCAGAAGCAAAGCAAAGACCTCTTGTCACAAACCTCCTCACTCGAGACAATCCGATTCTTTTTCTTTGAATGACTGTCTCCTTTAAATATTTTTGAAGACTGTTCCTGTAACTTTGTTGTCACCACTGCTTGTGTTTAGGGAGCAGCCTGCCCACATTCTGGTCCGTTCCATGATTACAGCTTCTGTCCCAGTTCAGGCAGGCACCTCCTTCATCAAGGCAAGGATCTCATCTAACTCTGCTCATTAAATGGCACAAGCAGCTACCAGTCTAAGTAACAGCCTAAAAGGCCATTACACGTTGGACACTGTCATTGTAATTAATTTGTCATGGCCAGGCTTCTGTGCTAGCCACAGAAAGGCTAACTCAGCTTTTTAGCTGCGAGTGCACAAATCCTCTCTGTCTCCTACTAGGACAGCTACCATCGGAAGAAAACTCTTCCCCTTAGATTATGTACAAACCTCACTCATCAAATCTTGTTTGAAATGCAACTGAGATGTTAAGTAAACTACACCAATAGAGTGAATAATGAGTTCATACATTGTTTTCTGAAGAAGTCCTTTATCTTCCAACATCTTTAGAACTTCCTGGGCCTTCTCTCGGTAATATGACTCTCCAGAATATTCATCAAAGTGCACTCCTAGACGCTGGAAAGTTCCAAGAGTATTAAAGGGTAACATCGTTAAGATCGAGGCTATTCATTTCTTCAAATTAAGTCAGATGATAGGTCTCTGTCACAGGTCAGACAAAGTGCAAAGATTAATTTTTTTCCAGGAAAGGTCACTTCTTTGTTAAGAGGAAAGGATGTTTGTATTTCGATTTAATTGACTTCTGCATTAGAATTAATCTCTCTAAACTGAATACAGTTTGGGTATAATGTTCATGAGAAATTAGGCACAAACTGCTTAGAGTAATTAGTACAAAAATTCTGAGACAGGTCTCTAACTTGCTGTCTGGACATGAAGCCCGTGGGCTGCAGAGGAATTACTTGGACATGAAACCAACTCTATTTTGAAAGGATATATAAAGAAATTTGAAAAGCAGAAGCTGCTCACAAACATCGCTGAGCATACAGAAGCCATCATTACTATGAAGCCCGAGGGTGCACCCAAGACAGACACGATGACCTTAACTGTCAAAACTGATCAGTCTATCAGCTCAATATTTATTAGGTTGAACAAAATTGGGAGAGAAAGATTCAGCTGTACCAGTTATCATGTGATCAATGATGAGTGACCATCATGATTCAGATGCATACACAGCCCAATACCTACTTACCCTTACAGGTCAGCTTTCCACTAGAATTATCAAGTGTGTCACTTAGGAGATCTTAACTTAAAATATTTGGCTTCAGTCCACTGATATATTTCAGGGAAGAAATTAAAGCAGCACCAGATTACCTGGATTACTGAGGAAGGGGCAGGTAACTTCTATTTTTAACTCTGTGATCAAGGACGAAACAAGATGTGACCAATTTCTACAAATACATGAAGAGGAATGAGATGGAAAACTGAAATTTTAAGTAAATAATAATAACAGAAGAAGGAAGAGATAGAAAATGAATCACAAATTCTCTGGAGCTGCAAGTTAAAAAACGATGTCTAAGCCCATCAAAACTGGGCACCTATTCCAGAATTTCATCACAAGTGGGAAAAACACTATTTAGTTTTCAGATGGACTCAGCTGGTTCTTGAGTAGTATTACATAGCATCAATATCAACAGACTGAATTCAGTGACAGAAGGTGTATATCACTCCTGTTCCCCAAATCTGTAAGATTAATTTTGCAGTCAGTGGCACAACCATGTCCCACAAAATAGTAGACGCCAGCTCCATTCATGAGATCACATTATGCAACAGATGGCTGTATATTAGCTCATCTCAGCCTGTAGGGAACTCCTGAAGTGATTACTATTGCAAACCCCTGCTGCTATGATTTCTTACACCTGATTTAATATGCAACATATACAGCTGTGCAATATAGCATTAGATCAGAATTGTGAGAACAGAGTTACCTCCTGATAAAATTTATTACGTGGAAACTGTTAAATTTAGTGGGTTGTTGCCAATGTCAAAGATAAAGCAAAACTGAACAATATTTATCCAACACTGATTTGCCTTGCTGCTTAGCACCACACTCCTAGCTTCAGGACTTCTGAGAAGGGAGAATTAGTCTAAAGGCCAATTACCTGGACACCATTAAATAAAATGTATCTAGGATGTCAGCAACTAAAGTGACAGTTTGCTTGGATGTAGATCAACTCTTATGCTTTTTCCAAACAGAATGGGGCATAACCTGGCATACTGAGAAAAACCTTTCCCACAACACACTAAAGTTTATGGGAAAGGCAATGAATCAACAACATTACAGCAATCTCTGTTCCTAAGTGAGTTCACTGCCTGGCAGTCTCCTGGATGAAACGGTGCTGTGCACTATTGGTTATATTGATGAAGCAATAGACAAAGAGACCATTTTACTAACAATACAGAGAAAACAGTGGATGATTTGTACCTTATAAATCTGGATGTATTCCTCAATACTGTAGTCTCTAAATTGCTTCCAAAGTGACAATGTCTGCTCATCATGTTCCTCCAGTTTTCTGAAGAAATCCTTTGCCAGCTTTTTTGTGTTTTCATCTTCTGCTGCTTTGTTAATTTGCACATACACCTAAAATATAATGACAGTGCAAATGCTGAAGTAGTATAAACCTCTCCTCAATAAAGTTCTACATGAACAATACAAATACATTTAAAGATTACATTTGTAACGTCAAAATACTAAATGTGTTAAAAGCAACACATATCCCATTTGAAGAATGAATAATAGCCCCAGGACCAATAGGAAACTGTGCAGCTTATCTTAAAAGAAGACTAATGCCCTAATTCCTTATTGCTGTTTCTACAATCCTCTTCATAACCTTGAAACTGCTGTAGCAGCAAAATGTGGAAAAACTCATTTATACATGCAAGAGAAACCATCATGGGCATTTACACTTTTCTTCAGAGAACCACAGAGTTGATACTTATAACAACTGAACTGCCTAAAAATGAAATAGCAATTGGAACAGCAAAATCCTTGATAGACTCAGCATTTTACAATCTCAGAAAGAAAATCCCAACCCAGTTATGACCAAAAAAAAGTTAACACTGTTTAACTTTTAAATTTTTGTCAGTTTTGATCCCCAGATCATTACAATCTTGAAAAAAAATAAGTAATTGTAAAACCTCCATTCCTTCAATGTTCAGATAATGAGTTTCCACTCAATGACTCAAATGGGTTCCACTTATTCCACTTTGCCCGTTCCTTTTGTCCCAAGATTTTCAGAGACTTTTAACTGCTGACAAGCGTCAAAGATTATTGTTTGCTAAGTTCTACTATGAAAAATAAATTTAAAGTAGAGGAAAAATCCAACCTGTTCCAAGAACAATGCTGCTCCTCCCCCATCAGTAGTTTCACACATTCTAACACCCACCTGTCCCCCAGTCTTTTATGTTATAAGGCAAAAAAAAAATGCAAAAGGCATATTTGCATCTGACTCTTTACCAAAATGGAAGGTATAAAAATGTTTGGAAAGGTACATTTGTCTATACATTTACTTATACAGAAACTGTGCTATGGAAATGAACTATGGGAAAGATTAATTTCATACAACAGCAGAAAAAACACCATTTTGAAACACATCTCAATTTTTGATATAACTAGGGATACATCTGAACAAACTCTTAAAAATTTGGAATAATTGAGATATTAAATTGGTCTCAAACAGCTACTGTTTTACAACCTTTTGCATCTTGACTGAATACTGTTCTCTGTATTTGAAAGTAATTTTTTTCAAGGTTATAAAGCCCACACCCCACTACAGTAGATGGTATTATAAAGCTTAAGTGCAAAATTCAAGTATTAAAAATTTAAATTCTAAGAATGGACTGAAATTATAAACAAATAAATACAGTGATTACAAAAATATGATTACTTCTTTTTTTCTCTTTAAATCAGTCCTACAGGTCTGAAACACCTCTGTGTTGAGAGTCTATCAATTTAATTCAGCAGGGCTCAGGGATGAGGGAACAGGTGAACAATATCTACGTATGTCAGAAGCCGGCAAGCTTAGAAGAAGCTATTCTGCCACATAAACAATCTGACTAACAGGCATTCAGCTGCTGACTATCCAAGTATTCAAACAGAGTTTGCTTCTTTGGCAATAAACAGATTTATGCAAAATAGTTATCCTGTAACATGCTGTCTGCATGCTAGCTTTAGACACAGTTCCTGTATCCAGCTCACAGGGCGAAGCACAGCTCAGCGTAGTAATGAGAACACTGGACAGTGCCATGTAAGAACCCTGACAAAGCCTCATTAACATGTGAGATCTTCCTTTTAGAGGAATGAGAGCTTGAACACAGCCACTCAGGAAATTTTGTCCACCTGTCTACATGGTTTTTGCATCTGTGCAGGCAAGTACATAGGTCCTTTATATGTATTGTATATATATTACATCCAGCATGGTTATCACCCAAAGATCACTTACAAATACCAAAATTTGGCTTACTGCACTGTATGAAACAAGAGGTGATACAGCACCTGCTAAAGAGGAAGAAGTAAGTACTAGCTCAGATGGTATTAGGCATATTGGAATGGAGCAATCCAACAACAAAAACCATATTAATCCTGGAAAGACAAAGCGTGTTAAACTGCCTCAATCTTTATTGCTAACTGGGAGAGTCCATTGAGTCAGGTTTGTCCCTGACACACAAAAATGTAATTGTTAGCACTTGCACCATCTGTGGGCTTGGTGGGTAACAGAGAGGGCAATTAAACAGCCTTCCCTACTCATGCAAGGCATTTCCTGAATGGCTGTTAGCAGAAACCACACCTTCGAATGCTCCTGGCTCTTTCACACTCATGGAAGAAAGAAAAACACTGCAGAGCCAGAGAGCAGTGTTCTGGAAAAGTGATGGTCACTCCTCCTTACCTATATATATTAAAGCTCCATATTAGATACAAAAGACTTTCAAGATGCTTTTTCCCCAATCACCGTGAATTGTGTACTGAGCAAGGAAAATTAAATTCTAAAAACACTAGCAACAGGCATATGTGCCACTTTTTACAGCTTTGGTAACCAACAGCATCAGATGCAGTTTCTACTGCCACAGCCCAGGCTTGCACTGCTCCTTCAAGTAAGGCTAAATTGCCACATTGGTCTCCTCATGACCCCAACCATCCTGTACAAAACTGACAGCTAAATTAAATGGGCTGTCCTCTGAAGTGTCTAGCTGGTCTTCTCTGAACTTACCTCAAAAAGGTGCTGTAAAGGACTGGATTTCAGTTTTTCTTTGTTGCCAAAGGATTGGAAACCCACACCCAATAAGCCTTGAATAACAATTAAATACAGTGTTAGACAACAACCCAGAGTATATTGTTATTTTCTTAGGCAAGTCTAAGCAAACCTGCTGGAAGGCTAAACACAAAAATAAACTCTCTCCCAGAGGGCATTATATGCTATTTCTACCCCTACTCAGCTGCCAACTGTCACAATTCCGAAAGAAGTTAGTTTACTTGGAGACATTTTTCTTTGTCAGATCTGGCTGAAGTTGGCCAATGGGTTCAAATTGTACTAGGAACAGAGTGACAGAAAAACAGATGGACAGACAGTGCTGCTGCATAAACTTCGTTACCTTAAGAAACCTGCCCCAAAACTGCCTAAAGCTTGAGGACTTCTTTGCCATATTTCAGCAAAATATGTTTTCAATTATTAAATTTTAAAGCTTCTGACAATAGCCATTGTAAAAGGAATGCTGGCAGATCATTAGTTACAGCACTGCTTCTGAGAAAGGACCATTATAATAACATTTCAATGCTGTAATTTTGTGAAGTATGACTATATTATATGTTATAAGACCAGTCATATACTTGAGCTGAGCCAGCCCCAATAAAGAGATCACCTGTTTTGAAAGAAACTGGTAGAACTACTAGGTCAGTTGTGTGCTGCACAACAGGTACACATGTAAATAAAAGGCACTGTGATCTTTATACCTTCAGGAAACTTGGTATTAAAATACATAAAACTCCTGATATTCAGACTTCAGAGTGGTATTTAGTATGTTCAAAGACAGATTGAACAAGGTCAGCTGAGAAGCCTTTTAACCACATTGCATTTTGTTGCTTAACTGTCATTGCCACATTCATTATACAATAGCATAGTGATAAAATTATGTCTAAGAGACAAAAATGAATTAAATATGCAATAATGAAACTGACAATTTTTGGTGAACTCATTCTGTATTCAATTCCTCTGCAACAAATCCGAAGTGAGGCAAAGCTCTGCCATAAGCTACTGTTTCATCAGAAATAAGATCAGGAAAGACAAGCTACACAGGAAATAATTTAACAAAGTAAAGAATTTTCTGCTACTGCTCTCACAGTCATAAGAAAGCACTGTTTAAAAGACAAGAATTCAGTCGAGAAGGATAAAGGGCAAACTGAATATTAGTTATGTATCTACACTTACGAATCTGAATACATAAATGAAGTGAAAGTAGGGTATTTACACTAAGTTTTTAACACAACTCTGTTCATAAAATCAATTCCTTGATGTCCCCATAAACAGCAGTACCACTGAAAGTGGAAGGGGCAGTAAGGGCTGGAATTAGCAAAAGTGACTGCTTAACAGATACTGCACTTTGTGTTTGCCATTCAAAAATAGTTTTCAAAGCCCATTACAAGAGAAGTGGAGGATTTTTACAGTTTTCACAGGCGTGCCAGCTTTCAAGAGGAAGTGAGCATGATCACCTTTTTTAAAATATCTAAAACTCTGTCAAAACCAGCTTTTGGGGGGAAATTAGAAAAGGAGAGGGGAATATGGATCAACTTAAAGTGCAAGAATAACAACAGAAGATAATCAAGTAGGGAATTCTAGGGATGGGTCAGCTGCTATAAAAGTGGGATAGCTGTAGAACCAGCAATTAGACCTAAGTGATCTGTGGTCAGGGAATAAATATCAAGGCAGGCTAGGATGCACATGAGAGGATTTTTCAGTCTCACTTATCTGATGGACATTTCAGAAGAGGTAGGGAATCTTGTATGTTGTGCATACAAGACTGATAGCCTTATACAACCTATTCACTTGCATATTCTCCACCTATACACCTCTCTTTTGTTAAATTTTAATTGGAAGCTGAATATTTTGGGGAAAATGTAGGGCTATCTTTAAAGACACAAACTCTGGGGCAAACCTGCCAAAACATCATTGCTGTGGAAATTAATTATGCTCTATGAATAATGAACTAGTTCCCAAAAGCAACAAAAACACCACCAGGGAAAAAAAAAACATGTAAAGAGAACACATAAAAACACACACAAAGACAACTCAATTGTAAAATACACGTCATTTTCAATTATTCTATTGCTGTGGCATAGGTAAGTTAGCAACCTTACTCTTCCACAACTGTTGCCCATGCAAAGTCCGAACAAGGAAGACAGGATCACAGCAGACATGGCACAGTTATGGTAACAGGTACACCTTTAGTCTGGAAGCAGCAACAGAATCTGCTCAGCCATGAGACCTCCAAAGGTGTAACAAGCATGGTGAGAAAACAATCCCCAAACTACACACATGTAATCTGAGAGAGGAGCTACTGAAGGACAGAGGAACTGTTAGGTAAATTTCCTCCAGTTATTTCTTGTACAGTAGTACAGGTCATAGTGCTGATGAATCGGTCTGGATTGTTTTGTTCATATTTTAAGGAAAATAACTACACATTACATGCATGGAAAGACGGTATCACTCTTTATGAGTGCAGAGTGAATCCAAAAGACCTGCAAGAACTGAAGCTGGAAACCTAGACCATATGATACGGTAGAAAATGGCACAGAAAAACAAGCATTAAAACATACCAAACTGCATGCCCCAGTCACCAAGGTAATTTATTCTTACTACTTCATGTCCCAGTGCAACTTTGAGATTTGCTATAAAATTCCCTGGTAAGGAAAAAAAAATGGTATTACTATTCAGTTGTAGATAGTCTCTCATCCCTACAAAACAGTTTTCTGGTTTATATGATCTATATTCAAAATGAAGAGGAAAAACAATCAGATGGAGTACTCTACAGAATTTGCTAAATACCTCACAACTAAAAGCAATAGTAGGAGTAATAGTAAAAAGCAAACTCCTTTCTGAGCAGGAAAAGAAGGCTCATGCATTTGAAAACTGCCATAAAGTATCTCACACAACAGTGATAAAAACATACACAGGTGTATGTGCATGCACATACTACAAAGTATAGATCATGAAAAACGTCTTTTAAAGTCTTATCGTGTTCTCACAAATATGTGGCAGTATACATAATTTCATCACAGTCAGGCAGCCTCATACCAGAAGGTTAGGCAAGCACTCAAAATTCACAAACTCCTGTTAACTGATCTTCAATAGAGACCAAGCAGTATCACCTGCAGTACCCAGAACATCAAGTCCTGAATCTCTACACACTGCTGGAGCAGTTCTGAGCTCTGCACTTCACACACTATGCCCCAAACATATTGTATCACATAAGGGACATCTTAGTTCTAACTGCTATTACAACAAAACCCCTTCATCTCTGTCCTGAGTTTAATGACAAACATAGAATTACAAAGAAATACCCACATCCCTTCCTCTATTTTCCTGTGTTTCAAGGGTGTCTTTTAATTACAATACTGATGAAAAGGATGCAGAAAGCCTTCTCTTCTTCTGTTGTTATAACACCATATTATAGCCCACAATTACCTTCAATTACATTCTTTGTAGTTAATTCATTCTATTACTATGGGACAAACACTGATCTACAGAACTGGTTTTGAAAGGTTTTTTTCTCTTGTATCAAAGGGTCCAGAAAGGGAACATAAACAGTAATCTCATTCAACTATCAGTCTATGAAGAGGCAGAATTATTAATTCTATGTAATTAATAATTATACATGATACTTTAAGTATGATTAAAGAGTAATACATTACTAGATGCACAGATGCTGTAGGATGTTCTGCTAATAACCTACTAGTTTTTATTGTGAGAGAGGGAAATGAGGGAGAAATAATGTTTTCCAAGTACCACTGGAGTAATGCACAATAAACTTATTAATTATTCCATTAGAAATTACAGCAACTGTGTCAGTAATACTGGTATAAAGTAATTAACATATAAAAGCAAGCTTTTTGGAAGACAGACACCAGGACATAACTGACTGCTCTGCAATCCAGGGCAAAATGGGAATTTAAAATTCAAAGGACTCTCATCACACCTCAGTGAAAACTGCCCTAGGTGTCTTTGTAGACCAATTTTAAACTGCTTCATTTAATATTCACAGTCATAAAACTATATTATGTGTGACTTAATAAATCAGCCAGCAACACACCATGTTCTTCTCTTCACTGCATAATAAGCAAAAGTTTTTTAAGTAGCAAGTTAAGCCTTACATGGCCACCCCAATAGAGCAGTGAAAGGTTAGCAGTGCTCCTATGTCAAGTGAAACATGAACCCAAAGCAGCCCTTTTAGAAGGCAGTTAAACGCACACTTACCTACTATTGTGGAACGCAAATGTCCTATGTGAAACTTTTTGGCAATATTAGGGGAGCTGTAACAAATTTTCACAAATGTTTGTTCAATATACAAGACTGCCAGATCAAGTCAAAAAAATTCAACTCATGTATCTAGCAGAAGACCTGAAATAAAACTACTGTTTTCATTTTTCCCTTAAGATTCCCTGATTAGCTTCTGTTCTAGACAGCAGATTTTCCTATCCAACCAGGCTTTCCTCCAATCAGTCAACAAGCAGTTTTGTAGGGAAGAAGAAACCACAAAGCACCCCAAAAACAAAAAACCCCAAAACAACCAACCCCCAACTGTACTAGTGACAAAGAACTGAAAATACCTTCCCACTATTTACATTTGGACACATGGATCATTCTCTTCATGCCTTTGTCAGAGATAAATCTGATATCAGGACAGGGGACCTTGCGTACAAGAATCAGTAACTAAAATCACATCTTCTCCACCAATGCCTCCTCAAAAAAAACCACCCCAAAACACCAATCCTGTACCTACAACTGTTTGCTCTGATAATAAAATGAAAGTTCAGCTATGAAAATTCACCCTTCAAATTAAAGCCAAGGGCTTACTTTGCATGACTATGGAAGCCTGCAGAGGGAATATAAGTGAACAAAAATATTTATCCATAAAAAGATCTGAGCTAGCCACTTTTCATTCCATGAACAGGTGACCATAAACAAAACAGCACTGGACAGAAATTTTGGGGTCAGCAATTAAGAAGATTTAGCAAGACAAATGCCTGGCTGCTTTAACAGGTCAGGGACGAAAGTATTTTGGTGACAAAAGAAATGGGTTAGTGGCTGAAAATTCAGATCATATTTCTTGATAACAAAAAAAAAAAGCCTATTTAAAAAACAAATGCTATTATGCATTAAATGGGAATATTAATAGTGGGGGGCATTGTGAGGCATGAACCCCTTAAACACCGAAAATATATTCAGGGAAAAGGCCTCAACTCCTTAAATATAACTTCTATTCTACTTGGCAAATTAATATTAGAGTATCAAATTAGAGCTCAACACTGTAAAAATAAGGTTTAACATCACAGGCATCATACATTACAGCAATGAATATCAACCAGCAAGTATCAATCAGCAGACAAGGTAATTCTCTAAAAGGACTCCTCACATGCACTTACCTGTACTCAATCACTGCCTTTTGTTTAGGCACTGTAGAGAAAAGTTCACTTTTTACTCCATACTCTGAGCCATCTTTCAACACCTGATGCAACACAGTCTAGAGCACACGGAAGATTTAAAAAAAAAACAACAAAAACCAACAAAGTTACAGCAACAGAAAGCATCATCAAGAAAACCATTCACCAGCCACACAGCAGATCGATGCCACATCCTTTATTCACATTAGCAATTAGATGGTTGGCCTGCCAAGCAAACAAGGTCTCATATGCAGAAGAAAATGCCATTAATTTTTGAAAGCTGTCTCTGACCAGCTAAAAATATTAGAGAAATTGTAGGCAGTTTTGATGAAAATCAAGGCTGAATTTAGTAACAACTTTCTACTTCTTTAGTGCCAAAGAAAGCCAACTATTCAAATCTCATGTGTCCAAACACCCCTTCTTCTTTCCCCCCACCTGCAAGTCTGTAAGGCTGCTAGGAATGGTCTGTACAAAAATGTGTCTGCCTTGAAAGCATGGAGCCTGTGTAAAATACCTTGAAATATTTCCCCAACACAGTCTGGGGGATGAGGAATCCTATGCTGACTATATTATCAGTAATGTGCTCATACAGCAAAGTCAGTCACTGTACACACTCTATCTACATACTTCAGTTTGTCACACAGGCCAATACATTACAAACCTAACATATTGTATTGGGCTTCTGTGGCGAGGTTTTGGTAGGGGAGGTGTAGGCTACAGGGGTGGCTTCTGTGAGAAGCTGATGGAAGCTTTCCCCATGTCTGGTAGAGCAAATGCCAGCCAGTGCCAGGATGGGCTTCTTGCCACTGGCCAAGGTTGAACCAATCAGGAATGACTGTAACACCTCTGTGATAGCTTATTTAAGAAGGAAAAAAAAGTTATTGTGCAGATGTAACTGTGGCCAGAGAAGAGCAGAGTGAGAATATGTGAGTGGAGTAACAATGCAGACACCAAGGTCAGTGCAGAAGCAGGGGCAGGAGGTGCTCCAGGCACCAGAGCTGAGGTTCCCCTGCAGCCCATGGTATAGACCATGGTGGAACAGCTGCGCTCCCGCAGCCCATGGAGGACCATTGGGGTGCAAAGATCCACCTGCAGCCTGTGGAGAAGCCCCACACCAGAGAGGGTGGATATCCAAAGGTGGCTGTGACCTCATGGGAGGCCCACTCTGGAGCAGGGTCCTGGCAGGGACATGCTGACCTGCGCAGAGAGGAGCCCATTCTGGAGCAGGTTTTCCTGGTAGGTCTTGTGCCCAGTGGGTGACCCATGCTGGAGCAGCTTGTGCCTGAAGGACTCCACCCCGTGGAAAAGTGACCCACGCGGCAGCAGTTTGTGAAGAGGCAGGGGTGGGGGGAGGTGTTTTTAAGATTTGTCTTACTTCTCATTGTCCTGCTCTAATTCTGTTAGTAATAAATTTAATTAATATCCTCACTTTGAGTCTGTTCTGCCCATGACAGTGATTGGTGAGTGATCTCTCACAGTCCTTATCTCAACTCACGAACCCTTTGGTGTATTTTCTCTCCTCTGTCCAGTTGCAGAGGGAAGTGAGAGAACAGCTTTAGTGGGTGCCTGGCATCCAGGCAGGGTTATGCATATGCATACATATATGAAGCTGTATGTATTGGGCAAGCTTTCTGCAGATAATAGGAGAAAGTGAACTAAAGCAGAAGTCTCACTTCATTCAGTGGAAACTTTCCCTTTCTTTCCTCTCCTCAAAAAGTCACTTTAAAATTTTTCTGCAATAGCTACCAAATTTTTTTTTTAAAGGAAAGGTGTCTGTAGAAAACACTTTAATTCTGTTCTTATTACGACACCTAAGAAGGCATGCTAGATAAACACACAAAATTTACCCATAGACCAATTCTTTTGATCAGTAAAAGTTACAACTACTTTTTTTCCTCTTCCTCTCCCCTCAGTGACATAACACAAAATTATATGTCCTAATTCCACACACTTCTTCCAACAAAACTCTACTAGGCCAGACAGTTTTGCTTGAATCGTTAAACTGACTAGAATTCCTACAGATAAAGCACCTCATGAAACCCTATCCATAAATAAAATTTAGCACTGGAACTTCTCTTTCAATAGTATGTTCTTATCAAGATGCATGAAATATAAATAGCTAATGAAAAATTAAGGGATAAAGCAACTGATTGATAGGTACGCCTACGCAATTCATAACAAGAAAGGATCTTACCATTCAGGAAAAGAGGACTGCAAGCCTAAATGACTCAGTGGAAGTTCTGGGCAAAGGGTTTCACCAGTATGAAGACCTGATTTCTGGCCCCTAATTTGCGTGTGGTTATTTTTCTCAGACAACAATATCATTTTCCACAAAAACTGCTAATCCTATAGGTTAAGACCATGAACAACAACACATTAGTTGTTAGTTGAACAAGTTAGTTGAACTGGTTTAGCAAAGCTTTCATTCAGTCTCCAGTCTAACAGTACCAACCATCCACACATCTTTATGAAGCTCTTCAAAATAATCCTGAGTACAACTGTGACACTACTCTTACAGACTGAGCTATTTCTTCCTTTCACTACTGATCTAAAATATTTTTATTTTAGCAATTTTGAGTGAAACTTCCATGCCTCTATTTCCTATCAGATCCAGCTGGTTTAACTTTCTGCGTACAGACAAAAAACTATTAATGAATTTCCTGTACCATTGGTTATAAAGAGCATCCAATAACAACCTTTATGTCCACTAGCAAATTTGTTTCCCCTTCCATGACATGAAAAATTTCTTTGGAAGTGCCTTTGCCTCATCGAAGGCTTGAAGCCATTTATCATCAAGAACTATGGCTTCTTGAATCAGCCAATCCTAATATCCACTGGCTTGGCTACAAGCATTAGATATATACTGTTATTCAGGATGTTGAGGAATATATCTTCCCTTTGATTTTTTTTTTCTTAATTTTTTTTTTAGTAAAGTGTGTGTGTAATGATAGATCTGCTAACAAATACTATTGAGGTAAAAAGTATTTTTACATGCAAGATGAAAACTTTTGAGTTGCATACTGTAGAAACTCAAAGTAGATGTAAACAAGTAACGAAGTTGGTGTTTTAAAGCAGAGAAAGAGAGGAAAAAAGAGCAGTTATGATTATCAGTGAATGGAAGAGACATTATTTCCACATAGGGATAAACTTGTATGACCCTTATTCCAAACTCTACATAAAAAATCAGCAACAGAGATCCCTGAAGAGAACTTATGAGACAGTTTTACATAGAAAATACCCTTGTAAGACAACAGTAGGGATGCTATAGTTTTATACTGAAGAATTTATTTTTACTTTAAAGCACCTGAAAGATAGTACTCACCTTTGCCAGTAATTCCCTGTTTATTGTAAAGTTCACTGTTCCTGGACCAGCACTGATTTCACTCACTACAGCATCACATTTTAGCTAAAAGAACAAAACAAAACAGAAATTCCACATGAAAACATTAATTTAGTCCACTGTAAACAATTAAATGTTATTTGTTAGTTTAAAGCAATCACAAATGCATAATTTCACGATCATCCTGTTGGAAAAGGGACAATTTTATTATTTCCCATGCACACTTAATAGCTCTGAATACAACTCAGCTTGAAATGTCACACATATGTTCTACTTCAGCTCCTGCCTGTGCACAGTCTGTGTTTTCTTTCGACTGGCAGCAGTAGTTGAACTCTTTGTACAGACAAAAGCTGAGATACATTTGACAACTTACACAGTACCTGACAGCACTTAACAAACACAACAAAAAAAGAGAAAGTTTACTGACAATGTGCTGCAGTACCCAGTGACACAAAACCTACCCTGAGACTGGCTTCAGCTGGTTAGAGCATGGTTCTAATAGTGCCTACATTAAAACCCTCCATGGGCCATTTACTTAAGAGCTCGACTTGATGATCCTTGTGGGTCCCTTCCAACTCAGAATATTCTGTGACTCTGTATAAAATAATGATGTTAAATGCCAATTTACTAAGCATCTCATTTACAATTTCCATAAGGCTCGTGTTTTGAAAATTCTGAACCCATAAGGCATATTTAGGCACCCAACACCTAATGTCAATGCAAATTTTGGTCTCCTCATGGGCTGAGAGTTTTGGATCTCAACTTGTCAGGTTTGAGAGTTTCTTATTAAACTAGCTGCCTTTCACAGCCAAGAAATTATCTAAAAAGGAGGGATGGAAAGCGTATGAAAAATAACACAAACCTTATCACTTGGTTAAAATCTTTGAGAGAGGCAAGCTATACCTTCATACTGAAGGTCATCAACATGAAGAGGAAACTGTACTCCCATGCTAGGTCTCCAGCTTAGACGCTGACATTAACCAGGAGAAATAATAGCTAGCCTTGAATTTCTTTAACCTTCACGAGCTCTGATAACAACAAATCCCAGTGTTAATTCACTAGCTACATAAAAAAAACCCCATTTACTGTATTGATGCTGAATTTCCTATCTTACTATTTTATGGAAGGTCCTTTCTACTTCTGGGGCAGAGAAAAAACAGAAATATTCACTGGACTTTCTCCATAACATTTGTTCTGATAAATGTTTTCTACGTGATCTATCATTTGTCATGTCAGTAGTTTTCATCTCTTTAATATGAGAGTTGATCTGGCCTCCCCATAGTTTTAACAACCTCTCATCCAACTGCCCCGTGGTTCTTTCATAACCAGATGTCCTCATGCCCAGGGCTTGGACTAGAATGCCAGTGTGCTGTACAGAGGCACAGAATCCCCCAGCACAATGTCACCTGCACAAAAAACCAACAGCACAAAAATAAAAACAAGAATCAGCTAACCAGGTGAAAACAAAAGGTCATAGAAACAAGACCACTCTGTCCTTACTGACAGACAATTCTCAGCGCCTCTAAGCACAGTATGTTTCATTTAGTATTGTGCTGCCATATTATTTAGGGTACTTCAGTCAACGGACAGATTTCCATCTCTTCTGGCTAACCTAAATATCTTTATGTCAAATACTGTGGCCTATTTCCTCAGAAGTGAGCATATGAGCACACTGCTGAATCTTAAGGCACTCCATTAACTGTTTAGCATGACAAAAACTGGTATCTCTCTGCATTTTTATGTCTCTCTGCTAGTTTTAGATATGCAGTCTTACTTTCTTACTCTGTACATTGCTTACCTTCTTTGTAGATGACATGACCAGTATAAATGAATTATACTAAATGCATCTCCTTTATTGACCACCCAACAAAAAAACATTCCTAAGAGATTATGGATTTTTTTTCTTTGTCTAACTGGCATGGTCTATGCAGTTTGGGGGCTTATTGTGATGGTCTGTCCTTCTTTACTGTTATAATTGCCCCTCTATGTAAATCTGTAGGGCTAAACATCCCAGGTTTATTTAATGAGCCACAAACAATAAAGCAGGGAAGCAATCCACAGCTTTCTAAACACTGGGAGTAGCAGCTGCTTTTAAAATGACACTGGACACAAGGTAAAAAACTTGTTACCAAGATGACACAGCCATTGAAGCAGATTGCAAAGGAGGCTGTGAGATCTTTGGAGGCTTTCAACAACTGACTGCACTTCAAAAGGTGTCAGCAACGTCACCTGAACACCCTCAACAACCTGAACCAGGGAGGAAATGCGAACAGGTAACTTCCTGAGGTTCTTTCCAACCTGAATTGTTTATGGGTCTAGATAATCTTCATGGTGTTTCAGAATTTTTAGATGTACACCTGTGTGCCACCAATTCTTCCACCTGAGTCAGAACACATATCTTGTCACCAGAATGTGTCTAAGATATGGATGTCTACAACATCTCCGCAGCAAATGAGAAATAGTTTAGCTTCTCAATAGTATTACAACTGGTTTCATTTGTCCTTTTAAACTTCTGACTGTATAGCAACCCTACTGATTCCTCCTCACACTTCCTCACCATTTCCTAGTTTATACTTCTCTGCACTGGTATCAGCAATACAGCTGTGGATTGCGAATTATTTTTTTTCAGCACAAATGATCCTTCCAACCTCAGCATCACCCTTCTGATTCCCACTTTTGTCCAACTTTATGCATGCCAGCTTCTTCAGATTTTTATTTCCTTCCATCCTTCAAGAAGGTTTGTGTCACTTCTGTAGACCTTGTTTCACATGCTGCTTCTTTTTTTATGCTATATTTAGTCTTAACACCTCAATTACTACCATTTTCCAAACTAACACACCTGAAAAAATTGGTGTTCTAGGAAAACTCAATTTCAAGCAGCTAGGGATTTGAAAGTTTGGCCTGTTTGTCCCAAAGGCTGAATTTATCCATTGTCTTTCTAGTGCTGGATTTTGAAGTCTTTGGTTTTCCAAGCCATCACATACTCAATTTCTTCTTCAAGTGCTGGGCAACAGTACAGACCATGGCACACCCTTTATATACCCACCTAAGTCCACGGCTATTATTTCTATCAGACTATTTGGAAACAATAATTTCACAAGAACCTCAACTAAAACTGCTTCTCCAATTCCCTGTGTCGATTCTTTGTACAATTAGAAGTGCCGTCACCAATCTACTCCAACCCAAACAGATGTTTGGGGAAAGAATACTTTTTACCTTATAATGCCCCTTACACCTCTAGTCTGTAAGTTTGTTATTGCATAAATATATGATGAATGCATTAGCATACCCTTTCAGCCAGCTTCTGAGCTTGAAGATGCAAGTCTTGTGCTAAGCAATCACTAGAACTGCCTTCTACTACAGAAGCAATGGAGAGCTGGAAATCACCAACGTGCCTGAAAAAAGGCAAATACGAAAATCAGGAAGAAAAACCTGTTGCAATGCTGGGGAGATCTGGTAGATCCAAGCTGACCCTGCATATGACAAATCTAATTGCCAAGTGTAACCCAGTCACAGATATCTGAAAGGTTCACTATGTTTAGAAAGCTGCAATAGAAGGCCAAATACTACCTTTGCTCTAATACAATCAGAAAGCATACAGTGAGAACACCACTTCAGAATAAAAAAGAACTATGCTCATGTGTAATTTACTTGCTAACATCATTACAACTCTTGAGCACAACACTGAAAAAAATTCTATTACACCTTCACATTGGTTCAAAGCAGTTTCACATTCAAATCGTTAATGTCGAAGCATTTACCATTCAGGCACTGTCTGTAACTTGTATGGGCTTTTAAGAAATTATATTTATTTTGACTTTGCTTGAAAAAACACAGTGATTTAATTAGATTGAACTATCTTCTTATAATTAAGTTGGAATACAAGGTTTGGTTTTTTCTGTATTTCTTTTTCTTTAAAGTCCCATTAAGCTTTTGCAATAATAAGCATGACATAAAATAACAAAACCTTACATAGCATTGTAAGATAAAATGTAAAAACTACCGTTTTTTGGAGACAGGAACTGCAGATATGGACTTTATTAAATTTTCTGGCGGCAGATCCAAAACCTTTGAAAGCTACATTGGGAATAAAGAACAAATTGGCTTAGTGAAAAAAAAAAAAAAGAAATTCAAGGAAAAATACTGCTCCTTACTTAAATACCCACGGGGGATGCAGAGATAGGGTATCTGAAAGCAAATTTCAACCCAGGCGAAAAAGGAAAGACTTAATAACTACTATGAACAGTACAATAAAACATGGGATACAAATTCAAGAAATGCTAAAGGAGCCTTAATAAAAAAAAGGCAAAGGCAAAACACCAGAGAGGGTTGGGGTGTTTTTCCCCACACAGGATCCCCCTGAACCCTCCCATGCCACTATCGACTGAAGCAGTCGCGGAGCGGCAGAGCGGTCTGGGCTGGGAGGGCCCTCAGAATCTCATCTCCCTGACCCGGCAGGGCACCTTCCACCGCCCCGGGCTGCTCCGGCCGCCATCCACCTGCGCCTGGAACGCTTCCAGGGCCGGGCGCCACACCTCGCCGAGTTTATCCCAACCCCGGCGGGAATCGCGGGCGGCCTCGGTCACGGCGCGCTCCCCGCTCCTTGCCGGCCGCCGGAGGGAAGCGGCGCGTACCTGGGAGGCGATGCTGCTCCGGAAGGAACGAGCTGCCATGGCCTGGCCTATCCCGGTGCCATGGCCGAGCCAGGCCGAGCCCGCCCCTCACACTGCCCAGGGCCGGGCCGTACCACCCTCCGGCTGCGGGGGGGGCGCCGTCGGTCTCCCCCTGCGCGGAGGAGGCGCCCAGCGCAGTGCAGGGAGGGCTGTACCACTGCGCCGGAAAAGGCGGGGGGGGGCAGAGGCGGCGGGAGGGCGCGTGCGCCAGTGTCCGGCGCGGTCCCGCTCCCGGTCCCGGTCCGAGTCCCAGTCCCAGCTCCAGCCCCAGCTCCTCCTCCTCGCCGCTGCGTGTCTGCTCCTCCCGCCGGTGCCCGGGAGCGCCGGGCGCCATGAGCACGTGCTCCGTATCGAAGGTGAGGCGGGAGGGAGGTGGGGGCGGCGCGGGCCGTGCGGGCTCTGCAGGAGCCGGAGCCACTTGCCGCGTCCCTCCTGCCCGGATTCCCGGTCTCCCCGTTCCGCCGCCCATCCCGGCCCTTCCCAAAGCCTCGGTGGCTCTCCGTCCGTGCCCGGGCTCCGGCACGGCCCCGTTTTGCCCCAGGCGCTCTTTGTCCCCGCCGCAGTCGCACACAGTCACAGAACTGTGGAAGGGACCCCCGAGGATCGTCAGGGCGGACTCTTGGCCGTGGCTGGTGCCTGGCACGGGCCGTCCCTCGGTAGAGCAGGGCAGGCCTGTCGTGGCTCCCTCCGGGTGTTGTCCCTTCCAGCTGAGGGCTGCTGCCTTCTCCTTCTGGTGCTTTCGAACACTCGTCGCTTCGAAGTCAATGCAGAAATTAAAGTGCTGTCGCCCGCACGCGATGTTATATATCTGTTAATGCCTTGGTGTTTCCAAACTGGAAGGTTTTATGTGGCCTGTGGTTGGGGCTGGCAGTACGGGACAGTGCATTCATCA
This sequence comes from Acropternis orthonyx, assembly GCA_035583155.1. Classification (NCBI taxonomy): domain Eukaryota; kingdom Metazoa; phylum Chordata; class Aves; order Passeriformes; family Rhinocryptidae; genus Acropternis; species Acropternis orthonyx. The sequence goes on along the minus strand of JAWWEU010000111.1, from coordinate 80,264,944 downwards.
GTGTGAACGCATAGCGAGACCTAAAGTGTTACATCGAAGCGCATGGCATTTCATCTCCTACTTGGCCATGTAGTGAACAACAACAGTTGGTTTCACAGCACGTGTTTTATCTCTGCAAGACTCCTGTCCCTTTTACTGTTTTTCACTCAGTTGTGATGTGCACCTGGATCCTTATGTGTGGAAGTTGCTGGGCAGGTTATTATTTCCAGAAGCAAAGGGAAGCGCTTCCAAACTCTTAAAACTTTATCTGAAACAGGCAGATTTCACTTTTGAAAATGGCTGTTGCCTTTTAGTTTGATAATGAAATATGCCACTTGTCTCCCATGTCTTGTATGTAATCCTTTGCAGTTTTATATTCTGGTCTCAGCTACATTCAGTGGTGTAGGGAAATCCAATGCTTGTAAAGCATCCAACAGTATTTGTGTTTAGTTTGATTAAACATATATTCTTTTACATATACGATGTGTAGTTATTCTGGCCAATTCCATTTGTGCTACCACTGTGCATACAGCAGCATAAATAAATCTGTAGTTTAAGTTTTTGCAGTGTGATTGTTCCAAAGTGTTTGGCACCTACAGAATAAACATAACTTTTGTCCAGTTGATTTTAAATTCTCCTTAATATACATGGTAAAATGAAAAGTATCTGAAGGCATCTCCAATTCATAAGGCTGTTTTTCAGAGGAGGTCAGTGTAATTATTGGTGTTTTACTGCTATTTTTTATTTGTATGAGAAAGGAAATAACATGTCTGAAGTCGCTCAACAGACTGGTGACTGTGATCGAAATTGAACATACCTCTGGTATTTGATTTTCACTGCATCATTCTTACACCAGTGGCTGAACTATCCTAGATTGAATTCAGTAATCCTTGCCTGTATAAGCATATTGAGAAATACAGGATGGAATCAGTCTGTTTTTCTGTTTTCGACACTTAGTGTTTTGTTCTCCACTTGCTGTAGCACAAGAACCTCACAGCGAGAGTGGGGAAGGCATGTGATTTCTGAGATACAGGAAATTGTTAAAACTCATCAAAGGAGATGAGCTTCTATAGAGAGGATGGGGAAAGAACTTTCAGATTTTCTAGAGGGAAATGAAAAAAATCTCCCAGAATTCAGAACTTAATACTTGTGTGATGAAATAGGTCTAGCTGGGAGATGCCTTCTATCTGGAGGAAAATCTCTGCAACAGGGATTCCAAACCTTGTCATTCTGCTTCTAACCATCTACTTCTTTGAGCTGGGATGCAGTTGTCCTCCGACTTAGGCTTGTCATTTGCTTTTGTAAGTGACTTAATAGTACTCATTGCATTGTTCTGGATCGTGTTTTCTGTTCATCTCAGCCTCTTCCCTTTTGTTTGTTTTTTAACTGAAGCTGTACGGAGAAAACTGTACTAATGTGCCCCCAAGGAATAATTTCCTCTTAATTCTAAACCTGTTGGAGGTTTTGAAACACTTAAAGGATCTGCTGCTGTTATAGTTGATGACTAAATTGCAGAACATAGTGGAAAGATGTGAAAGTTCCTCACAAGTGTGCTGGGATACTGCTTCCACTAGTGTTTCATCTTGAAATAGGAACATAAAGGGACAATATGTAACTTAACATTCTTAAGAGGCTGACAATTAGGTTCAAATTATTGGTTTAATGGGACACTGAAATGAAAGGGTAATAAAGTGGCCTCAGGAGCCAGTCAGATTGATGCTCATATTGAAGTCTGTATTTTTTTTTTTCCTATTCTCTAGGGCTGCTTTGTTTTTAAACCGAGTGTCAAGAAGAGAAGATTGTCTCAGAGAACAGGTTAGTGCATTTATGTATATGTCTCTGTGCTTGAGGAGGTTTAATCCTGGAAGGTTCATCATATCTGATTGAGTTCACGTGATGAGTTCTGTCATAGCTGCTTGAGGTTTTCTGTTGCTTCTTGATTGCTGAAAACTCATTTCTTTCGAGAAACAAAAGCAAAGTATTTGCTACTGTAAATGTTTGGGGTTTTTTCCATCTCTAGCCGTCAAGACGGTATAGTTGTCATTGTCTTTGCACATTTTTTTTTAAAACTCCTTAGAGTGCTACCATAAATTGTTTACTAGCTGATAAACAATTCATCTGATGAGTCTGAATGAGCCACTTTTAAGCTGTGAGAGTCAGAAATTTTATCCTGTCCATAATATGTTTCATATTCTGTATAATTTGCCTAAGTTTCTTGTGGAAAAGAAGAAAGAAAAGCCATTTGTGAAGGTCTCATGGCTTCTCTCCACTGGTATTTGCTTGTATACATTTTCTCTAGATGTGTATATAGGTCTGTTGTCATTTTAGGAAGACTGAACAGGACTGACTCTTATTGGAGCCACAAACAATGCTTCTGAAATAGTTGCTATTGAGGTTCCATTAGGAAACGTACTGTTCCTATTCCCGGGTTAGACTACTTTTAGCATCACCAGAGCTGTCAAAAGCTGTGACAATTTGTATGAAAAAGGTGGAAGGGAAATTAATAAGGCCAAATTTTTGTGGAAGTCACCACAAGGTCTCATTCATTACCTTCTGTAACACCTTCTTTAATATTAATCCCAAATTATTTTTACTGTTGAAGTTGTGACATCTGTAGTGAGTGAGAGGCATGGGAGTAGAATCCAATCTGTCATTGCAAGATAAATAAACCAACAATCAGGACCTATGCACTGAAACCACATTGAAATTTTATCTCTTACTGGATGTTATGTTTTAATTTTTGCAAGATTAGTAATACTTGGATAAACTACCAAACGTGTTATTCTAGTCAGCAAACGCTTTGAGGCAGAAATGTAAATTTGAGTGAACTAGCCCTAAAAGAGAGGCAGAGGTGAACTAGTTTGGTTTCTCACAGCAGTTGGTTGGAGTGTTGTTCTAAAACAGTACTTTGATGTGCATCCATCCAGTCTGGAAACCCAATCCTGTGTAGTTTCAGTTGTGAAATTCCACAGCATCAATAGTTGGTAATACTGTTACACCCCACAGAAGTCCTTCTGAGCACATTTGCACCTATGGTTTGAGTTCTGGTTGTGTGAAAAAGAATATTATGCCTTGGTATGTTACCAGTAATGTGGTGGCTAGATTTTCTTCAGCTAAAAACCCAAGACCTGTGTAATCAGAATGGGTTATGTATTTTAAGTGGTTTTTCTTAGGGATACAAATGAGGTGATAGTTTAGGGAAGACACTGAAAATGGAGGATGAGGGATGCCTCTTTTTCATAATTTACAGTGCTGTTTTGGTTTTAGTGCTTTGTGAGATTGTGCTCATGAATTGGTTCTTTTCTAGAGGTCAAACTACTGACAATTAAGAAGGATTGAATATGTAACAGGTGAAAAAGACCCACAAAGCTTTCTGAAACAAGGAAAAGATTTTTTTTTTTTTTTTTTTTTAAATTTTGTTTTATTTTAATAATAAAGGCTCTTCGCTCTGATTTAGCCTTTTGCTCATACGGAACTTGAGTTGGCAGTCACTTTTTTGGTTTTTGCCTGTGTACTTGGGTAATATATTCTGCTTGTTTCCTCACTTATTCTACCAGATACCAGCAGTTAGTTAATTGGTTAAGAGAAAAGTCATCTCGCTCAAATATGTATGTGTATTAAGATGTTCATTTCAGTTGTTTTAGTCTCGAAAAGAAATGTTTTGTGTTCATAAGCCTATTTGTGCTTTCCTTTGCTTTCTGTCTTTCTAGCTCCTGATTTCGGAAACAGAAACGATAATTCAGAGGATGCTGACTTGCGGTTTTTAACTTGTCAGTCTTTATGGAATCAAATCAAATCAGAAACAGAGGTGAGTCTTGCACTTTGTACTAAAGCAGTGTTTTGCACTTGTAACAATGCTGCTTGCTTCTTTTTTTCTGGAGATCTTTTTTACATGCTTAAAGGGGCAGTTAATTAACACAATAAGAGGGCCAGAAATATTGAGTGAGGCTGAAATCCTTGTCCAAAATACAAAATGGTAATAATAAGTCCATCAATTACACATTACTTCTAACCGCAGAACTACATGCTTTTGATGCTTCAAGCTGCTGCTTCTAGTCTTCTCTTCTTACTAATTGTCCTTTTTATTAACTCTTGGCATAGTGCTGTTTTTTGCCTTCAGTTCAGTTAATGCTTGCCAGCTCTCTGAGGGTTTTAGGCTGGTCTTGATCTCAGTGTGACAGAGTTCATGCACAGCAGCCCAGGACACACAGTGGATTTATGTGACTACAACTCCATGGATGTCAAATACCGAATGACACAGCCACAAATAGTCTATTGAATTCGTATGGACAGTATGAACGGGGTTGTCTCGTGGGGGGCAGAGTTAATTTCATACTGAACTGTGGCCTCATAATTGTTGCGTGTTACATGGCATGCTGTTGTTGTATCCCTATAGCCAGCTGGCTTGCATTATAGCATGGATAATTGCTTCCATACAGCAGGAATTTCCTCCTCTATTCAGTGTCACGGATTCTGGGCAAGTATTCCATGTTCCTCTGCTTGCTTTTGGGCTCTAGACACTATGAGAATTTTTTTCCCAAAGTTTGTTTTGGAATGTGAAGTAGAAGCCAGATGGATGTAGCTTAAAATCTGGACCCTTGGGCTAAACTCATAAATTCCTCTAATTCTGTTCCTGCTAGTCTGGGATCCTGCTCACTTGGACTACTCTGCAGCCTTTTCAAACCGTAACTAGCCAGGCTGTGTAAAGCAGTGCAGTATCTCACTGTGCCAGTCAGAGAGAACACACAGAAGTTGGTGAGGGTTTATTTGATATTGGTTTGACAACTGCCACAGCTTGATGGGTTAACTACCATCATTGGCAGTAATGGTGGCAGCTGCACCAGAAACCACTTTGGCAGTGACATGTTGGAGTGTAGATAAGATGACATTCTGTGGCTGCCTCTGGAAGATCTTCTTTCTTGGATCTTCTTTCTTTGGCACAGTATTGTCAAGACTTTTGAGACAAATCTCCTGCGTGGCCAACAGTGGCTAGAGGATTTTTTGGTTGCAGATATGTTGGATTTTTTCCTACTGCTCTTCAAGGATGTCTCCCAGTGCAGCAGACACAGCCCATCATAGTGAAAGCCTCCCTTAACCCACTCTCACGGAGCAGGAGTGAGAAGCACAGAGCCACCGTGTTTTGCATCTGAAAAGTCATCATTCTTTCTTGGTCTAAATCTCCTACCCTTGTTTGAGGCTATTAGGAGTTTGCCAAATACCTTCTTCTGGTCTTAATCCTCCTGATAGAAACAGTTCATCCTACGTGGATGAATTTATATGGGCTTTTCTTTAGAGTTTGTATTGCCCAAAGGCAGGTTACCTGTAGTTACTTTTGCTGCTACGCATAGAGTTATCTTCATCCAGCTTCTAGGGTATCTGTGATGCTTTTCCTAATGAGTTTTGAATTACCATCCTTTGATCCCACTGTTGGCTGATGATGGTTTTTACATATTAAATAGTGTGATAATTCAGATTGTAAGGGACATTAGAAAGACTAGTCTGAACTCCTTCTCAAAGCAGGGTCATCTGTGAGGCTAGACCAGGTAGGTAAGGACTTTATCTAATTGGGATTTCATTTCTTATAAATTTTCAAACCTTGGTATAGTAAACCTCATCTGTAGCAGAATACATGGGATGGGTGGGGTTTGCTGGTTTGGACTTTAATTCTACGGCTTTTAGTGGTATCTAAGAGAGCCTCGCAGGTTCTCCACAGGTTTTTGCCAGGGTACTCCTACCTGGTGATGTGTTGGCAGGCCATTTGCTTGTGCTGGTGTTTTCTTAGTTCTCTAGAATCTCCTTGAGGTGTTGAAAAATGAAGAGGATTTGACCTCCAGGTACTTTGTTGTGAAGCGCTCTTGTTCTTCGTACATCCATCATGAACTATGCTGTGGTTGCGGCAGAACAGTCTGTCATCTGCTTCTCATAACATGAAAACCTGACAAAAGTACAACAGGAATTGTCCCTTGTTTTTGGGAGGTTAATTTTGGATGACTTTTTTGTTTCAGTATGGCATGGTATCCCAGTTTTGACCCCTGCTGTCAGAAGTGGCCTTGAAAATGTTCTTATTATGATAAATCTCATCAAGGGCTTTCAGAAACATTGTTTTCCTGTGAGGCAAGGAATTACAGTTGAACTACCAGGATCTGGGTTAGAAACAATAGTGCAGGGCTAAAATACAGTAATTTTAGCTCTAATGTGAAGATAATGATTTTCAGATTGCACAGCAAATAGTCATGACCAAACCTGGTGTTGTAGCAAGGGCTGAAATTCCAATTCATGTGACTTCCAGAGTGATACTCTGGTGTTTCCTCATTTTTATAAATAATATCTCTGTGTTTGTTCACAGAAAGTACAGGAAGACTTGAATAAGCAGTTGCTTGATAATCTGGTTAGTTTTTTGAGCCGGTCTCATTCTGAGTTTCAAGAGAAGACAACAGAATGGACTTGCCAGATGAAGTTCAGAGAAATCCCTACTGCAGCTCTTGTCTTGGGTAATTTTTTTAAGTTATATTTTGTTATGTACATCTGTTTAAAACTGACAGAGAGATGAAATAAAATGACATTGCTGACTCCCAGCAATTACTGTGAGTAATATCTGCTTCAAAAATGTTAACAGAAGACATTGGGCTGGGAGAAGGAAGCAAGATAAAACCTCCCTCCCCTTTTGTCTATATGCACAATAGTCCAGTATGTCAACACCTTCTCTGAAGGTCTTACTTAGGCAGCAGGTAGCAACTTGACTTTTTTTACCTGAGGCACTGGAGATACTTTGATCCTGTCCCTGTTCCTGTCACCAACATGCTTGGTGGTTTCTGTGACTTAACCATGGAATTACAGAGCCTCTGTATTTCTGATACATGTTCTTGCAGTGCATTTTTACGTGTAGGAAAGCAGTGTCTTTATCTTGGAAAAGGAGCAGAGGATGAAGAAAATGGCTGAATATTACTAAAGACAGTGAAGTTCTGAAGGTTTTTTTTTTTCTTTTTTTTCACCTCACTCCTTTCTTTCAGGGTTTTTAGTTCTAATCCTAAACCTGATTCAAAGTAAGTTAATTGCATTTTCAGTGGATCATGTTAGGGAACCTAAATTCAGGCCAGTGCTCCAGACTTACCATGTGAGCACTGAAAAAGGGTGGATGGTACTCTGCTTCTATATGTAGTAGAATGTAAGAAGCTCCTGCTCTGCATATCTGAATATTTCTTCGAAAGAAGCTCTGAATTGCCTTCTGGAGGGTCTTGTTCTTTTTTTTTTTTTTTTTAGTTGACTAAGGATGCTAACAAAGACAGTTAATACTAGGTAGTTCTTAGTGAGTTCAGATGGAGATTCATACTTATTCTTAGTAATTTTTCCCTTTACATACTCCATGTGAGGATCCAGGACTAGGGCACATGCAGTATTCTTTTTCTGGAGAATGTGAGCTTAACTTTTTGTCTGCAGACAAGTGGATGGCTTCTGAGGGTATCAATAGCAGGGATGTTGGGAAACCAATCCTACTTCTTGAAGTTTTGCACTCTTGAGAAATCTTTAAAAAAAACCCCACTAAACTATGTGAGGGGTCTTTGCAATGATTCCTGTTTCTCTGATTCAGGGAGTATCAACCAGTATGTCTAGTCTTGTGCTGGTTTTTCATCTTTCATCAGAGCTGATGCCACACTTACCTCATATACTTAAGGAAGGAATGGAATCTTTTGGGTTTTGTTTGCTCTTCAGTTTATTATTCAATCATTATGGCCACAAATCACAGGAAAAATGTCCTTAAAATTTGTCTTTTTTTTTCTCTAGGTGTAAATGTTCCAGACCATGACTCGACTTTTAGAAGTCTCTCAGACTTGCTTCAGAATAACATTACTCCTTATATAGCCTTGCTGGAAGCCAAAGACTGCCCAGGTAAATAATGCAGTAGTTTTGCTGCTTTTTTGAATAAGGTATCAGTTAACTAGAAATTCTAGCTTTTATCTCCAAATGTAAGAGTAGTAGATGAGGGGATCTTGAAGACTTTTCAAGATTTGATCAAACCCATGTCATCATAGCAATAATGTCAACTGTATTTTAAGACATATCCAGTTCTTTTTAAATCAACAAAGATTGAAATACTACTTAGTTGTAGCATGAATGTCAAGAACATCCTGCTCAGTGTATTGCATATTGATACTGTAGGCTGGCTTTCATGTTTAACTGAACAGTGTACATATGCATTCCACTTTTTAAATGCTTACAAGTCACATTATTACAGCGAGGGAATGGTTAGAATAAAATTTTGTCCCACTATCCTTGTTTCTTACTTATTTTTTAAGTAAAAAGATTGAAATCACTTATGGCAATATTCTCAGTTCTGTGTATTGGCTGCCTTATTTACTTTTAGGTCACCAATGGCAGGTGACTGGAGTTCAGGAAATGTGGAAGACTAACATCTTAACCTGAATTGTTGCTATCTAGGCAAGTTAATAGGATAATTTTTATTGCATTAACAACACACATTAATGCTTTCTGGAGCATGAGATGTGCATTCTGGAGAGAGAAGGAGGATAGTTAGAAACGTAAAAAATAGTTGGGGTAATATAAAAAACAGTTGGGGTAATTTTTTAGAGTATGTATTGGAGAAGCGTTACCGAATAACCAAATGTTTTTACCGTGTGTCTAAAACTGTTTTGTCAAGGCATAAAAAATCTGATGCAGAAGCTGATGGGGCAGCTGATGAACTGTTATATAGATGTGGACTCATTGGAAGATGAGCACTATGTGCAGTTTTCCCAGAACAGAATACGTTGTTCAATGTCTTCTCTTATCAAATGGTACAAAACTGTAACAAAGGTATGTTGTTTGTTTTATTTTTTATCACCAGTTGATGGAAATGCCTGACATTTAGATGTGTTTAAAACAAATTTAATAACTCAGATTTCTGTGAGAAAATGCCAAAGGTTAATTTTTAATTTAATACTAAAAAATAACTTGAGATTAAAGTGATTTAATTATAATATGTTACACATATAACAAATGTAGAGTTAGTTACTGATGACATATGAATGTCAGAATTCTGAAACACAAGCAAAAAGTACTATTTTATCATATGTTTAATTGGGAACTAGGAGCTTAAAATGCAGTATCAACTTCATGCCAGATACTTTTCTCCCAGGAGTGTTGAGATGCTTTGTTTATTAAAACAAAACTTGATGGAAGAACAGCCATCTAGGGGAAAGGTACTGTATTACTGCTAATGAGCCATGATGTCATCTGCAGCCCACAGTACATTGGCGAACAGTAAGGAAATAACTTTCAAAATGTTTTTGTATCTTTCTGTTTGCTAGAGCTAATGAAGTTTTACATTTTGTTTCTGTCACAAATACAAGTTAGAACTGATTTTCTGATGACTTCATCAGAGCAGTGTGATAAACAAAAGTGTAGTGAGTTGAGTACATGCTCTTTTTATTACTGGAAAGATAGAGGCAATAAGAATGTCTGTGCACACAACTCAAATCTTCTCCCTCAATCCCAACAGGACTTCACCAGTTCTGTCTCACAGAGCTATTCTTGTCTTTGTTGGAATGTGTGCTTAAAATCTGTTTATGCTTTGTACTTCATGCTGTGCCAAACAGAAGGATGAAAAATGGGAGTTCTAGATGCTAATAATAAATGCAGCTGACAAAAAGTTCAGTCATGTCACTTGGAGTAATGTATTATTGTGGGTGTGATTCAGTCTTTTTATTTTACTGTCTTCTGTTTATTAATGTTTAATGAACTGCTTTAAAGAAAACAGATTCTGAAATTCCAAGCCAAAAAAGAACTTCCTCTTCTGCATACTGGCAGTCTCCTCCAGTTGTGGTCATATTCAAAGACATGGAAAGTTTCACCACAAAAGTACTTCAAGACTTCATAGTCATCAGCAGGTAATGTGACTTGAAGTTTAGTTCTTCCACTCCTTTACCCATTTTCTGTTTGCAGCTGTTTTGAAATGTCACGGTGAGGCCAGTGAAACATTGGAGTCGAATATTGGTGCTGCTGCTTTGCAGCAGCAAAGGATCAAAAATCTACTTGCTAGGTCTTGTGGATAAATTATCTTAAAGCTAACCTGGGACTCTGAACCAGAGTGCCTAAGGACTAGGCTGAGATACAGAGTGGCTGATTTTAATTCTTCACATAGGAGGATTTATTGGTGCTAGCTGTTACAGAATTTGTGAATGTGAAAGTAATTTTTTAAGATGCCTAGATCTTTCTTCTGTAGGCTTTTAAAATTGTTTTCAAAGTATTTTTTTTGTGTGACTACTGATGTAATGCTGATTAAAGGTCACTAGCTTACTAATAGGAGTGTATATAAAGCTTACCCAGTTGGCCAGGATCTGTAATCAGCAGCTGACTACTGCAAGTGCCCTTGTACTTCTGTTTCTCCATAACCTGTCTTCCTTAATCTCATCTCGTGGGTGCTAATCAAAAATTCATGCTGTTTTCCAAAAAGAGCATCTTGCACTTAGTCCCCAGGCTGCAACTACAAATGCATCAGAACTGGGACTGCAGTTATGCAATTAATTCAGCTGCAGCACGTGCACCTGACATCACCTCTAAACAAGGCCCAGGCAATTTCTCTTGCTGAGAGACCACCAAATAAAGTAGATTTCTACTTCAGATCTGGCAGGCGGATTCTCAGGGGAACATTTTGAAAAGTAATACCAGAAATGTACATTTATCTGGAAGTAAATAGGGTGTAAGGCAGTGAAAAATTGGGGTTTCATTGTTTTTTAAGTGTTGCATTTTCTTTCGCTTTTTGTGACAAGGATAAATACCTAATTATGAGATGAAGTGCATTCAAGTCTGATCTACTATTTGCAAGTACACTTTGTGTGTCTTCAGAAAAATTGTTCAGAGAATTGAAATGATCTTGTAGCTAAAGAGTATTGATTAAAGTAAAGTAGAAGATGGGTAAAACAGAAGTTCATCAGAATTTTAGAATACTTTGAAAAAGATCTTTGGGGTAATTGTATAGGTTGTGTTTATTCTCTCCATTTCAATCTTCAACATGTTTAATAATAAAGGTGAAGTGGGTAAATGTGAGAGGTGGTTCTGATTTGTTAATCACAAGTTTTAATTCCTTTCTGATATTCTCTAAGGTTAGCAACAGTGGACAGTAATATATGAAGTTTATTGGTTTTATGTTCAAGTCTCCATCAATTGCTTTTGAGCAGGTAGAGAAATGAAGTAATTATGGGATAACCATTAAAAAGCCATGGTTGAAACTATTAAAAAGTGGAAAATAATGATGAAATAATATTGAAAACACTATTTTTTATAAGTTGTGTGCTGCTGAATACACATTCAGTTCTGGTTTTCAGTTCTCAAAGCAAATACTAAAAAATTATCTGAAGAGGAAGATTAATCTGGAGAAGTTGAAATTCTTTTTTAAGTATGGGAATGATGGGAACACAGAATGTTGAAGAGGTTTCATATTTATTTTGAATGTGTTAAATGGTGTAAAATTTATAAATTTTCTTGAGGCTGTTAACTGTTTAATGTCTCTTCTTATTTTTTCTCTATTTAGGAAAACCCAAACCTTCTTATAAGATTAGGTTCTCTGAATATAACTTTTTGGAAAGGTAGAACCAGCACAGGACTGTAACTGAAATGACACTTTTTATTCCACTTTCTGAAATTTAAATCCTAAAATAGAATTTAGTTTTCTTATCTGCTTTAGAGCTTTATAGAGCTTCCTTTCATTTTAATTTTATTCCACATGAAAACTCTTTTGGCTTACTGGTGACAAGTCTTTTAGCTTACCCCTTTCTGCATCTAAGCTCAGTGCTGTAGTAAGAACATAATGCATTTGTTTCATGGGTTTCTATAATGTAATTATGATTTTTTCCCCTCTCTTTTCCCATTATCTAGTTGGCATATTCATGAATTACCTCTAGTGCTGATTTTTGGAATCGCTACCTCACCAACGATTATCCACAGATTACTTCCTCACTCTGTTTCCTCTCTGCTGTGCATAGAGCTTTTCCAATCCCTTTCCTGTAAGGAGCACCTGTCTACTGTAATTGATAAGGTAATTCCCTTTCTAAATAGAAGGAGTATATGTGTGTATTGAAGCACAGTCTACATATGTGGCCTTTAAAGGTGCATTTGTCTGCAGGTTTTGGAAAGGAATCTGTTCCTGAGAGGTGTGGATTTTGGGTATTTCTACTCACAGCTGCAGAGTAGCTTAATACTGAGTGCTCCCTTCTCACACTGAGACACTCACATACCTGCTTTCATCTTTCATTTGCATTGGGATCTCTGTGTGTGTACTTGGGCAATTACACTTTCCCATTCACACCTCTTCATTAAAGGAGTGCTTTTATTTGAGTTTTACTTTATTTTAGAAAAAGATAGCTTTAAAGTGAGCTTTAAAGATAGCTTTAAACTGAATTTTGCCACCTCTCAAACATTAGCTCAGTTATCCAAATGTTCAGGCCAGATAAATGTTATGCCTGTGGATTCTTGGTACACTGCTTTGTGCAGGCTTTCCGAAGTTGCTGGTACACATGCTGAAGGCAGTGGTGTCTCTGTTCATTACAGCAGTCTCTGTTCTGTTTGCGGTTTTACAGATAAATACAGAAGTAGCATTAAGCAAAACTAACTTCAAACTTTGCGTTAGTAAAAGGAACTTAGAAAAACGTGATAAAATAATAAACTGAAAAAAATAAATCTTTGCATGGTTATTTTAGTAGAAATACTGTTTTGAGGAGCTGGCAGTGTATTTAGTATCTCATTTAGTTGAATGCAGACACATACTGAGAGTTGTATCAAATTATATATATGTTTTGCTTATTTGAATTTATGAGAAAATTTCTGCTGTGTCTACTTTTTCTTTTTATCTCCCTTTTAGCTGCTTCTGTCAGACCAATTTCCCTTCAAACTGGGTGAGAAAGTTCTGCAGGTTCTCATCAACATATTCTTGTACCATGATTTTTCTGTCCAGAATTTTATCAAAGGATTTCAGGTAGGCAACGATAACAAGAATTCAAATTATGGTTGTGAAAGCAAAGAGTAATTAGTAGGCACTGAAAGATTTCTTGAGACATAATATTGCTGAATTGTATGGAAAAATGTCCTTTGGAAACAGTTTGGATCTGTGAACAGATGCCTTAACTGATGAGAGTTTTAGAGAAAATTTGGTAGGACAAATATCGAGAAGCATATAAAAGCTTACTTTGCCAAAAAAACCCCCAGTATTTTATGGTTATATTTAAAAGGGTGACCTGCCTCAGTGGGTAGAAAGAGCTGTGTTTTTCTGTAGATTGACTTGCAGCTTTCTAATAACCCTGGCAGAACCCTCGAGCTCTGATTGTCTGTACGAGGTGCTTGCACTCTGGTTTGTCTTGGTGTGAATAAGCTACAGCAGTGTCTGTTTCCCTCTTGAACTCTTGAACTCCTCACACAGTTTCTGGATGCACACTTCCTACCTTTTCAGGGAAATAGAAGCTACAGTGTCACTTACCTTGTGCCTCAGAGTAGGTAATGGTAGTGATCCAAACAGCACTGCATGAACGTGGAGTTGCATTTACCCTCTCTCAGGAGACAAAGGGGAAGAGTTCAAGGTTTCCCAAAATAGTCCGTACAGAGCACAATAGTTAATTTTTTGTTGACTTATATAGATCTTCATATCAAAATGTATTTCTGTGTCTTGAGTCTAGTTGTAACTTCTGGGGATTGTGGACAAGGGTTCTCTGATAATTTGTATTCCCTGTAATCTGTTTTAATGCAGGTTTGTGAAATTGTTTCTTTCTTGCTGAGTTCCATGTGTGACCCTGTTAGTAAAACATGCCCTTTAAATGTCATATACCTTTAGTGTTTCTCAGATTCTTTGATATGTAAGTTTCAATGATTACATGTGGCCAGGAGAAATATCCTAGCCATAGTACCTCTTCCTGCAGGCAGACCTGTGTGGACTTTCATAGGTTTCAACTCCTCTAATTTGAAAGAGTCATAAAAATTTAATAATTCTCCATTGGCCAGATACAAAAATCCAAGTTCTAGCTGTGACAGGATATGGCTGTGTCCTTGTGTGTTAGGAGTATTCAAGGATGAAGCAATTTCAGGTCAGATTTTCTCAGTAATGAATAGAAAGTGTCACCATCATCTCATTATGTCTAGGCACAATGTTAATTTTTCTGGTAGGAAGTGTATTTCCTCTTTGATAGTTTTTATGTTTTAAAAGTTTTTAGTGAGGCAGTCTGTTTGATTGGGTTTTGTTTGGTTTTTGAGAATAGATGTAATGAGCATATGCTACTGTTCTGCAAGGCCCTGACGCTGCAAACGTTTAATGCAGGTGAAGTCAGTGATAAAGTGCATTTGCATGTGTGCACAGAGAGAGCTTGCATGAAATAGAAATTGAAATTAGGACATGTGGTAAGTTTGCTTGTGTACAGCAGTTGCTCTTCGTATCTCTAAATGCAACCATTATTTGTGAGCATTGGAGCTGAATATGTAACCCAAAGAATGCAGTAATTCACTTAAGTGAATAGAAGATATTTGACAAGCTATAGTTACTGCATAAGAGAGGGGAAATACGAGATACTGAAAATGAACAGCACATACAGCAAAGATGGTAATTATGTGACTATTTGAAACTATATAATCAGTGTCCTGTAGCGACTTACAGAATCTTTATGAATTGTAATGAATTTTTTTTAAAGAGTACCATTACTACCATTGTAGTAATAAGAAAGCATTAAAAGGTAGATAGTTATATATAGCAGGGAAGATGAATTTTATTAACATGCCTATTTCTTCCTTAATTTTTCAGCTCTGTATTATGGAACACTTCTTTTCCCAGCCTCTTAGCATACTGTGTTGCCAACCTGTAGATCTTAAGAAGAGAGTTAATTCATTATCTCATGATCAGTGTGAAAACATTCGGAGACTTCCCTCTTTTAGAAGGTAAAGGGAGAAATAAATTTTTTGGACAATCCTTTCTTGAGTCAGCTTTGAAAAAGAATAAAAGAATCTGTAAATGTAACCCCACAAAAACTGTAGCTCATTTGTGCATGTTTCTATGGCAAAGGTAAATTGATTAAATGGAGGACAGGGAGACCTAATCTTCTAGTCTAGAGAGTACAGCTTCTGTGATATGTAATCACTTGATTTTTTTTTTCCTTCTTGTTCTCAGTACAGAAACAAGCTATTATGACAAAAAAACATAAATCACTTTTGAACTTGTTAAGCTGATCTGGAGCATAATCTCCAGGGTTTTGGTGTGGCCTTTCAACTTGTTGGATTTGACTGTCCTTTTTGAATCTTTCCAAAGAAATCTTTGTAGCAGCATAAACATTTTATTTTTTTTTAAACCCTAAAATCTTTCTTTACATTATAATTTTTATGTTGTTTTTCTTTCTTGCCATCAGGTATGTGGAAAAGCAAGAGTCAGAGAAACAGATTGCACTGCTGACAACAGACAACTTCTTAAAGGTAAAATTTTAAGAATGTCTTTGGAAAACAAAGATAACTTGCCCAATATATTAGTTTATGGAACATAATAAAATACAAGGCCAAGATTTATAGTTCTATATAACATCTTTCATACAGAACATACTGTACTTCATGTCCAGTAATGAAGAATTAGGATTGGCAGGTCGAAATTTCAGATCTCTAAGGTTGCCTTTATACAAAGCTGCACAGCTTTCTTGCATCAACTTTCAGTTACATTGAGAAATATAACTGCTTAAAAAGAAGGTTCCGTGGTTTATTTATGGCCAAGTCTTTTCATGCTTCCCCAGACCGAGTTTCTTGGAAATTCAGTTAAGTGTTTGAAGAATGTGTAAGTAATCCTGGAGGTTATTTCATAAGCTCTTAATCCTTCATACCCTCTGTGTAGTTTCTGATTTAACTCAGTAGGACCGAGTCTGTATCCCTAGGCACACATTCACACTAGATCTCATACAGGATTAAAACTTCAATTTGTTACATGTTTATCTGAAGCTTTGTCAAGTGATTGAAGTCAGACTACTGCTATTGAAGTCACACTACTACTGTTGTGAGCCCTTTAGGAATTCACCAACAGAAATCTGTTGGTTATTTCCATCATCTGAACCACTCCCAGTAGAAGCATTGTTCAAGGTAAAGGGTTTCTCCTAACTCTTCAAGTCTAGCTAACCTGTCAGGCAGATGGTACTATAGAGAGAAAGCAATTAATCTATCCCAGCAGAGCTTCCTGGACTGTAAGGCTTTTTCAAGTGTGAAGAACAATGATAATGGCTGGAAGAGAGGTTAGTAGCAGGCAAGTTTGCAAGTGCAATTATAGTAGTCAAGTGGAGACATGATATTATGTCATTTTATGATCCATAATCTTAATTGGCAAAAACAGCCTAAACTACGTTGCTGTTCATTCACATATACTTTGAAAATTGAAGACTCATCATCTTAAACTTTGTATTTTACACCTTATATGTTTAATAATATACCCCTTATTTCACAAGCCTCACCCTGTAAGTTTGGGTAGGAAGTTGGAATTTTTGTGCCTAAGTGCCTAGGATCCTTCTCACAAATTCTAACTGAAGACATTTGTTCTAATCTCTACAGTAGGGGTAGGACCATTAGTGCCTTGCCAAGCTGGCAGCGTAGTCTGCTTGGGAAGAAAAGGTCCTACTGCTGCATTGAGGAGATGCTGTTTATTCTGTATGCCATGCTGATCTACAGTATCATTTCAAACTTTGGAAACACTTTCAAAGTCACTATGTGTGCTGGTTTAAAGGTAAACCAGCAGGAGGAATGAGTCTAACTCACAAACAGATTACAAGTCAGAATTATAGT
>JAWWEU010000111.1:80208757-80248089 GCA_035583155.1 Acropternis orthonyx | reverse complement strand
CAGAGGGTGATTCCTCTGAGGTGCAGGGTTGGTAGATGAAAGAAAAATTCCAAGATTTTAAACCCATAACACTATGGTACTCGTTCTTATAAATTTACTGTTCATGTTTCAGGACTGGGTAAACTTTGTCTTCAAGCTTAGCCCCTACACCTGCAATACCCTTATCAGCTGCATTTATATTCCATGTTTTTAACATGTTTTTAATAACTATGGGAAGAGTTTCACCTGTTTAAAATATTCAGTTTTAAAAGTAATTTTACATTCTAAGTGTTAATGAATCTGTCTAAAGTTTTCATGACGAATTTAATTTGAAATTATGTAAAAGTGGTGATCTATGTATGTTATGTATATTTATGGAAATAACATTGCATAGTCTTCTAATAATGTTTTCAAACTCTTCCTAAACAGAGTATGCCTTTTCATTTCATTATTTGGCAAAATACATTGCTATTTATTTATATTAACTACATCAGTCTTGAGCTTGGAAACAAGATGAGACAAATGTAGATGGGTTAATAATGTTCCGGGTTTGGAGGAATAAGATTGATGTAGCAGCATTAACATGAACTTTTTTCTTTTCTCAGCTTTTTTTGTGGTGGGGATAAGTTTTTTCTTAATAATCCTCCGTATAATTAAAATACAAACTTGTGAGTGTCTACCCTAAGGTCTTGGAAGTAATTTAAAGAGTTGTTGTATCAGTGACTTTTAAGTCTAAATATGTAAATAGTCTATGGGGAGAAATGTCATTAATGTTTTTAATAATTTAAAACTTTTCTCTAACATTGGAAGGCTCTGCAGCACGAAGTGTCTTTGTTGCATTCAGTCTTTGCAGTATGATATCTTTTCTTTCCATATGTCAGTACTTCCTTATATTGCCTGCAGACAAGGTTTTTCTTTTCATTTTTGATACCCTTTTTTTTCAGTTTAACTTTACAAATCTTCAGTGGCTTGTTTTACTTTTCTCTTTCTATTTGGAATAGATTGCTCAGAGTTGAGCAAAATGGCAATAAAATGGGTAGAGAATCCTGTGTTTTTTATCTTTTTATCTTTGAAGACAGGGAGGCAAGGATCTTTTGATTCACAAACAGAAATGTAAGAAGCCCAGAGTAGTTTAGTGTAGTTACCAGAATTTTTGAGTGTGGCTTTCCAGAAGTGTTAGGATATGCTTCCAAGAGAAGCCAGTGATAATGAGATGCCGTTCAGCAAATTCAGTAGCAGTAGTCAATAATTTCAATTTCCTAATACATGATTTTGTTTTTTCTGCAGTTCTCAACCCATGAATATACGAAAGTCAAATTAAGAACACATAGGAGCAGCAACTGAATATTTCTTTGTTTTCTATGAACTAGTCTTTTTATGTATACCTAGCTAATAAAAACACCAGCCACCCACAATAGAAGAATTAAATGCGTTTGTAATATAAAAATCCACATTTTTGAGTAAAAGTAGCTATATAACTTCTCATTGCCTATTAAAGGGATGGTGTATAGTCTCGTTATTGTGAGATATCATACCAAATCTAAAGGCCTAACTATAGGTGAAAATGGTAAAATAATAATTTTAATCAATAATAAATCTCTAGCAAGCCAGACAAAGAAAGTACAGTTCACAATATGCAGTGTGAATGCCCTGAACTGTTGAAATACAGTGATCTTAATTTAACATTGGTGATTTCAATCATAGCACACTACAATGTCAAAACTTCAGAGTAATTTTAAGTGCTTTGTGACAGTTTTAAATGGATGTCAGAATAACTTAAAAAAATTATTCTGTCACTGTAGGAAGAAACACAGAAGCTGCTGGAGGACTTACATGTTTACCATTACAATTATGTTGCAGTTCTGAGATGTCTTCATGTTTTCACATCTTCTCTTCCAAAGTATCCTTTGGGCAAGCAGGTGATGTACTGTTATATATGGGTTTTGTTGGTTTTCTTCTCAAAGTTTGACATCTGAATAAATATTTACTCTTTGTTTACTAATGTGCTATTTTGCCCCCTGCTTCTTAAAATGGAGACAGATGCTTCCTTGCTGGGGTTTCTTCACGTCATGGATGATAGCTTGTGAGCCAACAGGAAGGAGTTTCCAGGAAAACACAGATGCACAGATCAGCAAAAGAACCCACACAGTGTCTTTTCCACATGTGGGATCATCTGTATGCAATTGCAGACAGTGTATACTCTTCTACCACCTATTAGATCACTAGTCAAATTCAGATGAAGAGACTGAGTTTTTAGCAACTTTCTGTACAGGAAAAAGATATAGTTAAGGAACAGTGATAATTGCTCTTAATAACCCTATTGCTCTAATGTTATTAAATCCACCTTCTCATGCTAAGCAATTTTTTCTTCCAGTAGAAGAGTAATATATTCTGTGCATGTACACTTGTCTCTCAGTTCTCAGTGTTTTACATACTGTAACTGGAGTCTGTGACTAACTACCAAAGCAGCATGAACTGTACCAGTATTTGAGAATAAAAGAATGTTTTAGCTGGGGCATTTGATTTGAGTTCTTCTCTGTTCCCTAAAGTTATCGTCGTCTGAATGTTAGTTGTTTGAAACCTGGTGCAGAGCAACACAGTCTCCAGCAACACTGGAAGCTTAGTTCTGGAAGATACTAAATGCTCCCTTTTCTTTTGCAAACATTCTGCATCTTTGGAAAACAAGCTCCAAAGGAATTGCATGTTACTTTGAACAGCTGCTTGTAAGATTTCCACATTGCTTTGTAAAACACTTTATCCTCTTTTCACCTTCTGTGTAACAGATCAGGGATCTGCACTGTGCATGTTTGGAAAACCAAGTGTGGGAGACAGAGGAGTATGAGTCATCTCTTCAGCTAGCAAGGTGATTTTTTTTTTTTTTTTCCTATTTTGTTTTAATACCACTGTACACATGGAGAGTATCAGTCATCAGTTATTTTGGAATTTAAAGGTGAGGATATTACTTGTTTACAGCTAGCTTTAGGATTGTTTGCAAGTGTGAATGATTGCTGTTTTCATTTTGGTTTTCTACTGATTTCTATGAAATTCAACCAGGTTGTAATATCTCATATGCTCTGAGTAATTATGCTGAAAACACAGATTATTTTTTGTGCATGAGAACATGAGTTGGGTTTTGTCTTTTAAAGTGTGATTGTGTTAGATATCATCAACCAAATTATTAGTTTCAGTTGCCTTAAATTTTAATCTGTTGTGAAAATTAGAATCTGTTCCAAATGAACAGTAGCTGAGACCTCTTTTTATTTTACTGCTTTCCCTCTGCCCCTTTTGTCTATCGGTTAGGACAGGGACTGAGTTAAATTTTTGTGTTACTCTGAGAATAGGACTTTAGGAGAGCCTACAATTGTGTTGCCTGGCAATTTTCTTAACAGAACACATTTCAATTGCAGTGTTACAGGTACAGACTTTTAAATGTGCTTTAGAGAGACACATGGCAGGTGTCTGTTTCCTGATAATGCATTCATTGAGACAGTTCTGTTGCACAGGAGCCAATGCAACACCATTGCTGTAACTGCCTCTTCTAGAGCCTCTGAGCTGGTGAGGTCTGATGTTGTCACACTGCAAAACTGCACAGAGAAAACATGTCAGTGGGGTAAAGAATAACTTTGTGGGCTCATACACAAGGAAATACATACTTTAAACTCTACATTTGCCATACTGAGTGGTTCTTAGCCATAGCCACCACTCTGTGTTCTTCGCCCTCATCCCTTTAAAAGGATTACATGCTTGGTTTGTCATTTCTGCAGTCTTTCCTTCTTATTCCTTCTCTGACTCTGCTGAATCTTGACGGCACTCAGTCACCTATCAGCTCCTGCCCACAAATGCATCATTCTGCTTTCCAGTATTGTCTGTCTGTAATCTCTTAATAACACTTGGCCATTTTTCCCCCTCCTGTTTCTTCTCCTATGTTTAATTTGCTTTCATCCTCTCTGAACTCATCTGTCTCTTCTCCTGTCTCAAAGCTGATGCTGCCATCAGATTCTGGCTTGCTCCCCTTTTATTCTTATCTGTTCATCTCCCTGCTGTTGTTCTTCTGGTCCTGGCTCCCACTGTGGGAGCTTCTGATAGAAATACAGTGATCATGGTCATTCCTTTCATAGATGATGATTCTATGATTCTTTGTTTTTATCCAGAAAGGCTGTCATTCTCCTAATAAAACTCCTCCAACACAATTTCTTCAAATATTTGGAATTTTAGCTGTGATTATTAATTTTTTCAGCTTTTAGCTTTAATTCTATTTTCCATTTTACACATACTTCACGTCTGCTTTTTTTTTTTCCTGCCATCTTTTAGAAGAAAATGATAAAATGTGGTCTTTCCCCTTCTACTCGTAATCTTTTTTTTTCCCCTTTTGCTCAGCTTTAGAAGTTACTCACTGTTCCTTAATATCTCTGACTTCTCACGAGCCACATCACCTGTTGATATCCTCGTGTTCACCTTTCCCCATCCCATATTCTTCTTTTCAATGGTTTTCTGTAATACATCTTTTTCTCCTTGTGAAAAATAGAAAAGCTTTTCTAACAAAGTATTTCTTCTGCCTTTCATGCGTTGTGCTTGAATGTGGGGTTTTCAGTTGTTGAATTGAGTTTCTTTTGTGGTTGGTTTGTCTACTTCATCCTTTCCTTTTGTCCATTCTGGTAGAAGTGATTACCCAAAGATCCTGTTTCAGGTCATCTTAACTTTAGCAATCTAGACAGTAGTTATTCTACTTGAGTTGTCCAGAGTCTAAAAAATACCATGGGTCAACAGGAAGAATGTGTGAGCTTTAGTTCACTTTAGATTAATCCAATCAGCAGAGAGAGAGAAGATAAGAGATGTTGGAGAGTGTCTCACTTGATTGGTTAAGTGGAGCTAACTGCCTGGGACTTCTGGTCAAACTTTTAGGTTGCAAAAACTTGCAGCCTGACCTACTGTCCTCTGTCTAGACATTGTACTCTGCTTTTTGTCTGCCAATCATTGATGGCTTTTCATCACATGCTGCTTATCACACTCCTGCCCTTCCATGACTCCTCAGTTTGCTGCTGACCAATCTCTGTTATCACCTCTTCAGTGGATTCCCCACTTCAGCATTCAGAAGGAGTTTCTATGGACTTCAGCCTAGCTTCCTTTCTTCTCTTTCATAACTTGAAATAAGATTTATTTGCTGCCATGTAATGGTCTGAGATCTTACTTTCTGCTTTAAGCCTGTCTCCTAATCAAATTAAAATCTTAACCCCACGCTCTGATGACTGGCATACCTTGCAGTAATCTCAAGCCTAAAAGGTTGAAAAGGATCCTTTACTGTTTCCTCATACATGATAACCATCTTTTCTGTTCTTTGGGCCCTGTAATCCCATTGTTGTCATAAATAAGTTTTTCTACAACTTGCAGTTTCATTTTGAATAATATTACTAAAATACATTTATTCTTTCCTGTTCACAGATCTCCAGATCTGCTTTATCCTCTTGAACTTGGGTGTTTAATTATTGCAGTGTTGTGTCTGGCCTGGCACAAGGCTATCCTGTTTACCCATTGTGTTATACAAGACAGTTTCAAAATGTTTTCCAGCCTTTTGTGTAGTCAAGGCCACGCTTTGTGTTGTTAACTCCTATGCTTTTCTGTACAAAACAAGTGTATCTGAAGGCAATACTTGATTTGCAAAAATCCATAGCCCTGAAGCAGATAAACTGAAATTCTAACCTTTATAAACATTTAATATCAACTGCCAGTTAGAAACTAGAGCTCAAATTGCAGTTGTCCCTCCAGGTATCCACAGAGCTTCCCGTCTTAGTCTAAATTTCTGAGTCAGTGTTTAGGTAGCTGATATGGAAACCCACTGCCTGACACACTGGGCACCATCCTTTTTTCTTTTGCTATGTTCCCTTTTTTGTGTAGCTGTGCTTTTTCTGTCTTCTAAAATCCTCAAGCTATTAGCATTAGTTTTTTGTACCTTTTTTTTGTGTAAGACGCAGCAAAAGCACAAAAATAGGCTGGGAAGGGCTTCTAGTAACAGAGGCTTTACAAACGTGTGATTGTTCAGAACCAGAGTGTTTAGCAATGGGAACCCCTCACACTGTATGACAAAGGTTGCCTTCATGTGTAATGGTACCGGCTGGATGCAATGACTAATTCTGGATTTCATTTATGGATATATGCAAGGACTGGCTTTGTTCTCTTATAAATTAAGGTAATGAGACTGAGCATTGTTTGGTGACATTTGTAAAAGGCCTTAATAATTTAATAGGAAGTAAGTGCAGGGCTGAATGTTGGGCTAGATGATCTCAAGAAGTCCCTTCCAGCTTGAATGGTTTGGGGATTCTAGTGGTGGTTAGATTTACAGCAATTAAAAAAAAAAAACATCAAAAGAACAATACTGATTTCATTTGAGGCATTCCAAATCATACAGAGTAATAGATTTGTGTTTATATCCTGATTTTTTTTTTTTTTTTAACCATTTCATTTGCCATTCTTGGGAATGAGTTATGAACCCTACCATACTTGTTTAAGGGATTGGTTTTGTTTGGGTTTTGTTTCTTTGTTTGGTGCTTTTGGGGGTTTTTTTCTGACTCACAATTTCAAAAATTGTAACTCCTGTATCCAGCAAGTGGTTTTAGATAGAGCATCAGAAAAAGTGTTGTTCTGCCAGGAAATGTGAAGGACATCTTCACCAAACCAAATTGGTTTGTTTCTTTTTGTTAAAGACAGCAAGAAAAGAATTGATTTTAATGCAAGACTGAATGCTTGAAATCTTGGAGATTTTTTTCTTTTAAAAGGAGTTTTCAATTTTTTTTTTTAAACTTTTTTTCAACTAAGAACATTAAAAGCTGTTTCATCATTCTGCGTTTTAACTTCAGCCAACAATTGTGTCTTTTAGGATGTTGAATAAGTCTGATTTGGTAACCATGCTTCAACAATGTGTGGAAATTTTGCTGTCATCTTCTGGAAAGGAGTTTGATAAGACAGTAGAGAAGCTGAAGGAGTTCTTGACTCAGTTTCAGAATCTGGAAGGTGAGTGTGTACCGTCATGTATTCCATTGCAGATTATATAAAACTGTTTTGTAATCTGACCAATGGGTTTCATTTTCCTTGAGATATCCTGCCATTGTATCAAATACTCACATTTGCAGGATTGTTTTTTTAAATACATGCACAAAATTACGAAATGTTTACATTCTTTACTGATACGTGCTTTTTATAATACAGAAGAGTGATGCAAGATAAGAAATTGGACAGATCAGCAAACATTACTAAATCTCTCATATGTGTATTTTGAGCACTTTAACAGACATTTCAGTTGTCAAAAAACATTTTAACAAATGAAAAACTGTATTGAAAGATAATAGCAGCACACTTCCTTATGACATGGTATTTAATTCAAATATATGTGAAGTTCTTTGACCTGCATGTTCAGAGCTCCGACACCAAGGGCCAGTTGTCAGGGCTCTGCTGGCGTGCTGTAACTTCTCAAGGCCCTGTATTGATTGTTCGTGGTGGAGGACACACTTCAAGTCTTAGCAAGGCAAATGAATAGCAGCCTTCTGTCTTTCAGAGGCAGGTTAACAGAAGCTGACGTATTCCTTCTGAAATAGGAGTATGACATATTACAGCATTCTTCTGGAATAAGAGTTTCATTGCTTCCCCTGAACTGTGGAGAAGTACTCCCCAATGATTCCTTTGAAGATGAATTGGTTATCATCTGGTCTGTTTTATGCATGTTAATTAAGCTCATTATCAGTGTGGATGCTACCTAGCATTTGGACAAGTAGGTAATAAACCACCAAATGCAGTCTAATATTAATTAAAGTAGTCATGTAATGCATTAGGGTTAATTGAGGGTTGTTTAGAAGAATTTGCTCTTGCCTATTCTGTGTATTTTTTAATAGATGTAGTAATAGAGCTGTGGTAGAGGAAATAGGTCATCGCTTTGAAAAAGCTGTATATGCCACTGAAGCACTGAGGAATCTGAACTATGATGGAAAACCTAAAGGTTCATCCAGTTTGACTAAAAAGAATTGAAGCAAAAGGCTTTTAAGTAGTTGGATTTTTACCTACAGAAAATGAATAAAGAGCAACAGCCCTGGGAATTCAGGGACTCGCAGAATTATAAAACAAAAAAAGACAGTATTTATTTTCACTTAGGATTTGAAGATGGTTTTAAAGCAGAGAAGGTCTAATGAATTAATGAATGATCTTTGTTTTCAAAGTGGATTTAAACTATAATGGAAAAGTGAGGAGGGGAAGTTAAGATAAACTGTATGTGAATAATTTGCCAAGTTCGATAACTTCTTACTCTATTTATGTGATTTTATTGATCTTGAGCAGGAGTTGTCAGAAGTCTGTCAAAAATGTTACGTGTCCAAATCTCTCACGGAACCTTTAGAGTGAAAGGATAGTTCAAAATGCCCTGGTTTTTTTTTTTTGTTTTTTTTTTTTTTTTTGCAACAACAAAGTCCATTTTCATGACTGCCTAATGAAATGAGAGACATAAAATCGTGAAGCCTGAGGAAACAAAATATCTTTATATTCAGTCTATTTTGAGCAGAAGGGTTTGGGAGGCTGTGTAGTAGTGGTGAGGAAGTTTTCTGTTTTGAAGTCTTCAACGTGTATACAAATGTTCACAGGGCCCTGGAAATACCAAATTATTCTATGCAGGTCACCAAAAAGCTTTTATATATTATGATTATCACTGCTGATTGGAGCTTTTCTTGTGACCTGTAGGTGGAATCCCCATATGCCATCTTCTTTAAGTAAGGCAACAATTCTAGTTACCTAGTTACCTTTTGGTTTGATTTTGTTTGTCACTCATCCTGGCATTGGTTGTGCTTTGGGAGTTTTTGCTTCTTTGTTTTTACCTAAAAATTACTAATAATTGGTGCAATTTATAACCAACTGTATGGCTATGAAATTGAAATTCTGTTATAAATTAAGATGAGAATAAAACTGGGCAATGAAACACCCTAACACACTTCTGGTTTGCTGCTCTGGTTGCAGTTTCTGGGTTATGTAGCGAAAACTCATTTCTTACTCAATGTTTTTCTACACATGACAAGGGAAAAATGACAGTGTGTGGCTTTTTGAATGCTCCTAAAGCATTAGTAGTATCTATCTAGTACTTATCTGTCCAATTTACAAATGTTGAGAGTATGACCTCGGATAGCATAAACAGAATTCACATGATGTGCAAGGCTTGTGCTGGATCTTTGCTCAGGGCTGAATTGTTTCAGTTAGATAATTGCTGTTGGTTAAGCTGCACTCCAGACTCCTTTTCTAACAATCTTGTGCTGAGTGCAAGACTCAAAAGTTGCCTGTGTTTGGGTCTACGTGAACAAGTAACTGAACACTTCTCAGATTGCTTGGGTTAGGGGGTTTATGTAGGTAATCAGGAAGAGTTTACCCCACATATCAAACATTAGTTTTGTTCTAGTAGCAGAAGCTTTCCAAGAACAAGATGTGTCCGTATCGTCACAAAAGGAGCTCCAGAAGAAGACAGACCTTTATCATCTTCAGAAGGTTAGGCCTGCTCAGGCTTTACTGACTGGTTCCTTAACTGAATATTTTAAGATGTAATTGTTCATGGTTAATTCTTCCCAGCTTGCTGGAGCTCTGAGTAAGGGTTGTGTATGAGTGTCTCATCTTAAAAATGAATGAATAAGTACCAGCTCTGTATGTCAGGCTCTCCTGACACATAGAAAATTATAGAAAATACCTATCCTAAACTAGGATTTTAAAATGTAAGTTAGATGTTTTTATTTAACTTGTAATTTAAACATTCTGCCTAATACATATTTCTCCAAATTTCCCAAACTCCTACAGGTTGGAGAACTGAATACATTGGCCTAAATAAAAATAATTGCACAATCACACTTTCAAACATCATCAGTGAAGGCATGCCAGCAAAAATTAATTATACATGTTAAACATATAGATTGTGTTCCCTAGAGACTAACTACCTCCCATGTAGTTTTATGCACCACTTTTTTTTTAAAGACTTTGTTGGAGTTGAAGGAATCAAGGCGATCTAAGAAACTGACAAAGTTTGAAATGCTTCGTTTTGAAGTTGTTGACTATATAGACAGTCTTGTAAGGTGAGATTTCTCATTTTATATTCCTGCATTAGTTTGCACCAGAAGTTGCAAATGAAGTTTTACTAATGTGTTAGCATGTTAATCTTGTTGAAATTGTGTCTTGATCCCTGCAGCACGCTTTTTTTTCCTTCCTATTCTTTCTTTGAGGGCTCTAAGAATAATAACTAAAAAAGACCCCTCTTTTCTATAGATTAGTTGAAATAATTGGCATTATGAATTGACCAACTTACTTTGGCTACAGAAAAACATTGAGGGCGGACTGGGTATACATAGCACAATAAAGCCAAGAGTTTTTACTCTAATCTTTGCTGATCTGTTCTACTTATGAAACTGTACAGATATTAAGTGTGATACTGTGTCCATTTTGGGAACTGTTTGGTGAGCAAGCCATAGCAGATAAGGTTTTGGAGGCAGCTCTGTAGCGGAAAACGTGAGAGGCTTGTGGTGGGGGAAGAGATGAAGGCACTTGTTTAATTATAGAGCCTTGGGTGGAGCAGGGGGGGCAGGGAAGCTAACAGAAGTATGACTGTGCCAAGAAAAAAGCTTCGGATATGGAGACAAGGATGAGCAGAGACTCACCATGAGGCCTCAATATGGATAAGCAAGATCTGTGGAGTACATGACTGGTGTTAGCATTTTAGCTGCTGCCCTTATTTTTCACTTTGTCAGTGTCCCAGCTAGAGTTCTACACTAAATCCATTGATGTAGAGTTGATAGTAACAGACTTCTCTGCTTAAAAGTTTATTTCAGTGCTGTTCATCCTGTTTTTTTAGACGTTTGTCAGTACTGGTTGGGAAGCATACATTCTTGTAGTCTCTGACTGCAGCAGACTTCTGTTATTTCCCTTAAGCTGAAGCTCATGTCTCCCCCCTCTCCCCATCCCTCGTGCTTTTCCAGAAAGTACCTTGTTCCTGCAGACCACAGGACTCTGCACGAGATACTGTATTTCAACACAGCCACTGTTGTCCGTGGGCACTTGAATGCTGCCCCGAGGACTGCACTTCATACAGCTTTAAATAACCCACACTGGTACCTGAAGGTAAGAAACAAGTGAGTTGTTCGTGGTGCTGGAGTAGCTTCTGAAGGTTGCATGTGAGGATGGTGTGCAAGGCTTGGTTTTGCTGTTTCACGAAGCTTGGCACACATTCAGCTGTTTTGCAGAGTATTGATAAGCAACTAGGGACTTTGTTCAAAGAGTTAGGGAATCTGTCTGGCCAAAATAGAGAAGGTAATTCTGGAAAGAGATCTATATGAGGAATCCGTTTTCCAGAGTGTGTTCTAGTCAGAATCTTTTTCTTTCTTTTGTAGATGTAGCAGAAAAGTAATTTCGTCCTCTGCTACAAATGGGGACGGCTGTCCATGGGGAAAAATACAGTGTCTGTTTTTTCTTTATAGGGCTGGTGCTCATTTCTCATTGTGTAGATTGTGTAAGCTGAAGGCTGTTCAGGCAGAGTGATAACATGAAAATAGCTTAAATACAGCATATTTATCAGAGTCCTTTGTTTTTCTGTTTATTTTAATATTTGTTGTGTATTGATATCCTTTGTTTTCTGAGTCCAGGAAATGGATCATCCTTTTGTTTTATCAGCTAACCTTGCGCTTTTCTAGAGGAGAAAAGCAGCCCATTTTCCACTTCTTTCATAAGTAAAACTCACAGGATGACCGAAAGAAAGAAATAGAGCATGATTTGGAAAAGGAGTGAACATAGATTTTTGTCCTTGATTATAGATGCTACTTGAAGTTGTCCTTATGCCCTAACATTTTTCTAAAAACCGTATTACAGTTTTGAAAAAAAAATTGGTTGTAGCTGTATGAGTCATTATATGTTACTTGAGTCAGAGCCAACACTTACCAGGAATCATACTTGATAAAGATCAGTCTTTGAAATCTACAACCCAGTTTGTATTGGGTTTGTTGGCACTGTGCCTCAGTTTGAATGAGGGCTGTTGGTTTTACTGTGTGCAGGAATTATTTCTAAAACCACTTACAGAGCTTATTTGTGAAAACAGTAGTTGGCAAGTGAGCTACCATTAAAGAAACCTAGTATGGACCTCAGTAATTTATATATTTTAGAAACCTAGAATAGGACAGCTAGCAAAATCTAACTGCTGATATGTTTAATAAGTGTCCTCTTTGATGAGTTGACAGGATTTAAAGTCCTCTGTCATCCTGTGCTTTGTTCTTTGACATGCTTTAACATATTTACAATGTTTTCTGAGTAGATTGTGAAGGTTTGGCATAGTTTCTAACAGCAGCAGTATTGGCTGAATGCCTTGCCTACCATTTTAATCATGTGAGTCAAATAAGTATTTTTTCTTAATTGTATCTATGGTTTCTGCATGTGCCATGACCAGAGCAAAGTTCTCTAGAGCCGTTCCTTCCCAAAGGCTAGGACAGAAAAGGGCTTCAGTGGAGTACCAGTGAATGATTAATATGTGATGCATTGCTTGCAGTAATCCAGTCCAGTTATTTATTTAGCAAAATGTGAACCAAGGATCATACTTTTCATGGGGAACAAAAAAAAAAAAAAAGCCAAAAATCCTGCAGCAAAACCAGTGTAATTCTGTTTTCACTGATCCCTTGAAAATTCAACCAGTTGTAACTTAGGATTCCAGCTCCCATATCAGGGAAAGAGGATTTGGTCCTTGGGGTAACAACTCTGATGCTCGAGCAAGGTAGCAGTCTGTCCTCTCTCCAGCTTCTAGGGACAGGGTCAGGCAAGAGAAACCCCTAATCAGCAGTGTTCTGGGTTGCTCCCACTCCCATTCCCTTCTTTCAGAAGCAGCACCTCTGCTGTACAGATGGTTTCACAACTGGCTGCTCATTCTAGGGCAGCTCTCTGCGTGTCAGTCGAGTTATTTCCTCTCGAGGACATGGTGTGTGCTGCTGCCTCAGGAAGCTGAGGTTTCCCCCATGCAGCTGCAGCTCCCTCCCACTGCTGCAAAGGCTTGGCCTGCTTTACCATACACAAGGCTGGGTTCTTTCCCGTGCTGGCAGAGACCCTGCCATGCCAATCAGTAACATCTTTTCTGGATCATTCTTGGCACTTGTGTGTGGTCCAGTTAGATACTAATTTATACAGATAAACCAGCTCAGAAGAGCAGTTGCTTTGGAAGTTGCATCCTCTCTTGATTGTGATAACTGTCCTGACCTTAAGATTAGAATATCCATGCAAAGTGACCAGCAATGCCAGGTTGGCACATGGCTAAGTAGTAGGAAGCCATAGAGACAGGGTGCAGTAGGAGAGGGGAAAAGAGAAGGGTGTAGGGTTATCCTTCTGGGCAGGGACTAGATCTAGGTCAGGCAGAAGGTGTAACCTCATGTGTGCTGGTTAGTAATACAGGAGTGTTTGAAACTATTATGGTATGCTCCTGAATTACCGTTTGATAAACTAATGTCTGCACTGTAACATTTTGAGAGTTTAGCCATGTTTCTCTGAATTTTTCTGGGAACCATCTGGACTGAATTGATGGATATTAACCTAATGCCTGGCGCTTTGGTGTTCCTTGTAGAGAGTAAATAACTTGAAAATTTCTAGGTGTTTTGGAAATTATGAAATGTCTCATAGGTGCTAGCTTCCAACTGGATCTGAGTCTGACAAATTCAGGAATTGAGATCTGTGAAAAGTAACATAGATATTCTTGAGCAAAGATATTCTTTGCCTAGCCCTCTTTCCTGTCTTGGAAAGCAGTTTACTTACAGAGGTGTCACTGCTACAGCTTTTTAACTTTTCAAAAGTACCTTGTGTATTTTCCTAGCATCTAAAAGCATTTTAGGTAAATATTCTATGAACTGAAAGGAATGATCAGTGGTTGTTTTCATGTTAAGAGGGCTGACTTCTTAGAGGGTATGAAACTGAAATGCTGTAAATTTCTGCAGCTGTACTAGGGACTTCTGCCTCTGGCTCAAGTGGCTTTTTTACTTCTAGAGTAGATGATTCAGCTGATCACCTGAATCTGAGTGGTTGGAAAGCTGCCTGGTAGAAAAGAACCTGCTGGCCCATGGTCAGCCTGTGCCAGAAATAGTGTGGCCGGCAGAACCAGGGAAGGGATTGTCCCCCCTGTGCTCAGCACTGGTGAGGCCACACCTCAAGAAAGACATTGAGGTGCTGGAGCATGTCCAGAGAAGGGCAGTGGAGCTGGAGAAGGGTCTGGAGCATAAATCCTATGAGGAGTTGCTGAGGGAGCTGGGGGGGTGTTTAACCAGGAGAAAAGAAGTCTGAGGGGAGATCTCACCACTCTCTACAACTACCTGAAAGGAAGTTGTATCCCGCTGGGGGTCAGCCTCTTGTCCCAGGCAGCTAGTGACAGAAGGAGAGTAAATGGCCTCAAGTTGCACCAGAGGAGGTTTAGATTGGGTATTTGAAAAAATTTCTTCCTGGAAAGGGTTGTCAAGTCCTGCCCAGGGAAGGTGTGGAGTCACCATCCCTGGAGAGATTTAAAGGACATGTAGATGGGGTACTAAAGGATGTGGTGTTGTGGTGGCCTTGGCAGTGCTGGATTAGCAGTTGGACTTTGTGATCTTAGAGGGCTTTTCAAACCTTAATGATTCTATGAGTTTCCTGAAATACAACAGAATACTTTGTTAGAAACCAACTTGCCTTTACAGGTGCTGAATTTCCAGCCAGAGATAAATAGTTGTTATATTTCAAAGATAAAACACTGAGATGAGAGAACCAATTATGTTTTTCAGTACAACTGACAGATCTATATTAAGTCTTTCTCTTGGTTTTGTGGGGGTAGGGAGAAAGGATACTTTTCTATTTTCTGCATAGGCAAATCATGACTAGTTTCTTTTCCTGAGTCCATAAAACAGAATATTTCTCTCTCATATGTAAACATAACTAGAAAAATAATTGGCTAAAAGCCTAATCAGATAATCACTCAGTACAGTAGAGATGTTTTAAGTGTACAAAGTTATAGAAGGAACACCAGTAGTGAAGTAGCTGGGTGTTCTTTTGTTGATTTTTATCTTTTTAATGGTGTATTTTTGGGGTTTTTTCTTCTTTGTACCATCAACTTGCCATTAAACACACAAACAGTAAACATTTGGTTAAATACCTGCCATCTGAATTTCCTGAAATAGTTATATCTAGCTCTTAAAATTGTTCAAGATTAAAAACTGGTCAAAGTTACTGCCTTAACTTTCTTTTCATCAGAATGAAGCTTTGAAATGTGATGGAGGAAGCATTTCTAATAAAGCCCCTGACATATGCATAGTGTATAAGCTTCATTTGGAGTGTGGCAGATTAATCAATCTCGTTGACTGGTTAGAGGTATGTGATGATGCAAACAGTTCGTTTACCTGCGTTCAGTATTCTGATTTATCTTCTTGCTGCATCTCTGCTTTTCTTTAGAGCCCCTTTTGACAGCTTAAATCGTTACATACCTTGGTCTACAAGACCACACAGTAACTCCAATCAGAGCCTTCCTCTATTGTGAATCGTTTATTTCCAGCACTGTTACCCTGTGATGAAAATATTTTGCTTCTGCTTCTCTTCTATGCTTGGCACAGATCACCTTTTGTGCTTCACAAAATTGCTTTTTTTTTCTCTTTAAGTATTCTGTGACACTTTCCTGGAAACAGGCAAGTGGGGCTCTTGGAGAAAATGCTTGTGCCAGGGAAGAGCAAAGGTCCTTCTGTGACTTGATATCCTGTCTCATACTCTGACCAAGGGCAGAGAGAGTATAGCAGGGCAACATACATTAATATGATGAAGTCTCCCTACCTAACAATCACATTTTAGTTCTAAAGTTTCCTAAATTTCAGTTGTTTTTCTGTATTTTTGAAGATTATCAATGTAATTTTTAGCAACCACAGCATCTGCTGGCAAAAAACTGTGTGGCTTAACT
Source organism: Acropternis orthonyx (assembly GCA_035583155.1). Taxonomy (NCBI): domain Eukaryota; kingdom Metazoa; phylum Chordata; class Aves; order Passeriformes; family Rhinocryptidae; genus Acropternis; species Acropternis orthonyx. The sequence goes on along the minus strand of JAWWEU010000111.1, from coordinate 80,232,176 downwards.
ACCTGCAGTTTAGAGGATACTCCTTTTACTTAGTCTGTGTATGTTTTGTTTGCTGCTGCCCTGTTTGTGTACTGTGTATTCCTACTCAGACTCGTGCTGTCCATCAGTTTTACAGATTTCTTCAAAGCCAACTTACTTCTCATTTCCCCAGGATGTGTAAGCAGTCTCACTTTGAAAATATTTTTCAGTCCTGTGGTTTCTTTGAGAATGGGTCAGGACTCAGAACTGTTTTCAGATTTTAAAATGTAGGCACATGAGTTCACTGAGTGATGTCTTGCATTCCATATTCCTGCCATGGTATGCAGGAATTCCTTGCTCTTTTGATTGCTGACACACTCATAGTTATTATTCCGGGATCTCATTCTTCCTGAGTGATAGCCATCAGCTCAGAGCTCACTATTTTATATGCAACTGTCTGTGAACTGTATTAAATCTGTGCTGCTTTTCCCTTTCTAGGCATTCTCAACTGTGGTGACAGCAGCTGAGGCACCAAATGCAGATACAGCTTCCTCGGACCAAGTGGATGATATTATCCAGTATCCTTTCTCATTTCTCTCAAGCTTGACATTTAAATGCTTTCAGGATTTATGAACCAGTGCTTTTAAGATACAGGTAGGTTCATGTGCACAAATTTCAGAAAAAGTACTACTTTAAACAGCCTTAATGGACTGAAAATGTCTAAGAAATAGATCCACTGAAACAGGTGGGGTGGGCATGGTGAGGTAAGAGAGCAGCTTCTGTCTATTGGAATTGTCTGAAGCAGAACCAAAAGTCCATAAAACAAGTTGAAAATACTTGGTTAAATCATCTGAGAGTTGGTGTAGCTGTTGCATAGGGGTAAGGCATTACTGGGGAACAGATGGTAGGATGGCTGTGACCTGGAGAGCAGATGGAGAAATAGAAACAGGAGTTCATTATGAGGAAGATGAAAGCACTAGTGGAGGACTTGCTTACAAAGGTAGTGTCTCTGTAGAAGCCATGAGTTCTAGTACCTTAGAGTTGATTGGTTTCCACAAAACATTAATTCAGTTTCTTACCTTGTCCTGATCCTGAACTAAGGAATGAAAAATATTTAATGGATGAGCATTAGAACCAAAACCCATGGCTACAGCAGTAGAGCTGCCACAGAATAGAGATGAATACTTGTACAAAAGGAGGCTTAGATGAAGGGTATTTATATGCTCTAATACTGTACTTGGCTTTCCTTTAGTATAAGGCCTTTTCTTTTTTACAAGCTCAACTGGCAATTAACACTCACAGTAAACTAAATTCTCTACCTCAGGTATATAAAGCTGCATGTCAGGAAGGCAGCAAGAAAGCTATAGTGCATAGAAAGTAAGGAGAAGGTGGTGCTCTTTTATGAAACTTCAAAAAAAATCTCTATAATTATCTCTTCTCATTTTTTTGTCAAGCAGCATGAAAGTTTAAATTCTTCTGAAATTAGTATCTTGTAGGCTTTAAGCTTCTCTTAGCAGTAGGGAAAGGAACTCTTCCTGTGTTGCCACATGGTGTGCATGTAGCAGCAGTACTGATGAGACTGAAGATGTGTGCTTCTGTAGGCAAATCATGCTCTGCCCTTATTTCCAGCAATTTTATTGTGCAACACAACGTGTTGTGTTATCAGTGCTTACCATGACTTAGAAACCTTGCCCTCCTAGAGAGAACTCCATCAGTGTGTCATAAAAAATGTGCTTGGTTTCCTTTACTGAAATGTCCAGCGCTCGCTTTATTCGAGCTGTTTCTGAACTGGAACTCTTGGGCTTCATAAAGCCCAGCAAGCAGAAAACTGACCACGTAGCCAGGCTGACCTGGGGAGGCTGCTAATGTGCCACCAAGGTGCTAATAAACCTGTTCTTTCCAACACTGCAGTGGCTGTGTTCCCACTAAACTAGTCCTTGCTAACCTTGCTACTGAGTCAAAGTCAACAGTGACTGAATGTTGTGAGATACATTCTAAGTGCCTGGGCAGGCTTGAATAGCAGTGTTGTTTTTTAATGCTCATCCACCCTGTGCAATGTACTGCACTATTAATGCCCATGTTCCAAATACGGTATTGTTGTGCCAGTTTCAGTCTTCTTTGATGTGTGATATTTAACAGTACACTGATATAACTCAGGCTAACAAGCCAAAAGGACAACACTGGCTGTGTAAGCTACAGAAGTGATGAAGCAGTATTATTAACATGCTTATAAGCTGATAGGATTTGAATCATTAGTGTAAAATGCCTTCCAGATCCTTGAACTAGATTTAAAAATAAATAAAACAAGTATGCTAAAAAAAGACAATGAACTTCCATGTTCAGCCTCTGTTGTATGTTCTTCAAAACTGGTCCTAACTCCCTAAAAACTGCTTCTTGAGGAAGAGAAGGGGACAGAATAGTTATGAAGATACAAATTTTTGCTCTTTGAGAAGAGAAAAAGTGAACTCTTTAAATCGTCCCCTTTTTCTAGTGAAGTTGATCAGTTCTAGCTGACTTGCGCTGTCAGGGAAACTTGTGTCAGCATAGACCAAGTGAGAACATGGCCCTCATGCACAGTGGAGGAAGGCAATAAAACCCACACCTGAAGCACACTGTAGACCTCCCTCTTTGCCAAGGATTTGTGCTGTAGGCAGGCAAAGGAAACCCCTGTGTGAAAGTAACTAGAGGCTGAGCATGTAAAAGCACTGCTCATCTGACAGACCTTTGGTCAAAGAACCTTTCCAGCCCAACCGTTTTTCTTGACTCAGTTTGGAGAGCAATTGTGTTTATGCTCATGTCAGAGCCCTGTGTTTCAACCATGGGAAAAGCCTTAGAAACTGAAGCGGAAAAGCTGCATTGCCCTCCAGAGCAGTGTGTCTGCCATGCATTGATAAACCCTCCTGAGGGCTGTGACAGACACATTCCAGCAGTTTGGATGGGCGGGGACTTCGGGTCAGCCTTAGCACCTCAGAGGGCTGCACTTAAGGGGTGTTCAGAGTTTGTCCCTCCCAGACTTCAAAGCTCAGCAGTAATTAGTTTATTGTAAAAGACTGTATGTACCACCAAAAAACCTCCAGACATCCTCAGCTGACAGAGAGGAGTACAAGGGTTCACTTTCCTTCTGAGGCATCAAAGTGCACAAGTTCAGCCACCGTTAGACTCCAGCTGCTCCCACTTAGTCGAACTGGCACTTTAGCCTACTCAAAACAGCTGAAAAGAATAGCCTAGAGCTGTGAGGACTGAATCACTTCCATAAACCAGATCTTGTTAGGAGAGGGGAAGTCCTATTACAAGAACCGGTAACTTAGCAGGCTGTTTTCCCAGGAATGTATGTAAGATAGTTCAGGCTTGTTTTAAATACCTTCAGAGAGGGTTGGAGTCATGTATTTCCCAGTCACTGCAATTGCAGACACAGCAACATGTCCTGCTGTGCTTAAGGAGGGCCTGGTTCTAAATGCTGCCTGTTAGGAGGAGGAGGAGGCTGAGTTTATCAGCCTTTATACCACCTGAACATACACCCTGGGAAACAATGAAAACTCAGGGTGTTTTTAGCATCTCAGTGGAGCATTTGTAAAAGTTCCACCAAAACATGGGGTAAAAATTCCACTGTTCTTCTTCCCTGCTGAGAGCCAAGCTTGTAGCAGTTGTACGTGAGACTCTCCACTGCAGAGAGGAAAGCGAGGCATTTCAGCAGAGGGGAACACTGAACAGCCCCCTGTCCTAAACCTCACCCAGTTATCTTGCAAATGCACTTGACAAATGAAAGGGAGCAGCACCAAATGTCTCTGTGATGTGCAAGAGGACAGGGAGCCACATGTCATACTGTTATGCTGCATGGTTGTCCCCTGCCACCTCACCCTGCTAACCTCACACCAGCTAACTTTCACACCCCTGGAGGGCACAATATTCAGAAATAAAGAGAAGCCAGCCTCAACCACTGTGTGGCCTTTAATCCCCAAATATGCAGGCAACATGACATTAAAACAGTAAAATTGTTAATGGCTGTTTCTTCCCTTTACCTAATAACATAAATTTTTAAGGTTAAAGTCACATTTGCTGTGCTACATATGGTTTCTCTGGATCAAATCTTTAATTCTTGGCATTTCAGACTGTGAGATGTATAACTATGTATAAAGCCATGTATATTCGATAAAATTATGTAGGAAGTACTGTGTAATTTCATTTTCTTCAGGCAAGGAGGGTAGGAAGATTGAACAGTTAAAAACACAAACTAAAGCAAACTGGTCATAAATTTAATTTCGCTTGCCTCTCTTGAGACACAGGACTTTGTAGTCCTACCTACCTCCAAAGAACATCACTGAATCTAGAACCAGTATCAGTAATAGCTTAGACACCCTCACGTACCTTAGCTGAAATACAGACACAGGAGATTGCAAAAGCCAAATTAAAGGTTAATTTGTACAACTGTCTGCATACTAACATCATGTTCTGCAGATACTCCAAGAAACCTTCACTGTCTGCAATGTTCACTGAAAATAGGGCAAAAAATCCTAAAGTGCCGATGCCAGTAGTAGCTCTGAAACTGTAACAGCGTCAAGATTCACCTGTGAACTGCGAACTGTATGATATTCTTAGGTAGCCACATCTTCCCAACAGAACTACTGCCAAAATCAGACCTGAATGCAAGTTAACATTTAAGTTTTCAAACCCTTTTACTCTGCTGTTACAGATGCTGTTCTTTGACACTTCACACTACTGCACTATTGGTTTCAAACACAAACCTCATAATTTTTTATCTCAGAGCCTACAACAGCAATAAACTGTAAGAATAAGCCAGGTGCCTGTAAAAGCCATTCACTCTCACACTGTTCACCACTCAGAATGACTTATAATACAAAGGTCATGGGCATAAACTCTTAATACTTTACCAGCTTCAGTTTCTTCCTCCCCACTGGGGACTCAGAGAACTTCATTCCTTCCCAGTTCCCAACTTGAAAATGGAGAGAGCTTTCACAAAACAGAGTTTCTAAACAGAATTTGCTGGTCATGCTGTTCAAGAGTATACAGGCAAATGTCAAACATCAGCACACAGGATTGCTTGACTCTCCTTCCTTTGCAATCTTGAAAGATGTTGGACCATCTTTATGGTTATATGCTCTCACATCTTGATACAGAAATCAACACACTGGTTGTACATGCTGCTTTTTTAAGTACACAGTAACTGAGGTCTGCTTGAAAAGAAATTTACACATCACTACCTCAGAAACAGGTTAACCAAGATCTTTGGTTTCACTCTGTTAAGTTGCAATTAACCATCCTCAGCTTGCCTGGCTTTTGGATAGACTGCAGTTACACAGAAATTGAAAAAATATTCTAAATGTGGCCACCACAAAGGGTAGAGTCAAAAACTGAGCAGTTGTTGAATTGTACCGATTTGTACTTGACTCAAAAGCCTTTGAAAAAGCTCTCCAAAGCAGGTTTATTTTCAAGCACCAGCCTGCTCCTCACAGCACCCCAATTTTCCTAATTTTTTCAAGTCATCAAGCTGCCAACCGTTTTCCTACTGAAGAATGTGTCACTTGTTAGAACAAGCCTTTCACGTGTAATTCATCACATCAGATACTGGCACTGAGATTAGGCAAAGGAGCCAGTTCAAAGTCTAAGACAGAACAAGCAGCAGGTTAAAAAATGAAATTTTTCAAAGAATGCAACCTCATTTTCAAAACAGGCACAAATTAAGCATACCACAGTTGAGATGCATAAGCACCTATGGTGGCATGGTATTTGATCTTCCAGAAGACTGCTTATTATGCATCAATTTGGAATAGCACAGGCATGGCTGGGTGCTAACATGACATCACTTCTTATTTATAACTCTTAATATCCTAACGGAAAATATAAGAACACAGGAGACAGAGATGTATCAGGATGCTGAAATTTGCTTAGTGGTCCACCTAGAAGCAGTGGTTTTCCTAGCCTGGGCAAATTAACAATAAAAGGAGGTCAAAAAGCGAGGAGCAGGAAGGAGAAGGGGGACTGAAGACTTCAAGACAGACAACAGAAATTACAGCCCTTGATAGTTTTTTTATCTTCAGTGACAGAACATCCAAGAGGGGAATGCAGCAGAGATTTCTCATTTCTGACACTGAAAATAAAGTAGAAATAATCCAAATATTTTGGTAAGAGGTTTCAGGAAAAAGAGCAGAAAATACTCTGATACTGTGGCAATGTGCCCAATTTTGAACCTGTAATTTCACTATTAAGTGAAAAAGTTCACTAAGAACTAGAGATCATCACACTGCTTCTCTGATACTGTAAGTATCAACATGAACCAATTACTAAGTCTTTCTACCAGGTGAAGTTGCAATTACATATCACCTAAAACTTCTTTATTAATTTGAAATGGGATAGAGATCTATCACAGAGCACTTTCACTTAACCAGAAGCTGACAGTAAGTTAGAGAAGACAGCAGTTTGTAAATCAAACGATTATTCTGAAACTGCTTTAAAGTCCTCAAAGCAGGTAACTCAAGTCCTTTGGCAGCAATACTTCTAGCCCACAGCACACAGATCTGGACTTGCCATGTAGGAACTGTGCAGTGATTCACAGAGACTCAGAACTGCCCAGACAGCAGCAGCCAGCACCGACAGCACAGTCTGCAAACAGCTCAATGTGTCCAACAATGAACTCCTCAACCCTGAACAGCGATTACACACCTTTAGCTGTTGCAATACCTACACAGCTCCAGCTTGCAGTGCATGTGCCCACTCCATCTTACCAACAGATTTCCTTTAATGTGTCATTTCAGTCTGAAGGAAGGCAAGTGCAGCTGTTTTGAGTCAGCTGCAGCAAGTTACATCAACAGTTTCTTGTCAGTTCTGTACCAAACACACTTCCAAAACAAGAAACAATACAGCCAATCTAAGGCAGATTTCTTTGCCTCTGAAGAATGACCTGAGATTTTCATCCACCTCCTTCTCCTGATGTAAAACTGACCCACCCACTATTGCTAGTAAGTAACATTTTCATTTCAACACTCAGATTTAAGTTTATTCATACACAGCAAAAAGTTCCAGCTGCATATTAAAAACAAACAGATTAGAAGTAAATGTTTTATTCTTCCAACTAAATTCCAGTACTACAAGGGCAGTAAAACAATGATACACTGAAAAATTGCAGCAATAAACATTTGTTAAAGACTGATAGAATAAATAAAAACTACAAAAATGAGAAATCATATAAACCCATTCTTAACCCCCAAAAAAGTCATGGAATACAGAAATGCCCTCCTTCACTATTTCACAGGCAGTACTGTGGGCTATTTGCTTAAAATTGTCCTGGGATTACATTCTAACTTAACTGTGGTTACAGCTTTGTTGTAGTGCACAGTTATGAAAACCACACTAACTTCAGTCAGAAGTGTCATTCTACATTTTTATTTACACAACCAGTGAAGGGCAACTTCTAGAACACCAGCTTTAATCCTTTACTTTTTCAAACTTATTAACATAAGAAGCCAAATCGTAATGATACAGCAAATGAGGCCACTGGTATTATTACAGGTAGCAAAGGTCCACATCCAGGTGGTACTGACATCAGGGAGCACTCCAAAACCAGTTGCTGCATAAGAGTGGTTGCCACTGACAAAAGCTTGAAATAACCTGTGTTCACAGGGGGAAAAAATATGGCATTGCTGCAAGTCTTTACTGGGACAGCTTGCAACAATAAAACAGGGTGTATAGGGCAGCCCACATATGCAGAAAGTGTGATTCATGAAACATCTGGAAAGAGAAAAAAACAATTAACAATGGAGGTAACAAATGGCAGCTCTACTGCAAACCTGCTATGGCAGTACCAAAACAGGCTTCAAAATCAAAACCCAGCAGGCTACAGAAGACAGTTCTACATGTTTTAAAAAGAAGCTGCATTTTCTCTCACACCCTCCTTTCGACCTCAGTCTTCCATATTATCAATTTTGAGTATTTTACCTTGGGGCCTAGCTGAAGCTTAACAACCAACAGCCATTTAAATTATTGAACATTTGGTAATTCAATGCTGCTACAGGGGCCAGAAGAAATAGATACTCACAACTGGCAGGCTGTTCTCCATATCGTCGCATGATTTGATCATGCGTGAACTTCACAAATGCGTCATATTGTTCTGCAAGGATGAAGCATTAGAAGTGTGAGTATTGAGTTTAACTCAAGCTGAAAAATACTCAGGACTAATTTTTATATACAGAAATCATGTAAGTTAAACACACACCCACTACTAGTAGTTTTAAGTGACGTTACACAGTTCATAGCTGTCATTTCCTTTTTATCTCCCAGAACAACAATGCAGCACATCCCCTTACAAACTTCTGTAATGAGAAAGATGGCTATATGCTTGAAGAGAATTATGCTGCACATAAACAAGACCTCAATATACCTAACTCCTGCTAAGTGTCACACAATGAATTTTGAAATAATGAAGTGTGCCCATTTCACAGATCCATAATGGGGGCAGAGCAGTTAAGGCACAATGGCATTAAGGTCAGTGCTAGGGTTGGAAACAATTTCTCTTCTCCTATCACTACCAGATGTAGGAAAATTAATTTGATGAAATGGAAACACAGAAGTACAGGAAAGGGATTTACTACAGAGTTAGAAATTCTTTTTGGTGACCACCAGAAAATCCAAAACAAACAAGCAACTAAAAGGATGAAATGCTAAGTGACTAACACTGAGTCATTCCAATTACAAAAGCAGCGACTATAAGAGACATATAGTTGACTGTGGACTGCATGAAAACAGCTACTGTGTCATCTGAAATGAAATTTAGATATTAAACTTACTAATTTGGCTTTGAACTAAGCACTGTTATTTCCCAGAAAGGTTAATCTTTCTATACACACATACATACAAATACATTCTCAATATTTTATTCAGTTTTAATATTGCACTCATCAGCAGGATATCACCTTTCAGAATTAGGAAATTGAAGAAGGAGAGTAATATCTACCAGATGCCGCTCCTCTCCATTCCCCTTCCTCCCTTGTGGAAAAATACATGTGCAGCAATGTGGGGTGTTCTGAGAAAAGGGCAAGGTCAAAGAAGGCAATCTTCAACCAAAAATGCAGTTAGATTTGTAGTGGTTCCTAGTCCCACAGGTTTGCCCCATTAAAGTCCCCATCCTCTTGCAGGGATGAGCTTCACCTTTGAAGTAAACAGGGTATCAGTAATCAGCAAGTAGTGCAGCAGCAGCCCAAAGTACGGACCTGACCCAAAGATCTAAGGACAGTCACTCCTGACCAAGGGGGCCCAGGGTCAAGGCAGCCAGTTCCCCTCTGCCCACAAGCAGGACCTGTTTCACTGCAGTTCTGACCACGGGCTTTTCAGCAGCCATGCAAGGACTTTAGCCAAACAACAAAATAACACAGAACAGACTGAAGGATCTGTTGTTGCCCAGAAACCATTTAAAAAAATAACAGCAACTAGAGTATTTCCTAAAAGTATGTGTTAAAGGCCAGAAATGAGCTTGCAAACTTCCTTCTTTAAAGCTGTAAGTCAACATACACAGTCACTTTGTAACAACATCTTGGTTAGAACTAGGGCTTTGCATATTTTAAAAAATCCACAATTACTAAAAAGCCCCTTTCTTGTGGCATTAAGACTCAGAAGTTGAGCAATCCAAAGGTAATAGCAACCTACAGCGAACAATTTGAAAATTTAAGTGAACACTTGTAAAGATACTTACATCACTGTCATCCTGTATCATATACATCCTGTTTTTAGTCAAATGGTGGCTAAGTGACCTCAAATACAAATACACTATACTCTTGACCTTTAGTGTAAAAGACTGTTTTTCACAGATTCTAGAAAACCTTTCAAGCTAGTGTCCCACTTAGCCCCTTGACAACTCAAGTTCATGCTAACACAGCAGTTTCAGGTAACAGAGGCAGGAACGGAAATCAGGGCATTACAGTGATCTGAGTTTTCCATTTACCAAACACTCATTCTGCATGAAAAGCAACTCTGCTCACAAAGAACATAGGAGAAGAAAAGAATAGACAGTACCTAGCTAACTACCTACAAGACAACTGTGATTCAGAAAGGAATAAAGTAAGTATCTGACATGCAAATATTCAGTTAAGTCACTTGAAAGAAGCTATTCAGTTGAGATTTATTATGGAATTTTCAGTTATATTTCCACTGACTTCACTTCTCTAAGAATGAGTATCACCTTACTGCACCAAGTTTAGAAAAGCATATAACCATTCTATCAACAGACAAACGTAACTGGCCTTCTAAGTAAGGAATTTCTGAAGTCTTTTAGCAGTCTCTAAATTCCCATATAATGCTGCAAATGTATTATTGGCTTAGTGTATGAGATGCAGTAATGTGATCTTCCTAATTGCTCTTTTGGTGAGCACCATCGTAAGAACAAGTAAACCTAACTCATCACACTAAACCACAACTCCCCAGATGGAATTCAATCCCCTCCTTTCCCAAAACCAAAACCAACAACATTACCGTTGGGACTCTAAGATGGAGCACATACAAGGAACTTGACAAAGGGGTTTCCTGCTTGTAAAGAACTACAAGCTTCTACTCAGAACATGTCTGGAACAAATGTTACTCTTTCTGGTCTTCAAACAGTTATGATCCCTGCTGAACTAAATACATTTAAGCGAATACAAGAAATGGCCCAATTCCTAACATAAATTAGGAGAAAATAGTTCTACTGAGTCCTGATTCATCAGTTTGAAGCAGGTTAAAAACACAGAAATGAAACATTAGGACCAAAGCAACGGAAGTACTCAGGACTTTAGTTATAGTAGTAAATAGATGTAGATTTAAGAGTTATTTAGAACTATAGAAATTTCTTACACAGAAATGGCATATCAGCAAGTACAGAACATGAACAGAATCTCCAGTGCAGGGACAATACTATCTGCAAACTTGAATTCTGAGGTGTTTTCAGGTGGGAGCAAAACAGCTGTAGATAATCAAAAGCAAGTCTGCTGCCAAACAGTGCACCCAAATGTTCATTATAATCACACTATGTATTAAATTAGACACCAAGTCATACTGTGAAGGCACCTAACTCTGAAAGCACCATAATTTAGGTGCTCAAATGCTAGCAAGAGGCTTAGAAGTAGAGGACTTCAAAAACTGAAGAAAGGTCACATTTACAACAGTGACATTAACATGATCCTTTATGGAAAGATAACTTGGCATCAGGCACCAAAATTTTCAGCTGAATGGTGTGAAATACAACAATTCAACATGGAGCATCAAAAATGCAGTTGAACTGACTCTCAGTAAGATACCAAGCACTGCTGGCAGCAGTGTAATGGTAAGTACTGGGAAGAGAAAGGAAAATCTTAGGTACTGTCATTTTGCCAAATTCCAGAAAAAGGAAGTCAGTTCCCAAGCAGGGAAAAAAAACCAAAACAGTCCTTTCACAAAGAGCTCTTAAGGCAGTAGAATAGAAAGTCTTTCTGGGAAAAAAAAAAAGGAGGAGGAAATGATCATTTCAGACATGATAGCAAGAGAAAGTTCTAACTGAAATAAACCCACTGTTTTCACTGATAAGTAATAACCAGGAATCATAGTTTCTAGCCAAAGCAGCACAGAAGAAAAAAAGCGAGTAAACATAATTTCTTCTGTTCTGTTTGCAACCCCATTCCTTCATCACATTAGGTCAGGGGGGAAAAAAAAAAGCACTGTAACACAAAAATAAGAAGTTTAAGCTTTCAAACCCACTCTAACAAATCATTCTGAACTGTAGGATACCTGCAAGTTTTGTGGTCAAAATTTCTTCATACTCTTCACGGATTTTCTCTTCACGTTCTTTCAGCAGACGTTCACAGATCATTCCAACTTGTCTGAGAGTAAACAGGGGCTGTTCTTTTTTCAATGGTGATGATGCTGCAGATGAAGTACCTAAGATTAAACATTTGGGCATACCAGTTTACAAGTAGATCAGAACCATTTTTATAATCAGTTTTCTTCACATCTTTTACATTAAAGGAACTTTACAAAACATTTGGAGAAATCTTTCTCTGCTATTAGAGCCTCCTCATTACTATTAAAGTAGAACTGGACACTCAAAAGGAGCACATCTGCAACAGACAACAAGCACAGCTATCAAAACACCGAGAGTGTTACACAAACACTGTTAATACCATTTATATGGCAGTTGCCATGTACAAATTTAAGCTTCTATTCTATGTAAAAAATACAGTATAGTATATTGGTGTGAAGACAGCTGCCTCACAAAAGCCTGTTACTCTATCAGTGACAGGGTATGCAGGACAGTCTCTTGAAAACAATGCCAGCCTTGTGTCCTACCAATCCTTAAAATGAGAAGCTGCCATCTTCCAGATCTATGCTGGTATTGACCACAAGAAAGAAGCAGTAACGGGTGAGAATGTGCCATAAACCACCAGGTGACTAGAAAAAATTATTTAACGCAGAGTCTAAAAACACATAGGAAAATTACACAGAATTTTCTGGGTACCTGGCAAGGCTGGTCCAGTAAGGAGAAATGCATGTGGCTGTGCATCAGTAGAACAACATGGATCTGTCTGCTGGAAGCTATTTTCTAAATGTCTTCTCTTCTGCATGCGTTTGTACTCCTGTTTTATGTTGTACAGAATTTGTTCTAAAAAAAAAAAGAAAAAAACGTGCCTAAAATAATTACATTTCACCATTTTGCTTGATTTCCACTCAAACACCAAAATGCTGTACACAAATAACAGATGACAAAAGACAGACTCTTAGAACATGGCCTGCAAAACCCACTATGTTTTACCTAAGACATACACAATTAGACTACTTAAAAGAAATGTAACCCACACTGTTTCCACCTGAACACTAGCAAAAACATTGTTAGTTAAGGTCAAGTATTGGTACCAGAGTAATGCTAACAAAAATGCACAGCATACTAAAATTTAGAGGATACCAACTATAAAATACACATGGATAAAAATTAGGCTGTAAAACTTACACTAGTATTAATCATCTTCCCTTCATACATTTAATTTGCAAGCATCTTTCTCCCACACACAGTATTTATCACTTATATAGTTAACAGTAACAAGACTCTAGAATAAAACATCCACATGAAATACCATTCCTCTCTGTAGGTTTAGTGGCCTACAGGCAGCACATTGAAGAAGAAAACACAATTAGACAATAGGCATAAAGCGCCTGCTGCGCTAAATGTCAAAGAATTCGAAACTGACAGGCAAAATACAAAAGCCTTCCACAATATTTTTGACAGCCTCAGATCTATCCAAATAAACACAATGGATGGATCAATAGTCTCTTTTGAAGGAGTATGGCAACATGTAGTTCAGCATTTGATTACCCTGAATGAAATATAGCAAATTATTCTAATAATCTTATGTCCATTGAAGAGTGACAAGAGGAAAAGCAATCCTTGCAACAGAACTACCAATCCTGCATGCCTTCTCTCTGAAATTGTGTACCAAATCGCTCTCAGGTGCATTAGTGGCCTAACTGCATATCCTCTAGCAACGTAAAATATTACAGAAAAAAAAGTAATTTTCTATTTTTTAAGGAGACTTTCCCATAAAGAGCTTCAAAAAACTCTCTCTTTATGAAAATTCTTACTTCTAAATGCTCAAATGCATTTTAAAAAAATAAAAATTCCCTACAGGGTTGGTTTCCAATGAGACTTCTGAACATTTTGGCAAAGACAGCTTTCAAAACTGAGATACATAAAAATCCATGTGATCGTAACAGAGTTGCAAAGGACTCCATTCAGAACCTTCCCATTTCTGTTCCGCATTTTGCCAATACAGTACCATGAAAACTTGTGAAATAATTTTCACATTTGTAATTCATGTGCTACTGAGGTTCCTTATCTGAACATTTTCTAGTAAGCAACTATGTGACACAAGTAACTTTAGCTACCAGCTGATTCAGTCAGTGGCTGAAGCCTCTGCTAGACCAAGCAGAAGCAAACGTTCACCAATTCTTAGCTCAGATGTTTAAATATTGGCGTGGTTCCTCAATTCTGGAAGTCAGTCTAGAGGCTTCCAATTTGTAAAAAGAGAACACTGTTTTCAGTCAACAGGAATATCAGCATTTTCTGCAAAGGAGCTTCTTGATTTTGTCCACTGATTAAGGCCTTTATACCTTTCAGTCCCATGACTACAGTTGTACAATTTTCAACTCCCTAAGAGGAGGTCCAATAACTTGGCTCAAAGAAGCAGCAAATGCAGAAGGATGTAATAAGGAAGCACAGCAGGTAAATTAAGTGAAGGAAACTAAGAGAAAGTGGGGAGAAAAGTACTTGGGAGGGCTGGAGGGTTCCTACTTTTTCTAGGACAAGATACATACACTCCAGCATGGTACAGAAATACATAGAATGTGTTAAATCAAGACAGAGTCAGGCATCCAAAAGTAAACAGAATCCCATCTAGATTTTGTCAGATGCATACACATGCTAGTTAGATAATGGCCCTGCAACATTTTTACTCAATAGCATTTTGGTGGTAAAACAATACTCCTCAAAATCAAGTGCTGTTCTAGCTAAAGTGATACTGCATAATTTTGAGTGGGAACCAAATTACCTCATAAGACCACATCTGTCCTAACACGTCTACACTAGGAGAAACATGACTGCACACATGCACACTGTATTTGCATTAACTGAAAAACACAATAGACCATGTCCATCCTTCACTACAACTACTTCATCTTGGGCATACTTTCCAAATTCCATATGAAAAACATCAGCCAAATTCCAGGTGTAACAACTTGGATAAAAATCTTCTCTACAACTCTCCTTTGTGCTATCTTTATGCAGAAATATTCTCAAACCACATTAACCACCAAAATCATGAAGGACAGAAAAAAATAACAGATTCTGGTCAATTGAGAAAACCACAAGAGTTAAATCAACAATCATCAGCCAGATTTCCTCCAGTTCTAACAAACCCTGGAAATTAAGAGGGAATAATTTAGAGAAAATGTTAAAATACCAGCCAGAATAGAAGAAGCAAAAGCAATGGGGTGTGGGGGGGGAAATAGGGAGAGGAAGCAGAAAAATCAGGTACTGACTTTGGGAAAACAGTAACAACTAGGACAAAAAAATGAAGATTTGTATACCACAGACACATTATTCTATTCCAAATTATACTGAATTGTGGACAAAAAAGTCTCAATTATATTACAGCAATTTCATCTACTTCTAATTTGGCAACACTTTTTAATTTGTCACCTTCAAATCTTTCTCTGAAAATCAAAAACCTCAAGAAACACCACTGACAGACGGATTGGAAGATCCCTGTCCTGATAAAATCACTTTGACAGTTTGCATTACTATGACTTCAGGTAAAGGTATAGAACTAAGTAAAGTGGGATAGAGGAAGGGACTATTTAAACATGACACTGCCTACATCACAAACAGTAACCAGGAGAAAAAAGCCTGAAATGTTAAGGCCTGATTGAACACTTGTTAAGCATGTACATAACCTGGCTTGGTAAACAACATTCCTCTGTTCAGCCTAACTTAGGAGATTTAGGGCACTACTGCTCACCACAGAGAACTGGACTACAACCTGTACTCAGTACCTTGCTGATAGTAGGCAAGGTGACTGTGAATGACTCATCTCATACTTCCCGATTTATAAAATGAAGATTAACAGTCAAGAAACACAAGTTTAACACAGAACCAAACTTTCAATGACTTCTCACATGAACGATCAGACCAGGAATCCTTCATATAAAGCAGGTACATTTTCGCATCTGCAAAGACTGAGCAGACTTTTATTAACTTATAGCAACACAAAAACTTTCACTTTTAAGGAAACTGCTCCACTGTGAAGTGAAATGTAAGACTGCAAATATTTATGACTCATTTTAAATGAAAATCTGAATGCCAAATTAAAATAACCTAGTACACTAAGAGAAGTAGTTTAAATGCACGAAGTTACTTCTGTCATTTACAGTTCTGCTTCATAAATCCACAAAAATATACAGAAAACATTTTTACAGCATCTCAGCACTTGAGAGATGCCACGAAATATTAAGGCAGTGCAAACCAAACAACTTTTGAACAACACCTATGTAGCAGACAACTAACTGGAATGACCTTTAAAACTCTGGCCCAGTTAAACAAAGCTTAGAGTTAGAAGATCCAACCTAGTTTTGCTTCCAGAAAACATTCCTGCCTTTTCAAGTTCAGTTTCTTAACCTCTTTCTTCCAATTAGCTCTGACTATTCTCTCTGCAGTTGACAACTGAATGAAAATGTGCATTTAACTGGTGTCAAACACAGGACAGGTTTTTTTATGTGTTCCTCAATGTAGAGGTCCAAATTGTCCTTTTCAACAATTACATGTATTTTAATTAACAAATTATTTTATATAAAAAAACTAGCATTTGAAAGTACACTCATTAAAGAAAATCTGGTCTACATGAGCTTCTCTAGGACTATAAAACTGAAGTGGCAACTTGAATACATATATTACAACTTATTATGTATTCTAAATAAAGACTTTCATCCATCTTATAGGTGTCAAAGTTCATATCAGACGCTGTATGTCAGGCAGTGATTTCACATGAGATGACAAAAAGGAATATATTTAATATGATCAAACATACATCACTGCGGCCTATCCTCAGTTTCTTTTTAATTTCACTTTATCCCCTGTACTCAATGTTTCCTTACTGGTTAGAGATGCCTCTGAAAGCACAGAGCTATTCAACAGGAAAGACCAGGCAGGGGTGCTAAAAGTGAAAATTAGACTTGCTGAATCTGGGGTAGCACTACAAAAAAAGCCACACTGCTAACACATTGAAATGAATTAGTATTTCATAAAAGATGCTTCAAATTCAAGATGACTATGAATGTCTGCCAGAATCTGTTTTATGCCCCCTTGTCCTCCTTCAGGTTCAAGACGAAGATAAAGAATGATAAACAAAAACTGCTATTGTCTCACCATAACCACTGAAGTCAGCAGGGACTCAGTCAAATATACATCAATATACTTAAATGCACAGATACTCTTTTTTTATCCAGAGCTGTGTACTGAGAACATGAAGTTGAATATACAGGTTCATGAGACATTGCATTAAGAAGGAGAGCATTCACATCAGTTTTCTTTCAGAACTTGAGATGGGATTTGGAGAAGGAAGATTTCCCAGTGAAGAGAGGATGGATGAAACGTGAAGAAGGCAAATCAGAGTTTGACATCTGAAACATGATCTGCCACACTAACGCATTACAAAGTCAAATACTCATTTCCAAGGAGTGATGTAGTCTTCTAACTTCCTTTAATTCATGACAAAAAGTCAAGTTAATATTTTTCAAAATTCTGTCATCTAATTACTTCATCCTGACCTGTAATTACCTAGAAATTATGTACAAAGGAAACAGCAGTTCAACATGAGAAGGTAACAAGACAAACAATTATTTTCTCCATTTTAATAACTGCTTATCAACTATGAAGGTGCTGATTTGTTTCCCCTGAAGGATTTTTAATTTTGGCTTGATTTTTAAACTAGCAATCTCTCATCTCAGTTCCTGGCTTCTCTCATTTAGCTGAACAAAAATTCAGCAAAACACACAGGAAGGTGACTCAATAGGCTGAAATCAGAGCAGCAGTTTTCCTGGCCTGAAATGGAACCTTAAGCTCAGGTTTCAGTTTGCAATGTCACTATTCGACATACCCATTCAGACTTGAACCATGCCTGTGATTTCTTCTAAGTAATCAATCAAATGCTATCCTGATGTCAACAGCATGCATCTTCAGGGATTTCAGCTTCTGTTAAAGCGAAACTGCTCCACTGTCCCTAGCTCAAATTAATGTAGGTCATTTCCATTAGGCCTTCACCCTTATTCAACATCTAGTTGATGCTAACACATTCCTAGTTTTGGTCTCCCCACCCCAGACTACTGACATAGAATGTTAATTTTAAAATGTCAGCTTCCCTTAACAGCAGCACCGCAGCAGAGCAATAGGTAACAGTATTCCTCTTTTTTTTTTTTATCTACTTAACCAGGGAATTCGCAGGCACAGAGAGGAATTACAACAACCCAGCTAAGTCCTCTTACTCTCTTGCTTTGGTCACAGATATCAACCGCTCCACTTAGGTTTCTTAATTAGGCATGGTCTGTTGAGACTCCACTAACAGAATGTATACTTTTGGAAACCACGCTCACCTTCAGAGGAGCATGCTCCAAGCCCAAGAGAACACTGATAATGGATACACACTGACACTCCACAGCCACTGGCTACAGCTACAGAAGGGGCAGGAGCAGCTCATAATGGACTCTGGGGCACAGAGCAGGCCACCTCACCAGATCCAGTTACTGCAGGTTTCAGGCTGATGAAGGTTCTGGTTCTCCCACAACAAGATGGATGCTCACGTATGTATTAGCTCATTCTGCAAATGTGTTATTTCAGGAAATCCTAGTTCTCCTGATCAAGGGGTTGAGGAATGAAAAATAAATCAAGCAATGCAAAATGTATTAGACACAGCAATTAGATCTTTCCCTTCACATAAAAAATTGTCACATTGCATTTATCAGACTTGCCACTGAAACAAAAAAACTGCTTCAACATTTTATGACATCTACAACCAAGGGTATTTAACATTCATAATCACCACAGGCATCTATACAGAAATTTCTCATATAAATTAAATTATCAAGTCCGGATGCAGTCATTATGTGACTTTTTTAAGGGGTGGGAATGTTTTGTTTTTTAAAATCCTAATGATTTCTGCAATACTGGAGCACAATGAGAAAATTGGCATCTCACCAAGATAATTTAGCAATAAATACACATGTGGATAAATGTTAACAAAACAGAAATTAAGCAGAAAGAGATGCAGCACTACTAATATGTCACATTCCAAAGCTGCTAGATCTCTTCAGTCAAAAGCCAAACCCGTACTTCGCCACTGCCTGACCAAGTTTCAGACAAGTAATTCAGTTTGCTGAAGAGGGCAACTCAAAGGTCATAGGAGGACAGCTTACAAGGAAGACTAACAGTTCTTCCTATTCAAAAAGGTCAGAGTCATTTTCTTGCATTAACTGAAAATCTGTGTCAATTAGATCAATTTTTTTCCAGACTACTACAGTAAAGGCAAATTTATCCACCTTCTGTTTGTAAAAAGTCCCTCCTGAGAGAGGGACTCTTACAATCAACTCCCTTTGCCATCTTTAACTAGGGATACTTGCCATAAAAGTGCCCCTATAGCAGTAAATACCAATTAGGCATACTCATTACTAAATACTGCATAAATTCAATAGTTTCCATATTCTGTCAAACTTTTGACATTATCTCTGCTTGGATTTCAACCACTGACCTGAGTTGAAGGCCTGATCTCAAGAGCTCCATCCACTACAGTTTTTGGTTTGCAACACTAGTTAGTTGATGGGGAAGTGTTGAGGCAGATGAAAGTTTCAGATGGAAGAAAAACTGCATGTGCAAAAGTTAGTGGATTTTTTTAATGACTGCATGAACAGTTTGTAAATTCAACATTCTTTATGATTGTATAAATTTCTACTTGCAAGTTAACCTCTGATTTTGGATGGAATGTGAAATAAAGCTACTGATCTCAGTTTTTCTTTGTGGTTACTATGGACCAGGAATTAGGAGATTTAAATCCCTAAGGTCAACATTATCTCTCCCTTCCATTTCCCCCCTCCCAAATTCTTTGGGCTGTATTTCCCACTGTAGCTTCATTCTCAGAAATAGCCAGAGATGCAGGCTTTTAACAACTGACCTGCCTCTGAATTTAAAAAAAATTAAGTGTAGTTTATTCTCTTTTTCTCCTCGCCTCCAAACATAATCTTTCATCAGGGTAAAAATGCAAAAAAGGGTTCCAAAACATCCAGCAGGGAACAGAAAAATAATACTGCCACTGCTTTCTCCTTTCACCCTCTAGAATTTATTTAACAACTTTTAAACAGGACAGCATCCTTTGGACTTCAGAGGAAACCCAACAATTGTAATGCATTATGCACAGGCATCCAGACCCAAGTGCAGTTATTCTAATACACAGAACAGTACAACGGCATTCAAAAATTAGCAAACAGAGTATGGCTCAAGCCAGTAAGCACAATTCCACAGAAAGTATAGACTGTAGAGCCACGATTACAGTTTGGCTGCAAAATTCACCAACCAACTGGAAGTGACCTAACAGCTGTTTAAATAACCACAAAATATTAAAACACTCTTGTGAGAGATAGATTTCATCTTGAATAAGCCTCTCTCAAACAGACATATCGCTTATTTGTCTATGACCACTCTACACAGCCAACTGTTTTCTCATCTGACTACCACACTGTATTCGCAGTTCTTAGCATAGCCCTCAATCTGTATTCTGCTTCCAGATAATTCTTCTTTGAAATAATGAACAATGTGGTAAGAAGTCCTGGTGCTGATATAGTCTCCACTGCATGAGGTTCAACACTACAAGAACAAAGTATCAGACAGAAGAGAAATGTTTAAGGATGAACTTAAAGTGTTAGCTTTTATAAGCTTTTATATCCAGAGCTCTGATTTCATATGAACCTTAATTTTCATTTAAAAAAATCAAACAGACACTTTTTAAGTGTTGGAAATCTAAGCATTACAGTAACAGGCTGAAAAAAAACATAAGTGAAGTCAACTGAATTCTGGCTATTGTTAATAAATTTCTCAACACAAAACGGTGACTCAGTTGAGTTAAATCAGACTGGAATTCTTTTCACAGATAGAGCAAGATTTATCTGACCCTAATGTAGACATCTGCATGTTTACATGGTCATGTAAACTCAGTTTACAGTCAATGGAAAGCAATACATATCAGAGCTCTATAATAAACCATCTGTTTCTTCTAACTGACTGTCAAGTAAACTACAAACTATTAGGTCAGACATACATTTACAAAAGTAGATGAGATGAATCCCACACGGTGGCCCTTTTAAAATGATAATCTCTCTTTTGCTCAGTGATGGTCAAAATGAAATATACACAATGTGGTAATACCCTCAAATTCAAATGAAAGTAAAAACTAAGCAAGCTGGTTAACAGACACATTTTAACCAGCATGGTATAAAGATTTTTTTTCCTGTAATAGAAACCAAACAGGGAGTTTTTAAGCCAGACCCGTGTAAATGCGCACAACTTATAAATGCTTCAGGTTTTGCTCAGAAGCATTCAAGCACTGTAAGAGACATTTTGATTTACTGTCCTTCACTCTTGATTATATTATACAAATGGCTTACACAAAATACCTCCTTGTCTGCACAGAATCACCTTTTCACAGGGATTACCACCTGCACCTCTCATTTTCTCAGGAGATAATGAGGCCTGTATTTGCTCAATTTCAGTAACATTTCAGTTTTAAGTCCTTCAGAATCATTAAGATAGGAGCTTGGGTATTACCTCAAATAGTGCTGTAGGTTGACTCTACTGAGAATCTTATTGACTTGTTTCCTTTCAGCAATATATAACTACTGGCCAGCCAATATTTATATTAAGTATTCATAACCTAAGCTCTCCAAATCCCAGAGAAACAAGCCAACAGAAATCCTTGCAAAGAAACAACACTTACCCTCTAAAAGAATCAAATTAATTTTGATTTTAGACATCTATCTCAAAGTACATGCAATGCCTCACTGTACCAGGGAGTGCCATCCATCACGATTCTCATCCCAGACCGCTGACTCATTCAAGATCTTTTCCTAGAGGTTCAAAAAAAATATCAAGGCACTGATGCCAAGTTTAACTCTGTATGCGCTCTATACACTTCGTCCACGGCAATTTTTTATTATTTTGATTAAAACCTGTGAAAAAATGTATTCCACGGTACAGTTTTCAGAACTAAGGATATTGGAACATGGCACCGCACCGTCCTACGTGGAGGAAACGGCAATTTGAAAATACATTCAAACTTATTGCCTGGTAATCTGGAGCCAACTTTCGTTATAAAAGGGAGGACCGAATGCAAGAGCGGAAGGAATTCTGCCGCAACAACTGCAGAGGGCTTTTTCCCCTGCACACAAAGGACACGATACATCCGTACCTCGGCGCTACAGCCGCTCCTGGCCGCGATCAGCACGGTCCCTGCGCGCACCGCTGGGAGCTGCCCGCTGCACCCACCGCGGCACGGGGCCATCAGTCCTGCCTGCCCGGCCGGCATTCACTCCCTGCTTCTCTCCCTACTCCCTGCTAAAAACAACTCGGTTGATTTTTAATTGACAACCATTACACAAGCAGACCTGGCGCTTTTAGGGCCGCTGTTGACTCATCTCTCGCGGGTTAGGAATGCAAAAGGTTTTCGTTCTCTCCCCGGGTCTCCCAGACGCGCAGACCGCCCGATTCCATTTTATCTGCCCTAAAGGCAACCCTCACCCTAGTACACAACCGCCTTCAACGCTCAGTTTTCCTACGGAACTTTAAGCATATCACAGAACGGGCCATCCGGGACGGCGGCCCGCATTACGGGTCCGGGAGCGGAACTACCCCTTTGTTTTATCCGCTTTTGCCTTTTCCCACCGGCGTTGTGCGGGTGATGGATGACAGGCCGCCCTCCAGCTCCCTCCCTTCCCCCACGGTATGTGAGCAGCGGGGGGAGGAGGTGCCGCCGCCCCGACCCACCGATAATGGCTGCGAGGCAGGGGCTGCTGGGGCCCTGCCGACCCCCCCCCGCTCCCGACCGCAGCCCCACCTCGGTCACTGCCCCAGCCCCTCCGCCCCCACCGATTCCGCAGCCCGACTCTCCCCCGCGCCTCTCCCTGCCACATCCAGACACCCGTGGAACAGGAGGAAAAAAAAGAAAAGCCGGCCTCCCTCCTTCCTAGGACAGAGCTGCCCCTCCACCCAAGCACACCTAGCCCCTTCCCCTTCTCCCTCGGGTCGCCTCTCCTAGTCGCCGACCCCTCTGCTATGGCCACCCGCCCGCACTGGCTCAACCCGCCCCCCCCCTTCTTCCTCCCCGTCCCTCCTCCTCCCCCGCTCCTACTGCAAACGGCCATTTCTATTGTGTCTCTCGGTGCCAAGCCGAGCAGGGATCGCCCCGGCCGCTGCCAGCCGCACACCCGGCAGAAAATGGCTGGAGGGGCACGCCAGACCCACCCAGCCCTCCCCTCCTCCTCCTCCTCCTCCCGGCTCCCCGACCGTCTTCCCCGGCCCCCCGCCACCCGAAGCACCCCCGGCAGAGGGGGAGCCGCGTCCCTCACCTGTGGTGAGCCGGGACGACACCTCTCCGAAGGGCGAGGGCTCCATGCGCAGGTATTTCTGCGGGGAGGCGGCGGCGGCGAAGGAGGAGGAGGCGGCCGAGGCCGGGGCTGACAATGGCGCACATCGCCTCCGCTTCGGGGACGCCGGGCTCAGCAGCGGGTCAAAATCCAGAGTCCTTTTCAAAGTGGCGCCGCAAGCCATGTCGCGGGGCGGCTCGGAGCGAGGGGCGGCGGAGACGGCGGCGGGAGCAGCAGCGGCAGCCGGCCCTGCCCAGGGGCGCCTTCCCCGCTGTCTGGGGCG
>JAWWEU010000111.1:80115500-80208033 GCA_035583155.1 Acropternis orthonyx | reverse complement strand
GAGGGGCGAGGGGCTCCCGGCGGGACCGGGCACACCGAGCCGTGGGAGCCCTGCCCGCCACCCTCTTACGGCGGCTGCACGCCCGCGGGTCGCTTGTCTGCATGCGAAAGAGGGGCAAAGTGTGCTCGGCGGCCCCCGTGGCGAGGGCAGCGCAGGGAGCGTGCGGGAGTTGGGGGTGACAGCTGAGGACACGCCGGGAGAGGCCTCGCGGTGTCGGGAGCTGTGTTTCGGGGTAACCGGCTGGTTTCCCCGTGATAGCATCAAGGGCGTTCTTGCTACAGGAGGGCGGTGGGGGGGGAGGTTCAAAGAGCTGTCGAGCTGCCTGTGGGAAGAGCACAGCTCCTTCCTGTGCAGCTTCCTGGTTGAAATGAGCCGTGCTGCAGCTCGCCCCGGTGGAAAAAGCTAACAGGGGCTGATAGTCCCCCCAAATATATGTAACTTTTAGCTTTTCTGTATCTAATCCTGCTAATTTAGCAGAGATGAATATACCCTCATAAAATTTTAACACCTTGGTGGTTTTTGATTGTGTTCTGAAATACAAGCTAGGCTTTCTCTAACGATATAAAAAAGCCCCACAGACCTTACCGTAATTTGGAAGCTGGAATTGCTGTATACACGCTTGGTGTGTGGCATATATTATTAATTAAGCCATAGCGACACCCAGTCAGTCTAAACACGCATGTGCTTGTGCTGCTCGTAGTGTGGCCGAGGTTGCAGGGGGTGGGATGACCTAGCAGAGCCTTTCTGCCCAACAAATGATTTGCTTTCTGTGACAGATAGCTCAGGACAATGTTGAAGCAATTAGGTGCAATTCACCTTATGTTTGCCTGAGTTGCCTCGGCCTAAAACTAATTATGGAAAACGGCAGAATAGTTCCTCTGCTGCGAGCTTTTTCCTCTTGGAAAGGAGGATGCTGACAAGCCTTTCTAACACTAAGACAAGTTCTGGTTCTCCATAGCAAGACTCAGGAAATGTACTGATGTTGTTACAGTGTTGTAATTGTCCTACTATTACTATACCGGTAGTACTACTTCTGTGGACACTCTTCTTTGCAATCATGATGGCTGGTTTTCCACTCATTTAATTCTTCATTTCCATTACATTTCCCTAAGCAGATAAGTTTCCCTGTGTTCAGGCGTCATTGTTGAGTACTCTTACGAAGCACTTCAATCAAAAGACTGAAGCAAAATTGCTCTTGCAGGCTTTGGATTAAGGAAACCCTCTGTGTATGATGCACCTGTTTAGCTTGGAATGTCCTGTGCCCTGCTTCTGCCCTAATCTGTATGTTGAGAAGTGCCTGTGTTTGAGTGCAAGATTGGGAAAAAAAGATATATTTCAGCATAACTGGTGGTGTCCCACTGAACTTAATGTTTTAGATATATATTCTGCATTCAGCAACAGCAAAGATTTAGTTACATTAACTTGTGTCACACTAGATCCTAAGGACCATTCAGGCACAATTTAAGTTGATTAAAACAGTCTGAGGAATGGGGTGAAACTTCATCAAGATAAGCTACCAGAAAGTCAGCTTTTGCCAGCACTATAATTGTAAGCAATTGATTAGAACCGTGATTGTCCTAATCAACAGAGTTACTTGGCTTTTGTCTGACCTTTAGTTTGTTGAACTAAACTGAAGCAAGTCTGATTTAAGTCAAAATAAGAATTCACACAGCCCTTTGCAGCAAATTAAACCCAGCTAAACCAATGTAGTTTTGCATGTAGACAAGCCCTAAGGCAGCGAAATGTCCAACAGCAGTGACACAGTGCTTGATGGTTGTCAGGGAACATGTGTTTTTACTTTCATTGTGGCAGGAAACACCATAGGGTCAAGGCTGCAAACCACTGTTTATATTGTTCTTTCTTCTGCTTACTTATTATATAACCAATTTGCAGTGCCCCATTACGTGTTGCATGGGGTGCCTTTAAAATTATAAGCATATTTTTAAAATAAATAGTACCCACAAATTTTATTAATACTGGGAATGAGGGAGCTTATTCATAAATGGTGATCTGCTAGATTTTATCAGATCTGCACTTCAAGCGTGACACCTGTTAAAAAGACAAGTCCAGACACAGGACATTTTAACCTTTGTATGGCCCTGAGTGAGATGAGAAATTAACCCTTCCAGTGTATTGCTCTGGGACTGTGATGGAAATGTCATAAGGGACCAAATGTTGGGTTTTGTGCATTCTCTTTTCTTCCCCTTCCTTCTGCCATTGCTTTGTTTCCCCTTTTTTTTTTTTTTTTTGCTGTCTTCCTCTCATTCTCTTTATATACTATGCTTCCTCTTCCTTTTCCTTGAGACATCCTATTCATTTGATGCAGGGTCCGCATCACAGTCCCTATCTTTTCTTTTATGCCATCTAACTGTATTCCTTACACTTCACATGGTGGCTCATTCCTCATTAACCAGTCATGCTTGCCAACATGGGAGCACCGATTAGCTGAGCTGTTTCCTGGGACTTGTTCATCTCATCCCGAGTGAGCAAAGCTCACTTTAAGTATTGTCATGCCACTTGAATTTGGACATGCATACCAAAGGTTTCTTGCTTGTGTATCAGGCACACATGGTTGCAAATTTTGTGGATAAAATGCAGTGGGTGTTATCTGTCAGGGTGTCAGTGAAGTGTTTGTATGGTTCCAAGTGAGAAGGACTAGTTAAGCTGGAAAAAATGGAGGTTAGTGCAGGAGTTGTAGGGTGGGAGAAACAGCCAAAAGAGAAGTGGAATAAATTTCTCAGTCTGCTTTGCTATACAGTCACTTAGATAGTGCTGGCCAAAGGGAAAGGATACACAGGAACGGGAGTGAAAGGCAGAGATCAGTGAAGGTCAACTCTGCTTCTTTAGATGCCAACTTATGCTGCTAAACTGTACAAAAAATTATGGCCTGAACCTGCAACATACACTGACTTTCAATAGGATAAATCTGTTTCTTAGGCCTGAAGTACTCAAGTATTTCCAGCAGAAGTACAGAAGTATATGTCCCAATATGAGAGACATTCAAAACACCTGTTTCTCTGAAATGCTATATATATTTCCACATACTCAGGAAAGATTACTTAAAACCAAAACCTGTACAGATAAAGATGACTAAACTGATTAGGATAATATAATATAATAATAATGGCCAGATTTCGTGAACGAAGATCTGGGGAAGGGCTCTCCCCCCATGGGTGTGCCCTTCCACCCTGTGCAGTGCATTTTTTAGGTGAGGCACAGTGTGCGCAGAACTGGCCCCCACTGTTTAAGTCCTGAGGTCCATTTGCCACGGCCGAGCAAGCTCGGACAGTGACAGTGAAATCCTCGGGACTGGCTACAGCACTGGGTTACACTTAAGCATCCGAGATCTGACGGGATCAGATGGCAGGGAGCCATTTAACTGCCACGGGGAGGGTCCCTACTGAGGACTCGAACTCGGGCCCTTGGGATTCAGAGTCCAGAGTGCTAACCATTATGCCACGGGACCGCCCCTTAGGATAATAGAAATGGGAAAATTGCAGCAGGAAATTAAAGTGCTGTTATTTAAGTTTTATTACCCCAAACAAATACCTGTTGAGGCCTATGATTTTTCTCTAAAAACACAAGGAAGAAATAAGTTCAAGAATTCTATTTTAGTGATGAATACGGTGTTGATACAGGAACTGTCAGTTACCTCAACCAAACTGTAAGTAAGAGGAAGATTTATAAGTGCCAGAGGAATGAGTTTCCAGAGCACTCTTCCAGTAACAGTAATATGGGTGAAAATAAACAAAATCAACACCAAATCTTTAGATTAGGGTTAGGTGGACTTCAGTATTTTTAAGAAAAGGGCTTGTATGGTAGGGTTGCTTTCAGTGATGAGACTATTGGGAATGATCCCGCAAGTTTCGTAATACAAAGTGACAACAACGAAGTCACGGTGAAACTAAACTTTTTACTGGATGGAGTTGATTTTCCTCACAGTAGCTAGCGTGGGATAGGTTTGGGATTTGTGACCACAACAGTGTTGATAATACAGGGACGTTTTTGTTATTGCTTAGCAGAGCTCGTATAGCATTAAGATCTTTTCTGCTTCTCACCCCACCAGTGAGGAGGCTGAGGGTGCACAAGGAGTTGGGAGGGGACACAGCCAGGACAGCTGATCCCAACAGACCAAAGAGACATTCCATATCATATGGCATTCTGCTCAGCATATAAAACTGAGGAAAGAAGAAGAGGGGGGATGTTCATAGTGACAATATTTGCCTTCCCAAGTCACTGTTATGTGTGATAGAGCCCTATTTTCCTGGAGATAGCTGAACACCTACCTGCCTGTGGGAAGGGGCAAATGAACTCCCTGTTTTGCACTGCCTGTGTGTGCAGCTTTTGCTTTCCCTATTAAACTGTCTTTATCTCAACCCATGAGTTCTCTCAGTTTTACCTTTCCAATTTTCTCCCCACTCTCACCAGGGAAGGGTGAGTGAGTGACTCTGTGGTGCTTCATTGCTAGCTGGAGTTAAACCATGACAACTTCAAAGGAGGTGAAGCAGGAACAACCCAAATTGGTTCACCTATATTCAGAATAATATATCAAGACTATAAAAATAAAATTACTAAACTCCCTGGTGTAAATGCATGAATTGTGCTAATGGACGCAAATATGCAATATTTAGGAAGCAGTGAGTAAAATTTTGCAGCTCTGACTACTGCAATTACCTCAACGGTTTCAGGAAAGCATCAAGAAGTGAAGCATGGATCTTTTTTCTGTCTGTTGTCAGTCACAACCTTGTGTAGGATCACCAAAAAAAGTAATGGGGCATAAGGAGAGCAGTGTTATGAGGTACTGGAAATGGTACTGTATCCTAAAGAAAGGTTGCCTTACATCACCATGTCCTCCACACCCTTACCCTCCAGTGTCAAAGATTTTAATACACAAACATTTACTTGTTCTTATGGGTTATCTTCCTCCCTTTTTCTGTTGTAAAGAACTCACATTTTTAAACTTCATGTATGATTTTCCCTGCTTCGATTTTAGAGAAACGCATCACCAAGCTAAACTTTGCTTTACTCTTGGTCTTAAAAAAAACCTGCCACAGTGCTATAGCAGAAAGGAAAAACTATATTTCTTATGCAAAGATTTTTTTTCCAAAATATTCTCTTATGTCTTTGTAAAAGGATTTTTCACAATTGATTCTAAGGGTAAAGGAGCAGCATGGTATTGCATATTATCTGGAGAGTAGAATCAAGTCAAGTAAAAATACATTGAACTGGAATGGTGAAAAAAATTCCAGGCCAAATATTAATCATGTGAGTAATACTGAACGTGTAAATTAAGAGCCACTGGGGTCAAATACACTGAGTTGTGGATATTCTTCCACTGTTGCTGTGGACTGGAGCCTGGATCCTCCATGAGCTAACACAACTGTGTTGCGCTGAGATAGAGCGGAGGTCAGGCTCTTCTTCTGTACCAGTATGTTAGTGAACAAAGCAGCAGAGGACAGGCAACAACTGAGATGTATCAACTATTTCCTGCTGATTTCCTTAGGTCTAGAAAAGGTTTGAGACACTGTCGATTCTGTTCACTTGCAACACGTAAGAAATGGGCATATACTTTCCATTGCAGACCTATTGCCTCTTTGGAAATTTTGCATGGAAGCATAGTGGAAGCCAGCTGAAAATTTCACTTTTATTAACCTCAGTTTTCTGCGTAGAGCAATGAAGAACTGGGGACTTGAATTAAAACTCTTTATTTTTGCAGATCATTTACTAAGGGTTCAACTCCTCGGTCACTAGCTTACCTGTCATATCCCTCCTTCTGTTTTTTTGCAGACAGCACCTGGCTGTGTTTTGTTCTCAAAAACCTCCTCCCTCCCTCTGCAGCTGACTTTTGGGATGCTCCCTGGTTCCCAGGTGGGTGGTATGTATGTATACTGTACCATCTATACATACCTACTGCTTAAACTGCTTCTCCACTGCTGATGGATCACCCCTCTGCTTCCCCACTTCTGTCTCCCTCTGCTAATCTCATGCAGTACTTTGCGCTTCACATGCCTTTTCCATTCATAAAACAAAAGACAACACCCATCTTCTGCTGGCAAATCCCTTCCTTGTCCTTTCTCCACCACCACTGGTAATTCTGTCATCCTCCAAGCTCATTTACTCCTTTTTTGCTCCCATATGAAAGCTCATTTTAGGTCATGCTTGTTCTTCTGTAAAGTATTTCCAACGACCTGTTTCCCCACCTCAGACCTTGTTTCTGAAATTCTTCCCTAGGTTTAGGTCACCTCTAGCCTGAAGATGCTCATAAATTACCATCTTTCCAGCACTTTCTCCCATGGAATCTCTAATTTCTCCTTTCCACCCACAGTTCAGGGTCTCTCTGATCACCATTTCAGGGGATAAAGCTTTCACAGCCCTCCTCACCCTCTTTCCTCACTAACTAGCAGCATCTCATCACCCTTGTGCCCCTTCTTGGGCATTCTTGGGTTGCTCATCCCTTTGGTTTCAGGCTTCACCTTTGGGGCCCAATATTCTTCTGCTGATGCATTCATTTGGGATTTGTGTTGATCCAACACAGTCTGGTTCAGCCCAGCTTTCCTCTAATTGCTTCCTTCCCTCCTCCTGCTTTCCTAAGAGGACTTTGACTCATGCTGCCCGTTTTGTTTAAGCCTGCAACAACTGCACCCATCTTGTGAACCAGCTCCATGCTGTCTTCATTTGAATCTCCCCATAAACTGTACTTCTGGCATAACACCTATCCAGCTCTGATTCTTCTGCTGAAATATATCCCATTCCTCTATAATAAAAACAAATCCTGTTTCATAACAAAACAAAAAGAACTGAGCAAGAGACTGACTACGCAATTAATTTTTGCCGGTTGCTTTCTGCCAAGAGCAACATGCTTGTTCTTATCCCACTCCTTAGGCTTGTCCTCCCCATGTGCCTCCTGTTTGTCCTTTTGTTTTGTTACCAGCTTTCGAGTCCTTCCTGAGGGCTCCTGGCCTGATCCTGTGCTCACATTGGTGTGAAGTGAGGAGTAACTCCCCTGCAGCAAACAGAGTTTTGCCAAGGTGAAATTTCTGTGGAAGGCGATCAGCCCTTTGTTTTAATATTAGCTAATAAAGCCTGTGCATCGCTTCAGCACAGTGCTCCAGTTTTAATTAATAAGAATTACCATATCCATCTACATACACTCTTTTTTCCCCCCTTTGTGGGCTCAGCTACTTTGAAGAAAACCTCTTTGTGTGTCTTCCTGGTTATTCTATGTCTTGACATTAAAAAAAAACCCCAAACGAATAAAAACCAAACCCCAGAGTAACATCAAACTCCCACGCAAACAAAAGGCTTCGCTGGTGCTGGTGGTGGGGAGCGCTGGGAGCAGCCCTTCCCGCCTGCCGAGAGGAGCCAGCTTCCAGCCCCTCTCCTTGCCGCTGGGGAGCCATCCAATTCCCAGCCTGCCGTCCCTTCCTCCGCCTTTGCACAATCCCACTGCAGTGACTTCCCAGTCCTAATTGGAGCCTCTGGGCATTATTGTATTATTATTATTTAATAAACAACCACATAAAACACTGGTTGACATTTAAATAAGAGTAAAGAAAGGAAAGCTCTGACTCCTAGACTGTTTTGTTTTTCTGTTGACTTGGGTGGAAGCTGGAGCAGATTTTCTATACAATACCCACAGTCACACAACACATGCTTATGTTTAATGCTATAGGAAAGGCGCTGCTAACGTGGGCCCAGTGGGGATGAGTGGGCCAGACCTGCTGAAGCTGTCAATCCCTGATGCAACATAAGCTGTAAATATAGAGTCATAACCTGAGCATTCCTGGGCAAAATGCACAGCTTTTTTTGCCTCAGCTACAGTTTGCAAGGTTTCAACCTCATTTTCTTCATTGTCACCCCCAGCATGTCCTTTGAGTGGTTATCTGAAACATGCAGCCATCAGGATGCTATTAAGAAAAAC
Source organism: Acropternis orthonyx (assembly GCA_035583155.1). NCBI lineage: Eukaryota > Metazoa > Chordata > Aves > Passeriformes > Rhinocryptidae > Acropternis > Acropternis orthonyx. Next base: position 80,200,112 of record JAWWEU010000111.1, on the reverse strand, counting down.
AAATGGAAAAGATAGTTTTATTTTTGCATTTGATTGTAAATTTGAGGCATTCCAGTGTGAGAGTTATCACGACAAAAGAAAATGTGTTGTCCTTGAAATGAACACAGAGAACCTTGCTCAATAAGGTTTTGAAAGAAAAACAAAGAGCTGAAGGCCAGAACTGACTCCTTTAGAAACAAGTATAAAATGAGACAGGATTCAAAGTGCTTAAAATATTTTGGTGACAAGCAACAAAGAAGTGTCTGTTACTAGAATTGATTGAATTAAGAAAAGGGAGACAAAATCCTGAGAACTTTCTAAAAAGTGGAGATTTGATGTGTGGGGAGTATAAGGACAAAATTCTCTCGGGCCATGACTGGAGCCCTGAATCAGCATAACTCTTTTTTCTTGAAGAAAGTGAAAACTAGACAAGGGCAAGTACATACACCCTTATTATCCTTTTTCATTGTGGATCAAAGAGGACGAATTCACAGGGCTGCCAGCGCTCCACTTTCCTGCAGTTAGTCTGTAGTGCAGGCTGGGTTTATTTCTCTTGGTTAGGCAATGCTTCTTTATTACTCTAAATGATCAAGTCCTTTAATGGACTTCTTGTGAGATCTGAATCCTATTTACTGGCTTGTGTTTTCCAAGTATTCAGTAGGAGTGAAATATTCTTGCTGTTTATAAAAATTATGTACATATGTGCTTTAATTCTAGGGAGTTCACCCCTCATTCTTCCCACCATTTCATTACATATTTGCTTTCCTGTATTATATATTAAAAACTTCATGCAGTGGCTCACTTACATTTACATATGTGGACTGTAATAATTCTGTGATGTTGCTTGGAACTTTTGTATGAACATGTTATATAGAGTCAATGTGGGCATGACAAATAGATTGCAGATTTTTCATAGATAAACACAATGAATGCAAATGTGACTGAATTTGTGTGCAGGTTTTAATATCTAAGCAAAGCTTATAAGTGCCTAACACCTGTAACCACAACTGTCAGTGCAAATGGGGAAACTAGTTTTAAGGTATTTGTTCTGATTTAAAAGTGCTGGACTCTGAAATATTTCAGCTGTAATGGTGGGGATGTGTTCACCCTCCAGAAGGTGTTTAAGACTGTTGTTAAAGAATACAGACTTTATTAGCAGCTAGTACACCAAACTCCTTGTGCAAACAAGTACCAGAATGGTGAGGACTGCCTTATGAAGCAATCTGTGGCTTTTAAAGACTTTTGGAAATCTTACTGTGAAATGGATTAAAAAGTGCTGGTTGATGGTCTTAGGGAGACTGGCATTAAGCGTGGAGAATTGTTTTTGGAAAGCTAAATGGAAACTTATGGGAAGGGTGCTGGATTTCCATGAGTGGCTGTGTAGCTGGTATAGCTCTGGTCTAGAAACAGGGATCTTGCTTAGGAAAGGCACTTCAGGGACGTAAAATGTAAGGAGAAAATGGAATATGTTTGAATATGGGATGTAGTAATCTTCCTCTGGCGGGAGATGGAGTGACTGCTTTTTGTGAGAATACTGAAACAAAACATATTAAATTGTTACCTAAGACATAGATAAGTGTGTTCTGTAAAGTTTTCTGGTGCGTTTTATCAAAACCATTGTATCAAGGCCAGGTTGAATGGGAGTTGTAACTAGTTGATCTTTAAGGTCCCTTTCAATTCAAACCATTCTATGATTCAATGAAAATTGTTCCTGTCACAAAAAGAAAATACAAGTCCAAGACTGTAGTCAACAAAAAAAGGTAATATGAATCCCTTTCAGTGCTTTCTTTATTCATGAATACCAATCTTCCCTTGTTTCTTTATTTGCTGGAGGTAAAGTGGTCTTTAATTGGCTTGCAAAGTATTTCCTAGAGAGATAGTTCAGGTTCAACATGTGAAGGAAATTGTTTTGAATTCACTGGAAGTCCACCAGCTCTTTCTAAATAAAACCATATTAGAGTAGCTGTTGAACTGCTATAAGAAAAGTTCTGTTTTTCAGAGAGAGAAGATGAAATTGTCTTTGTATTTGCATTTCTTTAGAGTTCAGCCCGAGTGGTTTATTGGTGGAAAATCAGACAGGGACAGTCTTTGAAATGGCCAGTAAATTGAACAAACTGGGCGGGGAGCATCTTTATCTTCCCATTTGAAAACTTTGCCTGTTGCTTGCTACTACAGAGTACCTGGAAACACCAGTAAAAAACCAATTGCATTAGTCCCATTGTGTTTTAGAAGCTCTTTTTTTCTGTATAACATTAGAGTGATGTCCGAGACTGATTGTATGTTAGATTGTTCCAGTAATTTGGGGGCAAAAGCCAGTGAGGACCCTGTCGGACACTGAACAATGTTTTTTGGTTTTCAAATACTGATTCATCAGTGTTTGTAGGCCTCCAACATGTAAATCACCCTGAGGTAATCTGGAAGGGAAGGATATGAATAAGCCAAGTAAATTGGCCAAGAGCCTAAGGAACACCCTGTTTAGGGATAAAATCACATGCCTGTCCTAGTGCCAGTAGTTTTGGAGAAAGAAATAGAGTTAAAATCTTTGCATTTATTTCTTTGCAGCGAAAGCTGATTTCGAAGACTTTGGTCTTCTCCTTTTGTATGTGTGAGCTCAAGTGACTGAGATAAGGTAACAAGTGATGTGTTTTCTGCAAGTAACTTTTGATGACACAGAAGGATGTCATCCAGGTCGCAGAGGGTGTAGGAACTAGTTGCCTCATTTATGGTAATTATTTTGTATTCAGTTTTATGATATGAGCATTCAAAGGACTGAATTGCCCTTTATCTTTCCAAGTACCTCCTCTTCTTTTTTTTGAAAGTAAGGCACATTTTCCCACCAGGAAACATCTCCACCAGACTCAACGTTTACTAGCCTACATTAAGGTGTTCTGTATCTAAATAATAACCAAACCAACTACTCTCTTCTTACCGTCTGCCAGGCCTGTGCCTTCAAAGGTGTGATGTAACGGGAGAAGGGGGCTGAGGTGAAGAAAACATTTCACTGAAAGTTGTACAGAGGAAAAAGTATTTCCATTCTTAGTTTAATTGTTTACAATATAAATGATTCTTTTTGAGTTTTTAAGAGACTTGCTGTTTGCTGGAAGAGTGACTATGTATTTCTGCCATTCCACACAGGTCTTTGAACTCATACATCAGTTCCAATGAGGAAAGTAGCTAGCTTCCTAGAAGAGACTTACCCTGTATATGCCTTCACTGGAGGAAATTCCCAGGCAGAACTTATGGCTGACACCAGACACTTCATGTGGGAGTGGATCATTATGACCTCTCCAAGTGCTGGAGAAGCTATAATTGGCATTTGTATATTATTAAGCACCAGAGAATTTAATTGTAAACAGAAATCCATAGGAAATTAGGAGTCACCAGTTACCTTGCTTACAGAGCTACTCATTTAAGAGCAGTTTTTGAGCATTTTTCAGACACCATTAAGAGCAGGAAAGAGGTAACTTCCCCTTTTTTTTTCTCCATCATCTTTGGAATTCTAAAATCACGTTCCTGGTTGAAGGGAAGTAACTTCCTGAGATCAAAATTAGCCAGAAAGCAATAAAGACATGGGATCACTAGAGACATCACTATCAGCCCTCTGAATGCCTTGGAATTGACAGCATCATGAGATCCTACATAGAAATGCACAGATGGGCGAAAGACCCGGATAAACATAGCTGTTAAGATGGTTTCAATGCCTCTCATCTAACCCCGGCCTTCACACCAGTCTTTATATCCTATGGAGGCAAAGAAGCACCTTCCAGAAACAATTTGTACCACTCCAAAATAGGTGTGAAAGGGCTGTGATGAACCCCCTTTGTCTGTGTAACCATCTGAATTTTTTAAACAGCAGATGTTCCCTGAGATGAATCCCAACCTTATTGTTCAGCTCCTGCGCAGTCTGACCATGCATTGCTGGCTGCAGAGCAAACTCCTGTTACTAGATGAGTAATAGAAATTTTGCACCAGAGTTTTAGTTCAAGGATCCCTTTTGTTTTGAACTGGAACTAGAGATTCACTCAGCCTCATGGCTCTTAACTCGTTTTCAAGCAGTCAGACACTGCTCAGAGCAGTGGAAAGGAACAGAAGCTGCTTTCACTTCTCTTACTGGTATATGGGCCCTGCAGAGAAATGGGAACCAAAGTAAGGTTAAGCTGAGTTTAAAGGAACAAGATAATGTTTGGAAGAGGAAGGGAAAAAAGCATAAGCTGGCTATGTCTCTAACTTCAGTGTACCTAAACTGTTGCCATGTCCTCAGGAAAGCAAGGGATTTGGGAAGTAGTCTGAAGCTGGGCCACATGAAATACAGAGCACATGACACAAGCCTGAGTCCTTTTGTCTCTCTAGCGCTCTAGAATCAGTATGACCTTACTTCTGCCCTTGTTAGTCTGAAATACGTAGCACAGCTGTAGGACGTAGTTCATCATTTATCAAGGGTAAATACAGTTCTGGATGGGAACATGGAAGTGAAAAGTGTTCTGCACACGGTGTTTGCTTGCGTGTTGTAACTTGCTGCTCAGAAAAAAACAGAACGCTTTGTCTTCTTATAACACTGGTGAGCGACTCCTTATCATAACCTTGTAAGAGGTTTCAAGTGCATTCGTGAATAGGAAGATGATTAGGATGACACATCAAGGTTTTCTGAAAACTGTTTTCTATTCAGATGCATCCTCATATTTGTCTTAGTTTTCATTCCAAAACAAGGTGTTTCTAATCTCCGGTGTGATGGGTTACCACATCCTTTGACACTTGGTGGCCCAGCTTGCTGTGAAACTCAAGATGAGCAGTAGGAAAGTGAGTTTACATGATGGGCAGTCAGAGCTAAAGCAGCTAATTTAGCTGAAAGGCCCTGCAAAGACCTTTGCAAAGGAGGCCTTTATTGCTCTGAGCAGTTACTGTGACAAAACCCAAGGCTGAAAACTTGGCAACCAGACTAAAAGGTTTAGTGGGAAAGAAGCTAAATGGGGAATTTAAAGGATCTAATTTGTAGGGTAGAAAGAGGAAGATGTCTGAGTAGCTGGGTAACAGTTGAAAGTCCTGCTCTGAGCACATCCATAAATCATCATGCCAGGTAGGGTATTTTCTCTTCTTTCAAGTATTTCCCAGGCTGTGAGTCTGCTTTGGCCACAGCTGCTTCTCTTCAACAGTCCGTTAGAGCCCTGAGACTGGGTTTTGAGCAGGCTGTGTAAGAAGGATGTAATACTTCTCTCTGTTATGCAGCTGAAGAGTTAGGTCTGCAGCCTGACTTTCTGTGATTCTGTGATGTGCTTTTTTTGTGAAGAGGACCCATATTAATTACCCTACATCTAAGGAAATCTAATTTCAGAGCACAAGGACACAGAGGAAAAAAGGAAGCCTGATTTTTCCAGTGTTCAAGTGACTGTATCGGTGCAGAGATTTGTGTCATGGAGGGTGCCTCTGGGACTTCTTGCCACCAGGGTTGTTAATAGAGGACAGGAAAACAACTGAGACCAATGGCTTCAGTGACAGACACCAGAGGAATACAGATGTTATCTTTGGCACTAGGCTGAGGGGTCTGCAGTAGACAGTGCAATGGCTGAAAGATTTACCCTGTGCCTCATTGGATCTAGGGCTATAAATGAGTGCTGACCATACAGACCAACAGCACAGGTTTCACCACACTTGCAAACTGAAAAGCTCTGGTGGTTCTCTCTTCTTCAAAGTGTTTTGCAAAGCCGTGTTTAGGGTGTGAATGGTATGGACATGTCCAGTTCAGTGGAGGTAGAGCCAATAGAGAGGGCAGGTTAAATTTATATTGTAGCCTCATTTTCTTGATTTGATAGAGCAAAGAGAGAAATCACAGAAGTCACATATCTTGAGATTTACTCCAAGTCAGTTATGAAGAACTAATGAAAAAAGCAGGTATGTTTCTTGACATGGCTACTCTGACTTTCATGATGTATAACCCTTCCTATCTGCTTTTCCAGTTCAGCCCCTCTTACCTACCACCTTAGCTCTGTAGCCCCAAGGACCAAATTAACACCTGCTCCTTGCTGTCTGGTGCCCTCTGGTGCTGCAGATACCTGGTCTGCATCCCATCACACCCTTATGCAGTTGTGGGAACTGGCCTATTCCCCAGTGAGAACTCATGAACTGGTATCTGCTTTTTCTCCATTGCAGCCTGGCAGTGGAAAGGACACTCTACTATGCCTTGGAGCGAGTGGGACAGGCTTGGAAGGTAAGAAGAACTAGTCCTAGCTACTCTAGTTCTGTTTCAGTCCTTGAAGGAGGAGAGCAGAAAATCAAAAGCCTCTCACTGGTCCCTCTTCCAAGTATATCTCCCTTGCTTTACTTCCTCCCTTTCTCTAGCTTTAGCCTCTAACTTCTATCACCCATACTCTTTTATTACTGTAACCTTCACGTAGTTGCCTGGTCTCACTGCAGTTGCCCAATCTCACTGCTGTGTCTTCCTCCTCCAAGACACAGCTCTTCTTCCCCTAGGATCCTATTCCCACCACTCACAAGCTCTGATCCTGCCCCTTATATTGCAGAGCCCATGGCTCAGTCATGTTTGGTGCTTACACATTCTCAGGTCCATTGTTCAGAAAACAGGATTACAGTACCTTTACTGTCATTCTTCTCCAATATAATTAATCAATGCTAATTGACTGATTGATGGTGGCTCTCTTGTTTAACAATATCCCAAGTCCAAGAAGCAGCCACATGCCTATTATTCTCACATGTTTAGCTGGAGCATACAGAATGTATTAACCTCTAGAAATTAGTTAGAGCCTCTTCTAAATTAGTTTGTATGAACTGGCAGGGCTCATTTTGTTGGACAAAAAGAACACTGATGACAGAGGCAGACAGCAACAACAGGCTCACAGGTTGTTCTCTTGGTTTTGGTCTAAGTATTTTTTACCCTCACAGAAAATGAATGAACCACTGAGTTTTGGTGACCACAAACTCCTCACACTGATGGCAGATTCTTTCCTGTAGGCCTGCTTCCCCATGCCTGATGCTTGTGCCCTGTTCAGTTTAGTGCTTCCTTTTGGAGATGGTCAAATACTGTTTATCATGGTGTTGTCATAGTGCTGCACAAATGGTCCATACGTGCCATGTGGTAACAGGGATCGTTTTAGAGAGGCTGAGGCTGACCATTCCCTATTGGTCCCCAGCCTGCTCTTTTTCTGCATGAAACCCCAAGCAACCAAGCCCTTCTCATCTGCTCCAGTGCTTGGCTCAGATCCCTCAACTTTCTCTCGTTAGGCTCTTTTTGGCTAGCCTAGTTGCTGGACTTTCTGAGTTGTAGGCAGATGACAGTGCTTCCATGCTGTTGGTGCAGCTGGGAGTAACTGCTGTGAGAAAGGACCAAACTTCACCTACTGTGTGGGCTGAAACACAAGTTGCTTGATTGCAATCCAGTTAGCTCCAAGAGTCCATTTGGCATGGGCCTTCATGGCAGATTCATGACCTGAGGACCATCAGCCTGGTAAAATTCAATTCTCTGCCAAAAGGAGCCATTATAGGAAGAAATCCATGACATTTTTTCTCCTGGGTTTGTTTGTTTATTTGTTTGTTTGCTTTTACAAATCTCTCCTGGAAACAGCTGAACTGGTTAAACAGAAAGTTAAGATATCTGCCCCAAACTCAACCAAACCAAATCAAACCCTAAAGTCAACAAAAAGGTAATGAGCTGTTGGCAGGCACTAAGCTTGAAACATGTGAGCTGGAACTGATAAAGGGTTGGCATAGATGCAGGGAAACAGAAAATGGGACCTTACAAAAAGAAGTTGGGCAATCTTCAAAAAAGTGGTGCTACCAGTCCTGTCAATGAATACTTAGATATGGCCCTTGCAGATTGCAGGTCCTTTGATGCAATGCTTACTGGTGAGTCATTTGGAAGATCACTAATTGAAGGATAGAAAATGGCCTGCTGCGGCCTGCAGCCATTATGAGCTGCACATTTTTTTTAAGGGATGTTTGTTGCAATCCCCTCTATTTTCTGCGGATGGGGTGTGGCTCTTCCATTCCTGGCAAAGTGGCTGGTGCAGCCTTTGGTTGAGAAAATATGAGTGTTGTTGCATGACAAGCTGGACTTCCCCTAGGGGGGAAATCAGCTTCTTCCTCTCTAGTACAGCATCAAGGGTATGACAATTCCCTAAAGCACAACAGAACCACACAGAAATCTGGCAGATTTATCCAGTTTGTAGTTAGATGGATCTGCCTCATAAAAACATCTGAATCACATTTCACACTAGCTACCTAGCTACATAAATACAACCCTATCCTGTTCATAGGATCTGAGCCCTATGTTCTCAGTCTATGCCTCCTTTCCCTTTTTTGGCCAGAAGTCTTATGACCCTCACTCATTGCATAATTATTTGGGCTTTCATGTAAGCTGCTGTGTTTCAACCTGCAATCAAAAGTTACACTCTCACTCTTTGTTCATCTTAAATACAGGCACCCAAAGTTTATTTGGCTGTGATTTGTTAGAGAACTCATTCTTCATGCAGAGTAGGAGGGACACCACACTGAGCCTCATGAGTGACAGAGCACGAATAAGCAGCAAGCCTGCAGCTGTGTCTGTGGTGGATAAGAAAACTCCTATACCTCCTTGACTTCATTTTGCCTTTCCACCACGCTGCCTTCCCAGGCCACTCACTTTGCCAGTTGAAGACTGCCTGGTCAGCTCTGATGGAAACCTCGGACCAGGAGAGAGACTGTAGCACTGTGCTGCAAGTATGGGAAGCATGGCCTTAGTTTTGTGGAGGCTGCAAGGAGGGAAGAGTCTGGTCAATATTCACACAAAGGCAACATCCAGTCCAGTAGGCAGAAGCTGACATGCTCCTTCCGTGTTTGTAGGAAGATGGAGGTTGCTGTGCTAGGCCAAATTGATTAAATCTGGTACCCTGCTTCAGCCAGTACCCTGGCTGCTAGACAGAGATATAAGAAATGCTGTAGTACAACAAAGATTTTTGTGTGGGCATTTCTCATATCCTACTGATATCTAGGTCATTAGTTAACCATGTCAACAACTAGTGACAAGTTGGGAAGGATGAAGGCTGTACACTGAACTATTCCAGTCAGTGCCCTACATGATTCCTCTCACTCAGGTGAAACAATAGCGAACAAAGAATGATACCCTTCTCATCCTGTTCCTTCTGAAATATATGACAAACCCCATATTGTTATCAAAGGTGCAGATTCAAACCTGTAATTATCTCACATAGCGTTCAGTAAATATGGTGACTAAGAGTTAACAATGTGTCAACAATTATCATGTATAAGTCCTGTTGGAACACTTTATGTGAACTGAAGCAGGTTGTCAGCTGCCTTCTTCAACGACAATACTACCCTGAATAATCATCTTTTGTCTCTGTATACTACAGGTGAAAAATGGAGGTGAACAATATTTTACACACAGAGATATGTAACTGATTATATTACAAAGAACTGCAAGAACAAGACATTTATTTTTCACTTTTAGGAATTTGAATGAGGAGATCTCATTACCCAGAATCAGGATGTGCTGGTTTGCTGAATACAATAACAAATGGGTTCTTCAAATTTCTAATCCACAAGCATTTCAGAGAGAGAGATAGTTCAGCAGCACAAGAAAGGTGTACTATTCCTGGAAATCTCTTGACTCTACTCCTGTCCTGTATCTGGCAGTGATTCAGTAGTGTGGCAGCTATAATTGAGCAAAAACATACTTCTGTTAGCAAACAAGAAGAAGCTGGGCAGCAGCACCAAGCTGGCATTGGGCTGTGTGAGTACCAAGGTGGATGGTCACACCTGGTCAGTGCTGTGGGATTGGTGATACAGGAAAGGTGGTCAGACTTGCAGAGGGAAAATCTGAATTGCCTGTCCCTGTGTGGTGATAAGAAAGGAGGATGCACAAGGAGAATGATAAGCTTGATACTCACTTACCAGGGCAAAAATGAGAGAAAACAGTGCCTCACTTCTATTTCTTTAACTGGTCATTTACTTACCTTTTCCTTTTGATTGAATACTTTGTATAAAAGAAAGCATTGTCTGCAGCACTGAAATGTAGTGCTTATGCTATGTTAGTGTACTATTACAGACTTTGTGTAATATGGTTGCAGAGAGGATGGATTATCAGCAGGTAGCCAGCAGCCTATGTGTCTTTGCATCTACATCTCCTGAACTCCAACCCAGTCTGCTGGAGATATGGGGGAAAAAGCTTGGCTGTGCTCCATTTATGAAAGAGATCATGACATCAGGACAAAAATACGTGATCCATGTAGTTCCTGAAGATAGGGATTACTCACAGGATATTGCTAAGGCATCGATAAAAATTTTAATGAATGAGTATAAAACTTTTATCACAAGTCTGTCTTTAGGAACCCATGGAACTGCTTGTATTTTCAAAACTGTGGAATCACTGACAACTTCAGCTGCTGTCTTCTTCCTGCTGTTATTTTATGAATGAAATAGAGTTCTTTTGTTCAGGCTTTGTGGAAGTTTTTCTACTTGCCTGAATTGGTAATCATAGAATATCCTGAGTGGGAAAGGGACCTACAAGGATCATAGAATAGAATATCTTGATTTGGGGGTGACTCACAAGTATCATCAAAGTCCAGCTCCCGGCCCTGCACAGGATCACCCCAAAAATCATACTATGTACCTGAGAGCATTGTCAAAATGCTTCCTGAGCTCTGTCAGACTTGGTGCTGTGACACTTCCCCAGGGAGCCTGTTCCAGTGCCCAATCACTCTTCTGAAGGACCTTATCCTAATATCTAAACTAAACCTCCTCTGACACAGCTTAGTGCCATTCCCTTGGGTTATATGACTCGTCACCAGAGAGAGGAGTATGCATGAGAGACCAGTAGGATGACTCAGCTACTTTTTCTGTCTTTTATTTGAAGTTATTTAAAATGATCAAATCTCTGCAGATGGATAAGGCATAAAAATATAATTAAATGAGAATGAAAAGTTTCTCTTAAGTGCCTCCTCTCTCACCACTCCAACCTCCTGATTGGAGGTTTCTTCCTATCAGTTAGATCCCTGCACCAACGAGTTTGTGGTCACATCCCACCTGTCTCTGAGTGCCTCATGGGGGAGAGAATAATCTGCCCAAATTATCCTAAAGAGAGATTCTGGCTTCACTGGTTAAACTCCCTGGCATAGTGATATGTCCACGAAAGCTTATGACTGCAAGTGATGACTAGTTTCAAGCATAGTCCCAATGGCAAAAACCACTCCTCCTGCCAAATTTGGTTAGTTTTCCAGTTGAAGTGTTTGTTGATGACTTGTGTATGTGAATAGGTCTTGTTGGTGAGCTATCTCCTCAAACGTCTCAGTTACATTTGTCTAATTGCCAGCTTCTGTTTGCAGCTGTTTGGAGGGAGGAGAGGATGTCATGGATGCTGAAATGCATCTTCATTAGTTCGGTCTTTTTCTTTTTCACAGCACATGGATCTAAAATGGCCCTACTGTCTTGTTGCTGTAAGTTAATTGCATGTATCAGTTCACATTAATTTTCTGACCCTAAATGTTGCTTTTTTCCCATCTGTACTTTGTAAGGATGTCAGTTTTAGGGAGCTCCTTCCCTACTGCTGAAAGAATTGACTCTATGTTCAAAAGAGGACCTTGGCTTACAGACAGGTGTGCTGATCTGTGGGGCATATCTGGGTGTATGTGGCATGACCACTGAGCAGAGGCTGTCACCTATGGCCCTGTGTTTGGAAAAGAGTCGTAGGAGTGCTACCAAGAAGCAGCTGTTGGGACGGGTGATGTCTGTGCAGTGCTTTTGGGTATATCTCCACTCTCTCTTAAGCAAAGACAGGCAGATGCTTGCTGCATACATCACTTCCCAAACATTGCCCTGCCTCTAATCCACAGCTGCTGTGGACTTTCCTTTCAGCATAATGTCCTTTGTCTGAATAAGCAGCAACAGCATGTAAAGAAGCAATAGATTTTGAGACAACTGGAGCAATGAGTCTTTGATCCCTGGCAAAGCCCAGGGGCTTGATTATTATCCAGTGGAAAGAGCTGAGATAAATGAGTTTTCAGGAGTAGGGAACTCAAAAGAGTTCAGGCTGGAGGAGGATTAGAGTGAAGGGTGAGAGGGTGCACCCTGCTCCCAGGATAATGAGGTCAATCGTGAGCAAGCCACAGGGTCCTCTAGGAGCCCAGCGCTTTACAGGGCTCACATGCATTTTCTAGGAGCAGACAGGAATGTTTCTTTCCACAGACCTTTGTCACCTCCTTGGAAGCTGATCAAACACATTTTAATAAAAACCACCATTTGACTTCTAATGTTTTTGTACTGATTAAGAACATTGACTTGGCTGACTGAACAAGGGAACCAATTGTAGCTCAGTTGCTTTATGGTGGAAAAGCTTTGATCCGACTGAGTGGGAGTTTAAGGTACTCTATAAAATGAATTTTGGTGATAAGCTTATAAACTGAATTTGAACCTTGCACAAGCTCCAGAGAGAAGGAATAAACAGCTCATTTTATATTCTCTAAAGATACACACCAAGCTTTCCGTTTAACCTTTGGTTATATTGCCTTGGGGGTCAAACTTTTTCTGAAACCGTTTGAAATTATTTGTCCGGATTAGCTGTCCATGCTGAAGATGGAGAGCTTTGAGGGTGGTTCCCAAGAGCCCTGAAGCCAACTATAATGAATGAGTTTGGTGTTTTACTCAGAGAAAAAAAAAAAGCTGAATGAGTTATAGGGCTGCTAAATAGCCCCAGTTCATTCACACAAAGTTGAGGACAATATGCTTATCTTAATCCCTGCATGGCATCCTTAGAATAGCTTGTTTCAAGGGCATTCCTGTCTGACATCTTCCCTCCCTCATTACTTATCAGCCTCTATAGTTATATGCAGGCAATTAGGAGACACTGATATCTGATAGGAAGCTCTGGGAAGCATGTAGGATTCATCTCCTCTTTCTGGTGAAGCTGGTGACCAAACTTGGAGAGGATCAAGTGGAAGCAAGCTCAGGTGGTCATCCTGTGAAATTCTCCAATCCAATACATCTGGGGAGTGTCTATATGCATAGGAGTCATTCTGAAGAGTCTGACAACTGGCCAAATAACTATTCATCACCAGTGCTGTGTGTAGCATGGATCCCAGCACAGCTGTTATGGAGAGTCCAAGGCTGCTGCAACCCCCAGGCACAAAGGATTTGAACATCGCAGCAGTGATGTGGTCTTTGCTCAGAAGAGCTTTTCTTTAGAAGGCGAGGTTGTGATCTGTCTGAACAGATGTCTAAATATTTTATCAGAGGAGTTATCCCACTGATGTGGAAGTCTCACAACTATAGGGAAAGAGACTTTTTGCATTTTTTCAAGATGGAGAGTGGAAATGAAAACCCTGAAGTCTGGCTCTGTGTTGGCCTTCTGCATACTGTGGGCAAGCCACTCCCACTGTCATGCTGCTCGTGAAGTCTCTCTCATCTACTCCGAGTGGTAATTGCTGAGACTCAGTAGCACCCTGAGCTTCTGCAGACATTCCTCCTTCCCAGCATCAAACCAAATCCACTTCATTTATCATAATAAAGGGAATATATTTTTAAACCTGGATTACAGTTTGTGCCCTAAAGTATGTGTGTCTGCCTCTTCATCCCTCCCAGTGATTTTCACCCTGATACCTAACTCCAGATAAGTGTAGAGGCCTCAGTGGTGTCAAAATTACATTAAATTTCCACAAAATTGAATGAGCAAATAATTCAAATGTCACTTCTGCTGAGAGAGACGTCTTGCCAGATATCAGAGGAGAAGGGGAGAAAGGGACAAAGAAAGACATAAGAAGCAAGACTTTACTTGCTCATTCTGTTGCATACACTCATTTTATTTTGGGGTTTTGTTTTCTTGTGATTCATTTTTCTCTAAACCTTGCTTGGGATTTGGAGTGCAAATTAGTATACTAGCAATCAAAAATTCATCCCATTAGCCTGTGATTACTCTCAGGAGTGTATCTGGAAAGGCCTGATGCTCACCTGGTTTTGACTTTCCACCCATGACAGAGGTAGAATTTAAGTAGCAGGGACACTACTGAACATGCCAAGGGACCAAGTCTGCTAGGAGCTGGAGCAGGCCCATTCATCAACCAGTTTCACCATATGCTAAGGGAATGCAATAATATACATCTAAACTGGAGACAACTTGCAAAAAGCTAATTCGTGAACTGGGGTTCCGTTTCTTGGAGTAAATGTCTTCTGCCTCCACTGCCTTTGCCTGTATAGAAATAACTGTGGGGAAAGGCATCACAAACCACCAGCTTCTGCAAGTCTTCTGAGGGCATTATTAGCATCTTCACATGCACCCATTCAGGAATCATAGACTCCTTGAACACTTGGTTTCCAACAGAAGAGTTTGACTATCAGCCTGCCTTTTTCATCACACACTATTTTATTCAGCTGCCATAAAGTAGCAAGGTTTAATTGGCAATCTGGCTCTGATTTACTAATATCTCCTTGTGCATGATAGGAGAACTTGAATTCTATGTACTCATTCTCAATCAACGTCAGCTTGGTTATTAATGTTATTACATTATTGATTTTACTCATCCCAAGAGCTACATCAATTTATCATGGAATTTACACTTCTTTAACAACCAACACAAATCAAGACCATTTGTTAGGCTTGCAATGTAGACTAGAAGGTTTTTGGAATCTGATCCTCATTTTTATTTACATTTGTTTAGATTTCCAGTTAATCTGAATTCCTATCTTGCCCCTTTGAACTCTCAATCAACTGTAAATGCTTTTGATAAATTTCCATGCTAAAAACTGCCTTGCAACATAGTTCTTAAAAAAAATAAAAAATAAAATAAAACCATCTCCAAAATACCCACTGCCTTATGATGTATTGATGTAACTGGTTCAGGGAAACAAACAGTCAGGTGCTTTAGGTTACACAGTGGCCAGTGTAAACAATAAAATTGTAACCTCAGTCATGCATTTGTTCTGCTATACAGTATAACCAGTTACAGTTTTAACTTGTGTCTAGAAGGTGTGTAGCAAATAAAGCATAGCAATGCCCTTTCCCATTGCATTTTACTGGCTTACTTCTTTGGAACAGATGAAGACATTCTGGGAAAGTTCATTGCCTACTTCTGCTTTTGTTCAGTCTTGCTCTCTGTCTGGACTCTCTGATGGCTGGAGAGATACTGAAAGGATGATGTCACTAAAATGGGAAGTGAAAGCTGAAGGGAATTTAGTCAGATACTTTAAACTGCCTTTTTTTTTTTTTTTTAAAGTTAATGACTACATAGCTGAAATGCTGAGTTTGCATTTGGGAGAAAGGAAGTGGGACACCAGGGAAGTCACAACACTGATTGGTGTTAACAGAGGTACTTTTTAGGGGGCTAAAGCAGCTTTTGCTATCTTCCTTCACATCACAGGAAAACCCAGCACTGGCTGGAGAGCAAGGGACAATTGTAAACTTTGCCATGCCGTATAGTAATTTTATCATTCTGATATATGTTGGTCCTGTTCTTGTCTCTGTTACCTGAGTATAGTAAAAATAAAACTTTTAGAACATACAATTACTTAGTAGTAAAAGGACAGAGACCAGTCAGAAACACAAAGGTGGACTTTAATTAAAATAAAAGGGCCATTTCGGTGGCATTTAGCTTAAAGTGCATGAGTAAGCTAGAAAATGGAGGTTTGCAAAATCTGTGTGTTCATGGCATTGCCCGCCTTCAATGTTACGTAGCACAGTTGGGATTACATCATCAGAACAAACTTTCATTAGTTCATCACCGTTTGCTTATGGGACACCACTCTGAGCTCAGAATGGAAGTGATGCTTTCATGTAAATTTGTCCCTTTGGGAGTACTGCAAACACTGTCAGAAACTCCATCCTGCCACAGCTTGCTACACAGTGCCTAGGCAGAGAAAGCCACATAACCCAAAAATATCCAAGAAAAAAATTAGAAGCTAGAGGATTTGTGCAGGCTTTCTCCTTGAAGTCACCAAAGCAGGACTTTCTTGGACACATTGCTGGGAAGAGTTACAGAAACATATAGTACCAGTAGTTTCCACATCAATATTCTGGTTTGGGTCTCAGCATTTCACTCAGTGGAGAAAGGCGGATACCTAGTTACCTGAGTCTTTGTGAGGTTTGAAATAGAGACATACAAGACACAGGGAAGAGAAGACCAAGAACTTCCTTCAGATTGGGTAGGCAAATGGGAATTTTATGCTTTTATCACTCTGATAGCACAGTCAACTTGCGTCTGTGCCAGAAGCCTTTATGTGTGCACTGTTTGCCTAATGATAGCTGTGATGCTCAAAAGAGTTGTAGCAAGATGTTACAACTCTTTTCAGGCTGAGCTGTAGAGCAGGAACTCTCCTCTAGGTCAGACCTGGGGTCACCAGAAGGCCAAAGAAGGCACAAATCAGAGCAGCTCTGTGGCAGGGGTGGTAGTGGGAAGAAGTGGAGCAGCTGCAAAAGGCATGATCTGCTCCTGCCATTATGAGCTACGCCGGCCAGAGGCTGAGCGAGAAGCTGCTGTGTAGCTGTAGCAAAGGGCTCAGCACTCTCCTGTAGAGACTGGCCAATGCATGGGTTTTGACAAGAGCTGAGATGGTACCTCAGCTGCTGCTTCAAGGAGCACAGAGGGGTGGCAATTTACTTGAGTGTTTTCTCATCGCTGGCCAGGTACACAGATAAGCAGGCTCTGGCCTTTGCCAGCTCCTCAGACCAAGCCACAGGAAGCCCTAAGCGCTTTTATAAACCCATGCTGCAATTCTGCAGGTGCTGGGCAAGAGCAGGCAGGTGACCACTATCAGATTAGCCACTGACTTTGTGCTCCCTTTACACTGTTCATGGGAGGATGCGATGCAACAGAGAGGGCAGAGCAGCACAAGCAATCAGTGCCTCATCCAGCACCCAGCACGCCTGTACAAGGCTAACCCACCAATGATTTTAAACAAACATGAATAGCCAGAGCTGATTTATCAGAACTTTGCAACATGTGGCATTTGGCTTGGCACTAGGCACCCTAATGCTGGCTTCAGCACATTGTTGGATCACAACTCTGATCTGTGGCTTTGCCAGGGTGTTTGGATTGGTTGGTAGAGGTGCTTGGCTGTGCTGTAGAGGTTTTGGCTTGTTCACCTTTGCTGCCAGTGCTGCAGCAGCATGTAGGCTCCAGCTGCTGTGGCTACAAATCACTGAGTTCCCGGGCCAAGCCCTTGGGCTCCTCAGAGGGATGTGACTTGCAGCAGCTGCACTGTGCCACCTTGAACATTAAAATATCTTCACTTGTTGCTCAGGCTCCCTTATTTTGCTTTTGTTGGCTTTGCACAGCTTACTGCCATCTCAGGAGTCCATCTCAGCAAAGGTCACCCAAATCATGTTTTCACACACAGAGAGAACTTTTCTCACCCTGCACTGTAACCATGGTGAATTATTTTCTTTTAAATTCCTTTCCCTTAGGTTCAATGCTATCTTTAGATGTCATCCTGTTTTGACAAATGTCTATGTAGTTCCTGATACTATGAGGGAACTGTGGCATGACAAGGACTGGCTTAAGTAACAGCTGCATAACTCTGTCAGGAATGAATGATGTGGCCTGTGCCCTTTTTGGAAACACTCCCATTTTCAGTGATTCCTGCTCTAACACAGCATCCGGCAGTCAGTCATGGCCCGGCTTGCCCTGACCCTCTGCAAGTATCTCGTTGCTGCAGAGTTTTACTCACACTCTGCTATTTACAGCCTGAGACACTGGAGAGTTAGGATGTACAAAGCTGGTGGGGCATGTAAATGGGCATTGAAGTCTGAAATGGTTAACCTGGACTCTCAACCTGGCAAAGTCCCAATAACATGCCTTGGAGCTGGAGCATGGGCCTAGAAATGCTCTTCCTGCCTCACAAGATGGACCAGTTCTGTTCTGGATGCTGGTAAAATGTTCTTCCAAGCAGAGGCTATGGAGTTTGAGGGTGAGTGGTATACAGTCCCCTGAATTTTTGTGACTGGCACATAGTTCATGAATCTTTATTCTTTAGAAAATAATTGCTTCCTCTGTTTTGTGCTAATATTACGCACAAACTGGTAAACATGAAATCTAAAGAGTTTTGTTGTCTTTTATTATTCAAAGAGAACTTTAAATTTGCAGTATTGAAGCAACATAAACATATTTTCTTTTGTTTCTTGCAACATTTGGTAATGAACCACTGATGCTCTGGATATAGTCACTTGTCTCTCTGCAGATGCATATTTACCAGGGCTAATTAACATAGTGCCTTTGCTCATTTAAATGTCACAGTTTTCCTGAGTGGTTTTCCCTCAGCAACATGGATGGGAGCAGGAAACATACCAGTTCTCAGGCTTTCTGTCTTGCCTGGTCTTGATTGTCATGAAGACCTGTGCAAATGCAGCAAATGTCTGCCTAGAAAGATGTTTTGCCAGCTAGAGGAGGTGCATGGAGCAGCAAAGGGGCAGTGAGGCTGTGAGCTTCTCCTCTGGCATCTCTGGCTGTTTAAGCAACCTATGCATAAGAGGGCTCCGAAGCCTTACCATTCAAGTTCATATTTCAGAGTCATGAAATAAAAATATTATTGGAAATCTGGCCTAAATGTAGACCGTACAGTCTGACATCACCTTCAGCTAAATCCTAAGATGGCATTTCCATCCTATAATGGACTGTATAAACCTCAGTTTAAAATGGCGAACAAAATGATCCCATCATTATCCAACTGATTTAATGCTAGTGTGCATTCGGAGACACAGAGGTGATCTTTAGCATTGCACGTGAACTTTATGTTTCTTTAATTAACTGCATCATACTGCATGTTGGCAAGAAGCCGTAATGGTACTTCATCCTTCCATTGGCCGAACAGCAAAAAGTCTCAGTGATAATACTGTCAAGAGATAGACTAAGTCTTGATTTAAGAACTACTTTAAATACCATAAAACAAAAGCCCTTTTAATAGCTCGATATTATATACTCAAAATGCTTATGCTATAATAAGTTCCTTAGTATAAATGGTTGGGACCAAAATCAGTCTAAAACTGGGTCATATATAGCTTTACAAACAGATATTCAAATAGCTGCAAGCCTTGAGCATTGTGCAGGTGGTTGTAGGTAGGAGTTGTAAAGTATGATAAAGTTAGGTCAATTGAGTTTACTTTCAAGAAAATACTTGGCTTTGCCTAAGACAACATTGAGTGTTCAGGATATTTTAGGCTTCCTCTCTGGCGATTGACCACATGATGATTCTCAGCTTTTTTCTGTCTGGCAGTATTTGGTACATGCCTGGGTCCAGCTTCTTGCTCAGTCCTCCTGCCTCATTTTTGCTGTCTTTCGCTCAAACCCAGTAGCCCTGCTGCTCCCTGCCTGTGTATCTCTCAATGATGGCCTAATGCTGGGTTGGGTCTAGAATCCTCACCTGACCTTGAGCCCTTGGGCATCTGTGGAGGCACTTCCCTGGTCTTCAGCAAGGTGGTGCTGAAGCAGCCTAGGCTGGCACAGCTCCATGCCTCACTCCCAGCTTACATCTCAGGATGTAAGATGGAGATGTAACCCACATTCCAGTAGTCTTGGTCTGCCCTGGAGTACTGGGCATTAAGCAAAGGTGGTATGGTCTCAGTGCAGCTGAGGGCTGTAGCTGTCAACAGTTTTGAAGGTTGATGTCCTTCAAAATAAGATGAAAAAAGGTCTCTGCTGATGGAATTGCTGAGTTCTTACCCTATTTTGAGCTAGGAGTCTCCATGGACTGGGAAGCATGAGTTTTTTTTTGTCACCTTGAGCCAGCACAGCTATTTTCTGAGTTGAATCCAGCAGGTCTGCTTCCATGTCTTGTTTTCCTGCTCCTTTCCCTTATGCAGGCCTGTGCTCAAAGTGATGTGCAGGTTTCAGTGCTCTGCACATTCTCTTTCACAGGAAGCCAGTACCAGAAATTCCCATGCCACCCCTGCCCCTAGCAGCCCATTCCTGGTGCCGACCTCCAGGCTGATGCCACAGGGGCAGCCATCACCAGCTGAGGGCATGAGAAGGGACTCACTCTCCCAGGACATGCATAGGTAACTCCACCCTCCAACCATCTTTTCTGTCCAGATTTTAGAGCAGCTTCATATGTTTGCTTTTGTTTTGGGTTTAAATGTGTGCTTAGCTATCTCTCAGAGCTATCTCAAATGCAGGGGTGTGGTGAGGCTGCCCTAATTTAACCCAGCCTGTCACATCTGCAGATGGACAGTCTGTCTCCACAAGGCTCTTTTATCTCCTTCATTTAGGTTGGTTTAATAGCTGATCATTTAAATTGCTTATTGCCACTCTTCTTTTAGCTTAACCAGACATAGTCTTAAGTTTGCTGGTAATTGAGGCAAATGAAGTAAACCCTCTCAGAAATGGAAAAGGCCCCTGCAGAAGTGTGTGCTGTTTGAGAGCCAGTCTTTCAGAACACTGCTTCAGTCATCTTCCCAGGAGGGATCTGGCTGCATACTGAGTCACACTTATATGAAAAAGAAGTCGCAGGATGCTCTGGGTGCTCCTGTGAGGGCCCAGTTCCTCCCCAAACTTTCATCACACACATTCCCCTTGTCATTTCCTGTCCTGGGGTCCTGCAAAACCCAACAGCCAAGCACAGTGCCTGCCACACCAGTCATCTCCTTCACATGTAAGCAGAAGCACTTGGGCACCGAACTTGAGAAGCTGCATCCCCAACCCACTGGAGTCACTGGAAGAGAAAAAGTCTCTGGCTTCCACAAGGTTAGGGTTCCAACCTAACCATCAATCTCTGGTTGAAAAGCTACAGGCCAAACACACCCACAGGGTCTATGACATTGGCCTCTAGCAATATGCTTCGATGTTAATGTATTTGCATGCAATCTATTCAATGAAGGTTTTCCTACTAAACTTTTGCTCTGACACGAGGAGGAATGTTTAAGTCTGCAAAATGGAAAACACAGCAGGAAGGTATGAATGCCTGAACAAAGAGGGCAAGTGTGGTTACCTTTTTCTCTACCCTGCTTTCCCTCCTGCTGGCCCCATCACCATGGGTTTTGGCTTCCAGCATTGCCACATGGTGGTCCTAAGGGGAGAACATGCAACAAGTGTGCATCAGCATCCTGGTTCCTCGTGCTTGTGGTTTCTCATGGTACATTGTGATGTGCTGCATGCCAGACACCAGCTCATTAAATCTGCATGGAACTTATGTTCAAATCACTGACTGTGTGCTCCAGGGGTGTTTTATAATTCAGGACAAGGTGGATCTCCAGGGTCTCATTCACGAGAGTTCTTTGCTGCCAGGGGTTTTGCAAAGTGCAAAGGGAGTGATGTGTTGTCTATTGGAGAGATGTGTTGTCTGTTGGGAAGATAATTACAGTGCTGTCACTTTTGATAGCATAAGGCAACATGCCACTGAAATTTTTCAGTCCTCAAGAAGATGGTATTTCCTCATCTCAGTCTTCTATGTTTTTAATCCTCTATGAGACAGGTGCTATTACCAATTACTAATGGGATGAGGTCATAGAGGACATGAAAAGTGAGAAACTGAGCTCTAGGTTAATGTTATAAACATTGGTCTAACAATCTCCCTTCAGTATTGGACTCCTTTTTGATAAGAGGGCAGGAGATGGGCACCCTCTCTCTAGTGCAGTCAATCCCACCAAGCCAATGGCATGATATCCTCATAGGGAAACTCAGGAAGTGCAGACTAGATGAGTGGACAGTGAGGTGGATTGAGAACTATCAGAATGGCAGATCCCAGAGGATTGGGTTCAGTGGCAGAGAGTAGCTGAAGGCCTGTCAATAGTGGTGTCCCCCAAGGTTCAGTACTGCGCCCAGTATTGTTGAACTTCTGTATCAATTACTTGGGTGAAGACATAAATGCTTCCTCAGCAAGTTTGCTGATGACACCAAGCTGGGAGGAGTGGCCAATAAGTCAGAAGGTTGTGCAGCCCTTCAGGGGGACCTTGACAGGTTGGAGAGATGGGCAGAGAAGAACCTTCTGAAATTCAATAAGGGCAAATGCAGGGTCTTGCACCTGGGGAAGAATAATCCCAGGCACCAGGACAGGCAGGGGGATGACCTGCTGGAACACAGCTCTGTGGAGAAGCACCTGAGGCTTCTGGTAGACAAGCTCTCCCTGAGCCAGCAGTGGCCCTGGCGTCCAAGGACAAGAGTATCCTGGGATGCACTAGGAAGAGCACTGCCAGCAGCTTGAGGGAGATGATCCTGCCCCTCTACTCAGTCCTAATGAGGCCACATCTTGAGTGCTGTGTCCAGTTCTGGCCTTCTCAGTACAAAACAGACATGGAGCTCCCAGAGTTGGGCCAGCGGAGGGCAACTAAGATGATTAGAGGACTGAAGTATCTCTCTTATGAGGAATGGCTGAAGGAGCTGGGCCTGTTCAGCCTTGAGAAGAGACAATTGACAGGGGACCTTATCAATGTCTACAAGTATCTAAAGGGAGGGTGTCAAGAGAATTGAGCCAGGCTCTTCTCAGTGGTGGATGAGAGGGAGAAACTGATGCACACGAAGTTTCACCTGAATATGAGGAAGAACTTCTTTACTGTATGGGTGACTCCACACTGCAACAGGTTGCCCAGAGAGGTTGTGGAGTCTCCCTTGCCGGAGGTACTCAAGAACTGTCCAGTTACAATTCTGTGCAATGAGCTCTGGGATGACTCTGCTTGAACAGGAAGGTTTTCCCAGATGACCCACTGTGTTTCCTTCCATCCTTACCTATTCTGTGACTCAGTGATCCAGGGATTCTTTGATTCTGTGATTCTCTGAATGCCAGCTGCACGCATATTTCCATCTCTGTTGTTTTTCTAAGGATATATTCAGTTCAATCCTGAGGAACAAGGATCCTGGCCACATTATGTCAGTTCGTGGCAGGCAATTGTGTTGTGAGTCCTGTATGAAGTTCAGATCCTCTGCAATATGCTTCATGAGCACCGCAAGTGCTTCTGAGGGCCCACCATGAATACCTGTTCTTACTTACATGACTGCCAAGTCCCTGCAATGCTTTCCAGCTGGGTGTCAAGTCTGGTCTGGAGAAGTTGGCTTTAGGTGGGAATAGACTTCAAGGGCCAGCTGTACACAAATATACTGATTAATGCCTTTTACCCTCCCTGATATAGACCTGTGAAAGACGGACTAAACACAGACCACAAACAATACAGACTATCCCTTTGTTATATCAAATTTTTTTTTCATAAGCTTTAATTTTGGATGTATTTCAACTAGTGACCCTGGCTGGAAAAGTACCAGATCCCATACAGTGTATCTTGTATCTCATTAATAAGTACCTTCATTTCAGAGTATTGTCTGTTTATTTTGGAAGGTTTACCTCCCCTCCCTGAAAAAACAGAGATGAATTGGGATAAATACAGACAGGAAATGGTTTCCCTGGCAACAGTAAGAATACATAAGAACAACTTCATCATTCACTTTTATTCCTTAGATACACTTTTAAAAGAAGTTTGAGCTACATTAAAAGACATCTCCTGTTCACAGCACAGCACCCAAGTCAGCAGAATTAATCAGCCCTGATTTTACTTTCAGTGAGACGGGAACTAAATCCCTTTAAAAAACAGGGACGTAGGGTCTTAGTTTCCGGGGAATAAAAGCTGAGTCAAAAGAGGAGTTCATTCAGATTCAATGCTGGTCAAAAAAGGCGCCGCTTTATGCAACATTCAGCTTTGCTGAAGTGAAACTCACAGTAACAAACTTCTGGTGTATCCTGCTTGTAGTCTTAAGTTTTGGTGAAGCCTGGGTTGAATTGTAAGCAAAATCTAATCTAGTTGTGTGAGACTGCTGGACAGGAAATCCGTAAAACTACTTCTGAGAGGTTATTAGTGGAGACATCAAAGCTTGATGCGATGTAACTTTATTCCTGTCATGTTGGACTAACATATCCCCCCCTTCCTCTTGGTCTGCTTGCCATTCCTGCCAGCCTCCTCACATGCTGCAAGGTGCAAGAGAGACATTTCAGCAGCCTGAATGACTGTCTTCCATCTGGAATGCTGTGTCCAGCCTCAGAAGCCAGGGCAGACCTCACTGGGCACATCCTCCTCCCCATGTTGGTCTATGGTCTGTAGGTAGGGGGGGTTGTGACTGAGGGAAAGCTCTTTGGGAAGCAGAGTTTCAGGCTTAGCCCTGATGGATTTCTACTTTCAGGGTAGGCAAGATCTCCTCTTTCTCCTATTAAAGTGAGATCAGATGAGCCAGCAAAGGTCATGGCTCACCCCAAGGACCTGGTGTTCAACTAGCTTTCTGGTCTCATGTCCTTTCTGGCTTCACTGCTTCCCCAACAAAATCCTTTGTACTGTATGTAAGACCCATTTTCTTGCTTCTGACCTGCCTAAACAACATTAGATTTGTCTTCAATAACTGCTGGAAATTAATCCATAAGCACAGATACAAGTCATTATCCACAAGCTATGTTTCTACTGAACATGTTATTGGTGCTATGGAAAGGGCATCCACTGCTGATGACATCTCCAAATGATAACAGGGAATGTTTGATGTCAGGTTATAGGAGCATCAGTGGTTTAGCTGGATGCGAGCTAACAATGTGCTTCAACATATGTCTAACATGAAGTCACAGGTCCTAGAAACAGAAGTGGCAGAACAATGAGAAAAATCTCCAGGGCCTCTGGCTGGCTGGGTCATTGGAAAGAAGGCTGAGAAGGGGACTGGTAATTGCTTGCCTTTGCCTGGATGAGGACAGATACTTGATGGCAGAATGATTTTTGTTCTAGCAGATGAATAGAAAAACAAAGAGAGGAAGCTGAAAGTAAGCAAATTCAGACAAAAATAAGATGCCTTTTTTTTTTATTGTGAGTGTAATAGCCATTGGAGTTCAATGATTTCAACCAAGGTTGAAGTGTTTTCTCCCTCATAAGAAATTTAACATTTATGGTGTTTTTCTTAAAGGTAGATTTTTGATCACTTCCAGGAGGTCCACTGAGACAGGTTCACAGAATCAGAGTATGTTGAGTTGGAAGGGACTCAGAAGGATCATCTAGTCCAGCTCCTAGCCATCCCAAGTGTCACACCATGTGCCTGAGAGTATAATCCAAATGCTTCTTGAACTTAGGCTTGGTGCTGTGACCACTTCCCTGGGGAGCCTGTTTCAGTGCCCACCCACCCTCTGGGTGAAGAACGTCTTTCTAATAGCCAA
The DNA here is from genome assembly GCA_035583155.1 of Acropternis orthonyx. Lineage (NCBI taxonomy): Eukaryota > Metazoa > Chordata > Aves > Passeriformes > Rhinocryptidae > Acropternis > Acropternis orthonyx. The sequence goes on along the minus strand of JAWWEU010000111.1, from coordinate 80,175,047 downwards.
CATAAACCTCCTATGGCACAACTTCAGGCCATTCCCTCAGGTCCTGTCACTGGTCACCACAGAGAAAAGATCAGTGCCTGCCCCTCCTCTTCCCCACATAGGGAAGTTGTAACTGCAGTGAGGTCTCCCCTCAGTCTCCCTCTCTCCAGGCTGAACACACCAAGTGCCCTCAGCCACTCCTCATATGGCTTCCCCTCCAGGCCCTTCACCATCTTTGTTGCCCTCCTCTGAATGTTCTCCAATAGCTTAATGTCTTTTTTATACTGTGGCACTCAAAACTGCACACAATATTCAAGGTGAGGCTGCCCCAGTGCAGAGCAGAGCGGGACAATCCCCTCCCTTGACTGGCTGGTGATGCTGTGCCTGATGCCCCCCAGGACACGGTTGGCCCTCCTGGCTGCCAGGGCACTGCTGACTCAGATTCAACTTGCCATCAGCCAGGACCCCTAGGTCCCTTTCCATGGTGCTGCTTTCCAACATCTCATTCCCCACTCTGTACAAACAGCCAGGGTTGTCCCATCCCAGGTGCGGAAGGTTATGCAGGAGATCAGAACAGATAGTCACAGTGGTACCTCTAACACAGTGGCATTAGAGCCTATCACATAAGAAGCACTGCTGCTGGAGAAGGCAGTCCAATATCTTGGTCAAGGTAGCAGGCTCAGCCTCTTGGAAGGACTGATGGGAAGAGAGGGGAATATAAGGTGCTTTCACATCCTTTCTGGTCTCTGATATTTGCAGGAGATTGATGATACACATCTTCCTTTTCCTCAGGCCTGTTGGAAGTGAAGACTCCCAAGAGGGAGTATGTCTTATTTTACCAGTCTCAGTTTATTTGGTCTTGTCATCAACTTAATTCTGTGATCAGTAATATTACTGCTGCCTTGTAGTACAGAAAGGAGTCAGTCGTTTCTTCTGGGACAGACAAGTAGCATCCTTCTCTGAAGTAGCTCTGTGTGGTCCAGCTCATGGTGAACAGACAGCACACCATGGCAGATGGTGCTGGAGGAACTTTGAAGAGTGTGATGGTGTGAGAGACTGAAATGCTAAGGGTTAATGACTGAAACAATAGGCCATTTACAAAAGCAGCATGGTCCTTTGCTGAGGCCAGGTTTGCACTTGCCAGCCAGAGCGGAGGAGGGTTTTCGAGTATGTGGTTGAGAAACTTCTGATTTGCATAAGAACAGCCCAGGTGCAGAGGGGATGTGCGCCCACCACTGGAGGATGACCACGCCAAAGGGTCCTTTGACAGATGCAAAGCAGATCCTGCAAGATGAGATAATACTTTTTATCATGCCAATGTCCTCCCTTACACAACTAGCTCAGGTGTAAAACTCCCCTCTGGTGGAGGTATCAGGACATTCACATTCACAGGTGGGCCTGAAAGTGTTCATCCCTTCTCATAAGGCATAAATGGCTCAGCTATGCTGGGCTGGCATGACAAACAGCAGTTTGTGTTTTAAGGCTCATCAGAGACTTCTGAGGCAGACTTATTTTTAGGGCCTTCCACCAGAGGACTGCACAGGATCCACAGTGTTGCAACAGACAGTGTAAAACTTCCCCTGCCACAGGAGAGGTGCCTGGGCATTCCCATCTGAACCCGAACATATATTAACCCATTGAACTGTGTGTTTTGTCGGCTTCCCTCAACTCTGATGGATCAAGACCATGACCCTCAGACATCTAAACTGCATCGATCAAGTCTCATTTCTGGACCCACAGCTGGTGATATGTTTTCTCTACACTATCTAGCCTTATCCTTTCTTTTCCTTATATATTTTCTTAAGTGATGTCTTAATACTTCTATATTGTTGCATTGCTATAGATAATAACCAATACAACTACATACTTTCTTTTCATTGAAACCAAATTGTTCTAAAATAAACCTGGCATATATACATATATATATAAACACTGGTCATTCATCGTCTTTAACTCTTATCTGCCCCAAGGGATCTATTAACAAGAACCTCAGTTACCCTTGCCATCAGGGACAAGTAGTAACAGATGTTTATTGGGAAGGTTAGGGATTTGCAAAGAGCCCTAAAACCTGTGTCTTCTTCCCACTGATCTTGTACCATTCTGAATTAGCTCATAACAGGAAATGATGCTGTAGCCAAAGACAGCCCTAGAAACCAATGTAGTCACTTCCTCTTCTCCAAGGGTCTGATTAAGCTCAGAAATTATTTCTAAAGCTGTGTTCTCATTTCCATTAAGAGTATTACTAACTTCAAATGTAAAAAAAAAATTCCAAAATGCTGCAATGCCATAATGATGAAATATGACTGAGGTGTGGGTGGTTTTGTTCCATAAATAAGTATGTATTATTTGTTTCAAGATCAAAATTTACCAGTTGTATATAACATTTCCACTCTGGGGGGTGAGATTGACCCATGTACAGTGCTTGGTCTGAGGGATGGTCTTTTTCACACTGCACTTCTTAAACAAGATATTTCTCAAAGATATACCTTTGTTCAAGAAGGGCTCAGTGCTGGGACGTCCAATGAACCAGGTTATGGAGACCAGACTGAGTAACCACAGCACTCCCTTTCCTGTTTTAAGCTACAAAAGAGGATTCCCTGAGCACTAGGAAGAGGACAGCTAAGAGAGGTAGTCCAGCATTGTGGTCAAACCCCAAGACCCATCTTCTGGGAAGGAACAACATGAAAAAAAGAGAAGGACTCTCAGTGGGGAAACTTTACAGGGCCCATGCTCTGCAAATGGCTTCTCAATGCAGCGTGCAAGCCAGGTAGTGGGCCAAGAGCCAGAGCAGCAGAAGCCATGGGGGACAGCCCAAACTTGCATGATACATGGTGACAAAACTTGTGGAGCTCCTCTTTTGGGAATGAGATCCCTAAGGGCCTGGCTGTGTCCCTGCCTGCCCTGGGTGTGTGGAGGGAGGAGGTGTATATGCTCTCCTGGGCTAAGATACGGCAGGGTTTGGCTGGCGGATTGCTAGTGCCTCCATGCCTGCCCTAGCTCTGCTCCTGCCCAGGATTAGCTGTGTGGCAAAACCCTCACTGATTTCAGCAATTGTTGCCTAAACCCCTCTCTCCATGTGTCTGTGCTTCTCTGCCACATCTATCAATTAAGCAAAAGCCCCAGACATCTCCGTGCTCATACAATGCTTTAATTACAAAGTAGTTTGCTTCTGATTGGCAATTACTCTGCCTGGGAATGGGCCTTTGAGACCTGATGGGCTTTTGAGATCTGTCTGTCACTTTCATCTGCCTTGTCCCTTTCTCCATCTGGCTGCTGAAGCATGAAGTCTCATAGGCTTTTCCATGAAATAAGAGCACTAAAAAATGGAGAAATGGATTGGGTTGGATTGGCCTTTGCTGAAGCTGTAGCTTTGGGTTTTTTCCCCCTTTCCTCTTAACTGTGACTAGAAAATGTCTGATATTAATTGCAGTTCCTAGGCTAATCCCATCACACTGTGGCACCTGGCTCCTCCTGCCAGACGTGCTGTAAACAGAGAAACGAGATAGTGGTGGCACACAGACAGCCTGCCACTGACCTGTGTCTGCAAAAGGCAGTGAGACTACCCTGGGAAAAACACTGTTTAGAAGCACAGTCCTGCTCTCATATGCTGGGGTCTACATATGATCTGAGGGGTCACAATGGGGGTCTCTACCCTGGGAAACCAGGGAGCAGGTCTGGGTAAGGGGAGCAGGCTGAGTCTTCTTGCTCTGAGACCAGGGACAGAAATGCAGGTGTGAAGAAACATGGAAGTTCCTTCTGTATCCTGACATGGATTGTGCAGCTTTGCAAGGTTCCCTGGGGTTGGGGACAAGTGCAGGAGCCTGGGCACTCTCTGTGGTCCTCCTCCTGGCCTGGGGAGAAGCCAAGAAGCTGGTCCTTCTTGACCTTGGCTGCTCCCAGTCCTGCACTGTCCCATCCTATGACATCCTGGCTGGCAGCACAAGCCAGTCCCAGATCAGAAATACCAAACGAATGGAAGTGTCATAGTGCAGGATTGGTCTTATATGGTCAAAGGCCACTTGCCACCAGCAGGAGTCACCCACTGCTGTAATGGTCTTCTCATAAGCTTTCTATGGCCAGTGGCTTCTAGGTTGTGCAACATGTTCTCCCACAACAGTTGACTCCTCAGGATGTGAGTTGACCCTTCAGATCCCATCCTAGCCCCTTCCCACACCAGGAAGCATGTAGAGACAGAACCTTTTCCTTTTCCAACTAGAAACTCCATGGGATTAGATTATAGTACCCTGCACTTTGGTTTCCTTATACAATTACACCAGTCATAGTTAGTTGTTCAATAGTGAATATTGACAAAGATCAAATATTTAGTGGCACAAAGATTAGGAACTCAGCACATTTAGTATGAAACTCTCCCTCTCTTCAGCAGCCTGTGTTTTTTTGAGCTATTTGGATTCAGCCACTAGAGAGCAAACTTCTTCTTTTTATCAAATGGCAGTTTATATATTCTTTTAAAAAAAATTGTACAGTTCTTCAGGCTAAAAACCATAAAAATTGAAAATAGCTCTAAGTTTACAGAAGGGAAAAGAAGCTTGCTTGCTCGCTCTTTTTATCTGTCTTTCTCTCTCTCCCTTCTTTCTCTCTCTTTCTCTCCGCACAAGCTGTGTTTTGGGAAGGGAGAATATATGAGTGTGTTTTGTTGTAGTGAAGGCCTCTGCTAATGACTGCCAAAGCTCTCTTCCTTCATGTCAATCACCAGAGGTAATTGTTCATGCTGACATTTGGTAGGCTGTATGAGGAGCACCTCAAAAGGAGGCCTTGGGATAGCAATAGGCACTACAGCAATGTGCGTGCAATTGTGTAAGAGTTAGAGAGGAGGTCTGCCAACAACCATGATTATACCCATTAGTGCTGGAGGCTGCCTCTTTCTGGAGTAGTGCTGAGCAGCTGGGCTCCTTAGACCACGTGGTTTAAATGTCCTTGAGATTTTAATGCAAACAGGTTCAAGAAGTCAAACCTTTCCAGAGCAGAGTCTTGAGCCGTGGGGTTTGATTTGCCCCTTGGTCTTTCACAGCTCAGCTATACCCTTTTCTGATGTGAGGACAAGTATGGAGATAAGTGGTTAACAGGAGACAAGCCCCAGGTGTGGACTGGGACCGTGTTGCATGTCCTGGCCTTGCCAGCCCAGGTAGCAGCAACAGGAGTGAACTGACCTTCCTGGAAAACACCTTTAAATGGCCCAGAGCACGAGTGAAGCAAATTCTGGTTCTGTCAAAATCTGGTAACCCCTATCAGGACCTGACCAAAAGCAGCTCTTCCCAGGAAAATGCCAGGGGATTTTTGTGTGTTGTCACCAGTGTGTACACAGTGGGTTATCTCCCTGCTGTTCTCTGTGAACTGACCAGCTGCAGATACACGTGTGTTGCCTGGTGTTCAATGAGGTGGGCCCTTATTGTGACTCACAGGCCCATGAACTGACACGGACCTTTACAAAAAGGCCCTCCAGTGGACTGTGGGTGGTATGTGATTTGACTGCCAAGAGAACAAGTCCTACTGTTTAATGTCCTATTGACGTTATGAATTGCCCCATGGGGTGATGTGGCCCAGATTTAATCAGTTTAATCCATTGTACCAACCTGGGAGCTAGTGTTTTAGAGTGAAAATGCTTTATTATCTTTGTGCTGCTTTAGGCATGATGAAGTGGCTGTGAAATGAATTAGCTGTACCCCTACAGCATGCTGTGAGAGACTCTACAAGCCAGATGTTTTGCCAGCAAAGAGGGATCTTGGGATTTTGGACTGTGTCGGAGCAGCTATGAGAGTCAGAGTTGGAAAATCTCACCAGGTCAATCTATTGCAATGTAAGTTTTTATATTTTGCTCTGAAGCCACTTGAGACCAAATGCATCTCATGCAAGAGCTGTACACAGGCAGGCAGTAGGTAATAAAATCCTTTCACTTCTATCTTGGGACCATCAAGGTGTTTGGGAGTTGAGGAGTCAGTTTGGAGAATGGTGTCCATCGCCTTCTTTGGTGCAACAGCTATGACCTCAAAGACCCGTGCCTTCAGGGGCTTGGATATGAATGACTTCAGTGTAAGGGGATTTTATGTATCCACTTTGGGACAGGCTGCATTGCTATTACCATGATGCAGTTGCTGAGATCTCCGTCTGTGGCATGTGTTGGTGCTGAACCACCCTGGCACCTGCATTGTGTGCCTCCAGTGAGTGAGAACCTGTGTGCAGGGATGGGAAGGAGGGGCTTGTCTGGCACATGAGGGAAGGACCACACTGGTAAGCAAGTTGTGATGGGGAGTGCATCTTCCTGTGGACTCTCTGGGTGACCTTAAACTATGACTTTCTTATTCCAGGCCCTGGGCTAAAGTACTCTTACATATTTCTCTTATCTTTTTTGGCTTGGAAATTCTTTGTATGTGGAAAATTTTTATGGAAAAATTAAGAAAACTTCTACCTCAATCCTTTGGAAAATATTTTGCCAAGTGCTGTGTTGTGCCTACCAACCAGAATATAATTCTTGTATTCTGTTCCCTTTAAGGAATTCTTCTGACATTCTTTCTTTATACCTCCTCTCTTTTCATGCAAGAAGTGTATCAATTTTCTTAACTTTTCTCTCTGTCTGTCTGCCTAAAATCAGATGACCACTTTCTTTCTCTCTAATCAGCTCTATAGTGCTATCCTTTTACATTTATTTTTTGGTTGGTTGGTTTTTAGGGTTTTTGTTTGTTTGTTTGTTTGTTTTAATCTTTGTGATTTCTTTCTGGAAAACATGGTTTACAGTGAATGTTTACTAATTCTGGAAGGGAAGATAGGACAAAATAAAAGCTGGACTCTGTCTTGCTTTCTTCACTCTTCACATTCCAGGAATGCTCAGTTATTTGTCCTTCAGCCAGACATGTGAATCTCTTCCAAGGCCTTATATTTATTTCTTACCCCCAAATGAGAATTAGAATCTATGGTCTGAGGAGACTAAAAGCAGCACGTCACTGCCATCCGATATGCTCAGGTCAGTCTGGGGTCTGCAGCAGGGTACCCTGGATGTGGATAGTCTAATGACATTTGGTGTCCTTCCCTGATTCAGAAGGGTAAGACTGGTTGTATGTGACCCCGAGCCTTGCTTAGCAATTCCCTTGTGTGGTTTTAGGATTAAGCTGGCAATTAATGCTGTTCTCCTTTCAGTGTGTCAGCATGCTTGTCATGCAGAGAACATTGCTGTCTTGGAGTGGTCCCAGACCTAGCCTGGGGGGAGCAGAGGAGGAGAAGGAAACGGGGTGCTGAGGGTGAGGGAGAGGCCAATCACCTCTGGCATTACAAAACTTATGCCCTATAAAATACTGCAATTATATTGCTTTGTACATCCAGGGGGAACCATTGTTTTTCAAGCAATAAATATCCTCCTGCAGTGTTAGCAGCCATAATATGGCAGCTCTGACAACCTGATAGTGAAACTCGTTCCGGTAACGTGAAACGAGACTGATGCTAGTGATTTTCCATTAGACAAGCTGAGAGAAACAGTCTAAAAAGGTAAATAAATTGAATGTTCAAATTTGTTTTCCTTTTCCCTTTTAATAATCTCTTTACAAGGGATAAAGCCAAGACCTCACTAGCAATATGTTTTTGATAACATTGTGATAACACAGCCTTGAAAGAAGGAACCACTAATGACTGATAGACTCAAACCAATAATTTTTGTTAAGATTGCTGCTCATTTTTTCTGCAGTTCAAACATTTCAAGACAAGATGATGTAGGCAATCACTCATTTTGAATGACAATATTTCCTTTTCCCATCTCTCAGCTGTTTTGGTCTGGGATATGCAGCATATTCTATTGATATTCTTGTAGCAGAAATTCAAATGAATAGCAAATACATAATAATGAAAAATAACAAAATGACATGATTAAACTGAGGTTCTAATGTAGCAAAGCCTTACTCAACTCTCAGCAGCACTAGAATTAAGTGCTTCTTGGAACAAATAGGAATGAATGTCCAGAGCACTGACTGCACAGTAAAATGCTGTACCTAAGCTACACCCACTTCTGTGCTGTTATGATTAAACCACTTTGTTATGGAGCCATATTAAAAGATTGATCTGTTGTTGGTTGAATGACAAGATTTGCAAGCTAGGTTTTCACACTTAGGGGGAACTATCCTTGTGCAGAATATCCCTAATTTGGTGCAACCTTGAGCCTTCATGTAAATCAGTCTGGTTTGTGTGTACAAACAAGCCCATTAACATATGTTAGACCAGACAATAAAATTGCAATACAAATGTACCTGGCTCCCTAAGGTGATGGTGTTGACAAGTAGCATTCCTTGGGAAAACCCTTACCATGGTGCAGGTGTTGCAAACCCAAGGTGGATCTTGCATGCCTTGTTTTTCTTATGGGCTGTGAGACGTACTCACAGCTCTTGGCCAGCATCACGGCAGATTCCAGCCTGGCTCTGACACCAAAGGCAAGGGTGGACCTAGAGGAATAATCTCATATTATCTAGTTAAAAGGGATGTATTTTGCTCTCCAAACCATTTTTCTCTAGGTTTGAACATCAACTGAGTGTTATTGTCCTGTGGATGTTTGTGAAATGTATCTGTAAGTTCTCCGACTAAATCTTAGTTGACAGGATTTGTGGTGAAGTAGTTGATCCCAAATTAAATCTTTGGGTTTTGTTCCTCTGTGTCCTACAATTCAGAAGCCACAATGGACTTCAAGATGTGCTTAAATGAGAATAAAGTTTGCAGTAAAACCTTCCCTATTGCAAGAACCTTGCATATACATTTGTAATTATTAGCCCATTACCAGAGATATTAGCATAAATGTAATCAAAAGTTTTATTTTTATTTTCCTGCCAGCCCATGTGTGTGCCTTAATTGTGTATTGAAGACACTCTCAGAATCCTCTCCTTCATGTAAATATACTCAATGGTTAGTAAATATTAATGCTGCACTCTGGCTTCAGCTGTGAGAAGATTTTATTACGTTAGAGGTTTTGATTAGCCTCCAAAAGGTGTCACAGCATCTACTCTATTTCTCTGAAACATACAGAACTGCTGCAAGCAAGACTTGCTACAGAGAAGATAATGCACTTTCTTCCATTGTTTTTATTTTAGTCTGTGCAAGTGAATTATTTCTGCCTATTTAATGCCTTGGAGTCACCCTCTATGAAATTCCAGAGACAGGGAAGGAGCTGCCTGGTACTTTTTAGTTCCAGTTTTCAGCAGACAGTGCTGAAATAAAAGAAACATATGTTATATCTTCCCATTATTCTTTCTAATTGTCACGGCAATTTACCCACAAGCTGACATGATAGCCATGGAGGGAAATGGAGCAAAACCTTTTGCCTAACTCTGGGCTCCAGGAAATTGTGGAGGCAGATGGAAGGGGGAGTTTGGTATCTGCTGGGCTGCGCTGCGTAGACTCTCCCCCATGAGATCAGCTGATGAGGTTGGTGGCCTGTCTTGACCTCCCTTCATCCAACTGAAGGAACAAAATCCTCCTCAGCTGTCCCTGCCGTATCCCTTACAGCAGGGTACCTCGCTGCTGCGGAGTTACCCAAGCCACCAGTGCTGAATGTCTCTCCGACTGCTGGACTGGTGTCTGGGGGATCAGTGTCCACCCTGTGCAGGGACCCTGGTGCTGTTGTGCCCATGCCAATGGCTCTTGATGGTGAGAGGCACATTCTGTGGTTCCCAGTTTTTACAGTGAGAAGGTTGTCCTGAATTCCCACATTATAATGAGTGGGGAAACTTGTGCTGTATCCCTCGAGGCCCTGAAGGGGCTTTCCAGAGAAATAAGCAGCAATGATGTGGTAATCATCTCCATTCCCTTGCACAGGTTACTGCAGTCAAAACAGTGAGCTCTGGTCTGTGCTTCTTCACAGCCAACCTCAGAAGAATGGATTTTGCAAGGAGGCATATCTTTTGAGCTGGGGCAATTGCTTGCTGGGAGAAGCCCAGTTAATCTTGCAGGAATTATATGCTTTCCCCCCCAGTGATTTGACTTTAAAACCTGAACTAAATATGCCCAGCAGGCATCGACTTCTGAGCTAGGAAGCTGGGTGCTCTCCTCTGTCAGTGGAACGTCTGGGATCATTAATGGTGTCTGCTCCACAGTGAGCTCAACCCAGTTCAGATGAGGTGCACACTTAACCTCCAGCTTCTCCTGAGACTGATGGTGAGGGCTTATGTCTATGAAAAACCAAAACCATCACACTTTAGCAGAAAGGGTGTTTGGAGCAAACTGCTTTCATTTACTGGTGATTAGGTCTGGATTTGAGCCAGTTGCTCAGAGTTGAATTGCCAGTCCCCAGTGTCTGGTAGTCCTCTCCAACCTGTTGGGTGTTAATTTTCAACCTAGAGGCTTTTTGGGGGGAACTTTTCAAAACGTTATGCATTGGTGGGGCCGAGTCTTGTTAGTAAGTCAATTCTCACATGGAGGTCACCAGCATCTCTAAGTTCTTTTACATAAACCTTAAATATAAAACCATGGTAACTTTGCATGCCGAAGAATAAGTCTTGTTTCCATTATGCAGAAATTATCACACTTTCATCTGATCTTTTAAGTGGATACTAATAAAACTATTAGGACTGGAAAATCTTCAATAACATTTTTAAATACAGCCCAGCTTCACAGTAATAAACTCAGCTTTTAACAGTCCTCATTTATAACAATTCCAACAGCAAGAACTAATTTTCCCTTTCATAATGAGGCCTATTAGCAGGACTGTTCACACAGAGCTGACCTGGATTCAACAGTCATATGATTTTTTTGTTATTTTCAAGCACATTGTGTTTAGCAAGTAAACATACAGCTTTCCCTCTTGTCTTTGCCTCTACTTGTCTCTTTAAAGATTGTTTGAAGGTTGTTAAATGGAATGCACAGAAGTAAAATGCAGTGATGTTCTATGCAAATAGCAGGTTTCTTCGTTATTCTGATGCAGCTAATTGCTGAACCTTGCTGCAATGTGTACTTCCACAACGGGAACATTTATCCTGTTCCCACTGGGATTTGTTATGGTGAGAATACACCACTTCAGCTTTTAATATGGGCAAAGGACATGATTATTTTAATATGTTGACAGTATTTATCATTCCACATGCTTGCCTGATGTAGCTTGCAGAGCTGGAAGACATCTCCTGAAAGCAGAGGTGAAACTGATTGCTTTCCATGGAACAAAGTGGGTGAGCAGTTCCCACCAAGTTTCCTGCACCAGAACTGGTGGTGTCCCTGCCTTGCTGGGCCCCATAGAGGACCATGGGAGCAGATCAGCATGGTGTTCTCTGCCCGTGACCTGCTCATGGCTCCTGAGTAAGGTCAGCTTGGCTGGGGGCTGCAGGATCAAACTGATGCTCCTAGCCTAGGCATCTCCCTGGCACTGGACAGCTCTGCCTATACACATGTCCTTCACTGAGCACCCAGCGATCTTGCAGGGGTGAACTTTGCACGTACCTTTTGTGCTGAAAGGGACATCGCATCCAGAAGTTAGCTTTAGTCCTATTGCCCTCTTGTGGCTGCCCAAAAGAGGCTACAGCACTGTAGCTCGAAAAAGGCTGCAACTTGTCACTGTCTCACAATTGCAGAAGTGGTACTTTCCCATTCAAGCTGACATAACTTTCCTATAACTTAAAAACACAGTATTGGTTCCCCAGGAACCACTGCATAAGGTGAGGTGGAGCACCAGTCAGGAAATCGTGACATTTCTGAAAGGGATTTGGGGGTGCCAATTCTGTGCTAGCAGAACACCAGGCTCAAGGATGTCTCAGGCCAAGCTTTCCTTCCCTCCTCCTCCCTCACAGTCACAGTTGCCTTGTGGCTATTTTTCAGCCGTATGAGAATGGGAAGAATTGTTTGGCAGAGTTCTCCAGGGTTCCCATATCCAAATTTGACTTTGAAAAATGCCCTGGTAGCACTGGCAACACACCCTTTCCTGACAGTCTGACCTGAAATGAACCTCACGCATTAAAAATAAGACCTATAGTGGTGGTGCTTCTGTTCTTGACATGATGTGCACAGGGTGAGGGGATCATTGTTGAAAGGTTTCACAAAAAAAAACCACAAAAAAAACAACCAAAGAACCCCCAAACGAACAAAAAAACCAACCAACCCCCCAAAAAAGTTAGAATTAAAAACCCAAAACAAAGTAGGAGGAATGATAGCAAAAAACCCTAAAAAACAAAAACCCAAAACAAAACCAAGCCAAAAACCAAACAAAACCCCAACCAAACAATAAAATTCAAAAGCAACAAACTGAAAAACAAACAAAAAAAAGAGACAACTGTAACTGTCCCAAAGTCTTAATACCTTTCCATCCATGCACGTAGATGTCCTGGGTTCAGTCACATCTGAGCTGCTTTCTCTTTCCTGCTTTTCCCATGTGAGCAGCCTGCACACCTTGCTGGTCCCGCTGCTGGTGTGTATGCCTACAAATATCTTGAAGATTTACTCTGACATTCCTAAAATGACCAACAATAAAAATCAAAGCAGGCTTGCATGCAAGTTAAATCTTCTGATAAAGAGCAATAATGTTATTTGGTTTTTGACAAACAGGGCGATAAAAGCCAAGATGTTAAATGAAAATCTACCTGCTGTATATTGGCCTTGACACAGTGTTTTTACTCAACATAGTCTGCACTTAATGGAAAATCTTGGCAAACAGTTAGAGCCAGGACTATAATATTTATAAAATATCTGTTGCTTTCAGTGTGATTTCCCCTAGTGAAAAAGTCATGCAAGAATAAAAAAGGAAGATTCAGTAACAGTGTAATCATGTCACATAAAGACCACCCCTGGGAAGCCATCTGAAGTTTTAATGTTTTAAAATGAATACTGAGTTCACTTATCTTTCATAAAGCATGTAGTTCCTTTTTCTGCTCCCAGGTGCAGATGTGCTCGTGCACAGAAGGGCCAGAATAAACACTATTTGCAATTCAAGTGCATTTAGACCCCAGATGAGACTGTTTCATAACCACTTCTCCTCTATCATGTAGCCTTGATTAGGAACGAGAATGATCCCTCCAGTCTTACTGGTGGCTACCGAAGACCTGACTAAGATCTTGCTAATGCAAATGTCAGCCCTCCTCAGGGCAGCAGAGGCCCAGATTGACATCAGACTCCTGAAATGACACCAAATCAGACTGGACTGCAAAAGGGACTGCTGTAGTTTGCCATCATATAGTCCAGGTCTTATTTGGTGAAGTAAGGCATTAAAATCTTTGGGGTTTGCTTATAAAATCATAACCACAGGGGACCAAGGAAATCTCTTCCCTTCAGGACCTGCCACAGTTGTGTTTGTCTGTATGTGAAACACGGGCTGCTAGCAGGGACAGACATGATGCATGGGAGCTGCACTTTGCACCCAGCAGACTCTCAGGTGTGTTTGTTTCTTGTGCAGGAGAGAGCTCCCAAGCTTGTCCCTGGGCTAGACTCCCCTCCTGGGCCCTGGTAGCAGCACTCCAGACCAACCTCATGGTTTCTGGGCTCTTAGTCCACTTTTCAACTTGACATTTGATCATTAATAGCAGCAGGTAGTACAGGACATGTCATATATTTAGTTTCCCGAGAAATTAACTGTTTTATTTTGATAGCCCCACCATCTTCTTGCTGTTGCCTGTCACTGGTATTCCCTTGGATCTCCAGACACTGACCCAACCTCTGCTTGGTTCTGCAGTCCATCTGTGCCCAATACCATACAGCATATAAATTTATACCTCTTTTGACCCCAATATCCCTTTTCTGAAGGCACAAGACCAGTTACGCTCTCTGAATCACAACCTTACATTTTTTTCCATTCAGTATAAGGGACAGGAAGAGGGTTGTTATAAACTTGGGTTGCATTGCACTGTCTGCCCCTAGCTGAGGATACTCAGTATTTCTGTACGATTGCATCTCAGATATAAACATTATTGCCAAAAGATTGCCAGGATCAGATGAGGCAGGTTGCCATCTCCTGAGGAGTCTCTTTGTCATGAGGCGAGAGATTTTCTTTCTGCACCCAGAAGTTTCAAATGCAGCAGGAAAATGTTGAGCTTGTTGTCTTTCTCAAAGACAGATATTTTCTCCTTGCTGTCCAAAGCAAGACAAAGCTTTTAGCAAAAGCAAAGGTTTTAACATTAATTTAAGAAAAACAGAGCTGAATTGCTGAAGTTAAAAGTTACAAAAAGTAGCTGGGGATTTATTTTCAAGGAAAAGTTCTGTAATGTTGAACTTACAAAAGAATAATGTTGAACTTAAAAAAGGGAGTCCAGGGCTTCTTCAAGTGTGCCTGCGGCATCAGGTGATGTGGAGGGGACACAACTGGTGTTTTCTGAAGCAGTTGCTAGTGCCTAAGTGTGATTCAGTAGAGTAGTTTTCAATATGAGATCTGCATGACACACAGTGTATTTAATGAGGATTCAGAGGTCACCATGGACCAAAAGATCACTGATAAAGAGTCCAAAGTTGCCATTAATATTGTATAATCCTTTCTCTTAGCATAGTGGCTGTGTCTTCTTTGTATTTGCACAGCCCCTGTCACAATGGGATCTTGTTCCTCTCTGTCATGCTTTTCCTTGTTCCTGACTGGTTTTTTTGTTTTTTTAATATTACCCCTAAATAACCACAGAAAAAGGAAATGTCTAACAAAATCCTGACCTTTCTTGTTATTTCCATCTGTGCATGGAGACTTTCAGCAGTGCCCAATGTCCTCCATGGGTGTTCTGCTGGCTTCACAAGAGGCAAAGGGAGGCTGTTCGGTGAGCCCCAAAGTCCGTGCTTTCTGCCTTGTGCAGGAACTGAGGGGACTGCATTCCTGGGAAATTCCTTGTACAGGAACTAAGGGATCACAGAAGGACATGTCCTCCCCAGAAGACTCCACCAGGCCCTAGCTCTGTCACTGATCCTGTATGTACACAGGGAGGGGAGGGGGCACAGGGTCACCCCTGGCTCTTGTGTTTTCTTCATGCTCCTGACATGTTAGAAGGAGCAAAGGCATCTCCCTCTCTCTCCAAATGTATTTTTTTGCTCCATCATCTGAGAAATAGACTTGCAAGGTTGTCAGGGAACTGACCAAACCTCATGCTTGGGTGAATCTGCTGTTGGAGATAGATTTTACAACCTCAGTGACCATGGTGGCCCAAGCTGGTACTAATCCACACCAAACACTGTGCACAAGGCACAGATTCGTTTCAGAGGCACTTGCTGCTCTGAGCCAGCAAAGCTCTCCATGTTGCACATGCTGCATGCTCATGTTTCTCCTGGAGCTGCTGCAGAGCCAGCCTGTGGCCTTGTGGCCCCATCCCGAAGAAGGCAAGAGATGTGCTTTCCTTCTTCCACTCTGCCTGATTGTCGCTGGGGGATCCTTGCCTTGGTCTATTCTGGAAGCCTTCTGATTTTTGTGTTGTAAGAGGGCTGGTAGCTTGACAGAGGAGGTTAACCTAAGCTATAAGCTCACTTTGCCTGAGTTGCTTTAGAATATTAATGTGAGTGTTAAGGTCAGAATATTGTCAGCTGTGCAAGTGTGCTGCTTGTAATTCATGATGAATACACTGAAGAACAGCACAATTTCAGTGCCATGCAGGGCTGTTTTCTACTGGAAATATTTCATTTTTTGGCTGTATTACTTCTACATGGAGTGGGATGCTTTTCCTGGCTGGGAATGTGCACATGAAGGGCACATGAGCATTGAAAATCTCTGAATTGTTTGCATTTCATACATTTCATAACCCAAATAACTTTTTTTTTTTTTTTTTTTTTAACGAGAGGAAAAAGTGTGTTTTGGTCTATGTGGGCATGAATAATACCTTTTTCACAGTTATATTTGCTGCTTCTGTTTAATTTCTTTGAGATGACTAATTGCTTTAGGAGCTGCATTCCCAGAGCAAATCAAACAAACATACAAGCAGACAGCCCTCCTCTGTTTCACTTCCCAAAGCTTAAACCAACCCAAATAAGGACAAAATGGATTTTGCCCTCTATAACGGTGATTTTCTCTTCCATCAGACTCTATGCTTGAAACAGATAAGGGGTTTTTTTGCATTAGCAGTTATGGAACTGTCTCTTTTTGGACAGATCTGAATCAACCATCACCCTAAGCTAAGACTAGAGACAGAGGTAGAAAGGCTGAATACAAGTTCAACAAGTAGAAATTCTAGTTCAAGAAGCTGTTTGTGAATTCAGGCTTTATTAAATTAGAAACAAAAACTCTCTCAGGATCCAGCAGTCTCCAGTGAAAATGTATTCATGTCATATTGTCTGTCTACAAGTTCTCTTTCCCTTTGGCATTACTATAACGCAAAGCAGACTAACAAAAATATTTTGTTTTATAAGGCTGTATAAGCTGTTACATAGGTGTCTGTTTTGGTAGCAGGATGCATATTTATTTTTTATGATGCAGAGGGCTGTCTTCCCGAAGGATTTCTCTTTAGTCCATAGAGCCTAGCATTTCCTTCCTTGTGGTGTTGGCCCAGCTTCCTAAGTTTGTGTTCAGATCTCTGCTGTGTTTTACAGACACTGTGGCTCAGAGGGATGCAATATGATCAGTCTGCAGCCTGCAGTGGGGTCCCAGGGGGATGGCAGGTGATGAAGGAGGGCATTGTCCCAGGGTGGGCAGAAGAGCTGCCTGGCATAACCCTCACATGGAAATAACCCACAGGTGTTGTGGTGGGAGTGTTAACACATGGACAAGAGAAGGTCCCACTCAAGGATTTTTGTCTCTGTCGTGTTCCTGCCTGAGAAGCGACGCCAGGGCTACCATGGAAAACTAGTGGCAGTGCATTCACTCTGGGTAGGATTTACCTGACAGAACTCACTTTTGCTACCCAAAAATGGGCTATCTGGTTGTGAGTGGAGGGAGGGAGGTAACTTATGAGGAGGATCCAAACCACTGGGGTCAAGCCCCTCACTTGCATCACAACAGTATTGAAGTACCTAGCTCTCTGCTGTTTGCAGAGGGGCCAGAGACAGTGAGACAGCCCAGTTTTAGACAGACAGAGGAAATAAATTCTGACATGGTGATGAAACTGCTTTCATGTCAACCATGCTGCTACTTTGGAATAAAACTGTCAGATTTCTGGGACTTCTATGCACTAGGAAACAACGGGATTAGGGAGTTTGTGGCCCAGTTAAATAATCTGCATCATTCTCTTTATTTTACTCCATTTCCCTCTGGGGTTTTTTTGCAAGTCAGTGAGAACCATTTCCCAAGTGCTTTCAATAAGGAAATAACTGATGCTGAACCTCATCAGCCTGCTGCAAATATATTGATATTCATGCAGTGACTTCAGAGCCACATTCCTGAGGAGGGTGAGACTAAAACAAGCAGACACTTCTCCAAGAGTTATTTCTGCAGCAGCCCATCTAGGGACATATCCTGGGATCTGGGACAAGTTAAAAAAATATATATATGCAGAAATCACTGCTGTGAAAAGCTTTGGTTTGTGCAGTTGGGTTATGCTCTGTTACCTGTGTGCCCCTTCTTTGTATGCCCTGGAAAGATCTGGACTTTCTCAAAACAAAAAGTATTTCACAGTGGTACTGCCAGGTGATTGTTAAGGTGAATTAACTAATAAGAATATTACTGAAAAATTACCGGGAGTGAGGTATCAGCTACTTTCTGAAATGGGCAATGCAACTTCTGTATTCATGCACTTCAGTGCTTTTCCATAGATCTGCTCATTTTGAGGAGCCCACTTACTCTTCTAGTGAATTGAATTGAGAGGGAACGTGTATCTCTTTCACCATACTCTGAGTAGCTGAATGACCAGAAGAAGGAAAGGTGTCTGGAGGCTAATGAGGGTTGTCAGCCTAACACAGCACCTTCCTGCATGTTCTGCAATCTAAAAGCCAGGAGTGAGGGTCCTTTGCCAAAGGACAGAGAAGGCATATGTTGGAAAAAATGTATCTGTGATATAGTTCCTGGTCTAAAAGCACAGTGGCCCTAGACAGAAGTTATATGTCAGCTGGGTGCTCAACTGGTTTTATGTTAAACATGAATCATCATGACTTGCCATAAACTAGGGTATAACTGAAATAGCCTGAAGCTCACTTCATACTTTGTGGGAGATTGTGGTAGTTTTAATTAATCATCCTTAACTGATGGATGAACAGTACTATGAGGACAACATCAGTTAGTTTCTGGTATGCAGAACCAAGTATGTAAAGTTTAAATGTGTGAGAAGTAAAAATACTGAAGAAACCTAGAGTTGGGCAAAGCTACAAAAAGTCTTTTAAAGTGATGTAGGGAACTTTGTGTTTGCATGGAAAGCCTGCTGTGCTTGTCTTCTTCAAGGCTTTCTCAATGTTAGGGAAAGGAGTGACTCTACACTTGCCTAATGTATGCTGTTGGCTGAGTTATTGTGGTTTCCTCATTTTTGGGGGGTGGGAGGAAGGGGTTATTGGGCAGTAGTATGCACAGTATATAAGAACACTTGCTTTCTATTTTATTTGTGAAGAATATGTCCAAAGCTACAGCAGTGCCAGAGGTGGGGATAACCACTTGTAGGCCATGGGATGGTCATGAGAAAGCTGTGCTAATCTTACAACCCAAGCAGAACATTTTACTGCTTCTGTGGCTGGCTCTGAAAATGTGAACTTTGGTTTTCCCTTTCCAAGAGTCTCACTTTTACCCTTGTATTAGGATTCAGGGCTATCCTGAAAATTTCTACATGTGAAAAATGTTGTTGCCACCAGAAGGGAAGAGTCTCTTGGTTTTCATCAGGGAAGCAAGCAACAAGAGAAGAATCCCCAAGACTTTTCAGACAGGAGCCATGGCAAGGGTCTGGCTCTGCTCTACGTGTGACACAGAGAGCATACAAGACAGCCAGAAAACCCCAAACACTGCACAGTGCAGCACACTAATGATCAGACTGTATGATGCCTGCCACTGGCACAGCCCTGTGTGAAAGCAGGAGACGGCTGTGGGTGCAGAAGCTGTTTCTCAAGGATGTTCATCCTTTTCTAAGATGCATGAGGATGCACTATCTTTGTATCTCAATAACATTGTTTGCAGATTAAAGAACTGCAAAATGTAAGGTGATTTTTGATAAAAAATGATGAACAAGTGCAAGTCTAACATGATAAACCATGTATCAGCCTGCAACAGATATTCAGGGAAGGAAAGCCTTAGGTCAAAGACAGTGAGTAGAGCAGCAGTGCAAGTAACCAAGCACCAGTGATAATGGAAGCCCAAGTTTTCACATATGTAAATCTCCAGAAAAACTAAATGAGGAGCCTGGAAAAATCTACAAATTTGTGTATATTATTATCTGTGAACTTTAATTATACTGACATTTCAAATGAACAGAAATGGCACTTTAATTGCACCATAGCCACACTTCTATTGCATACATTTAAATACATTATAAATTAGTTAGATCTGTACTGTACCGTATGGGACCAGTTCAGACAGCAAGACACTAAAAACAGGGAACATAAAGGAGATTTCAGAGATGTACCTCAGCTAGGGAAAACTGGTTCAGTAGTTCTTTCTCAGTATCACAGAGGAGCACAACTAAGTCTTCTCCCAGCTTTTTGAAATTCTCCAAGAGCTCCAGGACACTGGATTCTAAAGTCTGCTTGGATTAAACTACTTGCGGACTTTAGATAGATGACCTTGTCTGTGATGCCATCTTCAAAAGAGGCAGAGTTTTTTCAAGTACAATTTTGCATAACCCTGCATAATTGTGGCCATTGGTATAGGAAAGAGTCTCACCAGCCTCTGAAGTATCTGAGATAGCCATTCTTCGTGCAAATGGGTGGCACTTCATATCCAGTTTGAGAGGACTGCTTTGAATTTCCAGATCTAAGGATCTGATGTTGCCTATCTGTGAGATCATGGTAGAAATCAGATTTGTGTTGCACTTCCGTTTTTTGGTCAAGAATGTTGACATATGGAGTCTGACATTGCATTTCTTCCTTGCAAACCTTCTTCCTGTTTGTGGAAAATTCTTAGCAAGGAATAAAAACAGAAGCTCTGCTCCTTGATGAACCCTTGGGAGATATGTTCTATTAGTGGTTCAGGCACTGAAGAACTTTATTTAGTTCTTTTATTTGTTTAGCTTTCAACTGTCTTTGGGCAAGTGACTCCACCTCAGTCATCTCTACTCAACTGTACAGCCAGTAATGTTTCAGAACACAGTTCTCAGCCTCAGCTCTTCAGCTGTAAAGCCATACATGTTCTTAATTCATTGTTTATGATCAGACATACTGGCAAGGTGGACTACATAAGAAGAATTCCTTGCTTAAAATTTTCAGAAATTGAAACCACTGGTTTGTGCAGTTTCTGTGCTACAGGCTAAGACTTCAAAAGTATGAAATGCATTATTGCAGACTCCTCTGGGGACCGTGGTATTTCGTTCCTTGTCCAACACATCTGTCTGGTGCCTTGAATACACAAAACTGAATTCTTCCTTCATGATGGTAGTACATTTGACAGTAGTACAAACGCCACCTCTCCTTTCATTGAATAAGCAATCATGCTGACATGGGAGGTCATAGGCACTGTTATGCATATGATGTCATATGACACCTTGCAGGTGGGAAAAGATCTGAAAGAAGGGCGTTGCTGGCCTCTTAGAAAAATGAATTTTCAATTTAATTTTAACTTGGGAAATATTTATATAGGAGATAGTCTGACTTTTTAAAAGATCCCATCCTTGGAGGTTTTTTCTGTTTTGTGATTTACTGCTTACTTATGCAATGGTTATTGTTATGCCCTGCTGCTGTTTTGCTTCAAGACCCCATTTCAGTGCGTTAAGTTTGAGAGTTCTAGTTTCAAAAATACACTTCCTCATCCCACAGGTGTGACCTGCATTCTTCATTTCCAAAGATGCTTGTGATTTGCATTTTGACATATTAAAATTGATACTTCTCAGATGAATACAATTTGCAATGTTATCTAGATCTCTTTGTATCATTGATGTGTCATTATTTAGCATGTCAGTCTTTGTATCATCTGTAAATGTTACCGATCATGGCTTTAGATTTTCTTATAGATTTAAGTAGTAACAACTATTCTCTAAAGAGATGGTATAATGATGTATATGAACATGTGAGGGACTGCTAACTTGCTGAAGGAAAGGAACAGGAATTCATAACAGTCTTGCCAAATGGGAGGCACAGTCTGAAAATAACGAGGGTCAGTTTCAAGAAGGAAAAATGCAAGGTAGCACACTTGGGTATAAATACCTCTATACAGGAAGATCTGATGGTCAATACTTGGTTTTCAGTAAATCTGCAGAAAAGACTGGAGTTTGCAATGAATTGCAGGTTCAACATGAGTCAACTCTGTCTATATGACAAAAAAAAAAAGAAAGATGTAAGTGTTACAGTGGGGAATATAGACAGCTGTTTAGCCTGCAACACAAATTAAATATTCCTCCTGCTCTGGTCAGCCTGAAAGGGCCTCTGCTGCAGCTCTAAGATCAATTTCAGATGCCGCACTTCAAAGCAAATGGAATCAGCTGGAGGGAATCTAAAGGAGAACACCATTGCTGATACATCTCAAAAACATGGGCTCCACAGGAAGACTAAACTAACTGGGTCAGCAGAGTGTACAGAATGAAGGACGAAGCCTTCAAATTTGTTGAAAGTATCTTTAAAGAGAAAGAGAACAACTTCCTTGCCATGTCTGTAGGGCCATAAGTGCACAGCTTACATTGCAACTACTGGATTTTTCTAATTATAGGCTAATCAACCCCTTGTGGAGTGGGTAAACATGTCAGTGACTCTTTCTTGAGATGTGAGTGATTTGGATAACCTCTCAAGTTCCTTCTTGTCCTCTTTCGCAATAGTGGAACTAGTGACATACAGTTCTATTTTTGATCTATTTTGCTATATTTGCCATAAAACTGAGTTTTGGAACCACAAATGCCTTTAGAAATTGTAATTGGATTTCATGGAGCAGAGACCAAGGTCACTTCTCCTTTACACCTTTGAGTGTGCTTTCATAAAGAAGCAATTGCATATGACTTGCTCCTGATGCATTATTCTGGGACTTTTGGAATCCTGAGTAGAGTTTTCCATAACTGGAGGTAGCTGGGCACGGGAAGATGGGGAAAGTGTGATAGCTGAAGAAAACCTGCAGAGTGTCTCAGACCTGAGATGGTTTCTTGTGCTTTTGAGAGCAGCTGCTTCCCAATGGACTAATTTGCTCTGCAGCACCTGTCTCAGGAAGCACTGAAGCTATATTGCTTTGACCACATGCACAGGGTGTCAATTCCCACCAAACATGACCTGGTATCTCTGTTCCCACAACATAATTTGCACATGTCCATGCTGGACCATGGTCTGGAGTTTGCTCCCATATTGGGTGTACTTTACCTGTCATTGTTGCTCCTGAGGTGCAATAGCATGAAGCATCAGGTGGGATGGGAGTATTTTGGGGACGGCTCTATCAGTTTCTTACTTATTTGCTCCCCTGCTCTGTTTGCCAGCTCCTCGGAGTGAGTTGTTTCAGGCGTCTGTTAAATTGGCAGTGACTGACACTTACTGCTGGCACCCAGGGATTCCCTGTCATTTGAGAACTACTGGGACCTGTCTAAAAATTATACTGTTCACATGCACCTTCTCATGCAACCCTTCTTTGAGCTGCTGTTTTCTAATGTGATCAAAGCCTTTACCCATCAGAACTCTCTCTCCACTTTGTCACTGGTGAGGTCTGATGAATCTCCCTCGTTATTATTCTGAGCCTGCAGGTCACCCAGACAGAACACAGTGCCCACACAGTGGTGACAACTGAATTACAACAACTTCTCAGCTTCCTTTGGAGCACAGATACAATATTTATGACACTATTAATGCACAGTGCTGTCAAGATTTTTAAAACGAGAGTAACTCACCTGTCCCTGTCACACATGCATGTCCTCTGTGTTTCAGAGGTGTCAGGAGAATCCTTTTCAGTTTTTCTCTTAATAGTCTTCTGCCATGAAGCCCAAGTCAAAAATGGCAGGCTGTAGCACAGGAAATTCTTATGAATCTTTCTGTAGAGACAGCCAGGATAAAACTTTCAACTGTGTTGCTTAAGCAGTGACTTAGCTTCAGGCCGTGGAGATGTATAAGCACTTTTTTTCTTTATCTCCTGATTTTAAGCAGAATTTAAACTCCCAAGTATCTTCATAGATTTGTTCCATAAACTTACAGGGCATCTGATACTTGACAAAAACAATATGTGATGCAAAATTCACTCTTCTGGATCAGAGGGACCAAATTATGTGGGGAGCTTTATGCCAGGTTGGATGTCAGTTGTCTCTCTAGGGTCAATCATGGAGTTGGCATCAACACGGGGCTTTTGTGCTCTGGCTACAGTAGCAGAAACGTGACTGATTGCCCTTGACTGTGGGTGATCTGGACAATACTTATACTGCCAAGGGATGGGAAAACACATGTATTTGGAATGAATGAAGGAATATAACACCTCAAGTTTAAGATTCCACTTCGTTTTAAATAGGACATAGACCTTGCTGACATATAAAACTCTTTACAGTTGTAAATATATGTACAAGTTTCTTCTATGACCAGTGAAGATAAGCCAGTAAAAAGATTTTATTTTGCTACTGTTTCTTAAACTGCTTCAGAAAGCAAAAACTTCTAGTAAGGAAAGTATCAGATGTGGGACACACTAAATGCACTGAAGCCAGTCCCTTTGGAGTCCCTTTGTAGTTAGATAAGATCTGATTAATGTAACTGATGGAGCCTCCACTGTGACTCACGTCAACCTGAAGTAAAAACCAAAACAGGGTACAGGACTTAGAGCTCAGAAGAGCCTTGGTCTCCAGCAACTAGGGAGGAATGAAACTCACACGGTTATAACCTACACTGCTCTAACTGAAATTAGGAGATGTGCAACTTTGCTTCTCTTCAGCCCTGGACTCTTCTGATAAATCCTGCTGATGACTGATGAGGTATTTTCTTCAACTTGTTTGCTGCTCTTCTTCTGGCATGATGGTCTCACATTAGAGCCTGCAGAGCACTCCAGTCAGGCCAAATCATTTTTCTGGCAGTAGGACTGTTATGCTGTGATACTTTTTGCAGTTCACTTAGCTACCATCACACCTGATTTTAAACAGAGCCAACTGATTTTACTTGAAGTTGAATAAGGGACCATGGTCATGAACTGTTCTGCAGCAATACAGCTGGACCCCACATTCTACCTGGTTGTGGGGGTAGGGACTTGTACCTACAGCCAGAGACTCTCACAGTAACTTTGCAAAAAATACACTTGACTATTTCCTGCCGTCATTGCTTTTCCAGCAGAAGTTTTGGTGATCAGTGACCTGGTCTTATGTCATTTAGGTACTTCTCAATTGCTCTTCTTTAGCCTTCTGCTGTGCGTTCATATACTGCTCTAGGACAGAGCCAAAAGAAAGCTGCACAGGGAGGGAGCCAGTGTACAACTGGCCTTCCTCAGAATTTGTCCTAAGAACTTGTTTTTATTTTTACCCTTGAAGAGCTAATTATTAAATTTCTCTTATGTCTTTGCACTGATCTGGACAGGAACCAAGCTCTATTATAGTTACTAAATAAATCTGGTCTGAGAGACCCCCATGCCAGTGATTGAAGGCCCTTTCATGGCATAGCCTTTCGTTACCCTCCCCAGCCTATTTCTTTTAAAATGACAAACCTGCATGTAGGAAAAGGAAATTTACTGTAGCTTTTCTGTGCAGATGGTGATAAGCGTGAGTTAGCGTTTGTAAGCTTATAAGCACATATGGTTTTGTACATATCAATGAAGGCAGTTGGCTAATCACTCTAATATCATTACTGATTCATCTGTATTCCTTCAAATAGACATTTATGCTCAGCCTGCTGGTTTTCATACGTATGGGCTAGATTGTGCAATCCTCCCTGTCACCATTTGTAGTCAAAAACATTTCCTTGGCACCAAAGGGTGTAAAAGGGTACATTTCAGAACTGTGTGGGCAAGTCGTTTGGCCCATGCCTTATACATAAGGCATGCACATAAAATATTTGTGCGTGTGTGGTTTCTTTTTAAAGGCTCTGCTAGTCATGCTGTGGGCTGAGTGACAGCAGCACTATGTCTGTGCACATGGGACATACATGCAGACTCATGCATACACTCATCCTGCTGTTTGCAAGCCTGCTGCACATGGCCAAGTATCTTGACCCTAACCAGCCTCATCTCACAGCCCTGACTTGGTTCGCCACACACACTACCTTCACCACAGCAGTCCTGGCAAAGCTCATCTTTTCACCCTAGTCTCTCTGTCCTCCATGCAGATACTTTAAATTACCACACCAGAGCCCAAATACTGGCCACAAACTCTCTGGATCTCTGTGACTTCCCTACAAGTCCACTGCCCTGCTTGCTTGGCTGTGGTCTCAGCTTGACATCCCTTACTTTCCTCCCTGAACAGCTCAGGGCTTGCACCACTCCTCATGCTATTTCAGTTCCTGTTTCTATCTGGATCAAGCTTCTCCTGTGTCTAGACAGCAACTCTGAGGTCTGCATTGTCCAGAGACAGCCCTGAGAGCTGGCATGGTTTGGTTGCCTCATCATTGAAGATTTTAGCTGTGCCTTCCCCTGGAGGTAATGGCTCTTCAATGCTCCTGTGCGCTCTGTGAATATGGGATGGATATACAGTTAGCTACTTAAACTGCTGGGGAAGTTCAGCTCAGAAGATCGGGGCTAAAGTTTTCATATGTTGCACAAATCATTACAACTGGCAGCTATGAACTTAAATCCATTTCACTGTCAGTAGCAATGAGCCTTTGAAAATTACCATCACCTTAAGATAGGTATCTTGATATGTTCCAAGGTATCAGAGTTTCTGTTTGAGTTTTCGGAGGTGTTTGGGATCCAAAAAAAAAAAAAAAAAGTCAATTGTAGCTGTTGGAAAGCTTCATGAATTGGATTGCTTTCTCACTGTTTTTATTGAAATGACCTGGGTCATCCCTTGATACAGGAAACCTGCAGGACTGGAGAGCTGTGTGAGCTGCAAGGCCACCCATAGACCAGAAAAGGTCCACCCCAACTGCCCTGATCTACCCCATATTGTTCTCAGAGCTCGTCATCCTGCCAAAAAATAATGGTGCATGCAAGCTGCGTGATGACCACTCTTGTCAAACATCTTAAAAAGGAGACATGGGGATTTTTCCAAGCTTTAGCTTCAGACAGCAAGGAATATTCATACTATATAAATACTTCTTGTGGGTTTTTTTCTTCTTTTCACTTTTCAAAACTTCATGCCTTCTTTTATTTAGCTTGCAAGTGAATGATGCATGATCTCCTCAGGGAAGTGGTGGATTCCCCAGCAGTGGACACTTCAAGATTCAGTGGGACAGAATGCCTGGCCACTTATCTACACTGTGCCTTTGCCAAGAAAGGTTGGATGGGATGATCCTTAAGATCCCTCTCAGCCTGGTGTTCTGTGATTCTATAATTGCAGGAGTCACAGACAGGAGTTACAGAATACTCTGAGTTGGAAGGGAACCACAAGGATCATTGTGTCCAACTTTTAAGTGATAACAACACCCCAGAGCAATGAATTGATACTTTTTAGAGAACACAAGACCTTTTGGGGGCATCTTTACGGCTGTCTTCAAATTGTTTTTAAACCTCAATGGTATCTTTAGTCCATGGGGGTTTTTTAAAGAAATTGTTTTTTCTTCAAAAATTATTTCTGGTTTTGATGCTGAACAGCTCACAGTATCTAGGGAAAAAACCTAAAGCTCTTGGAAGAAAGAAAACTAAAATGGACATAGAATTAATGAGATGTTCACTCTCCCAGCTGTAGTCAAAAGGAAAATTTCTATGTTAGCTCCTCACAGGAGTTTATTTATAGATCTTTGCAAGCCCTGGTGTTAAAGCTGATATGGAGAGGTTGTAGAGTGGCATTTTTAGAACCCTACCTAGAACCTGGTCTTGTGTTTTCCCCGTAATCCCCTAATAACTCTATAATGGAAACTGCATTTCAGCTATAGCAAAGCAAAGATAAAACCAATAGGCCTTCCATGGAACTCTGGTTTTGGGTGGTTGTGGGTGAATTTGCCTGTAGTGGAGCTCTTGTAGAGCGCCAGCAGTGTGATGGAACTTGCAGCTCTCCTCATCTCCTCCAATACTCCACCCTTAGTAAACCTTTCAGTTGACTAGACCTTTGTTGGCCTAGAGGGTCCCAAGTCCTGTTGGTGCTGTACATTCCCAGTTCCCCCTGATGTTAAGTGGAACTGGGGGCACAAAGCACTCTGGAGGTTGGATCCAGTGAAAGCCTGGACCAGGTTCCCACCTGCACATGCCATGAAACTGAGATTTGCCCTGGGTACAAACCAGGCCTTACTAGCAAAAGGGTGTTTCCCTATGACATTTTTCAAAGGAAGTGAAGGGGATGTGGGCAAAACTTTTCAGTAGAAAACACTTGTGTTTTTGAGAAAAACACTTGAAATACCTCAGATCTGAGGTGATGGTTAGTGAGCAAGGTAGTTTTGATGTGTCACACTCCCTCTTTGGCTCGGTGGTATGACTGTGTCTGCTGAGGTGGACCATCATGTCTCCATAGGGGTGTCATGTGGCACCTATCAAAAGAGGTTTTCTGGCTGGTGGTTTTGTTTACTCTGAAGCATGGGGACATGAGAGAACTGGCCTGTGTACAACACTTTAACATCATTTCCGAATCAAGATACCTTAGTTGTCATCTGAAAGAACAGTGTACTTGCTCATAAGTTTTTGCAACACAAAATTAAAATCTCTGTGGAAATCAGACAGTGGTGAAATATTTAATAGAAATTTAATTCTAATGGTTTTTCATCAGAAAATTGATTTCATTTCATCCCAGAGCGAATCTTGCCATCTTGATTAAATGAAGCAGAGAGAATAGTGGCTGGCTGCGTGCATCTCTCTGGTCCCTCATTTAGCAGTGTGTTTTTGGAGGGAGGACACTTATTGCATAACATCTTTGCAGCTTTTGGCCACTCCAGCTACTTTGTGATTCAGGGTTGAGGCCAGCTGAGATTACTTATTTTCTCCAAGACTACTACACCCTGTACTCTTCACTGGAGTGTTTTGGATGAGACATTTAAAAATCACAGCTTTGACAGCTCTCCAAGGCCACCATCTCCTGGTTTCCTCTGCTGTAGGTGTAGCTACTGAAACACCAGGCACTTCATCCATGGTGAGTGTCTAACCCTCCCCACCAGTCAAACAGATATGGGCACCTCTCGGAGAGATCATTCACTCATCTCTTTAGGAGGGGATAATTGGAAGTGCCAGTATGGAGGGACTGACTTGTAGATGGATCATGTCAAGTGAGATCAATCAGACCCAAAGTGGTCTGAATTTTGAGCCTATGTTTTATGCTTACAGTAGCCCCTTGCTGACTTCTTAGACTTCAAGGCTGATTGTATTACCCCGGAGGAGGGTGCATTTTAGTAGACAGAGGGAAAGGATTTGAGAAATGCAAATGCATTATCAGCAGCAATAACTTAGCTTTCCTCACCCCCTTAAAAGTTGCATCATCTTCAATGGGTGCTGATGCATTAACCATGACTTTGGCAATACCAGATATTAAGAGTTTAAATCTTGAATTGGAACATTTCCTTGACAGAATAATTTGTATGGAGCACTCACAGAAAAAACACTTGTCCACTTGAAACTGAGTCTCACCTATGCTTTACTTCACTTTGAGCAAAATTACTATGCAGGACAAATCCTGCAGTCAAGGAATGGGGGACAAAAGGGGGTGTGACCTCTATTGCAGTTGAATTTTCGAAGGTTCATCTCATGCAGTTATAAAACTTTTTGGCCTTCCAGGAAATCCAGTCAGCTCCAAGGTTGCCCCTTGTGATCAGGTTCATTACAACAACATTTCTTTGCTGCCATCTCCTCTTCAATGCTCACCCCACGGCCCCACGGGACAGGGTCAGGCAAGAAGTGACTGGAGGCTGGAGAAGCATTTCCCACCTGCCCAGGGCTTCTTCCCAACATCTGCAGTCCCAGTGGGAAGGACCACTCTACACTCTCATCCTCCCTGAGGCCAGGCCAGTCTGTGAGAGAATGTGGTGCCCAGTGCTCTGCCCTCCATCATGGAACTTTCAGCTAAGTTTGCTCACACAGAGCAGCTCTGCCCTCCTGAAATCCAGACTTGCTGCAAAACAGCCATGAATTTTCATGAAAAGCCTTCAGAGGTATGCTGTACGCTGACCTGATTTCATGGCTAATGTATATTTCAAATTAGGGTTGCTACACCTCAAGAATCCACACAAAACCCCTGAATTTTGTTCTCATGGTTACCAACATGTCCACTGAATCCCTCAACAAAGTCCATTGTGGTGGAGCCTACTGGAAATATTATACCTAAACTTTAGGAGACTGGGTCATTATCATGCTCTGATTTCACTGACTTTCTTATTCTCCTCACAGGAAAAACAATTTCTTCTGAGCTGAAACCTGGCTCAGAGGATCTCTTGCAGAGACTGAATTTGATAATATTCAGTGCAGACATTTTTGACTTAGAAAAATAAAACATAAACCAGAGTTTGGCAGTTTTGGATTTCTTGGGGGATGCTTCTATACACTCACAACTCTTCTGCCTTGAAAAATTAGTTCTTTTGAAGAATTGGATCGTTGATATATTAGGAAAAGAACCAATGACTTTAATGAGAAAACAATGATAAATGCATTATATTTTCATTACTTTTATTTTGCTTTAGAAAGCAGAATTTTTCTGGAAAACAAAAGCTGGTTTTTTGTATTTTGCTGCATTGAAGTCATGCAAAATACAGTTTCTGGTGACTCTGGACTGCCATAAACCATATTGCTCGTGTAAATAATTTGTCTCAAAAGCTGATTTTTCTTTTATGAGCTTAATGCCTTCTGACTGATTAAAAATACATATTTTAAATCCTTATCAGAAGAAAGGTCAGTCACACAGTGATGTGATTTTACTTGCAGAGATTCCACTTAGTATAATGTCTGATGAAAGAAATTCCTTTTAACCTTTTGAATTACTTTGGGAGCTGGAAGAAATATTATGACACTATTTCCTTTAGGTGTTGTCATGTTCAGACTCTTTCATATCCCATCTCAGCTACTTTATCTCCCTGTAATGTTTGCCCATAAGAAATATGCCTGCTTTCCCTTCACACTCTTGCTGGCATTTGAAAAAATATATGGAGCTTTAAGAAGTTCTTGCTTCTGATTATCACTGAATGCTTGGACTTGGAATGGACCTCTGGAGATAATCTAGTTCAACCACCCTGCTAAAGCAGGTTCAGCCAGAGCAGGTTGCACCAGATCGCATCCAGGCAGGTTTTAATTTTCTCCATGTTTTGGCCATCTTTGCCAGTAACTCATCCAATTCTCTCTCTTCTTTGCTAAGTGTGATGGTCATGTATATTTTGGTAGAGAAAGCACACAGGAGCTTGCAAGGAGAATGGGGGTACAAAGAAAAGAAATTTGCTTTCAAGAAAGCCTTGCACTTCTTATCTAGGTAATTACACTGTAGTTTGTGGGTTTTGCAGCTTGACATTTTAATAGGTCTCTGTTCTGATTTTGTACACTGTTCCAGGTTTACAACAGTTGTGCCAACAGAACAAATGTTACCTGACATGGAGTAACCCCTCTTCTAGTCTTTTCTAGAAACAATGTTGTTGCAGTCATTAATTGATCAGACCTTCTCCTATTTCCTGTTTACCAGAACTGCAGTGCTGTCTGCTGATTCTGTATGTCTCCAATTCTGTATGTAAACTTTCTGCTTACCAAAAGCACCAGTAGTGCCTCCAACAGATAAATAAATGGACTGTAAAGTCCAAATTGTTTTGACAATATGCACTGATTTGTACTAGCCAAGCACCTCTCTCTCCAGTAGCTTAACACAAGGGTACCAGACAGCCTCACTGCTCTAAGCAACGGAAAACAGATCACTGCTGCAACCCCAAAGGCTTCAGTGACTGTGAAAGTGGCCTCTCATGTGACATCATCTCCCTTCTTATAGCTATGGTGAAATAACAGTAATTTTTCACCCATGGTCAGAGACCCCTGTGGAGTTGTGGAGTTCTTCAAGGGGTAGGGTAAAGCCAAACAAGAGAACTGCCATTTGCAGTATTTACATCTGTCTTCTGGTCTTATGGGCCCTCCTGGAAATCCTGTAGGGGTCTGTGATGATTAAAACTTACAGGTTGAAAACCACTGGAATAACTAGCTGGCAGAGCTCCCAGTCTTCCCCTTCCCACCACCGTCCTCCTCTCCTCCCACCTCCCCCAATTTATTTTTTAAATGTTTCCAGAATTCTGATGTATTAGTAATGTATTTCCAAGTTTGTGCATGGGTGAAAAGTGAACCCTGGGAGCAAGGAAAATGAAATCCACTAAGTCATTTTGTCCTCTGTCAAGTGGAAAAAAATGAGCTAGGTGCTTTCCAAGGGATGGCAGTACTTCCCAACTGCCCCCCTTGGCAGGATGGGATGTCACTGAATGGAAGGTTTAAGGAGCCACTTGCTCTGTTTCCTTCTGAATTTACAAGTTCTTAAATGGCACAGAGTGACCAGCAATTTAAGTGTGTCCCCAGAGCTGGTTTGTTCAAACTCTCGAGCACCTTGAGGAGTAAACACTAGTGACTCCCGCCCAACACTGCCCACAGCAGTCCTCAGTAAGGGAGCTTCTCCCACGTGCCTGTGGAGGGCACACATTCCCTGGGGAGGGCAGGCCAGGGAACCACTGCATGGGGGTGGAAGGCACTTTTCCATTTAGACTGTCCAAGGGAAAAGCGTGTACATCCACTGATTCCCCAGGTGCCTGACTCATCCCCACGTAAGGAATCTGTGGTCCTTCAGACTTTGGGAAAGGCTTCCTCCCCAGGCCCTTTTGTGGTTCCCCTCCTGGTTTCCTGCACCCTACCCTGGTGCTCAAAGAGCAGGGAGACTGAGCAAAACTTTATGACTACACTTCAGATACTCTAAGGACTAAATTGCATATGCTCTCACAGATGGGGGACAAGTGGTACTGCTGAAAGTATTGCTGACGTCGCTACTGAATTTGGCCCAGAGACTTACAAGAAAATTTTGTCTGCCTACTCTAAGCTACATTTAGCACAAGCCAGTCATTTGTGACTGTAGCTTATAAATACTCTTATCTACTGGCGTATATGATGGGAAATAAAATACATCTTATCTAAAGGCCAAGTGTTCATTATTTATTACAGTCATAATTCATTTCCATTGTCATTACTAATGGGGCTTTAACGCTT
This sequence comes from Acropternis orthonyx, assembly GCA_035583155.1. Classification (NCBI taxonomy): domain Eukaryota; kingdom Metazoa; phylum Chordata; class Aves; order Passeriformes; family Rhinocryptidae; genus Acropternis; species Acropternis orthonyx. The sequence goes on along the minus strand of JAWWEU010000111.1, from coordinate 80,142,934 downwards.
GCTGGGCCATTAGCCCAGCTAAGGGTCCCAGATTTCCTTGGCATCATTATCATCTGTTTCATCTGATATGTGGTTCCTGGCTGGTACGTACACAAAGGGGAACTGGGCATCACAAAAGGAAATTCACACTTAAAATACTATTATGTCCCACAGTTCATTATAATGCCATAGTTATTTTTTTTTCTGTTTCCTTCATCGAGTTCCTGGTAGCCCGGTGAGGATCATTAGCTTCTGAAATGAAACATTTTTATTAAGCTGATCTATGCTGTGCCTTCTGACTCTTCAGATAGCATTGCCAAATTAGGAAGGCACAATCGCTTCTGTGTTTGTGTGTGATAAATATTTCAGTGCTGCTCAATAAAGCTCACACCACTGCATTAAGGACACTTGGAGCCATGTCCCACTGACTCATGGCTCTGTTTCTTCCCTTCGGAAGGTGGCGTGTGAGACTGAATCACACCATCACACTGTGTGTATAGAGGGCTGAGCAGGGAGACTGTCAGCATGACAGGCGTGTCCCTTATTAATCCCATGGAGTAAAAAAGTGAGTGATAATTAATCATCTTCATTCACTGCCTCCAAAACCAGCCCATGAAAGGAGAATTTCTGTGAGTTTAGCTCTTCTTCCCCTCTCTGAAAGTTCAAAATATAAAGGAAATGCCTTTTGGCATGAATGTCATGGGAAATGGGTAGCCACAAACTGATATATGTTCTTCAATGGCTGGACTCCTGTTAGCAGCACCTGCCTACTTTATTCCTATCCAAGGGTTCATGGGAGCTCATTACTTCTTGAGGTCTGCTTCTTTGTCTGCATGTGGGACCATGTGTGGAACAGGCACAGAGATGGGTCTGGCTTAAAAAAGTCATGCCAAAAGAGCAGAGGACTATTATCCTTCTATGTAGGCTTGCAAATAACCACTCCAGAAGAAATGTGGGTAGTGCAGCAGAGCTATGGTGGAGTGGTGGAGTTGAACTTGAAATGCCTGAGAGGCATAATTCCTTGGTTCCCTGGTTGTACAGAACCATTTATAGCTGACACCCAGCCATCCGTATCTGTCAGTATCTTCAACTCATTTTGCACAGCAGCAAGGTGCTAGGGGGAGTGTAAAACGATGGGGACCAGGCCTTCACTTCCAACTATAGTGCACAATTAGGGCTTGTTCAGTTCAGGGATGGTGACTAAGTTAGAATCAAGTCACAGTCAGAAAATGAGTGGGACCAGGTAGCAATGGGCACAAGCCTGAAGACAATAACGAAACATAAAAGTGTTTTCAAGCTGTGCTGGTTTGAAGGTAAACCAATAAGAGAAATGAACCCAGCCCAAGAGAGATTACAAATCAGAGTTACAATTTACTAAAAAGATTACAATAAATACAGTGGTACAGATTAAAACCTGTTTTAATCGCCAAAAACCCAGATGCATAACCCAGCACTCCAGGATGCAAACAGAATGGTGTTCATTAACCCCTGTGCTGACTACCATGTTGGTTTCTCTGAGTGCAAACTAAAAGGAAAAAAGAAACCTGTTGGTGAGGATGATGGTCACAGTCTAATCGTGAGCAGCAGTCACAGTCCTTTTGAAATTCTGGTCCTTCTCTGGATCCAACAAGTGGAACCTGAAGTCCCCAAACCCGAAGATTATATATGCTCAGGTTCAGGTGGGAATGCCCAGTATCTCCCCCCAGGGTGAGGAGTTTCATAATGGGTGATTTAACTCTGTGAGTCGTGGGGTATTTTTGGAATCTTTGATGGTCTAGGTCGTTGCAGTTGCCTCTTATGCCAGTCCTTAATGGCCCAGTAGCAGACATGACCCCTCAGGCTGGGTGTGAAGGTGCTGATGGCTCCCCGGAGGGGAGTTATCCCAGCTGAGTCACTGGTGTGAAAGGAGAAACACTCCCCTATCTCACAGGGTTCTTTAACACCCAGCTTGTAGCCTGAGGGGTCAGCTGTGCCCTGGGCAGCTGCTGCAAATGATCCATTATTAACAGTCCATCAGAAATGACACAGAGAGTGCAGAATACACAGTTTTGGTTATACCCACATAGTGATAAACTAGTCCCAGCCCCTGTAACTAGGACACAAGCCCAAATGGAGACATGACAGGCATCTCCTATCTATGGGGTCCAGGCCAGTCATTCATCTTTTGCATGCCTTTGAAATCTTTCTTCAGCTGTACCCCTAAAACATCCATACATCTTGAACAGAGTCCAGACAAAGCTTTGGTGGAACACCTTGCTGAACCCAGAAAATAGGGTTCTCACTGAGAGACTTGGTATGTTATGTATCTCCCAGCAGTGCAATGAGAAGCCTCTCACTGCTGTCACTCCAGGGATAGAGCACTGGCTTCAACGAGTGACCATCATACACTTAGCTCTCAGTGCTGCTTAATAGTGGACACACTCCATTTTATCCATTCTGTCAATACCAGTGTTTCCCAAAGTGTTGACATTGTGCCCTGAGAGGTACAGACCATGGAGGCAGATTTTGCATCTTTGCTAGAGACTTCACATCTTATGCTATCATGCCCCTGTGGAAGTCAACAAACCATTTATAACTGTCTCCAGAGTGGGTAGAACTAGGGACGTGTGATCACAAGAAAGAAAGTGACTTCATAGACTACCAAATCCGGTCTTTTGCAATCAGAAGCAACTACGTCCCTGAAGTGATGTCAGACTTCACTCTGAAATCAGACACGTTTCTTTGCCATATGTTCCAGAATCCTTAACCAGTTTAATTAGAAGGGAAAATCTCTAGCTACTCAATGATAATTTTGTATACTTAATCATCTTTCCAATTCTCCCCACAGACTGGAATTTCAGGTATCTTGCTACTGACATTTCCACTCAAAAAGTATTTGCTGTGCAATAATGCAGGCATGGTTTCTCATCAGCATTTGCAGACATGGAGACTTGATTAATCCTCACTTGAAAGTCAGATCCTGAGGTCCTAATCCACAAACTGGCATGTACCAAGGGTGGAAGCTTGTTTACCAGCTCTCAGAAATGCCTCTTCACATTGACATTCATTTAGTGTCTTTCTCACCCCAACGGATTTTTTTTTCTCTCTCCAGTGAATCATTTATGCACTTTGCTGCTATCAAAGAAAAGTCTTCATTTTCAGCATGCTGTCAGGATAAATTACTTTGAAAAATCTTACTTAGGCAAGTCTCAAATGAAAGCAAAAATGCCGAGCACGACTCCTGCCTCTGAGGTTTATGTAAAAGAAAGACCTCTTCGTGTCATTTTGTCCATCTTTCTTCTGCTACTACAGGACTATCTGTTTATTAGTGTTATCTCCAGGGTCAATTCAATAGTTTTTCATGGTGATCTTTCCAACATATTCCTCTGGAGTGAAAATTACTCCACAGGCTGTGGTAGGCTGCTCTTTCCCTGCATCGAGTAGTTGACAGTTATGATGTCTCCTTCCTAGGTAATATCCATTGCATACTTTATTCCTTTTTAGTTTTTGTCATCTAACAACTGCCTATTTGACTTCACTAACCTTCCCACAGGAGTCAGTACGTGCTATGATTAGGCTGTCATAACTATATGTAAGATGGGGAGGTAACAAAATTGGCCTAGTTTTATTGGATTTCTCACTGGTTTCATAGCTCTTCTTTGAACTCCTACTTATCAAAAGCTGTTTTTTCTGAGAAAAAGTGATCTTAGCTAAAGAGCAGTTGCATTAAGAGCATCACTCTACCAGAGCAATTACACATGGTAATTTTCTGTGTGGAGAGGTCACATGAGAGAGAGTAGGTCCGTTACTGTGAAAGAGAGAAAATGTCCTGTCTTACAACATAATGTTCCTACTGAAGAAGGCTAAAATGGTATTAATCTTTATTTGTCTCTAAAATCATTGTAGGTTAATATGCCCTGAGCATTGTCACTGCTTTGTTTCTTGGTATTGCTGCCACTTCACAGACTGCTCCTTCTGGTGGGAAGCTTTTATTATGCATAACTGAACCTCACTGTGTAATTGCATTCTGCCTCTGACTCTGTTCCTCTTGATTAGTGAAGAACGAGGACTGGAAAGGACCGTGTGGGTCACTGAGTGCAATCCTTGGCAATCTCAGGCAGTTGTGCTGTAGGCATAAATGCAGAGTGCTGAATGGTCCCAGAACTTGTGCCTTTCCGTGTATGCCTTCCAAACCACCTCCAGCTACCTGGCAAGGGAAATTGTAATCCAAAAGACTCATGGCTGTTGTGTGACTGAGGCCTGGCTATAAAACATGAGGTATTGGACACTATGGCAAAAGCAGTGCTGAACAACTACTCTGTCCTCCAAAACTCTAAGTCTAAAAGTTCATGGGTGTTCATGGACTGAATGCTCCAAAGAGCAGCACAGGGTGCTCATGGTGGAACAGGAGAGTTTTCAGTGATTACTGGTCATTCCAGCATGGGCATCCAACATGACTGTAGGGTTGGGGGGGAAAGGGAAGAAAGAAGTCCAACTTGATACTCCTTCACAAACATACAAGGACGCCAATGGTCCACTAGAGGTTCTCTTGGACACAGGGTTCTGCAGTATCACCAACCCTAGGCTCACTGTGGCTTGCAAATGACTTTTCTGGTACTCATGCTGTGGTCTTGCTGCTGTCTTCAGCAAGTAGAGAAATCTAGCAATGGGAAAATAAGTGGTATTGCTATGAAATCACTACAGTCATGCTTAAAAAATGCTCTTAACTATCTGTGATATAAAAAGCAAGTTTATTTCAAAATATTAATGTGTTTCAGACTTGATGAGCCTTCCTTGTGCAGAAAAGTCTATGATGCAGGAACAAGGTTAATACAGGTGAAATTAGACTTTGGCTTTGGTCTGAGAGCTTCCCCAAGTTTTTAGCTTGGCTAGTGAGAAAGTCAAACAAAATGTTGTCACTGCTTTGGACCTGGACTGGTTATTTACAAAACGTGCACAAAGCCCTGTTCCTCAGAATGCTGCTGGTACAGGTGATCGTGAGAAGAGGGTTTTGTTTGCTGACAGCTCATGGTCTTTCTCCCTTTTTCATCTCAAAAACTTCCTGGTCATGGTGACTCTGTAAACTCTTCTCCAGTTGGTCCTTGCCTTTCTCTGACTGCTTCATGACATTTCCCACCCTTCTCATACATCTCTGTCCTCTTCTGGGGTGATGGGATGAGGTTTTGCTTGCAGTATAGCCTCTCCCTCCATGGGGTGCTCATGGACCAGGTTGAAAACCATTCTATGTGTCTGCTCAGCTTTCTCTGCTGCCTCTATCTGCTTTCCTTGCCTTCATGCAAGAATTGGTTCCTGAACCTTCTCGCTTTGCTCTGAAAAAGACCCTGGCTGGGTGTTTGCGTTTGGCCATATAGAGACCCTCCTGCTCACACCACCAGGTCCTGACATTGCCTTGCTGGGTGTTTCAAGCAGTGATTCCCACAGTTTCAGCTATTTTAGCTCATATCGGAACATTTCAGCCTCTGCAAAACATCCAAACAAAGTGTAACTCCTGCATCCACCAACTTATCCAGTTGCTGGTAAAACTATGGCTTTGCTTTGTGGTTCATTTTTACTGCCCTCTTGGTAAGAAAAGTTGTTGTGGTTTAACCCCAGCTGGCAGCTAAGTATCACTCTTCACCCCTGGGTAGGATGCAGAGGAGAACTGGAGAAAGGCAAAACTTGTGAGTTGAGATAAGAACAATTTGCTAATGGAAATAAAGTAAACCAAAACCCAAACAAACAAAGAAACAAAAAGAAAACCAAAACCACAAAACAGCAGCAACAACAGTAGTAGTAGTAGTAGTAGTACTAGTAGTAGTAGTAGCAGTAATAATAGTGAGAGAGAGGATTAAACCCCAAGAAAACCAAGGGATGAACAAGACAGTTGCTCATCACCTGCTGATTGAATCCCAGCCCATCCCACAGCAGGGATTGGGCCCTTCTGACCAACTCCTCCCAGTTCATATACTGGGCACGATGTTCCATAGTATGAAATATCCACTTGGCCAGTTTTAGTCAGCAGTCCTGGCCTTGCTCCCTGCTGGCTTCTTGTGCCCCTCCTTACTGTCAGAGCACAAGACACTTGATTTAGAGTAAGCACCACTTAGCCACAATCAAGACATCAGTGTGTTGTCAACAGGATTCTACTAAGTTCAAACCACAGCACTGAGCTAGTTACTAGCCAGAAAACTAACTATCCTAGTCAAAACCAGGACAAATGTAAAACTAGCTGTGAGTATTTGAGTAAACCTCAAGGAAGAGCACAAGGTGCTGGCTCCCCACACTTCAGAGTGATTGCCGGGGATTGTTTAGCTTCTGCGGTTTCTTTAATAAACACTCCATAGTGTCAGCCAGCAATTTAATGCTTTGTACTTTAACATCCCTCATTGCCAGTGAAAGGTACTTTTTCAGAAAAATCACTTTGTTAATGTCTTTTTAACCTACTGAGAAGACAAAGTAACTTGTGTCATGGCCTTGTCCTGCACACCCCAAACCTGACTTAAACACAGGAACACGTTCTCTGTAAAAATGAAGAAAAAAAGAGTAACACTAAGTAACCAGTCTATCTTCCCTTTACTTCCTCCAGCTAAGTGCTCTGACCCTTAGAGGAGGGTCATCTGACCGTGCACCTTTTCTTAGTTCTAGAACTGCTGTTCCATCCTGTTACAAAGCCAGGCAGTAAAAGAGAGAACAAGGTGGTTTTTTTGACTGAGCTTAAGTAATTTGGGAGAAAAGGAAACAAGACCTTGGAAAACAAAGATAGCCTATAATGAGATGAAATTTTATGAACATCTGGCAGTCTCAGGGAAGGCAAACCTTCCGAACTGGGAACCAAATATGGAGGCATTTAGGGCCAGCCGATGATGTTTTTTTTACTCCTGCTCCATTAAGATCAAAACAGTTACAGATTGGAAATCATTAATTGACTTACTATTATTTTTAATGATAAAGTTTGCAAACTTGTTTGTTTTAAAATGTTGTTTCATTTGGTTGATTTGTTCTAAGCCTGAGATATCCTAAGGTTTAACAACAACACCGTGTTGTCAGTTTTATATCCATAATGAATTTTTGCATGTTAATAAAATAACAGTGGTTCAGCTTCCAGAAACCTCAGAGGCAAATATTTTATTACATCATGAAATTAATTTTTATTGCCCTTCTGTTCTGTGAAGCAGAAACACAAAGCATATGAAAAAAAAATCAACCAAAGTGGCCTTTTCAGCAGCTTTGCAGCCAGAATTTCTTTGTTAATCTCCAAGGTGATATCCTCTTCAGATTGATGATCAAAGCTGAAGGGGTAATGACACATTGTACCGACTGAGCCTATTGAAAAACTGTCCCTGGTAAGGAAGCATTAACCATTATGGGACCTCACAGACCATCTTGCTGACTTGCTCAGAATCACAATGGAGTTTCTGCCTCACAAGCTAGCCGGAGATGTAGATGTTAGCACCTGCTTTTGTGTCTGGTCACAGCGAGAGCTGACCGGATACTGCACCTACTTGTTGGAATAGTGGAGTTGGAGCCCTGCTGTAACACCTGCTGCAGTTTTGTGATCTGACAGCTGCAGTGTAAATGCTGAATTATTTGATTAAAATGAACTGCTTGTGGTTTATCCTCCCTGTTTGCAGGAGGACAGGAGGTGCCAGTCACAGAAATACAGCCACAGGCACCAGGACTGTGCTGGCATTTCAGAGTCAGGGAATGCTGTAGCTCTTAGGGACATTTAACAGCTGTAGCCAAGATGCAGCATGGACAGAAAGGTCAGACAACCAGCTGGATGATGCCAGCAGGTGATGTCCGGCGGCCGTGGCAGACTGGGAGCTGCCACGCTCCCAGATGTGGGCATGTGCTCCCAGGTGAACTGGCCATTTGGGTAGATATGTGCCCCTTCTTATAGAGCCATTTGCCACAGACTGTGGCTCGACAGGCAAAAGAGAGCATGTGTTTGCAGCATATGAACAATTAAAAATCTCCGGATGCAAATGGGAGCTCTGTGAGTCCTGCGCTGCGCACTTGGCGCTTTGTGTGTGCTCACACGTGTCCTGTCAATGTTTGTTTAATGCTTCAGTGGCACTCACTTTTTCACTCTTAGTTTGTATTTTAATGTGCAGGCACTTGCTGAAGTGTATCCACTTAGCGAACATCTGGCCTTGCTGGGTTTTTAAACTGAACACACATTTTAACAACATCTGACTTCTCAGTCAGTACTAAGAAAATTGATAAATCAAATAACCTTTCCTTTCCTCCCGTGCAAGGCCAGCTGCTCCTTCTTCCCTAGCAGACCCTATTCTGTGTGTCCCACCTGGACCTGGGAGTTGGAGAAGTTGGTCCCAGCGAGCACCTTGCTTTACAGAAGAGCACATGGTGCTTCATAAAACCTGCAGGAGCCCTGAAGCTCACTTATGGCCTTTGGAATTATGAGCTTCTAAGGTCAACTGATTGAACATGGGAAGCCTGACTCTTCTTCAATAGAAGAAGGTACTTTTATTTGCTCAGCACACCTTCAAAGGCTCACCTCAAATTAGGGATTTAATTAAGGATTTAAATTAAATGAAGATCTAATCAGCACAGTTAAGCATTACCAGACAAGTAACAGGGTTGAGGCAATTTGCTTTGGTGGGTTAGTATTTGGACCAGTTAATGGAGAATAAAGTGGAATTAATGAGCAAACACAAGACCCAGTGAAAGTCAATCAGGGAGCCTTCATTAGACAATCAAAGTCTCCCTCTCTTTGCTTGGTGTAATGTACCACCCCCTGGCCTTCAGCTCTTTCTTTACAGATTCCTAAAGGATTAAATAACTGAAACTTTCACAGTCTTGTGTTCGCCATCATGAGTTTATGTGCCAGAGATGTCCTTGATATACTCCGTCTTCACACACTAAGATGGGGTAAGCGATATAAGAGTAAATGTCTGCATCCTAAGCCAGTGCTGCCAACAGCAACTCCCAGCTACCCAGAATGGTTCAGCATGCCCATTTCCAGGTCTGTTTTGTTTTTTTCCAAGCTCGGGGTTTCCTCTCAAAGAACTCTGGAGGAGGACTTGCCTCTTCTCACTCCAGCATCACTGCCCAGCTGGGGGTACCAGACCTTGGGTCCTTGCCATACAAATGGGGACATTCGGATTTTGAACTCCAACACCTGCACAGCCCAGTTTCAAACTCTGCTTCCTGGGAATGCTGATGTCTGCAGCCTGGAACCATTGCTTTTACAAGGCTTTCTGCTGATAAAAGCCTGTCATATGAATATGCAAGACAGCAAGTACCAAGAGAGGTTGCTGGCCAAATTCATTAAATTCTGTGAGTGACTGTGTCTGGGAACATTCTGGCAGAGCTCATCCAGCTCTCCAGCTCATTAATCCTTCTAGCACAGGCATTAGATATGGGGTTAGGGAGGTGCTGATGATTGGTTTTATCACTGTTTAACAGTTATATGAACTTTGGCAATGTTACACCGATCTAAGGAATCATCACATGCAGTTTAAGCGACCCAGCTGAAGGGCTTCTGTTGGGAACATGATCTGGCTACCTCCCCTGAAACAGGGAAGACATCTAGCTTTCCCTTCTGCTAGAGATGCTCTCTTTCCTCCTCTCCTGTGTTGCTGGAGAGGACCCTGAGAACCAGTCTCCTCACTCAGGAGCCCCTGTCCCATACCTGCAATAACCTGAGAAGATTCTGGGCCAAACCAAACATTATCAGCTGTATTGTCTCTATCTAAAGTGTACTTTAAAAGAAGGATGAAGGAATGAAAATCCTGGTCACCTGCAGCCCAGGATGGCTACCGTGGATGGATGATGTAGGAGTCTTTATAAACATGGTACGGAACAGTTCTTGGAGGAGTCTGGAGTGGACTGAACTCTGGGCAAGTGACAGGCTCTGCAAACAGGAATCACTTGCCCTGGTAAGGTGCATTAACTGGTTTTACAGACATCTCCAGGAGGTGAGAGTTTTTTGAGTGTAAGCCAGACATTTGCAGTTCACCTGTATGAAGGCCTTTTCAGCATCAGCAAGGGAGATGAGAAAGATACCTTTGATTCACATACAAGATAAAGAGGGTGAATGAGGATCTGCAGCAGGAAGGCATGCATATGTAAATAAGTGAGCAGAACAAACAGACCTCTGGGTACTAGAGGTCTGTGCAACTCTTGAGAATTTTATCCTTACCATTTTCACAAGTGGGTCACACAAAGTTGCTGAGGAGGTCAGCTTTCAGCTTGATATAACTCGATATAATTGATTCTAATGGGTTTCTTAGGTCATAAAAGGTGATTTCCTTTAGGTCTTCATCCTAAAGGCAATATTTCCAAAACTCTGACTAAGTAAAAAATGCATACTGAAGTGATTTCTAATACTCAGGACTGTAATGCGACTGCTCTCAATAATTTTTACAAAATGACAATGAACAAGCACTCCAATTCCCTCTACTTCTTTTCCCCAGTATAGCAAAGTAGGGGTACATAGCATTATAGCTATGCAGTATCAAAAAGAGAAGCATAGGAAGGCTAGAAGTTTCCAGAGTATGCATTTCTTCAGTATATATATCTAAAGGAAACTGTCCGCAAGGGGGTATCTCTGCTGACAGCTCAGGCTAGCCCCAACCCTACTTTTACAATGCAAGCATAGTCATGCAAAAACCTTTTCTTAGCCCAAGGTGCAGGGTTGACAGGGAGGTTGACACCCTCTCCAGGTGCACTGTATGGCCTACCTGATGAACTACTGTCTGCCAAGGGCTTGTGTGGGAACGGGGAGGGGCATGGATAAGACCATCTGCTGCAGTATCCTGCACTGTCAGTGTCCTGCTTGTAACTCTCCCAAGGCCAGTGTGGACCCTTTGGGTGAGTGTGAGATGCTCAAAGGGTAATCCTTCCTTCCTCTTCAATCAAAGGGAAAACGCAAATTAACATGGAGAACAAGTTAAGGAGAGCTGTCAGCCCTCAGAGACCAGGACCTCTGTAGGGGAAGAGGGATGCTGTTGGGGTTGTAAGGCCAATGGGATAAGGACAAGGCCTCTGTAACATCTATTACCACTTTGAAGGACAGATGAGTTAGTGCCCCAAGGAGGGACATCCCTGATGCAAGCTCAGATGATCATCAGGATCATACTCTTGAGAGGCTCTGGACGCTGTATTGCATCAAGGAGCAGAGTTGAAGACCAGCCTGGCAAGGAAACAGCATCCTACAAGCACCAAGCGTTTACCTCAGCATGACCAACCTCTGAGTTTAATCAATGTCATGCAGCAGTCCTCTCAAAGTATCAAGGGATTAGTTTAAAAGCCACGAGGTGTTTTCCAAAGAGGTTATGACATTTATTATACGCTATCTCTCTGTCCATTAGGCTGATCCAAAGGTGTTAAAAGAGAGGAGTGAATGTAAAAATAGTACTTGGTTCACAGGCTGCACAGCAATGCAGCTCTGTCTATGCTTCCTTTGGAGCTAACAGTGCCCTCCCGTAGTGCTCAGCACCTCCCTGGAAGCAGCAGTGCTGCCCATCTCCTCAGTCTGCTCCATGATACACACTACACCGTATTGCATTACAGAGACCCATTTCACAGTAACACCCCCCGAAGTCACAGCAGCCTTGCAGAAGTTCCCATGTGGTTTCAGCCTGTCTCTGATGGCCCTCTCCATGCCCTACCAAAAACACACAAGGAGACCACAGCCCATACTCGCTAGCCCTCCCTCCATCATCTCCTCACTGCTGAGCTTTGCTTGTTGTGTGTGTTCATGCAGCTGTTACTGCTCCCATGGGCTTCTGCCACCAGCTTTTCCACCATCCCTTTTTCTTCTTCTCCACCATCCCTTTTGCTTCTCCTATTCCAAGAAACAGAGATTTCCCCTCTAATTTTGCTCTATGAGTATATGCTGTGGAGTGTTAACTGAATAGAACTCTGATCTTTTCCTTTTATGGAAGTCCTTAGACCCAGGGCAATATTCCTGTGAATCTTTCTTTCTCTGGAGCATGCAAACCTGTGAACACAAAAGTACATACTTGGGGATGCACATTGTTTCCTGCTAAAGGAAAGGAGTGGCAATGCAGAGTGGGGGTGCTGAGTGTAAGGGGACAGAAGTGACAGCTTCACCTCCCAAAACAGCAAGAGCTTTACAGCAAGTCTTCTCCTGTCTTCCCACAGGCATCTCACATCCCACAGCGGGAGGTACCCCACGGGGAAGAGCCACGTGGTGAGGAAAAGACATGTCTATCCAGAGTGGAGAGTTGATGTTTCCAACAATGCTGCCTTGTTGGGATGTGGTAGTCTCCAAGGGGGAAGCGGAGATTAACCATGAATAGCAATGCCACGTGCTCCCAGGGCAATTTTTCCAGGTCATTTAATGCAAATAAACAACACCCACAGCAAAGTAAAAGGCAGCTTATATCCTTGCCACAGCTATGAAGGCAGTAGATTTAGGAATCAGTTTGCTTCCAGAGCTGCTAAAGATTTGGAGAAATTAACTACAGTAGGTTGATGTGAAGATTTATGGGTGGATCAAGGAGATATGAAAATGAAAGAGTCAACAATATCAGAGCATGACATGAGATAGTGAAGTATTTTATTTCCATTTCTTTCAGCATTATCTCTTGGTTAGCAGGAAATAATCTGAGCAGGGAGACTGCATAGCAGAGGTACAGAAAATAGATGTGATCATTTTCCACAGACACAATGAGCACCACACTAGATATTTTATAACTTGCTAGTGTTTTATGTCATTTCTTCAGACATCTGCGCATTAGAGTGACTGAGAACTGCAAATGATGTATAGTTAAGATATCCCCCTATAATTAAGCTGAAATAATGCTGGATTATTCTAGCATAATTATAGGGGGCTATTTTAACTATTAGCTCATTAAAAAGCTATGATGAAAATATCATTCTGAAAGAGACTAAAAAATCAGAGTATATGAACAAAATGTCAGTGGTCCTCTGCTGCGACCAGATGGAGAGGTATAACTATATTCAATTTATCAGTCAATATATTTAATTATAGCCAGGCTTGGATGGAGTCTACAATGGCCTTTTATTATATTTAGTGTTTGCAGATGGATGTGGTGATTCAAAAATGCTTATGAAGGGAATGTGGTACCTATGCAAAAGGGTAGACTTTAGCTGAATTTGTCCGGGTTTCAGATGAAGCCCTGACACATGTTTCTCTCTCAATGGCAGCTATTCTTTCGCTCACCTTGCACTTAAGGTGTGGCACTCAGGGTAACAGAATCTGATGTTGCAAGGCTATGAAGCGATATTTCGGTCTCATGACGAGCTGGCCCCAAAAATCCTGGTAGCAGTTGTAGCTGTCACAAGCCCTGCCAGAACACAAGGCACTCATCTGTGTCTAATCTGCTTGGGGTCAGCCTTGGTCAAGTGTTATGGAGCAGCAATGCTTGGGTAACAAAAGGGAAGCAGTTTTTTTGGCTTAGTCTGATCTCTGACAAAGGGCATCCTAGAAAGGGAGCTGCCTGCCCTCATGTGCTCTCTGCCAGAGGACAGAAAGTTAGTCTCCATCTTGTTATCTCCCTCTCTGCCCTGAAGGACCCCAAGGGGGCCAGGGGATCCTGAGCAGCTGGAGGGAGGAGTTCTTGCCCTGCTCCCCACACTGCTTTGAACCCTTTGAACCCCAGCTTGGCTGTGCTAAACAGAAATAAACTGTCCTGGGACAAAACCCTGATCCTGCTGTGCCTAGACCTGTGTATAGGGTGGGATACACTGGGGCACAGTTTAACTAACTATTGAAACTTCATGTTTTGGGCTTTCTGAGACCTCCATGTGCATGTAAGGATCAGTCCCTGGCCTGTCATTAGGGCATCATTTTACAAGGGTCAGATTTTCCCTCCCAGTTCTGCCACTGCTGCTGCCTACCTCAAAGTGTTTTGCTTCGCAAATATGGTTGGGTGTGCCTGCTCTGTCCAAAGAGGCATCTCATCTCTGGCATCTGACAGCAAGCAGCAGGGTGAAATAATAGAGCAGAGGCTAAATAAGAAAAATTACTTCTTGCCCTCAAGCATTATGGCAACAAATGGTGAAGAACATGCCCTCAGGGAACAGCGAAATGAATGAGATGAATGCCTAATGTCCAATAACTACATGTCGAATCAAAGAGCAGACTCTTAAAGCATGAAGTTGGCAAGGGCTGGTGAATGCAAGAAGTAGAGAGTCAGCAGGGAAATTTATTGTTGCACAGGATGGCACCGTATGTAAATCTTTCTGGAGAGCTCTTTATGGTTGCTGTTAGCTTTTGAAGAGGCAGGTAAAGAGTGTAAGACTTTCTTTTATAGGAAAATAATGAAGGAGGAAAACCAACAAAAAACAGGGATGGCAGCTCAGGTGACACTGAGGTCCTACCCAAGTCTGTGGTCTAGGACTCAGCTTCAAGGGCTGGAGACAAAGAAAGGGTGATTTTCCAATGGAGAAAAAGGGAGATGAGGACTGTGAGCGGGAATGGAACTGGCGGCAGCTGTATATTGTAATTTCTTTTTCTCCCTTCAGCTTTCCCCGTAATTGCCTGCTCAGCTCAGGAACAGCAGAGTGAGGCAATATGGACAAGGAGACCCAAGAAGGGGCCAGGGCCGTAGCACAGACTATTTTTATACTTGACTGAAGGACTCACAGATAGATGTGATTGGGAAAGGATGTTCCAGATTTTCACCCAAGGAGATGTCTTTCTTTATTTTAATTTGACTAAAGGCTGGTTAAAAACTAAGAATGTGAACATGTGCCCAGATGACCTGTCAGAAAGCATTTGTATGTGCATGTTGGACATGAGCAACTGGAAGTGGTGCACATGTAGCATCCTGTTGCCTTGTGCTAAATCTGGCAGTGCAATGCTGCACCTGAGACTGCAGAACACTGTGAGTGAGTAATGTGGTTACATGAGTGAGAGGGTGATGTGGTAACTTGCATTAAGGTCTGGAAAGAGCCTCAGAGGATGTTCCTGCCTCAACCCCCGGAAAGCACTGCTCTGTGCTGCTCGTGGCCTTGGCTCTGGGAAGATGTTTCATAGGAAAGTGGGTTTGGGCACCTGGAGGGACTGCCATGGATGAGATCGGCACCCAGCGCCTCGGGAGCCACTGGGTGGCGTATGAACGCTTGCATACATAAAGGAGCACAATCCCTGGAAAAAAGCGTAAGACAGAAATAAACAGTTAGTTAATTATGTGGGCCCTCTGAAGTGGGGCGAGAGCAGGTGAAACCAACCCGATGTGCATTAGGAAAGTGGTTATATGTCATGCTTCCTTTAACAAATAAAAGTCCAGATGATCAAGTATCCAGGAGTAAAGTTCAGAGGCTGTAAAAGCAATTAGCTAATGAAAAATCACAGCACAGCCTCACCTTCGCCATGCAGGGCAGGAACGGGGGACTACAGGGGTAACAATAACTACAAAGCACCTCGGTAAAACATCTGTCCAAAATCATTCCAGGTGCTTAAATACCTGCTGGCAAAGGTCAGGAGTTTCTCTTGTTTGTCTCTTACTTATCTGAGCCCTGGTCATGTCATGGCTACAATTATTTGAGCTGTGCAGTCCCCCGGGGTGCTGATGTTGCAGGAGCACTGTGAGTCCCCAGGCACAGCCCTGCTCAGCTCCGCAGTTCACGGCTTTCCTTTCCTGTAGGAACAGCCTCTCCCAGGACATTGCCTTTGCTCACAGGGGCTGAGGACAGCTGTCTCCCCAGCAGTTGGCTTCACGAGCTGGCTAAAGCCAGGAGGGAGTTTTCAGCAGGAGTCAGGAGACAGTAATATTTCACTCAGCACCCTCTGGACTCCTCACATTTTCCTCCCCTCTCTGGTTTGTCCCTGCCTGATCTGTAACTCTTACTTCATTTCATGGGCTCCTTTCCCTCTGATTGCTTAATGTGATTAAGAAAATATTCATAATGTTTCTATTCCAATTTTGCTTATTGCCTGTAATTCCCTCTGCAGGAAAGCAAGCTCTCCCAGCCTCGTGCAGCTGTACCTGTGAATACTGCAGCAGAGAGATGCTCAGAGGAGTTACTTGGTCCTAGGAGGGAAAGGCCACAGAGCGATGGAGAATAGGAGACACTCCAAGTTGCAATCAGTGTCTTGAGACACATTTTATCTCCTTTTACCAAGTGTCAATATGACTGAACAAGAAACCCATTTTGAGGATATTTCTTCTATATGATGCTGGGGTTGGAACAAGAAAGGGGGGTAGCAGCACTAAGATAAATGATACCATTTTCAGCTAATTCAGAAAAGTGTTTTTTCTGAATGTAGCAGCATAGCTATGAACAGTCTTCATCATCTCTAAGAGTGGAGGGAACCAGTCCTCTGCAGTTAGTCCATCTCCCAGCAAACCATGGCTGGGGTGTCCTGCCTGGCTGTGGGAGGTTCACGTCCCCCCTCCATGACTCAGTGCCCCTCTGTGAGAGGCAGATTATCCCCGCAAGGGCTGAAGTCCTTAATGCCTGACTTGTGACAGTTTGTGCTACATGAAGGGCAGTGCTCTGTGACTTTTGTGTCTTCAGAGAGCAGTAGGTTGATGCTGTGGCTGCTTTTCAAAGGGATTCCTGGGAAGGGGCCAAGTTACTGGGAAATAGCTGCCCTTCCAGAGCAGTGGCCTAAATTGTGAGCCCTGATGGAAGAGCAGTGGTCTGGCTGTGAGGAAAAGGCCTCTCATCTTTGGGAAAAGGGCTAGGAGGGCATCTGCAATGTTGTTGCCTTCTCTCAGAGGCACAAAGGTGCTGTCTTCCCTATTCTGCAGATGGGAAGCTGAGGCAGAGAACAAAGCTTAACTGATTTTCATACATTGCAGAGGAAGTACTTGGTGGAAAAGAAACCGAGGCCTGTGTCTGAGGTTAATGCCCTCACTATCTCCTCTTCACTGCAGGGTCTCATGAAGACTCCAGCAGATTTGGGGAAAGTCACTTTATCTGGATCAAGCTCAGGAAGGTTCATGATGGATTTTGAGTAATAAATGACAGCAAAATAGGAAAGGAGAAAGCAAAGCCTGGTCCCTGAGCCCATGAACAGAGAGACATTTACACACATCCTTATCTGTGAAGGTTTCCTTCATATGTAGCATTGATGCAAACTCTTTCCTCTGAAAAGCACCCAAAGCGCCAGCTGGCTCCAGCAGACTGCAGGAGGCACACGAGTGAAGTCTAATGAAAGCCCAGGCACAGCATCCCAAAAGTGACAGTTGCTCCAGTCTCAAGTAGGATTGTGAGCTGCTGATTCCTCCCGAGTTAGCAGAGGGCAGTGTGATTTCAGAGATTTTCTATGGCATTGGGGTGTCACTGTTTAGCTAAACATCCCCTCCAATTGATTGCAGGTGGCCTGGGGTTGTAGGGTTGATCATGCTGTATGATCTTGAGCCAGCCACAGAAGAAAAGAAAAGATCACTACATCTTACTTTTTTTCCTTCTTTTTTCTTTATTCCTTATAGGATAATAGACTTCTCCCTCCACAATTTTGTTATTCACATGAGACCCTGCAGTCCAGGACACTCTGTCCTTCAACACAAAATGTTAAAATAAGCAGAAATAATGATACAAGTCAGAGAATATTACAGTTAATCAGCAGGACTGCCTGCTTGGCCTCCCTCTGCACTGCCCAAGAAAGTGCCGATAAAACTAGATAGATATGTGACTTGATGCCGGTGCCTGAATACATTAGTCCATTTTAATCTTTTTATTTTGCAATAATTAAGGCATCAACTGTGCCCTTTCTGTCTGAGGGAAAGTTTATAATTCTTGGAAGAACCTGGATAAGAAAAATGGGTTTTATCGGTGTCTTTTCAGATTAAACTTTGGCACAACATTGCTTAGGAATCCAGTGCCCCCAGAGGATGCATTCCCACCTAGTGCCAGCCCTGGACTTCCAGCACCTCCCAGATGGGTTTGTGGGAGAGCAGGGCTGGCCTGGCTATGGTGCTCACACAAAATGGGATCCTCTCTTCCTTTGCACCTCTCATGAGCACATGGCGTTGTTTTCATCTGGCATTTGAATGCCTTTTCCCTCCCATTCTGGGGGGAATGCAAGCCTCCTGAATGTGGCTTCAGGAAGAGATGCTCTCCAAAGGTCTTGGGGACCAGGAATGGGCATCATTTTAGATGAACTAGTGGGAAATCTGAGGGGCTTCATGTGCACCCTTAATGGCTCTGAGCTGGGCAGCATTTAAGTTTACCTGCATTTCTGCACTGCCGTACAGCATTAGCCCTCCACCTTTGAAGTCTGAGATATGCAGCTCTAGGACTGTAAAAGGAGATGATGGTGACACCAGAGTTTCTATTTGCATGTATCACGAAACATGCAGCACAGCCTCCTATTTAAATAGCAAACTTTTGCCAAAGCACGAATGCCTCCTACGAGACTGGAGGTGCCCTCAGCTTGCACTGAAGTGACTCGCAGCTGAGGGCACTTGCCACCTCCTGGAAGGTGCTGAGCAGTGGGTAGCATGGCACTGGGGAAACTGGGCTGGGGCAGCAGAGGTGGAGCCGGTCCATGCAGGGTGTTTTAAGTGCTGCATGCTGGAAGTATGGTATAGCACCTGTTTCACGAGGTCTGGCTGAGATGAATGCTATTACTCCCCTGCTTTCATGAGTACTAAATGCACCCACACAGTGTGAAAGTTGCATCTCACTGATCAAAGTCAGCTGTGTTGCTTTTGCATCCACTTTGCTATTATTCACACTTCACAGCTGGATCAACGTGTGACACATTGCAGTCCTTCATTTTTCTTGCTGTGGATTACAAGCATTTTTAATGTTTACCTGCTTGGAGAAATAGCACATTTTACCTAGTGATAAATCTACTTTTTATTTATTCCCAAGACCAGTTTAGATTACTAATGCAAGATGATGAATGAATTCATGATTTGATGGATCAAAGTAGAGCCATATATTTTGGGTGTTGGGTACATAACCAGTCAATACATCAAAGTTGTTGTATTTATTTTATTTTAACATTTCTTGATTTAAAAAAAAAATAAAATGCTGCTCCTGTATAAACTTCCTAACAAAGGAGACTGCCAATGGGCCTGACAACGTTTCCTTGGTAACATTTCTTTGCTTTTACCCCAGTGATTGATATCCAAGGATAGCCATTTGCTTTCTGCAGAAGAGCAGAAGAATATGGCTCAATGATTCTCTTCCTGGCCCCTGAAAGCAGAGAGAGGAGAAGCAATCCATTACAGCTGATGTGGCTTTACTCATTATTAAAAAAAAAAAAAAAAAAAAAAAGACCCCACAACAATAACAACCAAGGGAAAAAGCGGAGACAAATGGCACTTAGAACCTGATCCAAAATACTCACTGTACTTGACAGAAAATCTCTGACTTCACAGGGCTTCAGACTGGATTCCTGATGTGTGTTTAAGACTGACCTTAATCTGAATACATTTCTCTGCTGAGGTCTTTGCCTTCCTTGATTAAAAACCTTTTGTGCAAACAGTGTTTCTTTTTCTGTTTGTGCTGCCAGCCCCACCATTCATGGGGAGTCCTCAATACCACCTACCCTGAGAAACAGGCAGCCATGGAAGGCTGCTTATTTGATTTTGCAGTAAGATATCCTCAAATTTAATACAGGGGAGGAAAAGTGCATGTGCAAGCCCAGTCAGAACTAGTTAAAAAGGGAGTTCAGGTGTGTGACGGAGACAGGCTGGACAAGTCACCCTTTACAGATGAAAGCCCCTGTATTTCTTACTCTTGCCCATTGACCTCCCCACTCTTTTCCAGCAACTTTGCAAACGTCCTCACTGTTTTATTTGCAGAAATACCCCAACAGTGCTGCTCATGCCAAAGCCCTTTGCAGTCACACAAGTGGCAACACTTGTGCAGAGATTGTGACCTCTAACAAAGGCGCCTGTCTGCCAGTGGTCCAGAGGTGCTGCCAGCTTCAGTCAATAAGACCTCTTCATGAAACACCAAAATGAGCATGAAATTAGTCCCAAAGACCCAGAAGACAGTTTTCTCTCTGCAGGCATGCTCATGGTGCTCCACTGTGGCTTGGGCTGAGCAGATGAAGACAACTTTGTGTGACTTTTCAGCTTCTCAGCACAATCCAAGGATCTGGAGGGAGACCTGGGAGGGCAGTGGTGCTCAGGAGCAGCAATGTCTTGGCCCCATTTATTTCTCCTTGGCCATATTTGTTTCTCCTTGGCCATGCCCCCAACACAGTCCTGTTTGTGGGGGGCTGGAATCTGGCATGCTGGCTCTGTGCTATTTGTCCCATCCTCAAGTTTCTCTTCCCTGCTAAGGATTTTCCCCCTTTCCCTTTTTTAGGGTTCGAAATGAATGAAGTTGTAGTTCTGCCAGCTTCAGCAGGGCAGCAGCAATGTGCTTATTCCACAGGGTTATGAGAAGAAATGGATATGGTTGTCTGGACACCTCAGAAATCATTACAGCCAAGAAAAAAGAGGGAGATTCGTGTAAGAATATGTTTGGGTTTTGGATGGTTGGATACATGTGAGGTTCATCCCTCCTTTCTTTCTTGCAATTTTTCCATTATGCTTCTATACCCCAATTTCAGCTTACTCCAAGCTTCCCCCAACAACCACATGCCTCCTTCTGCTCATGTCTCCTAAACCTTTCACAGTACATACAGCCCTTCTCTATCTTTTCTTTGTCTCTGCTATAAGACCTCTCCCTCCTTTGTGGCTCCCCGAATGTCACCATCGACCCCTTGGTTGACAGCAGGAGAGAAGCAGGGGCTGGTGTGACCAGCTAATGGCTTTCCCCTCAGCCCAGATGGCAACATGGGGGATGTGGCCTCTTGCTGCTTTCAAGGCTGCTGCCGTCTGAGGTGTGTGTGGCGGCTGAGAGGCTGAGGGAGGACTGATGGACAGGTGAAGGACAAGCAGTGGGATCACAGCATGCTTCTCTTCTGTCAGGGAAGGGGCTAAATCGATGAACACACAACAAATCAATGCTGTTGGGTTTTTTTTTTGTTTTTGTAATTTAATCTTTTCCATTAGGATGCTCACCAATGGTCCATTAATAGCTCATTCAACTGCCAGTGCTGGGTGGTACCCAAGGCCTGAGGAAATGCAAAATTTACAAAGAAAGGATAGTAATTGATCCAGCAAGTTATATAGTCATATGATACAAGGGGGAGATTTTATTTTTGTAAGCCGAGTACCTTATTTCCTGAAGTCTGAGATACATTCACACTCTGCAGAAGCATTATATTACTTATAAAATTATCCAGTCCTTTTTATAATCCAGCATCAGTACAGCCCGTCCCAAATAACTCTTTTAAAGATGCACTCCACAGGCATACTGTGTACCTAATTATTTCTCTTTGTTTTTCTCCACTATTTGTTTCATCTAGTGTCTCCCTCTTTCCAGTGATGAATTGTCTGTACTTGCAGACATAAATAAAGCTGATTAGTCCTTTAAAGACACCCTCCATGTCCCAGCTTCAGCACTCCTGTTGCTGTTTCTCTCTCCTAAATAAGATACAATTCAGTGGATGGTTTTTGAGGGTTTTGGGTACAAGACTGTGCCCAGGGAGGAAAGGAGGGAGGATCTGTGGATCCCCTTCCTCCCTTGTTTGTGCAGGAGAGAGGCAGATGAGGAGCCCCACATTATAGTGGGTAAGGAAGAGCCAGGATGCCAGGGGTTTGAGCATGAATTCCCACTTCAGGGAGAGGAATTGCTTTCTCTTCAGACAGAGCATATCTTTTCCTGGGATCTCTGGAGAGGATGGCTTGGTGGGCTAAGCTGGGACATGCTGCTGGGCAGCCAGCCTGGTCCTGCCCACTGACACCCGGCATCCTGCCTGGCACCAGGGAGAGAAATATCACTAGGGTTACAGACATGAGCCTGGGGGTTATGTCCTTTCCCGTTCCCTGAAGGGATCACTGAGCACCCTAGCAGCAGAGGCTGAATCTCCAAAGTGGGGGTTTGTAGCAAACAAAAATATGACAACTCCCAAACTAGTGAAGCCTAGACCCCTGGGGAAGGCAAAATAAAAAGAAATATGGTGGAAATCACCCCCACTCCCCAGCCATTCCTGGCCAGTCAATTCTTCCCAGCATGCCTGCTGTGAGGCCAGTAATTTTCAGGAGACTCATGGGTCTCTCCTTTACAGGTGAAACCTCCATCTACCATCCTCTCTGAGATCCTCCCATGCTCTGCACCCTCCACAGGACTCAGTCCCTGGTGTCACTGCCAGTTCCTACTGCCAGTTGTCTGCCATGCGTCTGGTCTCACCTCTCACACCAGAAGAACAGACTGATCAGCCTCCTGCTGTGTCACCCAGCTGCCCCTTTCAGCATAAGAGCATAACATACAAGCAGTCAAGTGCAGACAAATGCATTGCAAAAGATACATCACCCACTGCAGACAGTGTCAATCTGCTTACAGCACCAAAACGAAACTTTGTCCATGTGCAACAGAAAAACAGGAGGTTGCTGAAAACCTTCAGACTCTGCAGACCCAGGCAAACATCCTTGCATCATCTGGTCCACGCTTTAGAGCTTTACCTGATCTCATACAGATGGGAGTCACCTAGAAAAATTAGCCTCTGGGAGCAAAGTACCATCTTCAGAGAACATGCTGAGTAGCACGGACTTACTCCAAGCCCAGCTAGAACTGGTGTGGTTTTGTCCCATGGGTTTATAAATTACTGCTACCCCTAGTTTTTAGGGGAATGGTCAGCCACTCTCCTGAGGCAACGCTTTCTTCAGTGACCTGGTCCCAAACGTTGCAAGGCAGAGAAGATCCACCTCAGAAAAGGCAATATCCCAGGAAGGAGACTCCTCATTGCATTTGGACTATTTCTCAGGGCTTTGCTGACCTGGAATGTGAGAGCAGGACTTTCTGTCTTAAGCAGAAGGTCAGACTGGTTGTTCTTTCTAGTTTAAGCAGAAGGTCAGACTGGCTGTTCAGAGAGAGGAAACCAAAGTCATGCAGTCCCTATTCATATTTGGGGAAAAGGATGTGTGCTCTGAGCCTTGTGTGAATAACCTGAATTAGTGAAATAAGTATTCTACAAATCATCTCCTTCCTTGCAGCTCTGTTTTCCTCCCAACAATGGAAAGGAGAAACTGTAACCATGCTGATATGATAAGCAGGGGGGTGAAGGAAAAGCAAGGTCAGATGTACTCTTATGCTGTCTTCCTGTAGACGTAACACTCCTCACTTCTCTAAAAGCCAAGGAAGGAGGTAGATACTTTAAAGAGCTGTATTAGCTGTGTCAGATCCTTGTCCCTTCTACCTGGATGCACATGGCATGTAACTAAGGAAACTAAACACACTGCAAATGCTTTGGTTTGAAATGTCTCTGCTCTGAGCCGGTTGAAACACAGGACTTCTATTCCACAAGAAATCCTGACATTTGCAAAAGTTTGGTTCAATAGAAAAAAGTGAGTCATTTTCCCCCTGAAAAGGAAAATCTGTGGGGAGGGAAGAAAAGGGGAAAAAATGCTTGGAAAAATCAAACCATTCCTATTCTTTTTATTTTTCCATCAATGCAGAACAGAGGAACAACTGCCTCTGTCTCCTGAGGATCCCCCCAGCCATGAGCAGAGCGGATTCAAATCCCAGTGAGCTTCTGCCTGCGCCAGAGCTCCTGTGGCTTTGGGCTTCCCATGGCAGAGCTCAGCCAGCTGGGGCTGAGGGAGACTGTCCTCACAGTAGCATCACCTCGAGCTGATGGGGAGCCAACCCTGCTGTAGCCAACCTGATTCTGCTGCCCAATTTCAGTTTTCTCTCTCTCCCTCTCAGCTTTTAGGCAAAAGTTTATTTTGCCAGAAAATTCCTCACTAGCCTTTCTTGACACGTTACACAGTCACATCCATGACTGCTACTTTAAAAAAATATTATTTATCTGAAGGGAGGAAATAAATCCCATCGATGCAAACCATGACATGGCTGTGTTGGAGTCCTGAGCCTCAATCCTCATTTTCTGAAAAGAGCCGTGGTGATGGCACTCCTGTATGCTGAAAGGGATTGCACTGAGATGCTGGAAAAAACAACCTGTTAAGATGACTGGCTCACTGCTCTGCCCGAAATGGCAACATTTGAACACACAATACGCTCAAAGATGATTAAGCCAGGGAAGTGTAATGATATGTGAAACCAATTTTTATTGATACCAGACTGAAACGCACAGTCTCGTACAAGGAAGAAAAATCTTTGTGCTCCAAGTAATGGGGATCAAAGCCTTAATGATCATTACACTACTAAAACTGTACACTAATACCACAGCAGGTCATGGGGGTCAGAGTAAATGCTTCTTTCTTTGTATTACATGCTTTTATGTCTTCATTTACTCCACCAATTCTCTCATTATTTTCTCCTCATCTGCTATTCACAGGCGTGATTTCTTTGGCTGACATTCCCCTCCTCTCTCACTAAGAAACAATCGATATTACATCATCTGCCTCGCTGCAATGCCTCATACGCCACGAGATACATTGGAGCAGGTTCCTCTGGGACTTGTTTTCCAGCCCCGCTCCATCTGAATCAGTAAGGAAAGGAGTCTGCTATGCAAAGCCTCGCGGTGTGGCTGGAGCACAGCTTGGGCAGCACAGTGGCTGCTGCTTCAACCTCGTTGCCTGCCTGCGAGAAATCCATATGCTGCCGTTTGCTATTGTAGCCTGCCTTAATAAGCCATTAGTGAGGAAAATAATGTAACAAATTAATTGAACCCACCCATGAATTAAAAATGGTGATGAAGTTACTGATGATTTGCCCCCAAGGCAACAAAGCAGAATCTTTATTTGTCAACCAGAAAAGAATAAATCTGATGAACATCTATTAGTCCTTTCAGCCTAAGTATAAGAGCAGCAAAACCTGCCCATCTCCACTCAGTAAATACATATCATTGGAGCAGCATGACCGTTCTCACAGCTCAGTCCTCTTGGCTGTGTCACCATAAATTGCTGGGTGATTAAAGCCAGCTCATTTCCTACAGTGCTGTTTGGCTTTGAGGTGTTATCTTCTGCTCTTTCACGTGCAGCTGTCTTGTAACAGGATCATGTGAAACAGGGACCTTGTATCATTTCAAAACATATTGTCAGCTGGTTCAGGAGGGAAAACTTCACATTTTTTTTTCTTACCATTTTATTTCCTGATTCAATACTGCCTGCCTTCCCTTGCTCTATCTAGACAGCATTTTCTATTCCTGGGCTGTCTGCAAAGGAAAGCTATCTAACTCTGAAATTTAATAAAAGCCTCTTAAGTGATTTGGGAGTGTGTAGGAGAAAGAGAGATCTTTAAAAGCAAACATTACTGCTAGGGTGTATGTGTAGCTTAATAGGATTTTCTTCATTGAAGAGAATCTGAGCTCTTAATAAGAACCTTCTGTGAATCTGATTTCTTAATAAGACAGTCTGAGATTAAGGAAGAATGAGAATATTTTGTTTATTTAGGGCTACATCTAAACATGTTTTGCTTGTTTTCAGTGAAGGGTGTGTTGAAAGACACGCCACATCCTCATAACATTAAATTGGGATTGCAATTTTTTTCAGTAATTTATTTCTGAACACCATTTCCCCATCCTCTCTGCTGTTTTGTCCATAATTTTGCTTTTACCTTTACCCAGTCTCTCTTCCCAAATTCTTTCACCCTTCTCCCCACCCCCACCCCCCCTTCCCTTTTTTTTTTTTTAAATTCTCTCAGCCTAGGCTGCTTCTTTCTGCAGGATGATTGAGAGGAGTGTGAAAATGAATTGCACAAGTCTTACTCACAGTTTCCTCTGTTTGCCCTGCATTACTGGGACAGACCAAAGCTGTACAGATGAAAAAAGCTCACAATCTACTCTGAGTGAGTTCCTGTTTAGGATCCTTTAGTGCCATACATGGTTTTTTTTCCTAAAACAGGATGCTTTAAACTAGCAGCCCCTGTAAAAGATAAGCAATGTAATTATAGCAACAAGATAAAAGCAGAAACAGCTCTCAGACAAAACCTCTGATGATTAGATCAGAAGTGATGTGAAAGGACACCCACTGAGGAAAAAGGAACTCGGCAGTGATAACATGAGGCACTACCACACAGACCTTGGAACATCATTCCCTTTTTTTTTTTTTTTTTTTAATAAAAAGCCCAGAAGCTCATATGAAAAGGGCTCATGGCTCTGCGTGGCAGGTGTTTCTTCCCCTTTTTAGGTCCTCTTTGCATCCAGGTCTGATCATGTTCTGATATCATGTAGATGAAGTGTAAGAGAATAGTGAAAAATGCCACATTTTAAAATACAATTACAACAGCATGTCAAAACTAGAGAGAATTTCAAGGAACATCAGAAGGGTCTTGACACAGCGAGATAGCTGGACAACATTATGGCAACCAAAATAGAGTGTAAAATCTCTAGAAGGCAATTCAGAATGGAAGAAATAATTGACTGTAGTCACTGAAGAAAGAATTATTAGCATCATCAGTGGAAGTGAAATGAAAGTGGCTGGTGAGTGGTGGCCCAAAAAGTAGATGGAGAATTGCTAAATGATAGATGGAAAGTGTTATTGGGTAATGCTGACACTATGATGTAAATAAATGGTGTGATTGGCCTTTAGATGCTGCCCATGTACATGGCCTTTGCAAATAATATAGCAGCAAACAAAAAGAAGTTCAACAAGGCTGGAGGAAAGGAAGGGGCATGGACATATTTCCAAATAGACAGAACATAAAAATCACTCATCAGGGAGTGAAGATAACAATGAGAGAAAAGAGAGGAGGCATAGTACAGCTCTTATTTATTTGTCCTCAAGTCTATATACTTTAAGAGGGAGCACTCCAAGAAGTTAAAACCAAGTTGAAAAACACCATTAGTCCATCACACAGTTCATCTTGAGAATCCATTTACCTTGTGGATATCCCAGAATTTACTTGCTGAGAGCCATGTGGCCCATGTACTAATCTCAGTAACGCAGTTGCTTGTGCAGGGATTTTCAGTTGCCACCTCACCTCTCTGACAACAACCATCCCAGTCGTGTGTCACTGCAGGCCAGGGCACAGCACTTGTCCTGTTGCAATGCTGGTCTGGGTCCTGGATCTCCCAATGCCTCTGAGGTGGTTCGGGTGCAGGTGACACCACTGAGATCACATTGTATGGCCACCGAGTCCTCTGGCTGAATGAATGCAGCAAGCTGAATACCTCTCCAGCAACTGTCAGCATTATCACAGGGGTGGTAAATTTTGTAGCTCATTTTTTTATGATATACATAAGCCCATGGCACAATCTGCCAGCAGGGACAAGCCAGGCTGCAATCTCCTGAGATCAGAATGTTTGCAGAAGGCAGTAAGGTGGAGACACACAATTCTCTGGTGTTTGGTGAAGCTCCAGCACTGGATGTTTCTTCTTAGCACTCAAATAAGGGCCTTTTAGGTGCCGCTTTTTCTCAACCTACATTTCAAGATGTGCAACCACATATGCAAAGGAGTTTTTATTCAGAAGCAAAAGGGAAAGGGAAAAGAAGAAAGAAAAGAAAAAAAAAGAAAAGAAAAAAGAGAAGAAGAGAAGAGAAGAGAAGAGAAGAGAAGAGAAGAGAAGAGAAGAGAAGAGAAGAGAAGAGAAGAGAAGA
>JAWWEU010000111.1:80086496-80111629 GCA_035583155.1 Acropternis orthonyx | reverse complement strand
CCGGTGGATGGGGGAGCAGGGGCACCGGCCCTCGGCAGGCGGGACAGCAGGCAGGAAGTGGAGGCAGACGGGACCCCACCTGGTCGGCAACGGCTCCAATGGACTGGGCTGGTGCGTGCGGGGGGCCGTGCCCGCTCCGGCAGCAGGGCACAGGTGGTCAGCGGTGATGGGCTGGGGCGACCGCTGGCGTCCGGGCACCGGGAGGGGGAGGGAAAATGTCCGACTGCAGCGGCAGGCCAGGGATGGGGCTCGGCTCCCAGGACGGGGCGTCCCAACAGCAACGAGGCAGCAAGAAGGAGAGGACTGACCGGCATGTCTCGACGCCCCCGGATCCACAGGAAAACTGCAGAGAGCCGCTCCGACGCAGCGGGGCACCTCCGGAGACTGCAGACCTTGGCTCCGAACACAGCGCAGATGAAACCGCGTGTGTGTGTGGAACCGATCCAAAACCGAAAGTAAAAAAAAACGTTCCCCTCCTTCCTCCCTCCCCCGGAAGCTCCCCCCGCCTCTCCGCTCCAGGCTTCACTCCCAGTCCAGGCGGGTGAGGGAAAGAGAAAATTCTCCAACCTTAAACCCATAACATTCCCTCACAAGGAAGTTGTAGACTGCAATGAGGTCTCCCTTCAGTCTCCTCCAAACTGAACAAACGAAGTGTCTTCAGCTGCTCCTCTTAAGTCTTCCCTTCCAGACCCTTCACCATCCTGTTGCCCTCTTTTAGACACTTTCTAAGAGCTTAATGGTTTTTTTTAATATTGTGGTGCCCCCAACTGCTGATCTCCTGCCTCTCATTCCCCAGTCTATACACACAATCAAGGTTGTCCCATCCCAGCTGCAGAATCCAGCACTTGCCCTTGTTAAACTTTATATGGTTGGTGATTGTCCAGTCCTCTGATTTGTCGAGGTCTCTCCTTAGGGCCTCTCTGCCCTCAAAGCAGTTGACAGATCCTCCCAATTTAGTGTCATTGGCAAACTTAGTATTCTTTTGAGTCCTGCATCCAGGTTGTTAATGAAGATGTTGAAGAGAACTGGGCTGGGGATGGAGCCCTGCAGAACCCCATTAGTGACCAGTCACCAGCCTGATGTTCCCTCACTCACTGTAACTCTTTGTGCTCAAACTGTGAGCCAGTTGCTCGCCCACTGCGTAACATGGTTATTCAATGGCATGCTGGACATTTTCTCCAGCAGGATACTGTGTGGGACAGTATCAAAAGCTTTTCTGAAGTCCAGAAAGATTACTTCTACTGTGTAGAATGAAATCAGGTTTGACAAGAGGAACTTTCCCCACATGAAGCTGTGCTGGCTGTGACTGATGACTGTGTAGTCCTCCAGCTGTTTTTCAATACCTCCCAGAATAATATTTTCCATGATTTTACCAGGCACTGAGGTGAGAATGAAAGACCTGTAGTTTCCTGGGTCCTCCTTCTTGCCCTTCTTAAAAACTGGGACAACACTTGCCATCTTCCAGTCAGCTGGGACCTCTCTGGATTCCCACAACTGCTCAAAAATCAAGAGATGTTTTATAATGACATCAGCCAACTCTTTGAGGATTCTGGGATGAATCCCATCAGGCCCCATAAATGTGTATGGATCCAGATGGACAGCACATCCTGCACAGTTTCAGGGTTGACTGCAATTTGGTCATTCCCACAGTCATGGTCCTCCAGCTCAGGGCACTGACATCCCCTTGGTCCATCATCCATGTTGAAGACAGAGGCAAAGAAAGTGTTAAACACCTCTGCCTTGTCCCTATTTGTAAGGTGACCATCCTCATTCTGTAATGGGTCAATGATATTTCTATACATCCTATTGCCATTAATATATCTAGAAAAACATTTTTTTGTCCACACAATTCTGGCCGCCTAACTTCTGTGCTAGAAATCTTTTCTCCCCTCTGAGACAGGTGCAAGCTTGTGGCTCCAGGATGCATGGGGGGAATTCTGTGAGGCAGAGAGTGGGGCTAGAAGCAGTAGCAGCTCCATCTTCTCTGGGCAGCCACAGCAGCAGCAGCAGCAGCAACAGCAACGCTGCATGCAAGGTTTGCACAAAGCATGCCATGATATATTCAGTGCAACGGCAGCAAGAGGACTCTGTACCTGCAATCCAGATGTTGAAGTGAAACCAAAATCCTGCATTTCCCAGAGCCTTACAGCAGCCCTGCATTGCCAGGCGCTGTGCACAGTACATTGGTTCATAGCAGCTCTAAGTAGCCCTGATGTTCAACAACCTTTTCCACAAAGTGTAATTACTTTCTGTCCCCAACAGCCTTTTCTGCAAAGTGTAATTGCTTTCCGTCCCCTCTGTCCCGTGAGGGTTGGCAGCATGGTTGTAGCATTTAAAGTACAAAGCTGCGCCTGGCCTGCAAACAGAGGGCCAAATGCAGTCCTGGGGTACTCAGGGAAAACTGTGTCAATTTTAATGAGACACCACGGTTAGATTCAGTCGTGGGACTCTCTGACAGGCAAACTGCAGAGAGCCCATTTAGTCCTGCTCTGTTGTAGGGTCTCAGGAGTCACTACTGCATGAGGAAAACATGCCTTCATCAGTAGATGAAGGCTGAGAGGGTCTTATTTTCAAGATATAGTTCAGCTGATTGGATTTGTCTGTAAGCCAGATACAAGAAGGATGAGAGAGAATTCGTGAGAGAAAATGAGATGCAATTCACCGGTAGATTGTTAAAACGGAGACTTAACTTTTATGTGAGTGTTCATTCCAGGAGCTGAATTATTGGAGCTAGTATTTTCCTAATCACCACTATTCTCTATGTACTTTCTTTCAGAGCCTTGCATTCCCTTGAAAACTGATGCTGGCTCACGAATATGCAATTACTTGTTTCCTCCTTGTTTTCCTCCTGCCTGGAGGAAGGAAAGGAGGAAGGTACCCCAAGGATGCCTTTTCACTTCTGGAAAATGATAGCTTACAAATGCAAATGAATTTTTTTTTTTGTTTGGTTGGGGTTTTTTTTTGTTGGTTTGGTTTGGTTTTTTGTTTGTTTTATCCTTCAGGATACTCTGGGTAGAAAATACTTTAAAAGCAACCTAGTACAGGCTTGCCTGCAGAGGTTAAGAGTGAGATGTGTATAGGTTGCTGCAAGCGTTTTTTAGCAGAAGTCAGTGATTCATCAGGTCTCAGGAGAAGACCGTCCTATCTGGAGGATGTCCCTGACAGTACACTGAGAGAGACCAACATGGCTTACTGGAAGAGTGGGATGGAGAATTAAAAGGTGATGAAGAAGCTCTGAAGGGTAGCTCATGGTATTGGCATCAAATGACTGGCCAGTCAGCAGTGAGAGGGCATAGGGTAAGTGTTAACAGAGGCTAATGGCCAGATCCCTGGGACTGCATGGGGGCCCCATGTCATGCTTTCTGGCTCACAGGGGCACAGCAATGGGGGCATACCCGACTTTCATGTGGCAGGTCAAGGGAGAGGAGCATCATCGCTCCTTGTCAGGAGAAAGGCTACATGGGCACTAGTTGTTCTCCAATGTCTTGCAAAGCACTTTGTCCTAGGAGTTATTATTTTCCTCCAGTGGATGCTTTTATTTGCCTTTTTTTTTTTTTGCAAAGCCAGCTAGTTGATGTGTGGGAAGAATATTTTCTTTTATTTGCAGGAGCTGGTATAGTTGGAGGTTTGACTCCAACTTACTTTGGCAGTCCAATAACAAGATATTAAAGCTGTTATGTTTGTTATGTTAACGAGCTGTGGTGTTTGTTTTAGTTTAAGGCTTACATTTTCTATAGTTCAGCATGAAGCTCACTGTACTTTATGAAAAATTTAAAAAAGCCATCAGCTCTCAGTGCTCTGTTTATGTATTTCTTCTTCAATCCTTTATTAAAGTGTTATTAGAAAATAGGAAGTTGCATAAAAGAACTTGAATCTTTATTGTAAATGTGCTGAATGGGATTACCAACTCAATGAACCTTTAAAGTACATTTACTGACCTGTTTATCTTTCGGAAATTTATGTATGCTTTATTTGCAAGCTTAATTTAAATTCCATACCAACACTGTTATCTGTAAATACAAAGGGCATAAAGTCTCCCTTTAAGAGAGAGAGAGTAATAGATGGAATTGCATGAAATGGTAGCAGATGTTATTTTTGTTAAAGAAATTGATTTAAATAAGTTGCATAGAAACCTGCAGAAAGAATTGGGGAACTGAGCCTCTGCTCCTTCTAGAAGAATATTTCTGGCAACTGTGTTCTGAAAACATGACCTATTATAAAATAATTGAAAACTCCAGTTTCTGTACTAAGGGGACCATTTTTAAATACAATTGATTTGCTGGTGATATACCTAACAGATTGAAGAACAGTTGAAAGCAAAGTCATTTTCCCAACCTCAAGAGAGTCCTGCCCGAATCTCACAGGCCATTTGCCATCAGATGACTTTCAAGAATTTTTAAATCTATCTTTGACATTGCAAGGGAAACATATGACTGCTCCAAGCACTCAGCCATAGCTTTATCAGCAGGCTGAAGATTGCATTTCCAGAGAAGAACTTTTCCCATTGAACAACGAAAATATCTTTCAATGTCACCTGCACAGATATATCTTGTGGTGGGTTCACCAAGATGTCACCTCTGCTCAGGTGGATATTCATTAGGTTTCAATTTTCCTATGCCTGTCTGATCTCAAACTGCAATGGTTGCTTTTTCTTTTCATGCCTGAAATGTGTTTTCACAATATTGAGTGCAACCTGGAAGAGTGGCGGCTCTTTGTGCAGTCAGCTCTTTCCTCTCCCTTCACATGGGTCCCAAGATTCTCAAATATGACTGCACCTTAAAGACCAATTAGTGCAACAAGATATAAAGAAATTAAACATATGGTTTCTGGGTTGTATAAGAGGGGAGCAAGTCAAAACAATGCAGATATAGGTTGGTATTTTTTTTTCATTTCTATCATAATTTAATCTGACATCCAACCTGATAGGAAGGAAAAATGCAGGAGAGTTGTGTCATTGAGGAAAAGCAGACAGAGAAGCAGTTCTCTCTGTTCCCAAGAGATCTAACAACCCATCTATGCACCACAAGGGAAAAGATCCCATCATCCTGCTCCCTGCTAGTGGACTGCTTCGGATCTGTACCTCAGCTCTCACTGTCTGGCACATCTCTGTTTATTCACTTTAAAAGTCTCCTCACCCTAAGCACAAGCAAAGTACACTCCAGGAATATCCTCTCTCTCACTGCTACACCAGACTGATGAGAAATTCAGCCCTTCTTCGCTAAGATCGCTTTTCCATCCTTTTATCATTACAGGCAGATTCAGTCGGTAAGCTCAGCTGTGTCAGCTTAGCGGTCCCTTCTTAACATCAGCACTTGTCAGGGAAATAGAAACTGCATATTTCCTGGTGCTCGCTACAGGAGAGAATCCTCTGGTAGCCCACCGAAGCCCCTCAGAGGAGTCTCAAGCTAGGCCACAACAACTGCCCTCCCTATAGGCAGAAAACAGTGGCACAGAACTCAGTCCTACAGTGGGAGGATGTACCAAAGCTCCTCAATTCCCAGTATTTAAAAAAAACCTCACAACAAAATGGACCCAAATAGCCTATTCCCTGCAATGAAAAGCATGTGCAGTGGGACAGACCCTCAATTGCACTTCAATAGAGCTCTGTTGACCTCAGGGAAAGCCTGTTTCAGAGCCTGGTTTAGAGTTCCTTGGGAGGCAGTCCTGAAGGTCAAAGGAATCCAGAACATTTTTCAAGCAGGAAATCTTACAGGCACAGGGGCAGGCTGCCCCGGTATGCCAAAAGATGAGTTAGTGGGGAAGAAGCCTGGCCTGGCTGAACAGATGGCTTTTGCTGGAACTGAGGAGAAAAAGAAGAGTTTATGGCCTTTGGAAAAAGAAACAGCAACACAGGAGGACCACAAGGATGTCATGAGGTTATGTAGGGTGAGAATTAGCAGGGCCAAAGCCAAGCTAGAACTTAGTCTGTCTACTGCCATAAAAGACAATAAAAAATGTTTGTATAACTAAATTGGAAGCAAGATGAAGGCTAGGCAGAATCTCCATCCTTTATTGGACCTAGTGGGGTCATTGTGGCAAAAGATGAGGAAAAGGCTGAGGTACTTGATGCCTTCTTTGCCCAAGTCTTTAGTAATAAGATGAGTTGTTCTCTGGGTACCCAGCCCCTGAGCTGGGAGATGGACGGGGTGCAGGATGAAGCACCTATAATCCAAGGAAAATTGGTCAGAGACCTGATACACCACTTAGATATACACCATGGGGCTGGATGGGATCCACCCAACGGTACTGAGAAACCTGGTAGAAGAGTTCACCAAGCCACTTTCCATCATTTGCTGACAGCATTGACTAACGGGAGAGGTCCCACCTGATGAGGGACCTCTAACAACTCTAACATGTTGTGATTGTTCCCCTGTACTCAACAAAAATGAGGACATACCTTGAATATCGTGTTCAGTTTTGGGCCCCTCAATTCAGGAAGGACATTGAGATGCTGGAGCATGTCCAGAGAAGGGCAACAGAGCTGATGAATGGTCCTGTGTGGAGCTGCTGGTGAAGCTGGGTGTGTTTAGCCTGGAGATAAGAAGGCTCAGGGGGGACCTTATCACTCTCTTCAACTACCAGAAAGGAGAGTGTAGCCAGGTGGGTGTTGGTTTCTTCTCCCAAATAACAAGCAATACAGCAAGAGGAAATGGCTTCAAGATGCAATAGTGGATTTTTAAGTTGGATATTAGGGGGGGGAAAAATCTTCATTGAAAGGGTTTTCAAGCACTGGAACAGGCTGCTCAGAGAAGTTGTGAAGCCCCCATCTCTGGATGTATTTCAAAGATGTGAAGTTGTGGCACTTAGGGACATCATGTACTTGGCAGTGCTGGGTTAATGGTTAGACTCCATGATCTTAGAGGTCTTTTCCAACCTAAATGATTGTGTGAAGCTTCTTAGATATGGCACTTCAATTTTTTTAAAGGTACGCTTCTTACTATGTATGAAGGTAGACTTTAGCACTATAAATCACTCCGTAAAAGCCTATAAGGAAAATTCAATTTGCTTCAGTAAATCAGGCCAACAGTTCTGTGGTTGTGTGCAATGTAAGCACATGTGTTTAACACGACTGAGATGAGTCCTAATTCAGAAGATAGCAAAAGGTCCCTGTGGCCTGCAGGGGAAGAGGGATTATCCATGCAGCCTGTTGCAGAGCTAAGTGTGACAGTTTCCATTCCCCATGTCTGCTCGGGCTTCCCTGACCCAGTGTAGCCCCACCAGGTTCTACCTGCCACCCTTCTGAGACCTGAGCTTAACGTGCAAGTGGCAGAGGAACCGCAAAAGCTTGTTTTACAGCAAATGCTAATTTTGCCACAGCTGTATCAGCCATTGTTCTAGAGTTAGTGCATGTTCCCCTGGCTTAGGAACTGAGATAAAGCACAACTGGAGAAATTCACAGAATAAAAACATCTAATGAGAGCATTAAATGCAAAAATGGGGAGTCCCCTCCTGATAGTACTCCCTGGGCATCTCCTATCAGCCTCTGTCAAGAGACCATAAAGCATCAGTGTTCTTTTTCCACCCCAACACCCATGTGTGCACACACGTAGGCGTGTCCAGCTTCCTAGCCCTGAGACTGATCAGCGTAGTCCTCTGGTAAACCTAAGGGTGAGGGAGACACATGGGGCAAAGGATGGCTGCCTGAACTTGTGCCCTTTGCAGCCTGAGATGTCTCCAGATGTCATTGAGGGGAAGTGGTAGGTACCCAACACCTCAGCAGAGTGGTGTTAGCAGAGGTGGGAGGGAGGGAGGGAGGGATGATGACTGAGGAGGTCCTGGAGTTGGAGCTGAAGTGAAGGGGTTGTTCTCCATCTTCTCTAGGTATGGAAAGGGCTGTTGGTACCTCCAGTGTCCTAGAGATAAGCAAGACAACAGGGATTACTACTTTAGCAGTGGTCTTCCATGAAGACCTACCTCTCCTCAGCTTTCTGGCTATGGCTCTTTGACACGCTTGGGAAAATTGCTCCTAGGGGCAAGATGGCCAGTCATTGCTGCTCTACATGGGAGGTGAGGAGTGAGTTTCTCCTCTGGAGATAAAAACATGGGAGAAACAACCCAGTGGAACCATGGCAGGAAGGTGCTGCCTCTACTGTCTCTACCAATGGACTTTCCTACAAGGAGTGGGGAAGGATTTCTCATTCCTACCTCTGAGATGTGTAAATCATCATGAGCTTGGTATAGGGGGAAAGCAGCCAAAAACGTGCAATCAAACATCCCATCCTTCTTGTCTCAGCTGCTCAGGAAAAGAGGACTACAAGGAGCGTCACTTAGGTCCCATTAAGGGCACAGCTGGCAGGAAATATCTTGTCAACCCTGATGATCTGAAAGTGCAATGGATCAGCTCGGGACACTTCAGGCCTTTGGAGCATGTAAAGCACTTGCCTGACTCAGTTTATTGCATAGTGGCAGCAGTTGCATTCAAAGGGGTAAGAGGTTAGAATGCAGTTTCTGGTTTAAAGAAGTGATATACTTAACAACTCTGTCCAAAAATATGTGGGGTAGCACGAAATTGTGAATTGCCATTTATTTTTCCAACATAGATTGAACATTGTCCATCAAAATAGCTTTGCAGTTTAGCAGAGATTTAAAAGTGCTTTATTTTATATGATAATAAAGATACATTTTTAGCATCTTGTCACATATTCAGAGGAGATAGCCTCAACCTTGACTTTCTTTCCAGCAACACCTCCTTCCCTAATGGCATATTCTCTTTGTTCACATTTTAAAACTGGAGTGCTTAGCAGCAGTCAGAGACCAGCAGAAGCAGCCTCAGTCATAAGGAGAAAGCAATAAACAGGCTCAAGGATTTGGATAGAGAGAAAGAGACCAAGGGAAAGAAAAATCTTTTAGTATAATTGAAAATAGGTTTACTGCTTTCTTCTCCTTGCTATTGCATTTCAGAAAGAACATTTTCAGAACCATTTCTCATGGTATTTTTCAGCCTTCTGGCTAGGCTGGGACTCAGCCTCAAGGCAGTCTTGGAGGCGATATATACCTCATGCGATACAAGTTAATTTGTGTTGTTCTCTGCTTCCCAAAGCTTAGGTGTGTTTAATGGGAAGGAAAGCAGTATTCCCAGACAAATTCAGATGCCCAGTATCTGATTTTCATAAGCTTGTCAGTCCCTCAAAGGCACAGCTCAAAAGACCTCCTCCAGCAAAGCCTGGCTTTAAAAATCTAAGTGTTCCCAGTGACTTCAGCAAAAGTCCCACAAGATTCATCTGTGACTTCAGTGACTTGTGGGATTAAAGCCTTCACATGCTTACTGTGTTACAGACTTCAATGCCACCATATGCTCTTGAAAAATAAAAATTACACTCTTTTCAAGCAGAGACATGGCAAATAAGTATCTGGCCAGACCTGTTACGGAGGAACACAATGCTCTCAAAGTCAATGGTGCTACACAGTCTCGTCAGACTTTTCCAGATGCACAGGCTTTTCTGCACATCCACAACAATGAATTAATTCTTAGCTCTAAAAATGTAATGTTCTTACCAAAAAAGAAAAGGAAAAAAAAAAAAAAAAGAGAAGAGGTCTCAGGGTTTTGGACAGTCTGGCTAAGCTTGCACGGCTGGTGGGCTACAAGACTGTGGTGGTCACACCCTGTGGTGGTCACACCCTGTGGCTCTGCTGCATGTTCCCTGGGTGGTCAGACCAGAGCTGGCTTGGTGCCAGAGGGAGAGCGCAGCATAGAAATTATGGCAACCTAATCTGTATCTGCTTGGAAATATGTGAAAGGGTTGCCTAAACTGAGCTCTTGACTTGTTGCCTGCCACAGGCTTCACCTGCTCCTACAGGCAGAGCTGGGCAGGCTGACCAGAGGAGGCAGCAACCCATGGAGCAATACCCACCACCAGCCCATATCCCTTGGAGCACGAGCAGGAGCCCCACTATACTTGTTTCCCTGCAGCCCCTGTTCCAGCCTGACCTTTGCTTCTTCTTCCCCTAGGAGGCCTGGTCTGCTAGTCCCTAGGAGGAGATGGTGTTGGTGTCATCAAAAGGTGTGTGAGACAGGGAAAGTAGTGCCTTTGTGCATATCCAGCTACCTGACATCTCAAATTCCTTTCAGCACCTCTTCACTACAATGGTCCCCCTGAAACACTCTGCAAACATTCGCCTTTGCCTTTTCCACAGCCTCTCTGACCTTCTTTTGTCCCAGGCATCATGACTCAGAGTCCACTGAGTCTATCTTAGGTCTCCTACTCCCCTTCCCACTATTCCCAGTCTTCCCTGTTTCATTTTAGCAGTGGCATCAAATATTTTTCTTACTCTGTGAAGAATTGTCTGGTTCAGGCAAAATCAGTTATTTGCACTGCCTGAGAAGAAATACTTTGCAAATAGTTAATTCTTCCTGATTTTCAACCCAGATGATTCTGCACTGAGTTTAGGCCTCAGTGTTCAATGTAGTCCTCAGTCAAAGGCAATTTCTGCTCCAGACTGGAAAGTGAAAATTCAGTACAGCCTCCATGTGAACCTATAAATCATCCCAGGTTTAGAGAGGAGCTTTATGGAGCACTCAATCCACTGTACTGCTGAGCTAGAAAAATGTATAATTTTACAGCACTTTCAAGCAAGATGAGTTTCATCTGTTTTGCCTGTGAATCTCTTACACAGCTTCAGCAGTAACACAAAGTCCTGAACTGGTGAAAGCTGTTGCTGAAGGAATGGCCTTATGCCAGTTTGTACCATCTGAGATGAGCTCTGTCCAGTATATATAATAGCAATTATAGTGCGGGGTGCGCTGTACATCTGACAAACTGAGCTGTGGCATAATCAATAAACTTAATTACATATCACAGCCTGCCCACAGAGTATACAATTTTAATTCAATTATAACTACCAAAAAATGATACATAGCAGAGCAGATGTATTTATCACTGAGGTCTAAATCAGCTGTACATGTCAAGGCTGACACTTAAAAATGAAGACATTTATAGTTTCTGGAGCCTAAAGAAACTCACATAAAAAAGCACATTCTTTTCTTTACAGAAATAACTAAAAATTATGTGTCACTGATGGAGGATTTGCTGCCCAGAAAATGAGTCCAGAACTGCAATAGGCAGCACACTGCCTCCCCAGAGCCCTGAGCATAAAAATCAGAGAGGGGAGGAATCACAGAATCATCTCCAATGAAGCAGCCAACAGACTCGTCTCTGCCTCCACTGTCCTGGTGTCCAGGATGCAGCAAATAGGAAGATGCCTCCTAACCCAGCAGGGCCAGAAACAGTTCCCAGCCTGCCTAGCACAATATTAAAACCAAGAAGCCTTGGCCACAGCTGTACCAGGTGCAAAAACTTTCCACATTTGTTCTCATCTGAGAGTTTCTGGGTTTCATCTTTAGGGGTCTTATTAATTCTGTACATCTGTCCCTGCAGGTAAGGGGCAACAGGGACAGGTAACAACTGTCCCAGTTTTTAATGCTCATGTAGTCTTTACTGTGAGGTGTGATTCAGTTCCTCCCTTTTTCTCTCCCTGTCATTCTCTCACCAACAGCAGGAATAGCTCTTGCTATCTCCCTGGATGTGGGTTAGGTACTCTTGCTCCAAATATGTCTTTCCTATGACAAATACACTAGGATGTTGCATCCTGAGGAGTTAAAAATGACTAGTTGGCAAGAAGCAATAAGCTAATATCAGAAAAACTAATCAGGACCAGCAGCTAAGGGATTTGTTGCACAGTTTAAAACCAATGGGGTGTCCTGGTCACCCAGGCAAATTCTTAAGTATTGTAGCCACCATGTCCCATAATCATATTCACAGATGTATTCATGACCTGTTCATACTCTTTTGTTCTTGTGCAAGTGCTGTCCTTCAGCACAACAGCTGTTTTGCTTCCCTTGTGTCTACCCCAGTATGTTTATAGACAGCAATCATATCCTTTGTTTTGCCAGCTTTAATAAGGCAAGCTCCTCCTCCTTTTTCTACATGAGGCTGCCTGTTTCCTGTAACATGTTCCTGGTTCTGTTTCAGGTGGTTTTGTCTTTTATGGGTGTGGGATATCAGGTTGGCATGGACTGATTGAGGTCTTACTGCTGCCTTCTCCACCAGCATGGATCTTTCTCTTGTGCTAATTACCTGGTGTCTGAACTGCTTTGACTGGTTTTTTGCAACAGAACTAGTGGTTACAGTCACTGTTAAGTCTAGTTTGATAGAAATCAGCCCATGCTGCATCTCCAGTCACTTTCCGTCCCAACCCCTGCTTAGGTCCTTCCAAAAGCTGTTTCTCTGAGATTTAGTCTTGCAAGGATTAGCTAATCCCCAAATTAAAAATGTCACCTTGCTTCTTTCCTCACCCTTAGGCAAAGCCTATTTTAAAATCCAGTTGGGATCTCTGGCATGGAATTGGATATTATTTGCTGGTCTCAGTTGCTGCTGTCTTGTGCTAGTGATTGTAATGCTGGATGTGCAGGAACCTGCAGCCACCCTGGAAGGAGCCGTGGCTGCCCCACAGCAGTGGGAATCCAGCAGGGCTCTCCAGCTGGCATTGTCTTTTGCTCCTAGTGTCTTAAAGCCAATTTTCACGCATGTTCTACTCCCATAGGCTTGGTAGGGTTCATGCAACCCTGTTTCTCTGTGTGTCTCTGTGGAGTACAGACTTTTCTGTGTGTCAGATGTATCTCAATTTTTCCTGCTCCCACTCCTAAAATGGCTGTGGGAACAGAGGAAGTTCAGCAGCTGTTTCAGCTGGAGACTCTGAGGAATGAGTGTAGGGCTTCTGAGAAACTCTGTCCACCATGCCAGGAGCTGGGACAGACAGAGGGCCCCAGAGTAAACAAAGCCAAAGGAGGCTTGTTCCCTACAATCTCCGTCTCTCCAGGACAGAGGTGCCAAACACCTGCCCTGTTGGCTCACTGTGTAAGGTGGTTTATGTGTCTTTATAAATTCACCTTCATCCAGGAAAAAGATTGCACTCCTGCTATGTGTCTGCTGTAGGTGAGGCTATCAAGGCAGTTTGTGGAATTAAAACAAACCACTAGGGAAACATATAATCTTCTCCTTTTCCGTTTGGTTAGTTTTGAGATGTAAACAGGCGTGAAAGCTACAGATTGTCTTGGCTTCACTCAGGTGAAGCCCTCAGCAGCACTAGACATCATGGCTGATGTAAGCAAACAGCATACCTTTCTGTCCCATGCAAATCCTCTGCTTCTGCAAAATCTGAACTGCCATTAAAAAAGAAAAAAGAATTTACAGCCTTTTTGATTACAAATTAACCCCCAAATGTGAGCAGAACATAACTGATGCTGTGCAGGCTTCCTGCTGCTCCTGGAAGCCTGGAACAATGGCTTGGAGATCTGTGGAATCTGCTGCCCTCCTTAATGCACCAGCAGGGCTTGCAGGAACGCTCAGCCAAAAACCTGAGCCTGCCCGCATCATAGTTTCACATTATCAGAAGGGGTGTGGATTGAAGTGGAGCCAGAGTCCTATGGCAGAGAGGGAGCCCTTGTAGGGAAGGGATGGCAGAGGGAAGAATGAGAGTTGGGGTAGATGTCTGGAGGACTGGCATTGCCATCTCCTCTCTTGCCTGGCTCCCTTAGGGCTGTCTGTCTGGAGGGAGTCGCCTGTGCAGTTACCCTTGGTCACTGGAGGGGACATAGTGCTAACAATTAGTTACTATGTGGTTGCTTGGTCACTCTGCCTGTCTCTGCTTTGCCATTGCTCTGACACCAGCAGGTTATGGTTGCACCTCCAAGGTGAGAACAAAGACTGATACTTATGGAATACTCTGCAGACATGGATCCAAAGAAACAATCTCAAAGTGCACCTGGTGGCTCAGACTCGGGGTCTTCTCCAATTCTTTGTTACTGAGAACAAATATGCTGGATACAGGCTAAGATCTGGAGACAGTCATGGTCCTTTTCAGATACTCTAGGAAGAGGTAAAAACTGAGCAAAGAGGGAAACCCAGAGAAGCATTCTACATTGCCATTTCTTTCATTTATTCATCCTTCACCTGTGGCAAGTAGCAAGGAAGGGGATGAAATCCAGGGGATGA
Source organism: Acropternis orthonyx (assembly GCA_035583155.1). NCBI lineage: Eukaryota > Metazoa > Chordata > Aves > Passeriformes > Rhinocryptidae > Acropternis > Acropternis orthonyx. The sequence goes on along the minus strand of JAWWEU010000111.1, from coordinate 80,097,638 downwards.
CCTCACTGATGCCAGATGAAGCATGTGTGTGTGAAAGTCCTTCCCTGCACCACATGCTGTCCCAAGAGAGGTACGAGGAAATGAAATGAAAGGGGCAAGAGGTACTTTGAGCAATCTGTAGGAACTGGAGGAAAGTTGGGAACAGGGATGTGATTATTTTTATATTTAGAAAGATTTTGTGTTTGGACAATAGCAGGAAGATTTTTAAACAGAGGATAAAATAAGGTGGCAAGTGACAGTCTAGGAAATGCCTTTTGCTCAGAAGGATTTTGGATAGCAGGTTATATGGCAGAGGGTCTGGAGATATAAAAGACCAGTGGTGTGGAGCCTGGGATGGCTACTCTGAAATACTCTTAAACCAGGAGTGGCTGGAGAGGTCTCTAAACAGACTTTGGGCAGGAAGATTCAAAATGTGTCCAACTGCAGAAAAATAAATGTGTTGGATGTGTGATGGGGGAGAGAAGAGTCAGATTTACCCAGAGGCTCTCAGTCTGGTAGCAGATGAAATGGCTGGGAGACATTAGCCAGTTTTAAAAGAAATTACATGACGAGACATGCAAATAAAACTAACCTGGCACTTCTGCTCTCAGATACAATGATATATTTATGGTGACTACAGTGGATGAGCAATGAATGTTGTTTTTATATTTCATCTCTTGACATCTATTCTGATTTGCAAATGATAGACCAATACTCTACAGATTAGAGGATTATATGACTTTCAGCAGCAAAAGAAAAATGTGAGGGGTTTTTTTTGTGCTTGAGATGGAAGCAAAGTCATCAACACTGAAGATCTGGCATCAGGACTCTAGTTTATTTTCAGGTGAATATTGAGAATTCTGGACAAACTCAGCGCAGTCCATCACATTCAGATCTTTTCATGTTAGACTTTGCAGGATTCATGGCACTGATGGAATAGAGGAGAATACAGGAATTATTAATGTCAGCAGTATTATATGGTGCTTGGTACCTACCTTCTGGGAATAACATTGCTGACACACAGTACAGTTTTATTTATTTTTCACTACTCAATCTGTTTCCAAATTGTATGAATCCCACTTGCTAAGGCTGAGATGTGAGACAGGATGATCCAGGGAGTGACAGGGGAGGAATCTGTGTGCAATATTCTGTATATGTGCCTCACTGTGATGTCCTCTGTGAGTCCTCGTCCCAGGTGGGACTAGCATATGCTGCTTTGTTTGATATATCTGCATCATGTCCCAGAAGGATATGCATCATTTGGAAATCCCCTGAGGGTCCCAAGGCCAGCTTTACCTCTGCCTCTGCCTCTGCATGGCCATTACCTAATTACTAGTCACTAGCTCTCCTTTTACTTTTCCATAAAACTACTCTTAATTACATTTTGAGCATCACAGCTGTGCTGTGGGGCTAAGGTTGATGATATTGAAAATATACACTGCAATCATATGACATAAACAACTCATGGGTGTGCCATGGGTCTAGTTAGGGTTAGGACACAGGACCACAGCATCGGACTTTCAGCAGAAAAGTCCCTGCTCCTGGGTGACACCTACAGTCCCAAGAGCATGGGGTGAAGGAACTGGGGACAAGTAGAACTCCCCATGAAGGAATGTAAGACAGGAACTGGGGGACAGAGCAGAAGGGGGAGCTGTCATCCTTCCTAGTCCTTCTGATAAATCAGTGCCAAATACCCAACTCCTTCACAAGCCCGCTGTGGTGATCAGGGTTTGTGCAGTTCCTGGAGAACTAAATGTTCCAGGTAAGTGCTATTATTAGGTGTCCTGCGAGCAGAGTAGCAGAACAAGCAAGCAGCCAGTTTTGTAACATATGGGTACTGAATTTAAAAAGTCAGGAAGGACAGAAATGAGAGAGATTGGGAAAAGGAGACGCTCTTTCTGCAAATACGGAAGCTGCCCTGACAAAGATGCACATATAAAGTTGGCAGAGACTCAGGGTAACAGCAAGGTTTGAGCTTCAACTTAAGTGGTCTGACTGTTGGATCTGTAGAGAGCAGCACTGCAGAAAGAGAAATGCCTTGGGAAGCCACGGAGCTGGCTCTTTTCCACTTGGGGACAGAGTCACACCTAAGAAATCAAAAAAATGCATAGGCAGCAGTGAACAGGGAGCCTTTCTTTGCTGTTCTTGTAACACAGGGCTGGTGTTTCCCCTGAAGCAAGCAGGCAGAGATCACTGTGCATGTGCATTTTTCACCCAGTGCATTGCTAACTCACTGAACAATCTTTAATGCCTATTGTATTTTCTATATGGTGATCCAGGTACGATCTACTGTGGAAGTGGATGAAACACAGTTTCCTGGAGCCTGTTTTCAGCCTCTGTTCTCTGTGAGTGCACTCTGTTTTGTATTTGTAGCAGACCTTTTGCAGGATGAGTCCTGGTGTTCATCCTAAGTGTGTCAGCATGAGAATGGGTGACAATGGTGAGGCAGAGCAAGCCATTCTGCTGGGCCTTTGGGGACTGCTGCTGCTCTGGTGTGCTTTGAAGCAGCTCCTCTGATGCCCTATGCTCTTTTCAGAGGCTGACAGAGTTGGACCTAACCCAGAGCCAGCTCCTCCCTCGCTGCCTGTCCATCCTCAGCCTGCATGTGTCACTGCTGAGAAACTGGCCTCTGGCAAGATGATTTAGGGTGAGACTGAGCAAAGTTGCTTAGGAAAAATCAAACCAAGGGAAAGTTCCACAGGTCCTCTGTCTAATGTCTCCACTGTAGTGCAGTAGTAAGCTCAATACCAAATTTGGTCCTGACTTTGGACTACAGTTTGGTCCTGAGTGGTCCCCAGATAACCTCTAGACACTGAGCTGATTGGCAGAGAACACAGCTCTCAGGTAAACTGCTGGGTAATCCAGAAGTACAATTTGGCCCTGGAGGGGAACAGCCTAGTAGGTGTCCTGCCAACAAAGGTAGCCCAAAAGGATGTGGGGGAAGGAAAGAAAGGATGCCTTCCCTCAGTAAGCCTTACGGCTGCTGCTGGCTCCTCAGCCCATGCCCAGGCAGCAGGCACCCTGCCGAAGCTGGGGATAGGAAGGGGAGGCTCTGAGGATGGCTCACATGGTCGGGGTGCATGGGGTCCAGCATGCCATGCTGCCATGGTTTGCATGTGCAAGCAGGACTGGGGAGCAGAAGCGTGAGGCTGCCCTGTGTCTTGTGAGCTCACCTGCTGGGCTGAAAGTGCTGCTGACTGCCTGGTTGGTGCTGACAGCAGGGAGCATGGCCTTGCCACCTCCCCAGGATGTTGTCAGAGAGTATCCCAAAAAGCTGCTGTAAGAGCACACAGCAAAGCAAAAGTAACACCACCCCATCTGTACCCTCAAAGTGTAATGCTTCCTGGTCCCCACAGAGCCAAACCAGAGCTCCTGCACCAGAAAAAGCAGATATCCCCATCTTCTTCCTCCCTTCAGGAAGCTTCCCTGGTGACTGACTGAGTCTAATGCCAGGAGCAGTAATTGCTACTGCCTAATCAGGACTGTTTTAGGGTAAATTCTATCTAATGAGAATTCATTTTCCATGTAGCAGCTAATTAAAGGACGCTTGAACAGGAAAAAGAGGTGTGAGCCTCTGAACATGGCTTTCTGGAGACAGTGCAAAACAAAGGCTAAGGCATATATTGTGCCAGGTGTTTTTGTCAGTACCTGGAAAGATAAAAAATAAGCCCCTTCCTAACCCACGCCACTGCACCTCGGTGATCTGTGTGTGTATGTGCTCACGCACATGTGTGCGGCCATATCAGAGAGCTACAGCGGAGATCAACAGATCTCATGCCTCACTTGGCAAAAGGCAGTGCAGTGACCGGAAAAACCTGCAGCCCACCATTTGCACACTCCAGGGATCCCTGCATGAATCTGAGAGGGATGAAATAACTGTGAATTGAGGGATTATCTCACTATACAGGACAAAATGGAGGGAAAAAAGAGAAGCCATTTCCAGTTTCATTATCCTTAACATCCTGTTCATTGTTGTGTCTTCCTAGGCCTCTTGGCCTTTTTTTTTGTTTTTCTTTTTCTCCCCAGTGTAGTGGGGGAGTGGACAAGCAATGTCCTGACTTTTGGGGAGAAAGGCAAGTTGGCTTTGGGACAGGTCTCCAAGCCTTGTGTGCTCAGCACAGTGTCCCTGAAGAAAAAATGCCCTTCCTTGCCAACACTGACAGTAGTAGCTACTGATAGAGGAAGATGAAAACTTCAGGGAAGGCAGTGGCCTAAACAAGACATAAATAAAATTGCCACATTCTGATTTTACTTACCTTCAAAGCCCTCTCCTCCTCTCTGCTACTGTGCTTCTAAGCCTTTCATATCTCTGGAGACAACATTTTAAACTCACAAAAATAGAAATGGGAATGAGGAATGGCTGAAATAATTTTAATTCCTCTCAGTTCACACTCCTCAGCAATCCCAGAGGCTTCCACTCCCCAGCAGCAAATACCTCTGGAAGGCAAGTCATACCAGCTATCTTAGGCATTTGTAGCTCAGGGAGATGACCAAGATGACCAAGACCTCTGGAAAAGACTGTTTCTCTCTGCCGACATGACAAGGGAACAAGAATGACCAGTTTAGATTAGGCACTGAGAGAGAGATTCATCTCACTGAACTTTAAAAGCCTGTATCATAATGATAACAGTCTGAATTCTCTTTATAGTTGATGGAGAAAAAGCCACTTCTACATGTGATTTGCTGGATCTCTGTTAGACATATTTTTTAGGATGAGATGTGCTTACACGTCAGAAGTGCCTGTTTCTCTTCATTGCCTATAAAGGAGTCAGTGTGACTAGCTCAGCTGTTGACGTGTGCAATGTAGGAATCTAAATTTGGGCAGATGAATTCCATTTTCAACTTTCAGTCTGCTGAAGTTAGGTAACATGAATTCTGCTGTGGGCAAGTGCTAAATATTTGAATAGATGTGATTTTTTAATTCACCCTCTCCTTGCAAGACAACCACATCAGTAGGGTTATCTGTGGGAAGAGGAAACTGTGTGTCATTAAAACCAGAAGACAGCCAAATTCTGTACTTTTTTTTGGCACAGATTACCATGTAAACTGCAGCAGATTCCTTAATCCCTCTGCTTTTTAAGCTTTACCACTATTCAATTTTCAAATGTTAGCTTATGATTTAATTCCTGAATGTACAGACAATACTTTTTACCACTTCACTGTTCTTGCTTTCCTCATAACATTTTTATGTGAACATGTAATTTTATGTCCAGATTCATTACAGTTTGAGTGTTTTGCCTTTTCCACTCTCCTCTGGGAACTGCTATACATTTCTTTCATAAATCTGAAGTCTCAAGCTGGAAGAACGGCCCTAGTCTTTAATATCAGAGCAGCACTCCTTCACATTTGCTAGCTCTGAGAGAAGTATTTAATATTTTCTCTCCCTTTTAATTTTCTTATTTTTCTTGAGTCTTCAATTCTTTGCTGATGTGTAGGGCAGTATGTTCTGTTCCAGAAGAAGACTTGGGAACAAATGCCTGCCAAAGAAAAGGCTTTTATCATCTATTGTGTGTGGGCCATTGTGCAACTGGGTATTTTGACACCTATTTCTGCTTGGCTCACAGTTTAATCTAGAAGAGGTTCTTTCACTTTGGAAACTTGGGAGAGAACCACAGAGGGCAAGTACTGCTTTCAAAGACACAAACACGCATATCTTACGTATGGCAAAAATGTGACAAGGACATTCTCGTTAATGTTAAACACTGTTTAAGAAATTGAGAAATGAGGCTTAAAATCCGTCAGAAAAGATGCTTGTCACCATGTTCAGATCATTCTGCTTAGGAGTCGGTACATTTCAAACGGCGGCAAACACCATTGCAAGAAGCAGCAGGATGTTCACCACCTCTGAACAACAGAGTGGGGAAGCACGAACAGTTCCCGGGGGAGCTCACATCTTGCAGTGCAGCCAAAGGAGCAGCAGTAGCTGTTGCACAGCTGGGGTGGAACGTGGAGGGAGGGCACCAGGGCGTCTTGCCAAGGTCACAGCTGAACTACTGCAGAGCAACTGAAGAGCTTAGGACAGCCTTTGAATGAACTGGAGTACTTTTCTAAAAAATGCACACAAAAGAGACACAAACACGGAGAAAGAGTAGAACATGCACCCACAAAGACTAAATTTAAAAGATGTGCTTAGCAGGGAACACATGCATAGCATATGGATGCAGCTGATGGAAGAGCTGTTGGACTCCATTCAAGATACCACTCACATAGCAGATGAACCGTCACAAATTTAAGCTACACATGTCACATCCTTACCACTAAGGTTCCCTTTAGTCATGTGTGAATGCAGCTTAGTTGTTGGATCCTGGCTTGTGAGCTAACTTACTTGTTCTCTGAGTGTGATAATGGTGGTGGGCAGGACATAATGGGGAGAGATCCTCAGCTGTTTGCTACCTTTGGCAAGTTATTGGCCTGTGGGCTTTTTTGCAGCCCTTACCTTGGCATCTGTTAGTCACAGCACTTGCTGCCTAATGGGTGCAGCATGCTGTCCTGCTGTCCTTCAGCTCTTCAGCTGCTTGCTGACTGACAGGCCAACTTCTTTAACATTTGCCATTGATATATTTTCTGGTATTAAGTTAAGCTTCTTGAGCTGATTAAAAGCCTTCCAAGACTATATCATTGCCAAGTCTCCTATACACACACACACATGTGCACAAAGACAATAATAAATAATAAAATCTATTCTGGACTTCTCCAATTAGGGTGCTAGTAGCTAACTCTCTGTCCTCTAGCCAGTTTTCTATATTACTGAGCTAATCCATATTTCTGATAAATGCATAACAATGCCAGGTTATTATTCTTCTGCAATTACTTTCTGCTATCAAAATATTTTAATCCAAAATACAATATACTGACAAAACTGGTAGAAAAGGTAAACACTTACAGAGCAAAAATCAGACCTTCTTCCAGTTACATGCAGCACTGGAGGTGTAATAGATTCCTTGCAGCTGCTTGTAAGGAATTAAAGTTTTAGATTTGCACCATCCTTTCGGTACCTAATTTTATAAACAACTGCTGACAGTCCATTAATTTGAATCCAAGATGCCCTCTGAGTTAGCCTAGTGCTAAAGAAAACATTAGTTTCCATTCCAGAATGGGCTTTATCACAAATTCCTGCTGCCCCTTTTGCATATCTGTTGGACTCAAGGCAATAGCAGCATGGTATTTAACCACCAGTTACATTTTGGTAATACACATAATATTTTAACAGGGAGAGGAAGGCCAAACGACCTTAAACCTTGTTAGAATAAGAAAGAGAAACAGACTTAAGAATTCACTGGAAGGATTTTTAGGGAAGTCTTGAATATCTCTTGGTAGAGTGAGGGTTTTTAACATCACGAGTAACACCATGATCTTATGGATGTACAAAATCAGAACTAAATTTTCTTTTTCTCTAATGGGTCTAAATGAAATAAAAAATTCAGACATGTTCTCTCTTTCTTTAAAGTTAGGTTTAAGCAGAATACTGATGTTTGTCACCAGTGAATCTATATTATGGTAGCAGCCGGTGATACCACTCCGTGATGGCAGTTTCTTTCAGACTTGGGGCTGTATGGTGGAAACACAGATGCAGAAGCATCTGTGATATGATTTAGAGGATAACCTGCTGATGACGCTGCTGTATCTGGTGCAGGGTTTGGAGATTTATTTGGTGACAGGCTTTGTTGCTGATCTTACTGTTATTGACTTGTGACAAAGAGGTAATGAAGAGAAATGGCATGAATGTGAAAATAAGCTGGAACTGAAAGCATAGGAAAGAAAAACTGTCACTGAGCCAGCTAGGAACAGCAGTGTTCTAGTTCTTCAAATATGTCATGCAGAGGTGAATATTAGTACCTCTGTGAATATGGAGCTTTTCCCAAAATCTAGAATGCATAATGGAAAAAAGATGGATCTTTTAGATAGAATAGCAGACTGATGGACAAGGTAGGCTGGAACCATTCTGCAAGACATGGCATGGTCAGTGTCATATTTATTCATCTAAATAGAAATAATGAAGCTAAGAATTAAAAGACCCTAAATGCAGAAGTCAGAAAGTTTGACCAAATCATAAAATGTATTTGAAGAGCAGTGGGTTATGGTCAGAGCCTGAAAGATGACCAGAACAGGTAATGTTTTAAGTTAAGTTCAGGAATCTAAAATCACTGAAATGAAAAGCAAAAAGAAAGGAAATGTTAACAGCAAAAGAAATTGAGCTTCTGAAAAAGTATTATAATGATGAAAAGGCCAAAATCTAGAGGTGATGTGGGAGGACTGAATTCAAGGTAACAAACAGAACAGGCCTCAAGTTGCCCATGGAAGTTTTAGACTGGATATTATGAAAAAGTTCTTCACAGAAAGGGTTGTCAAGCAGATGGCAATGCTGGGTTAATGCTTGGACTCAATGACATTAAAGGTATTTTCCAACCTAAATAATTCTATGATTCTGTGATTTGTGATACTGGAAAAATATGGGAAGAAGGCAGAGGTTCATGTAGAGGGAAAAAAGCCATCAGTTTAGCCATCCTGAGTTTAAGGTTAGAGCTATGCAATAAATAAGTCGGAAGGAAAATGAAAGATGTGGTTTTCACCAGAGGTCTGATTTGCAGAGTGCTCCTGAAATTTCTCAGCCCAAAGTAGCTAAAGGGGCACCAGACTTGAGACAGTAGGAGATGGGTCAGATGGTCAGATCTCTTGGATTCTTGTAAACCACCAGAAGTACAAGATGACCACAACAAAGTCAATAAAAACTGAAAACCAGTAAAGAGCTGTGTTTCAAAATCCTTAAAGTGAAGAGGACTTCAAGAACAAAATGGATGTGAAATTTGAAAAGCAAAGGGGCAGAAGATGTAGCAGCATGATAAGGTGGTGGATTAGTCTGCATCTAGCTAGTCACAAAGCTTGTTCTTGCATAATCAGTACAGAAAGTCTGAACCTCAATAGTTTTTACTTTATTTTAAATTCAATTTGACCAAGATGTGCCTATATAATATTCATAATGTTTTCATCTGCCTGGAACTTTAGACGTGCAAGCTCTTAAAAAGAAGAAAACATCTTGTATTAAATTTTCTAAGCAGCTAAAATGTTCTTCTTTCCTTTTTTTTTTTTTTTTACCCTGTAACTTGAATTTAAATTTATGTTTCTAAATTTACATATTCAAAAACTTAATCTGAAACCTGTTTGGAATTTGGATGTCTTCTTTTATCACATTTCATTTAATGGAGCTACTTCTCAAAATGAGGCATCACCCCTGCGGCTACTGGATGTCAAAGGACAAAAAAGAGTTGCTTGAAAGAAAACTGAAGCCACATTTCTATTCTGCATTTGAGCTGCTGACATTTTTAGATAACACCAAGAGATGTCAGAATACTGGCTGTTAAAGCAGTCTATGTTTGGAGCCTATTAAGCTGAATTCTGAGAGTGAAGGGAAATGTGAAGACTTCTGGAGGGGCTGACATGGTATACCATTACTTGCTGTATTTCAATTTTATAGGGAAAAGGAGTTTTTTCCCTGCAATTTTCCCCCCCAAGAGTTACTCTTAAAATGTGGCAGGTTGCCAAGAGCCTGTAATTTCACTCTAATTCCTCTGTATATTCCAAGACTACAAAATACAGCTCCTGCCCTTCTGATAAGGAAGGCCATCAGAGCCTCTTACTCTCTCATTACTGTCAGAGGCCACCACTGACCTGTCTTCCTCTCTGACACCAATAATTCTGCCTCTTTAATGCTTCCACACTATGTTGCTCAAGGGGTCCAGACTGCCTCTTCTTGTTAAAGGTGTAGCTTCCCCAAGTTCTTTAGAGTTACACCAAGGAAAAGGCATCTGGAAGGAGAAGGGGCAGCTCTGTCTTGTTCAGGTCACTTGTATGCCATGTAAAGCAACCAGAATGATCTTGGTCTTGCTTCCTAAGCACTCTCTTGTTTTCTTATGCAGTAGTAAACTTAGGGAGGAAATTGGTGAACTGTTAGCTGAATTCTTCCTGGAGCTCCTGGACATGCACAGGCAGTTTGGTAGGACATCCCTCCAGATGCCACATTCCCATCCCTCATCCCCGTGCTTCAGCTCCTCTACCCCATGCACAGAAGGACATGTCTCAGCATAGACCTTCCACCCATCCACTGTACAGGGCAATGAGCCTGAGACGTGCTAAGAAAAAGCATAAAGAAGTGAATAGACTACTGCAAACAGCTATTTACTTACAGAGCCAAGCTGCTTTTCTACAAAGCCAGTCTATCATGCTCTGCCACACTGACAGCCTTGGAAAGGATGCATAGGTTGCATAGGGTTGGGTAAGTGTGCATAGGGCTGAGTAGGGTGCGTACGGTTGGGGAGGGTGCATAAGGTTGGGCAGAGCTGAGCCTGGACTGACAAGCCCAGATGGACTCCTTCCAGGCCTCTCTGGGATGTCTCTGCCAACCTGCTAATCTTCATCTTAGGTTAACAGACAGCTGGTGGCATTTAATCAGAGGCACCATTCATGTACACCCTCCACACCGATGAATCCCCTGAACTGTGTTGTGCTGGATAATGCAGGTCTATCAGTTGCTTCCTCTGCTTGCTCCCAAAGCCTTTGGTGTCTGTCAGTTTACAGATGATCTCAAATATTGTTTCTGACTTCGAAGGCAAGTGATGTATGTAAAAGCATTTGCACATCCATCACATCTGAGTAAGAAATATTGCTGAACAATTTCTTCTCCTGCATAGCAACTGGCCAGAGATTTTCTGATGAAGCTCCTGCCTCAGCCTACACTACCCTTAGCACTGATATTCCCCACTTCCTGGTGTCTGGCTGCTCTCATGGTATGATCCTTCTTCAGTAGTACTGCTTTTGCCTGCCTCAAAGGCAGTGAGAGCATGTGTCTGACTGGGGTTGCTACAGGGCTATGTAGACCCTTTGTCAAGCTATTGGAAACTTAGAGGAAGTGATGCCTAAAATTTTGTGCCCCCAAAAAGGCGCAGAGAAACTGCACAAAGACAATTTGGGTCTTTATACAGCAAGGTATTTAGTGAAGCAACGTTGGGGGAATCCCAGCTCATGATGGAAAAAAGATTCCCAACTAATCAGTGAAAAGCTTGGTTATTTATACAATTTCTGTGTGAGATTGCATCATCTTTACATGCATATTCATATTATTACATCATTTAATTATAATATTCATAACAGGCGGGGTTAGGGAGGAGT
>JAWWEU010000111.1:80047454-80085721 GCA_035583155.1 Acropternis orthonyx | reverse complement strand
AAGTAAAAATGTAACGCAGATGAAGTATGAAGTCCATGCAATTTTAAGGGTTTAGCTCTTCTCTTAGTTTGAAGGGAAGAGACTGCCTTGAAAATCCAATCCTTGAAAAATATGTAAACATCCCACCCAGTATTGAAGGCCCTCTAGAAGGAAAAAGTATTGCTCAGAAAAATGAGATGATATTCCAGAGGACAACAGGATGAAATAAACCCTTAAGCCACCCTCAAGCATGCATTAAAGGATATATTTATGTTATTTGGCTCAGTCCATTCTTTCTTTCTATTTAGATTAATAAAGGTATATACTAGGAAATACTAATATTTTGTATATGTGGGAGCTGATTTTATTCAGCATTTTGAAATCCTTAAGTCTGATGATTATTTTGATTATTTATCATTTTGCAAAGAGAACACAGGCACATGGAGCTCAGAAAAAGATCAGAGAGTCCAGCTCTCCTCAAGTCTTCCTTTTCTCCTTAATCCTCAGGGACCTGATTGAATTTTCCCGTTGATTATTATTTTATATTTCTTCTTCATGTTCCATTTATTTATTTAAATTTATAAATTATAGCACCATGCTAAGGGCAACTGTCTTCTCTGTGCAAACCTCTTGTCTGCCTTATGCATTTCAGTTCTTGCTTCTAAACTACTTTGGGCCACAGTATCATTTAATTTTTTCCACACTTGGCCAAGCATCCTGAAACCAACTGCACAATAGTCTATTTGACATTAAGCCTCACATATACTTTACAGTCTCCAGGTTCTCTGGGGCGATAGCTTGTCTTTTGAAATTATGTGTAGTGGGGTCAGCATAATGGGGTCTCAGGCCTTGAGATGGCTCCCTCAGGCATTGCTGCAATGCAGGATATATTTCTGGCAGCAGAGGAGAGAACCACCAGAAGAAGTGCTGAATTCTCTGTCCCTTGGTAATTTTGCTTTCCCACTGAAACACATGCTACAGCCAAACACATGTTCAATTCAGTGGTAAGTGATGACATTTAAGGACTCAAGGAGGTCAAAAGAGGTGATCCAATGGTTCTTCCCAGCCTTTGATCCATGAATCTATGAATATAGATACGGGCAATTAAAAAGCATTGCTGTGAGAAGGTCTCCACAGCCACTGCTTTAGGAGTGCTCTGAGAGTTTTGCTGGAAGACTTCTTCACGATTGAGGCCATGGAGCAACTCTGCTTTCAAGTGAACAGGCACCACCACAGGGGGAAAATACATTTGCCTGGGGCAGTGGAACAAGATATCTCTAGAATAATGGCACCTTAATTAAGCTGGAGGTGTGATGACTCTATTTCTGTTTCCAAAGTGGTGACACAAATAAATGAACCAAATTCTCCACATGCAGTTTTTAGGAGCGAACAGCCAGGAACAGTGAACAACATGGGTGAATTTTGAATCATTCACCGACTGGCTGCTGACCCTTCTTTAAATTCCCACCAATTTTGAAGCTGCTCATTTCTGCTGGCGCTGAGTTCATGTTATAACTTAAAATAATCTGCAGCTAAAAGAAAAAAAAAAAAAAACACTATGAGGACATTATTTGCAGGTGTGGTCCAGGCAAGACAAGGACTAGGAATCCTAGGCTGCACAGCTATGGAAAACATGCTAAGCGAGGCAGGAAATATGCAATAACCCCAGACACCCACCAACGGGTCTTTGAGGCAGAGCTGAACCTCACCGTGTTTGAGCACAGAAGGAGATTCCCTCTGGAGAAGTGTTGTGAGTCAGTGTGTTCCTGGCTGTTAACTTTATGCCCTTGTTATATCCTTGCAGTCCACTGCCAAAAGGCACTGGTTCACTTACAGACATGGAAAAAAGGAGCTGCCTTTTTCAATCAGCCTACTTGTTTAAGCAGCAGGCAACACCAGAAATTGGCAATAAGAGCAAAAAAGAAACTTTAAGCAACCTCACCCTCCAACCAAATCCCTTCCTAAACATGTATTGTTTTGCAAGAAGATAATATTTCTGGTAATGAAGCAACAACACAAATACAGTTCATTGCTCTGTAAACATGAATGCACACAGACCAGTACATGAGCCTTGGAATAAAATTCTTCAAAAAAGCACTTCTTCAGATGCTTCCTAGTGATGGAATGAGAAATCATTACTTTTCAGAAATTACTTTATCATGCAAAAGCATTGGAAATCATAGTTACGACTTTCCAGCACAAACGAAGTTCAGGCTCTGCTTGGGTCAAAGATGCAACAGGGAAGGCTAGAAATGCAAGACTGGTGGGGTTTGGCTTTGACTCAGCTCCCAGAATGACCCAGCAACAATTCATCTTCATTTACCATGTTTGCATTATTTTGGCACAGAAATATCCCTGGTTCTCTGGCACGACTTCATGAAAAATTGTTTGATCTTCACCTGCACATTTCTGCAAGGTCTGACTTGTTTCTCCTGCTGCAGCATGACACCTTCCTGACTTCTTTCTGTCAGTCCTGGTGTTGCCATTGCTCTGGGGAGGCAATAAAGGCATAAGTCTGGGTAATCTCAAGCTGCCTTGAGCAATTGTAAGCCTGCAGGACTCCCGTGATCAAAGTCAGCTCCTGTTATGGTTTAACCATAGCAAACAACCAAGTACCATGCAGCCACTCCCTCAATCCCCACCCCTCCGATGGGATGGGAAGGAGAGTCAGAAAAACAAAAAGTAGAACTTGTGGGTTGAGATAAGAACAGTTTAATAATTGAAATTATATTATTATAATTGTCATCATATCGCCATCATCAGCAACAATAATAATAAGCAAAATAATAGAGTAACAAGCCCCCAAAAAACAAAGGGATGCACAATACATTTGCTTGCCACCCCCTGACTGATGTCCAGCCCATCCCTGAGCACTAATCAGCAGACCCCAGTCAACTCCCCCCAGCTTATATATTGAACATGATGTTCCATGATATGAAATACCCCTTTGGCCAGTTTTGGCTGGCTGTGCTGGTCATGCTTCCTCCCAGCTTCTTGTGCACATCCTCAATGGCAGAGCATGGCAAACTGAATAGACCTTTACTTAAGGTAAGCACTACTGAGCAAAAACATCAGTGTGTTGTCGATATGATTCTCCTACTAAATGCAAAACACAGCAACATATCAGCTATTAGGAAGAAAATTAACTTTATCCCAACAAGAACCAGGGCAGCTCTACTCATGTCAGAAGTGCTGGTAAGACTGAATTTTGCTGCAAAAGACCATCAATAATGCCACAGAAGGGTTCTGGAGAGTCACACTTTCTGCTCTGCTGTTGCAGGTGTGTCAGGGGAGAAAAGGTGGATGACAACAGTTACAGGGAAGTCCTTAGGTCTGCTACTGCTATCAAAAGCCATGGCCCCACATGTCCTGATTCCTCCAACAACAGCCACTAGGCTGGCTCTCCAGAGCATTCACACTGACAAAGTGACAAAGGCACTGCAGGAGCCTGAACCCACTCTGGTTTCACCAGCAGTCTGTTGCCATAGGCAACTGCCTATTTTGCCTGTACCTAGAGCTGGCCATGAGCAGTATACTCAGCAGGATTGCTATGATGAGATTAGCACACTTTATTATACTATCCCTGCTCTTATCATCAACCCCAGCTCTCACAAATTCAAGATAAGGAAATTTCCCTCATGTACTTACCATGGTCTTGAACAGGACTCTAGAGAGAAGCGGTGAATGCCATTATATTCACATTTACATGGGAAAATTTAGAAAGTTGTTATTATTCTTGTTTCCAGCTCCTCTGAACCCTTCAGTGTCCCAGTTCTGGTCTGGCTGCTTATCAGTTATCCCAGCTTGAGTAGCTTGAGGGTGTCCTCTGTGCACTAAGATAATGTCAAAATGGGACCAAGGCATCATAATCTCCTCAATGGTAGCCCATAATATTTTCCATTCTAAACCATCCAGGAATAGCCTGCTTCTTAGGCTGGCTTTAACCTGTGCACTACTTCACTTTTGGCATCTGGGATAGAGAGCTGTATCAGGTAAGCATACCTATTAGTTTACAGGGAGGTAAAACCTTTCTAAAAATGCTCTAAAACTCATTGAAAACCAAAATAGGACTTAATTTCTAGAGAGTCAGACATGCAACCAAACCACCACCGCTTAACACATTACCATCCATCAGCTCAGCTGCAGGCACTGCTGCATTGCACAGCTGGCCTAGCTTGGGATCACCACAGGGAAGTGGAGCTCAGTCTAAATTAGAAATAGTAAACCCAAACCCTCTCTTATGTGTATTTTCAATTTAGGTTCTCCACTTCTCATTGAAATACCTTGTTGATTCTGGGAAATACTTCATTGAATGTAGCCCAGATTGTCAGAGGTGTTGCTTTTTTATCGCAGAGGCATGTAATTAATTTGAAAACCTTAGATTTCAGATCCTTCAATACTTGAATAGCTCTAAAAGTCTGGGCCTCAAATTACATTCTGCAGAAAGATATTTAACATGGAATTCTGTTGCATTAAACAACAAATACAGGCCTAACTTGACCTGATGGTGACCTTTTTAATAATAAAAAATCATCAAAATAAAGTACAATGCAAATGCAGATGATTTTGTTACAGTAGATTTGATCAAGCAAAACAGACAATCTAATTAACCAGTGATTAGATTAAGCAGAAGTCTCTGCATTGAGTGATGGATAATGAACTGGAGTTGTATTTACTTATTTTTTATTGTACTGCAGAACAAGGCACATCTTTGCCTTTCTTTCCTTTCGCTTGCAGTCTTAATTAAACTAAATTATTCTGAATGTCTTACACAGCATCTAGGCCTCTAAGTAAACATGGCAAGTTGGAAAGGGAAAGCCAGCCCTGTACTGAGATTTAGTTGACAATCAATACTGTTTGGATAAATCTCATCCAATGGAACAGTTACAGCCCTGGCTTTTCAGAGCTGCTTGGCATTTACAGCTCCAGCTGAGTGGAATGTGAGCTGCAGGTGCTCAGCCTTTTGGAGAGCCGTGCCCTTATTGTTCAAACATAATTTATGCTTGAGAACCAACAAATAGATATTCAAGGCAAATCCCAATTTCCGCACCTGAGTCAATTCAAGGTTTACTTTTATCAAGGCAAATGCACATCAGGTAATGGTGCACAGCTGATCAACATCTATAAAAAAAAGAGATCTTGTACTCTGAAATCCTTATGAGAAACGGTTGTGGTGACTTTTAAGTGCAGGCTATATAAGAGACAGTCTTTTAAGGTGATTTAATTCCATCCTTTTAAGAACTGTAATCTGGAAGATTGGTTTGGCTCCCCATCACTACTAAGAAAACACTGTACTATTGAAGAAGCCCCTTTAATAACACAGCTTGTCAAATGTTCGATGTAATTTTAATTTTTAACTATTTTATTAATTTTGTATTTGCCAGAGGCTCTGTGATATCCTATAAAAACTATCATAACAGGCATTCATTAGGTTCACAGTAAACATGGGTTCAATATTCCCATGTTCCATTGTTCCAAACATAACAGTTAATTTGATGAAATATCTGCTGGCAAAATTTCTCCTCTAGTTGTGGGACTACTGTCTGTCTGTCTGTCTGTCTGTCTAGACACTCTTACCGCTCTCATTACCGTGGTATCTCAGTTCATTCAGACCCGTGGATATCTGAGGAGAAGTTAATAAGCATCATCTCTTACTAAGTCTCTTCAGAGGATGCTTCTGTCAAACTGCAGGGGACAGCAGACGAAACCAGAATGATTCCTGAATGTGATGAGCTGCCTGATGAGGAAAGCTAGTAGGACAGTGTGGAAGCTCTGCCATCTATTCAGCAGGGTCTTGCAGCCTTGCCTCTGGCCAGGTGGCAGGGCATTCATATGCAGGCGTTTTTCTCACTTGTGTGTAGAGACAAGCAAAGCTAGAGTTACTGCAAGCTCTGTGCTAGCAAGGATGCCAAGGAACACCATGTGGAGGTGGGTGAATTCTGGATGAGAGAGTGGGTAAACAGTAAGGCTGGAGTGCCAGGGGTAGCCTAGGGGCACTCCCTTAGGGAACAAAGAGCAACTGAGCTAGAAAGTAAAGCCTCACTACAGCAATTAACTTCTTGAGCTGATCTAAGACATCAGCTAGACTTTTAACAGAAAGGCCTGATTGACCAAGTGATGTTCATGCCTGCAGTACTGTATTTTAAGTCTACTTTTTTGGTCCTGAAATGCCAGCCCATGAATTCGCCCATTGACTTGTAAAACCTGGAATCACTTTTGTGGTGGAGATTTTATTTTTGCTGGTACCAAGTGCAAGCCAGAAACAGATAAAACTCACCTTCTCATCACTGTTGATGTTCAGGGCTTGGGTCCTGATCCCCATTATGTTATTAAAAAAACTTCTACTGTCCTTCATGTGAGTAGACTTTTAAATAATTTGACTTCTATTCAGTCCCTATTTACATCTGACCAACCACTCTAACCAAAAAATACTGTAACAGTGGGAGCCAAATGTGACCTCTGGTTTGCGCTGTTTCAGCAGTGGTTCTTACAGTTCTCAGCCCCTCTCTCCTCACATGGAGTTAGTGTACTTCTAACCTTTCTCACTCAAATCTGTTCAGAGTATCAAAGAAATGGATGGGACTAAATCAAAAAGTTCCAGTATTTCTGTCAAGTACTGTTGTTAAAAAGGCCACTTGTCAGGAAGATGTGTACCTCCTAATTAACATGAACAAGATCATATAATCACAGTACGCTGTTTTCCACAGACAGAAATCTCACTTGAGTTCCTACTGTCTTTCTCTTCACAAGGCCACAAAGATCAAGAATTGCTTACAAGGCACAGGAAAGTGTATTCCAGTGTCCAACAGCCTAGATGCATCCTCACTCCATCTCACAATAAAAGCCCAGACATGTATCTTGTCCTCCCCTGCTACTCGTTTCTCCTCTTGTCTTCCTTTCTGGAAGACCAGATGTGTAGATGTAGGAAAAGCAGCCTCAATGTTAGCAAGGAAGGAGCTGTAGAAGATAAAGGAAAACCTTTTCAGTTTTGGTGGAAGCAAGGACCAGGGAGAATAAATAGATATGAAATGAAGAATGTCAGATAACAGGAAAAGAAGAAGTACTGCCCATTTTTTTCCTGCTCAGTGGTGGTATATGCACGCAGACACCAGTTAGGCATTGTGGGAGAACACTAATGAATCTCTCTGAGTTGTGTCTATGGTGCTGATTACTGCTGTACCCTCAGAAGTCTCTTGTATTTATGATTTGGAGATGTTTCCAGCAGGCAATGAAATATTACTCCCTATTTAAAAAACGTACCACATAATTGCGGAAGATGGCATGTTCCTGTTCCAGTATTGAGGCAGATAACTGTAATACCTGACGGAGCCCTGTGCAGCATTTGTAGGTAAACACAGCTTTTTGTAAAGGAATCTATGCATAGAAAAAACCCATAATATGCTTGTGAATGGTAAGGTTTAGATGTAAAATACTGAAGTAAAAGAATCACTATCCCACAGAGAAATCTGTTTGAGACATTTTTCCTAAAAGGATGCAAAATATATTGTTGGCAAATCTCATTCTCCTTTGTTGCTTGTATATCATTATGGCAGGCAGAACACTTTCTACCTCAGAAAATTTGTCCTTAGCCTTTCATATTAAATTCACAGGAACATTTAGATATGTCAGTGGTTCACCTGTCTTCATACATTAACCATGCTTGCAGACATTCTCCAGCACTGAGGTAACCAGCATTAACAGCTCATATTGACTTAAAACTCCTATGTAGGATGGCTGTTGAAACTTGTTTACTGGGAACGGGACTGTTCCCAGCAAATATCTAAAGTAGCTCATTGCAAATGCTGAGGTGTGTCCTAACTGTTAGATTATGTAGGGGGAGCGTAGGGGCTTCTATTCAACACATACACAATCCTTTGACATTTAGAGCAGATGGGCAGATTCTAATATCTACATGTTCAAGGTGTTTGCTGAACCTGGTGGTACAGCGACTAAATCCATGCTTTTGTAGATTCAGCCCCTAAGAATTTATGTTAAGCTCACACTTCACTTCCATTGCAGAATTAATAGTGTCTAATTAGCTTCAGCTTATACTGTGGCAATATGCTAGGTACTGACAGGGTGTCCATGAACCAGTGAATGAACTGAATCAACTGAAAAATCCCACTGATTTGTGAATGAAACTACATCTGGGGCCTCAGCAGAAAATGAAATCAATCCTGCAGCTTCAGTTTGTTCCTGGATTTGGTGAGCTGTTGATAGGGCTACAAGGGCCAAATTCAGGGCTTTGATTAAGCAAATGCAACTCTGCTCTCTTGACAGATGGGCTGCACTTGCCCATCAGGGGTCTGATTATGACCCAAGATCTTTGTACAACGTGTATGTTGCTTTCTTTGCTTAATTGCACATGGAGGAAAGACTTTTGAAGAAACTTGTTTTGTAGAAGGCAATGGGTATGACTGCAGGCTTACAAGCAACAGAAATACCTGAAAAACTCTCTGTTCTGCTATTGATCCAAACAAGTGCTTGAAACATTACTATGGCAACAATTCTCATCCAGTGGAAAGAGCCTGTCATTATCTGTGCATAGGGACTAAACAAGAGGGGACATTTTTCAGAACTACTGCCTACCTCCCCTTGACCACTACAGATGTGCTGACCTCCTGGCATGAGCTCCTGCTGCAGGAGCTTTCAATGAGATATGACTTACAGAATTATTTATTGGTCCATGCACAGAGAATAAAGAAATTCTATTGACCAACAGAGTCCTGTTGCAGAAAACAGCACTGCATGGAACTACTGTTTTCTAAGGGTATCAAACATCTCTTTTACCCTTTTTACAACCCGAGTTACTGGTGTGAATAAAAGAAACAAGGCTGCTCTGGTTCGCTCTAAATGTTGTCTATGTAATTTGGCTGCATGCTACTTGAACCTTTCACAGTTGTTAACTCAGAAAACTACCGAGCATCTAATATGGTCTTGTTATTACTGACAATGAGTTCAGGCTAAAGTACATATCTGTTGGCACTGTGGTAACGGTGTTATTTGGTTTATTAATTAGCATCTAGACTAATAAAGTCAGTAAGAAACCATTTTGCATTATATGGCTAAATTGAAAGTCCACATCCCATATGGCCTGAAGGCAGAGCTTAGACTTAATCATACTCCAGATGTTTGTGACACTGAAGAAGCTCTGTCTGCTGCTCCTAGCTGCATCTCTCATCCTCAGCTTCACATATCAGTAATTTTAAGGAGTACTGTGACTGTTCACCTCTCCTAAGCCTTGCAAGGGGAGTGATACTGGCTACGAGTCCAGGCAAACTGTTCTTCCTGTAAATGGCTGAGAAAAATGATTGTGTGGGAGATGGTGCCAAGTGAGGAGAGAAAAGGAGCAGCCTGAAAGAAAGCTTCCAAATGCACACTCCCACTGCAAAAAACACTTTATGGCTGTCCTGAGGCTGGAGAGAAGAAAAAGCAGCTGCAAGCTCTTTCCAAGCTGTTTGTTTGCCAGCCTTCTCTCTGGGCAGCGAGTGGAACAGCCAGCTGTGAGAGCAACACAAGTAGGTGGAACAGTTCTGCCCACTTGGGAGCTCACCACTGCTTCACAGGGCCACTTAAGAGCATGAGCCAAGTGATGTTGCTCATTGACATTAGTATTTTTATCCCCTTTTCTATAAAACCAGGTAAGTAAGAAGAGTCATAAAAATGAGAGAGAACCTCTGTAGATTGTAAAGAGACCAAGACTAACACAAGGTATGTGAAGTACAAGAAAAGAATGGAAAAAACATTGCAGCTAACTAATAATATTGAAAAAAATGCACAAAAAGCCATCCAGCCATTTACTAGGTCCTAGCCTAAAAGGCTGAGTTTCCTACTTATTCTGTAGAAATGGTAAAGACCTATTTCTTGTAGAGAAGTATTTCCTGGAAATGATTCATCTTTCCTTCATGGTAACTATCTCATGCATCCCATCACAGACATCAACAATCGTATAGAATATATGTGTTTATGTGTGTACATATATTTATATATAGATATGACAGTGTGCTGAAAATGTCTCAATAAAAGAAAAGCTGAAACACACACTTGGATTTAACCTAATTGGTCAATCTTTTCCCATTCTCTAGACAAGGTTTTATTCAATATTAACTTTTTTCCTAGTTCTATGTGCTTTTGTGTCCTGAAGATACAGAAATAGGCGCTATTATTAAGGATATAATTATTATTTTGACAACATCAACTTTGACAGCTTCATGAACAAACTGTATCGAATAAATGATGGTTCATTACCCATCAGATAGTATTTTCCCACTTCTCCAGCTTTCTCTGCCTTCAATACTTGGGAGACCCTCCCAAGCATTTTATAAAAGTAACAGTCTCTCTTCTGGCCTTTAGGGAAGTAGTTTGATCAGGTCCATGAATTTTCTTCCATGTTTTATGTTGCACACCCGAGAGTAGGTGTCCTGGCAAGAAATTATTAAGAAAAGTCTAAGTCAAATAGGTAAGATATATGAGTAGACTCAAAGGCAGGGAAAGCTGTGCTCCTTTTCAACTCCCATGAAAGCAAATTTCACAGAGCCCAGGCCAATCTCTGCACTCACAAGAAATCCCATGTTGTCTGCATTTCTGTACTCTGGGGAAGTGCAATTGCTGATGGAAATTGTGCTCCCTGAGAAGGAATTTCTAGTCCAGATAGCCTGGGACACATGCACTGGCTTTCTGAACACTGAAGCCGAGACTATAAACACGGATTCTGTGTAAAATGTAGGAGCATCACTTAAAATCACTGGCTTTGGGTAGCAGGGAGGTTCGTGTCAAGCAGGTTCTTATGTTCTCTCCCTGCTGGCCTGGTGTCCCACTGGCAATCAGAAGTGTTGTCCAATGTGCCCATCGTATGTGTGAGTGGCAGTTTATTGAGAGCAGGTGCTCTTCTTCGGTCTGCACAGGGCTCTGGTATACGGGGGGTTGAAATGTACTGTGGAAATCCTAGGGTAGTATTTTAAAAAACTGGAGTCAGCCACAAAAACTTGGCTCTAAATCTGCCTTTCCTAGACTTTGGAGAAGAACTGAGATTCCTCAACTGTAACAACAATGTTACTATCCTGGACCAGTCAGATCCTTTGTAGATCTCTTTGGGGGTCACACAATTTACCACCCCTTTTATTTGATGGATCTTGTGCTCCAGCGCAAGGGACAGCAGAAAAACAGGCCACAAACAGCTCTCACTTTGGTTGCCATCATCAACCTATGACCTCAGGGTCCCCTGACCTGCCAGGCTGTGTGGGCACAGTGAGATGGATGTGCTTGCACAACTCCCCTCACGGATACTCCCATAGATCTGGTGATCCCCACTCCTGCTGAGGGAAATGTCCCTCTCTGGAGTCAGGGGGTGTGTGGTCAGGCTGCAGGGGAAGTGTGTGTCATGTAGTGTCAAGCAGCAATTTGCAGTCTGCCTGGAGTCATGCTTCCTGAGCCAGGCTGAATCGCTGCCAGGATGCAGTGATCTCTCCCCAGCGTCATCTGCAGGCAGTGGGAAGGTGTTGGACTGTATTATTAAGCCATCACAGGGCAGTCCTGAAGGGAGAGGCTTGGAAGATGGGGAAAGCTCTGGATCCGATCATCACTCTTTTAGCCAAAAGAGTGGGCTACTGAGAGTCAAATCCCTGCAAACCCCATCTTGTCTGCCATCAAGCAATGAATCACACAGGTTTGCAGCTGATGTATTCTCAAGTGCAAAGCCAACTGCCCATGGAAAGATTTCTGTCCTGTGAAAACTACATCCCCTTCACTCTTGCTTGTCTTGCTGCTTTGGGGATAGAGCCGTGCTGCTCCCACTGCCCCCTGCACTTTGACTTTCAGGAGCCCATAAGTCCTAAAGCCACAATACTTAGCAAAAAAAAAAACAAAAAAAAGATACCCAGCTCAGGCGTTGAGCGAGTTCCTCTCAGATTCACAACCATGACTTTGAATGCTCTCAGATGTCATTTTTAGTAGGACTTCTGTGGGATTTTTAAGTGTTTATCACACAGCACATATGCTGTGATGTGGGTTGTAATTAAAATGGGGTATAATGGCAAAGACTGCTGTTCTACATAGGTTTTACAAGGCTTCCAAATGTTGAGAGGAATACAGGCTGCCTTTGCTGTGCTGGTAGTAATTGCAGCCCCCTGATAGGAATGTAAATGCAGTTTCTTAGCACATTCTTATCACAGCATGTGTGGGATTTACATATATAACTCCTATTAATGCTAATGGAAGCTTATATACATAATTCTTTTTGCATAGGGCTGACACTATATTTTTATCTGAACCTGATGCAACTGGAACCAGACATCTTGTGTAAGTAGAAAGATCTCTAGTTTCTTACTGGAAACTTTCTTAACATTTTTCTTCAATTAAAATGGATGGACCAAATGCAAGTAAAGAAAGAAATACAAGACTTTGTATTGCGATATTAGCATTGAAGGTTCATAAAACTCATATAAAAACTATTATCCTCAATGATCCTATTTCCCCTCAAAGTTGCTATCTGTGGCTTGTAAAATAAATTTGATTAATCAGAAATCAGGACTGGGGATTCCTGATTAACTTGTTAATTTAGAATCAATCAGCTTTTAATGTTCAGATGTGTTTAAAGGTTTATTTGGAGTAACACTTAGAAAATAGAGCATCTTTTTTACTTAGAGCTACAATCAGTTCATCATTATGAATCTCTGAAAAAAAGCCCTGGTGCACTTGGTGAGGCTCCTGTAGCCAGAGGCATCCAGAAGGGGTATCATGATTGGTATCTTCACCTGTAATTAAGAGAAGTTTGCTTTCACTGGTTAGCAAAGTACCTCAAGTTTCTATTAGCAGTATCTGATGTTTTGTGTCTCTTCTTGTTTCTAAAGCTTCTTTTTTTTTTTTTTAATTTTTTATCTGAATGGAAATAACATCTTCTCTTTTCAGATATGATGACACCCTGCTGTGGCTATACTCAGCTTGTCACCTCAAAACTGAATTAAAGGAGTGCCTACTTTCAGGGCAGAGGTTTGGGGAATATCATAAGCTGATATAAATTCTCAGAAGTCTATTCTGTTGAGAATTTACATCATCTGAAGCTGTCCCAGCCCTTGCTCCCATTCATTTTTGCCTGTTTATGTTCATTCTGCACAAGGACGTAAGAGCAACCCCCATTGTACTGAATTCAAAAAAAGTATTTTTAAACAGGACTGTAGACAGGACCCTTAAGGTCTTCTCCAACTCTCTGCTGTGGAGTTTGCCATTAGACAAGACTGTTGAAAGACTGCTCCATCAACTTAAAGGAAGCCACAGGAAACATGACAGGATGTCCACGGTAGGGACCATTTCCTAAAGCAGCAGTTATTTTTTGATGTTCATTAAAGACAGAGTTTGAGGATGCACCAGCTGTTTTAAAGGTTGTCTCTGTTTTGATAGGATTTTAATTTTAGAATTTTTTTCGCTTATGTTTTGGCTAAGGTCAGATATTTTATCATTCAGCTGGATAGTTACTGTTTAAGGATTGTTGTGCATACACTAGAAGACTGTTCTGGACGAGCACAGCTTATATGCTGAAGTAAATGTCAAAACCATAGAGACAGAGATAACAGAAGAGTAAGATTCTGATGGCTCATTTGTAATGTGGAGAAAAAGTGTTCAGTATCAGTGTATCATTGTGGAGAATGCATTGTGCCACTGCAGTGTAAATCCTTTACAATGGAAGAATAAAGGTTATCTATCTGTATATCACTGACTGAAAGAGAAATGGATCTGTTCCTTTCAACCTGAGAAATTTAAACTTTTGGATAGCGTGTGAAAAATGTAAATGTTATTCAGAGATTTAGTAGCAAGAAGTGATATATAAACTTGCATTGCTGCAGAGAAATAACATTTTGTAAACATAAATCTTGAATATAAAAAACTGAGAGATGGTGGATGCAAACTTTACAGTAGTAAGTACTTTTTATCAGAAAAAATAATCTGAGTAGGCGGGACTGGCAGTGTAGACTTGTAAAAACAGTCATAGTGACTTTCCTTTTGCATTTGGAATGACTGAAAACACCTATTGCTTATTTAATTAATAATTTCCAAAGGTGCTTCACTAAGGTAGTTTCTCTATGGAATAGATACTCTATCTCAGTATTCTTATAAGCAAACTTTCAAATTGCATGCTATTAGAAATAAAATGTGTTATCCAGATTTGAATCCCATATGGAGATGAGAACCTTTTGGTTTTGTACATTTTGGAACCTCAAAGTGCCATTAAAATACAGAAGGAACCCAATCACAGTGATTAAAACCCCAGTACCTAATTAAAATAGTGTACCTGATTGATTCATCTTTGTGCTGGCTGTGTAAACCTGACCTTGAAGTGTGATGGGGAAAAAGTCAAGTGGGAAGGCATACACTGGCCAGAAAAAAACCCAAGGAAATTAACTGAATATTGTTTAATTAATTTTTTTTCTTAATTCTTTTCAGGGAAGACTTATAATTTGCATAGAACCTAGACACTGCACTTCCCAGAGCATTCAGTAGGCTAATTTAACATCTTAGACTCGTTTATAAGAAAAATGCATTTTTTTTTCTTTTAAAGACTCATCTTAAGGTTTGTTTAAACATGAATGCTCTTCACACTGGATTTTACAATAAATTTCACAAATGTTTTGTTTTCCTGGTCTAGTTAGTGAAAGCGAAAGTGTTGGCAAATTTTACATTTCAACTAAAAGTAGTGAAGACTTCAAGGAGTGAGTTTCCTGTTAGTTGGGCATGTCAACCTCTGTCATTGCATTAGAAATGTAACTTTAGACTTTGTGTTCAGGTCTGAAAGCCACTGTGTTCACAGAAGCAGAATTTGGAGAATGCACAGTTACATGTGGTAAGTAACAAAGCAGATGAATAAAACATATTGTCATTTGGTTTGGGGGAAAAAGGGAAAAAAGTGCTAACTGTAGCAATTTAGCAGTAGTAATTTGCTTGCCCTGATGCACCTCTCATTGATTTCAATTGCCGATAACTATAATTAACAAAGACAATCAGGCTGATTGTCATTAGGAGTTTAGGTCAGATCTGTTGTTTTATTAATTTCACAGCCTGCAAGCTCCTATTTTAAACCAGTTCCCCACATTAATTGGCATGAGCTGCCTTCCCCTAAGTAACAATTTTCGCTATTTGTGAACATCTGTGAGATGTTCAGAAGATGAAAGATCTTCTGATGCTTCTCACAGATGTCTTCCCACATACAATATTGCCAAAAAATTGCTTTCCTGCAATAACCTGTTCTGTATTCCACATTTTTACAATTTATAAATTGTGTATTGGAGAGAAGAGGTATCATTCTGAAGCACAAAGGGAGAGAGGAAAAATGAGATGAGCCTAAAGATGACGTTTCTGCAGTTGGTTTGATGATAGAAACTTCTTTGAGGTGGTAATTATATTGGTTAGGAAGCAGTCTTGAATCAGAAATGCTATTAATTTTTTTTCTGAAAAAAATGCAGCTTTTCATGAGACTATGGAAAAAAGAAAGAGAGGCAAGTTTTTGTCCCCATCAATCCGATGTTTCCTAGAGTATGTATTTTTATCTTTTGCAATCACTTTTTTGTATTTCCATTCACAGAACTTCCTTGATTCCATCCTATTTCACATCTTAGGACATTATGTGTTTGAGTCATTTATTTTACTTCTACATACTTTAATATTTCTCATTCTTCACTTTGTTATTTCAGTTCTGCTTATATGTTCCATATGCTGGTGCCTGTACTTAATACTGGTATGTGTATTGCCATACTTTTAATAACCTCACTTGCTCTAATGCACACATCTTTTGGAAAATAAGAATCTGTTTCTTATGTTCCATCCCTCTAAGCACATATCTCACATGTTCTGTGTTTTCAGGGAATTCCTCTGAATTTTGTCTCAGTTTTATCTTTAGTCCTTCAGAGTTAATGTTGTGGTGGCTTGACCTGGGCTGGATACCAGGTGCCCACCAAGCCACTCTATGACTCCCCTCCTTAGCAGGATAGAGGGGAAGAAAACAAGATGAAAAAGTTACGAGTTGAGGTAAAGCCAGTTTAATAAAGAAAAGCAAAGGCTATGCACAGAAGCAAAGAAAACAAACAAACAGAGTTGTTCTCTACTTCCCATCAGCAGGTGATGTCCAACCACTACCCAGGAAAAAGGGCCTCGGTATGCATAGCAGTTACCTTGGAAAAAAAAAAAAGCCTTAATAAAAGCATACACCCCGCACAATCCCCTGCTCCCCACGGGCTTTCTCTTAGGTTTTATTGCTGAGCAAGATGCCATATTGTATATGGAATATCCCTTTTGTCAGGTTCAGGCGGCTGTCACAGCTGTGTCCCCCTCCAGCCTCTTGCCCACCTCCAGCTTACTGGTCTTTGTGGGAAGTGGAGGGGGGATGGTGAAGAGACAGCCCTGATGCTGTGTGGTCGCTGCTCAGCAGTAGCCAAAACATCAGTGTGTTATCAACACCATTCCAGCTACAAATACAAAGCACAGCACTATGAGAGCTGCTATGGGAAAAGTAAATTCCATCCCAGCCAGACCCAATAAAAAATGTTTAACCACTTCAATTGTGAACATTACATAATCTCACTGAAAAACTTGAAAGGGAAGCTCTAACAAAGAAAAAGGCATCATCTCATATCTGTAGTTCAGATCACGTTTGCAGCCTTCATTCTAGTCTGGGCTGTTCAATGCCTTGGATTTTCGGAGAGCAGACTTTGGCTTCTTCAGGGATCTGCTTGGTAGAGTACCATGGGATAACCCCAGAGGGAAGAAGGGCCCAAGAAAGTTGGTTGATCTTCAAGGATCACCTATTCCAAGCTCAGAAGACATGCATTCCATCAAAGAGAAACTCAGGCAAAAATGTCAGCAAGTCTGCATGGACGAACAAGAATCTCCTGGACAAACTCAAACACAAAACAGGAAGCCTACAGTGGGTGGAAGACAGGACAGGTAGCCTGGGAGGAATACAGAGAAATTGTCCAAGCAGCCAGCGATCAGGTTAGAAAAGCTGAAACCCTAACAGAATTAAATCTGGCCAGAGACATTAAGAACAACAAGACAAGTTCCTATAGGTACTTTGGTGATAAAAGGAAGACTAGGAAAAATTGAGATCCCCTCTGAAAGGAAACAGGAGACCTGGGTACCTAGGACATAGGGAAGGCTGAGGTAGTCAATAGCTTTTTTTGCCTTGGTCTTCACTAGCAAGTTCTCCAGCCACACCACCCATGTCACAGAAGACAGAGGCAGGGATTGGGAGAATGAAGAACCACATGCTGCAGGAGAAGATCAGGTTCTAGACCATTTAAGGCACCTGAGAGCACACAAGTCCATGAGACCTGATGAGATGCATCTGCATGTCCCGAGGGTGGAGGAACTGGCTAAGCCACTGTCCATCATATTTGAGAAGTTATGAGTCTAGTGAAGTTCACAGTGTTTGGAAAAGGGGAAACATAACACCCTTTTTTGTAAAGGAAAAAATGGGAGACCCGGGGAACTACAGGCCAGTCAGCCTCACCTCAGTGTTCAGCAAGATCATGGAGCAGATCCTCCTGGAAACTATGCTAAAGCACATGGAAAATGAGGTGATTAGTGACAGCAAATGTGGCTTCACTAGAGTCAAATTGTGCCTGACAAATTTGGTGGCCTTCTAGGATGGGCTTATAATGGTGGTAGATAAGAAAAGAGCAATTGATGTCATCTACTTGGACTTGCGGCACTGTTCACGACATCCTTGTCTCTAAATTGGATTTAATGGATACCCCACTCAGTAGATAAAGAATTTGCTGGATAGTCACACTCCAAGAGTTGCAGTCAACAGCTCCACATCCAAGTGGACATCAGTGATGAGTAGCATTCCTCAGGGACAGTGTTGGGACAGGTGTTATTTAACACCTTTGTTGGCAACATAAACAATGGGATTGAGTGCAGCCTCAGCATGTTTGCTGATGACACCAAGTGCAGACCTGGACAGGCTTGAGAGCTGGGTCTGTCTGAACATCATGAAGTTCAACAAGGCCAGGTTGCAAGGTCCTGCACCTGGGGCAATACAAATACAGCTTGGGTGGAGAACGTATTGAGAGCAGCGCTGAGGAGAAGGACTTAGGGGTGTTAGCGGATGAGAAGCTCAACAGTAGCTGGTGATGTGCACTTGCAGCTTGGACAGCCAGCCACATTCTGGGCTGCATCAAAAGAAGCGTGACCTGCAGGTTGAGGGAGGTGATTCTGTCTCTCTACTCTGCTCTTGTGAGATCCCCTTCAGAGTACTGCATCCCAGCTCTAGGACCCCAGTATAAGAAGGATGTGGACCTACTGGAGCAAGTTCAAATGTGGAGCCACAAAGATGATCAGAGGGCTGGAGCACCTCTCCTGTGAAGGACAGGCTGAGAGAGTTGGGATTGTTCAGCCTGGAAAGAGAAAGCTTCAGGGAGACCTTAGACTTCCAGAAAAGGGAGCCCTAAAGGAGGCCTACAAGAAAGCTGGAGAGGAGCTTTTTGCAAGAACATGTAGTGATACAACAAGGGATAATGGCTCCAAACTGAAAGAGAGGAGGTTTAGGTTAGGTATTGGGAAGAAATTCTTGTCTATGAGAGTGATGAGGCACTGGAACAGGTTTCCCAGAGAAGTGGATGCCCCATTCCTGAAAGTGTTCAAGGACAGGCTGGATGGGTCTTTGAGCACTCTGCTCTAGTGGAAAGTGTCCCTGCCCATGGCAGGGGCATTGGAATTAGTTGATCTTTATGTTCCATTCAAATCATTCTATGATTCTATGCTTGTCTGTTAAAAGGCTGAAAGGTAGCTTCTTCATTCTTCCAGTGATGTTGCAAGATCTTTGCCTCCTTCATAGTCCTTCTTATTCCCTAGATTCTTTTACCCAGCCTTTTATATTTCATGGTGTCTGAATTGACTCAATTTTCTTAATTCTTTTTCCCAGTAGTGCTGAGGCTCAGATCCATTGCTCCTCTAGTCATACTTCAGGTTTACAGAGGCATTAAAGCATAACTAAAGCATATGTTAATAGTGTCTTGTCATACTTGCCTTAATTTTGTCTTAATGTCTTTGTGATCTAATTGTTTTGTCCCCTCTTACCTCTAGACTTCTCTCGGAACTGCTGTGTTTGTATTGCTAAGTATTCAGTTCTTTGTGGGTCATGCCTCTTCACCACTCCTCCTGCAGTCTATTAATTTACATTTCTCTAGGGTGAATTTCATTTAGGTAATTTATTTCAGTGCAGTGTGGCTAGTTTTCTGTTAGGTTAACATGTATGACTTGTTGAAGTTAAGACTTCATTTGCTAGAGCATCTCAGTAGATTAATTTCATCAGCACTGGCAGCTACCAAGAAGAGGTGGGAGAAGGAAATATGAGGATCACAGAAAAAGCTATCCAGAAGGAAGAGGCACAGGAGCACCAAAAGAACTTGCAGATCTAATTATAAGAGTTTTTTCATAGACATTTTGAGTATTATATACTTCTCAAATTTTAATATTCCCATGGATAAGGTATGGTGAGATTTTTTTTTTTCTGGTGAATATGACTACAGCTAGCCCAGCACCTAGATTTTATTAAGCCAGTCTTTTGGCTTTTCATAGTTTTCCTTCCTTTTTGTTAGTTCAAACAACTACATGGCACTAAAGACAGAAGAATGCCTTTAACCAAAGTGTCAGTTCACTGCCATTTACACCTCTGTCTCTGCATCCATGAGACATTCTCTGAAACAGAGAATGATCTTCATTTTGTGTCATTTTCAGTAAGTGGTGGTGTCTCCCTTGGCCAGTTGAAGTTCTGTTTCATGATTTACATGGCATCTTTGAAGCATTCTGAAATCCATTGGTTTATATGATTTTATATGATACATATTTAAGGAAGGCAGATGTATCACAAATGCAATAAGCAAGCCAATTTCATATTTATTATTCTACTGCAAAGGGGGTTTAACTCTCCTCTTTCCATGTCTATTGGTAAACAAAATGCTTCTGGAAAAATGGCAAAACCTTCAGTGTTTACTTTGCCTGAGCATATTATTCCTGCCTCCCTCACAAGCTATGTCATTCCAATGAACTGCATACACAGTTTGGCAAAAACAATTATAGCATTTGCTTTGAATATATTTGTAATTGTTAACAGGAGGATGTCCTCATTGAAATCCTGATAGTGAAAGTGAACGCTTTTTTTCCTCCTTCGGTGTTTTGCAGGAATTCTCCTTAACTTCACACATATGTGATAGGTTACCTCCTGTTGTCTTCAGTAAGCCCCTCCATGTAGTCCTGGTAGCCAACACTTGATTTCACCTCTTTCTCATGAGAAGCCCTGTGTTACTAAACACCAGCCTCTGTGTTCTGAGAGGCTTCATTTTAGAGTCTCTTGGTATTCCTGTATCCACTCACTGTTGGTCACTGCTAGGTAACTTCAGGCTCCCCAGTCCCTGGTGCCATCAGGATTTTAGTGTGTTCAGTTTCTGTTGACCTTGGTGGGAGTTGAAGACACTCAGTCACAAGACTGGAGGCAGACTGAGTTGGCAGTCTGTACAGTATTCTCTGTGCCATCTGATTTGAGCATTTAAAGTCCAGGATCCTGAATGCTTTGATATTTAAAGCAAATGAACTGTTTTGCAGAACATATATTAGTCTCTTTTTTTTATTTCTTTCTTTCTTTTTTGTTTTTTTTCCCTGTAAGAAAAGTTTTGAATTAATTTTCGGTTCTTTTTCTGACACATGGTGATTCTAAGAATCTGTCTCTGTAGGGTGCAGATTCTGACATAAGTAGATATATTGAAATCTTAGATACCAGCATAGGATAGCTTTAGCAGGCACTCTGAGAAGATCTGTTTTGCCTCGTACTTGGTAAATACATCATATTAACATTCAGGATAAAGAAAGGAAAAGCAAAAATCAGAGTAAGAAGAAAATAAAGAAATGCAGAGCAAGGGATTTTTTTTTTCTCCTTGAAAGGGACTGGCCTTTGAGAGTTTTGTTAACTGGTGGATGGATGCCCTGGGACTGAAACAAAGTCCATTGTCCATGTGGACGAATACTGGGGGCCAGTAGGCTGCAGATATAAGTGAAACACTGTGATACAGTAATCTAAGTTGATTTAAAGGAAACATCCTTATTGTTTCTTAGTGTGGTGTGGTGGAAGTGTAACGCAATGATTGCATGCCACACTTCAATTACCCTGTTAAGTAATCCAGTAACATTTTATATCTCCTTTCTGTACTCCTGTGCACTTGATTTCAAGTCCCTGTAAAATATTGTTTTTCTACTATGTTCTTCGTTCTAGGCATTAGACCAACTATTTTAAGTAATTTTAAGGGAAAGGATAATTTCCAAGTAACATTCTGTGGTTTGAAGAATTATAAACTTTATGATCTATACAGAGATGTTTCATATTGTTGATGATACACCTATTGAAGTTTCTCATATAGGGGAAATACCATTTTCTGAGGGCCTTGTCTGGGTGAAGAAGCCTGGAAGATGTACTTAAAACAGATTTAAATATGTTTGGAAGATGGTAATTCCAAACAAGGTCAGTAATTGGCCCACACTTTGTGCAGAAAAAAATTGCATATTGTGGTAAATACTGCATGTATTTACCATATTCTCCATACCAATTGTACAGACTTCTGGGCAGATTATGTCCTTTGGTGTCATAATGCAATTAAACCCTGATTTCTCTCTAGTGAGTTGGTAATACAAGGGCTCACATGACTTTGCTCCATTACACAACTTCAATTTCCTGCTTACTTGAGGGAAACAATAATTTCAGAGAGTAATGTTTCCTGATATTTCAGAAAAATGGAGCATAGTGCCGGATGAGTGCATATGCATCAGCAAGTCACAACCATATTGCCCTTCCTAATTGGTCAAGTAGGAGGTGAAGAGATGGGAGAAATTTTCCCAAGGACCAAAAGGTCATGACAGATTGGGAGCTGTTGGAGTAGAATAAGCACATTTATTTGCATCTGACACAATACAATTTGTCTTTGCAGATTTGTTTAAAATATTACCCCCCTTTTTTTTTTTTTTCCCTTTTTCTTTTATGTATGGCTAGACAGCACACGTTCTTCCCAATGGTTCAGCTGTTACGGAATTTTGCAGAGATACCCATTCAGTTACTTTCTAATGTGAAACTCAAGAAAATGGAAATACAGTTTCCTCTGTAAAATACAGAGTCTACACAACAACTGGTAAGCTCGTAGAGACACTTAGAGTCTCCTAGTGATATGGCCTTGTGTTTTTTATGTAGTACTCCATCTTCATAAGACTGCATGTCACTGGGAGTATATAGGCAGGAGCTTGTGTGCTTTGGAAATGACAGTCATGAAATGCAGGCCAGTAAAAGAGACATATAAAAGGAAATGACAGAATAGAAATGAAGAGATTCTTTGTGGTAGGAATGAATATTTTCTTTATTCTTTGTAAAAATTCAAGCCACAATAAGGAGGGTTTTCTCTTACCTGCTTATTTTTTACTGCACCAACGTTGACTAATGGATTTCTTTTTATCTCACTAAGTCTGGTAGCACCAGCAGCACAGGTTCTGCATTTGTCTCCTTTCAACTTCAGTACTGAAGCAGGAAAACAAACTTTTGAGTTTTGCTTAGTGGCCATCTGGAGTTTGGTTGTACACAATGGATTTAGCAAATTTTAACTTTAAAAAGAATACATCATATAACAGTTCCCCAGTATTACCTTTCTCAGCTTGTATGCTAATGGGATTTTTGCTGACTTCATGAGGAAGATAGCAGTGTGCTGATTTTCTCAAACCATAAAAACAGCCACACAGAAACTCCATCTTTCCTAATCAGAGAAAGCAGGAAAATGCCTTGCTCATAAAAATTCGTTCTTTTCCTGAAATAATGTAGATTCAGGTCTTATGCAAAATTATGGCAGGCTAGAAAGAAAAAAATCCTTCGAGATACTCCTCATATTTCTCCACTACATGTTGTTACCTAGGTAAAACTGCTCTGAGAATCCTGCTTTATTTCCCCTCTCTTTAGTAAAATTTGTTGTATCTCTGTGGAGGTCCTTTCTATCATTGTACTGTGACATGAAATTTGTTCATTCATTTTCTAAATCTATCTGGCACTCACAAACCACTCAGAGCTTTTTCCCCCCCTCCTTCTCCCACTATTCAATCTCTACATGCCTTTTTGTAGAGTGGAAGATTCCTTTTTTGAGACCTGAATTAACAGAGCACATAATCTCTTTTAGGTTTAAGCATGAAAATGATCCCATTGACTTGGATCAGTGAGTCATCGAAGTCATCAATAGGGTGACTCGCTTGTCTTTAAGCTGACTGAGTAGTCTTGGTGGAAAGTGGCCAGATGAAACCACCCAACAGACCCATTGAGAAGTTCTTACAAGCAGAGATTTATTGACCCAGAAAATATTCACAGCTATACAGAAATCTGAGGAACACAAGCTCTAAGGTTTATTAAGCAGCTTAAAAGGAACAGATTCACAGAAACACAGAATGTGCTGAGTTGGAAGGGACCCACAAGGATTATCAAGTCCAACTCCTGGCCCTGCACAGAACCATTCTCAAGAGTCACACCATGTGCCTGAAAGTATTGTCCAAATACTCTACCAAGCTTGGTGCTGTGACCGCTTTCCTGGGGAGCCTCTTTCAGTGCCCAGTCACCCTCTGGTGAAGAACCTTTTTCTAAAATTTGAGCTAAACCTCCCCTGACACAACTTCAGGCCATTCCCTTGAGTTCTGTCACTGATAACCATAGAGAAAAGATCAGCATTGTCCTGCTTAGGGCCACATCAGTATCCTTTAACTTTGTACAGAGGTGTGTAGATGGCCAAAGGGGTTTCTGGGCTTTGCCTCCCCAGGAGGGATATTGTTTAGACCTCATAAATTGTTAACTTTTAATTAAGTACATTGATGAAGTTATCAGCTGAAGTTTTGGTTGAGAATGTACCAGGATTTTCAATGTATAGATCTAGTTTTGCTCTCTGTGGATGGTCAGAAGTCTAGCCATGTCAGAAGATGGTATTTACTTTTCCAACAGGATCAGGAGGAGATGAGAAAGATCCTTCTGAGAGCATCAGTGGATGCAACAAGACTCCTTGTGTTTGGATGTAATCATTCATAATTGCCGCCTTGTGTTTTGCAGTGCTGCTCTGTTCTCAGGCAGCATGGCTTGCTGTGTTGTTCAGACTCTGGAAAGGGGTAGCTCTTCTGCCCATTGGACAGCATTGCCTTTCCCAGTTCCTCATTAAATGACTTTTTGAAACAGAGGTTGGGGAATTTGAGACAAGTTTACTGTACTTGTCAGCAAATTCTTTCCTGTACCTATTCCAGAAAATCTAAGTCTTTCTGTTGAGAGAACTTATCTTCCTTTGGCATTTGTCTATCTTGTCTCCAAGCCAAAATGTAGAGGAAGGCAGAATCACAAAACCAGTATCAGAAATAGGACTAAAATCCTTCCTTCCAGGTAATCTAAAAGACTGAGCCTTTTTCCAGCATCCCAAACTGGCCACAGAGGTTTCTGATCAGTGCAAGCTGGACAGGTGCTGTGGGTTGACTTGACCCACCTGTGTTTGGCATGGGCAGTCCCTGCCCCTCTCCACAGGGGCTGCCCTGCAGTATCCCTGCACGGGTCCTGGCAAGTGGTACAACACTGTGTGTGGGGAGAGCATCTCATATAGATTTTGGGAGATGTCTGAGCCACTCAAATGGAGGAATCAGTTTTAGTCAGGAAAAGGGCAGCTCCTCTTTATTACCTCCTAATTTATTTATTTATTTTAATCAAATCAAGGTGATACTGATCACCTCTCTGCCTCACTCAAGTTAATAAGCCTAAGTCTGTATACTTTGTCTTTTTCGTCACCTAGATCATTCCTCTCACAATTCCACAGAGATAAATTTCTTCATGCCAGAGCTACAGGATGGAGCAAGGGAAGGGGAAATGTGTTGGCACTTTCCTAGAGAGAAAGTCTTGAAGCCCACAACAGAGCTCAAGTTATCCATGCAGCTGATAAAGGGTGGGTGTGTCATGCTTTCCCATCTATCTGGTCCTCTGATGTTTTATCCACCAATAGCAGTGGCCAGATTCAAGCAACACCATCTGCAAAGCTGACTCCAAAGCCACCACTTGAAAATACATAGTGTGACACTTTGTGGTTCAGGTTTGAGGCGTGGGAGGGGGGAGAGAGATAGGGAAGAGATAATGCAAAAGGTCAGGTGAAATCTCACAGGAATTTGTGTGGATTTTCCATGTGTCAAAACTTTGTGTGAGTCATTTCTAAATCTATGCATGGAAAACTTTCATGTGTCCATTACCTGTGATCACTGTGCTCCTCAGAGACCTTTGGATGAATAGGCATAATGATAATTTTGTATAAGTGAGTCGTCTTTAGTAATTTGTCTGTTCTTTTGTTTTCAAAGCTGTTCAGACCCAGAGTTTCTTCTTGTCTTTTATAACAAGAGAAATATAATGAAAAAAGAAAAATTATCTTAATCAGAAATTATTGGGATCCTTGTGAGGAAAATCCCATTTTTTAATGACTGTCATTTCTATATGTCTTTCTTACTAAATCACTACCCTGAAACACTGAAGGGTGTTTCACACTCCCGCCTTTTGTGTTGTTTGGTGTTTTGTGAAGACTTTGGAGCTGGAAGGGGGTTTGTTCATATTTACTAATAATAGTCCTGTCAGAAGGGAGGACTCTGCAAGAGAGGAATGCAAGAGCAGAGAACAACCCTCATTAGGATGCTATGCAAAGGGTGTCAGTCTACTGAGATCCCAGCTACACTCCAAGCGCCACACTTCTCATGAATCACAGAATCACAGAATATACTGTGTTGGAAAAGACTCAGAAAGATCATTGAGTTCAACCCTTAGCCCTGTACAGGACCATCCCCAAGTGTCACACCATGTTCCTGAGGTTAACAGCCTGGATCTCTTCTCTGTGTATGTAATCCTGCTCTCCCATTAGCATATATCCAACAACTTTTAAATATATATAAAGACATAGAAAAAGGCTTATAGATAATCTAGAAGGGAAACAGAAAATTTGTGCATCACCATTATACTAGGAGGGGAAAAAGACCAATCTGCACAAGCAAAATCTTATTCCTCTCTGCCAAACTGATACATATTTTCTTAACCTGAAAACTGGTTGAAAGAACTCTTGTAGGCTGCTGGACTGCATAAACAATCAGTCAAGCATCTACTTGTAGATGGAGCACTACTGTACAGTCCACATCATGATCCAGGAGGAATTCCAGCTCAGGGAAAAAATTGGGGAATAGGAGGATGAAGAGAAATTGCATTTCATTTAACAGCATTCTCTTTCTAGCAAATATGAATATAAATAATGAACAAGTAAAGTGAATATGCTACGTTTTGGGTAGAGTTGAAGGCGATCTCTTTGTAACTGTCAGATACACTGTCAACCTCTTTTTTGGTTGTAGAACTGTAGAAAATTTCTACTGAAGTGTACACAATTTTAGTGTGGGAGGGGTTTTTTCCAATGTAATTGTGTAATACATAGAATAGTGGCGGTTTTTGTCATTCTTTACAGTAAAGTAATCCACAGATCTGTAGTAGGTTGTAGACTTCAAGTTGAAAGTCATTGAACTAGACTTCCTGTTTCAAGAAAAGAACTTTTTCTACTTTTACTAGGCTAAGTAGATTTTTTTTTTTTAGTTGCTGTAAGTACATCTTTGTAACCTTAACTGTAAGCTGAAGGTGTTTTAAAGGCATATTCTGGCTGTGACAAAATTCTCTGTGGCTACTGGGAGTGCTGCCTGGACTTTAGTCATGCAGTCACAGGCTTAAAAGTGTATCTGATATGAATCAGTCTTTGCTCATTGTGAACCAGCTTACTGGGTAGCTGTTTTACTTTCTGCTTCCTGTTTGCATTTTAAACACAGGTGTTTACTTGGAAGGCATCCTTTTGTATTATCAGGTTGTCTCGGGGCAGTTGTGATTCTTGATTATTGGAGGAAGAGTGATGGAAGAGTTGCTTAGATACTGCAGTGATGACAGTGACATAGGACCTTATATAGAAGTAGAATGAAATGGAAATAGAAATGGTTTTCCAGCAGTCACTCTGATACACGGAGTTCCTACCAGTGTGAACATGAGTTTTGCATACCAGTCAGCAACAAGATAGTACCTTATAATTTTAGAATTTATATGAGGGAAAATGAAAAAGAAATTAGGGTTGGCTTGTGTAAAACTGTCAAAGCTGGAGGGATCTGGGAAGATGTCAGACGGCTCGCTGATTTGTCTGAATGGTGCTGAACGTATAAAGTTGTTTAAATTTCAGGGCAAGGTTACCAGGTTTAGATTCCAGGCGTTTTCTTTATCCATTGTCAAAAAACAGATGGAGGAAGTTGATTGACCATCTTCAGCATTTTCCACCCTTCCCGAGTTGTTAGATTTATCTCCTAGCTAGTGCATCTGGTCTTAGAGAAACATCCTAAGTAATGGCTCAGTTTCCTTAGCTGAATGGTTGAAGAGGCTGCAGCATTACAAAATGCATTCTTAGTTGATATCCTCGCTATGGTTTTCAGCTGCTCCTCACTACAATGTTTCTGGGCCATGCAAAACAACTCCTTTCCATGCCTAGTGGTTATTTGCTTTAAATAAAAGCTTTGCAGACCTCAATAGAGACAGGGAACTGAAAAGCAGCACTTAAGTCCTTGAATCCAATCTTTTGTTAGCATACTCTCTTTTGTCTTCTTTATTATCTTTAGAACTGCAGCAATTACCATTGTTAGGATCCTTCTGTAGCAAGGTAGTACCTTGGTACATCAGCCCTGGGTGACAGAGCACATGGTACTGGGTACAGAACAAAGAAGTCAGCCTGACTCCAGTGGCAGACAGCCTCTGGTAATTATTCCATCTTTATCATTCATGTATCTTATGTTGACATGTCTTGAAATCTTACGTTAAAGCATTACTTATAGCAAAAATATTTGTCATTCTTAACATGTACCAAATAGATACTTTGTGCCTTTCTCTAGGAATTGTGGTTCCTTGTGTTTCATGGCTGTTAAGTGACGTTTCCCACTCTGTATGAGTTTGATCTCCATTTCTTTGAATCTTCTTTGGTTAGATATGCCTTTTCAAAGAAAGTATAAAAAAATTACAATTCTAATTTTTGCTGATACAGTAAAGGCCCCAAGGTTGTGAGAGATGTCTACGCAGTAAATAATAAAGCCCTGCTCCTTTTTAGTCCTGTTCATCAGATTAAATACCCAATTAAATTGAAAATTTGAACATAATAATGACCATGCATTTCTTTTCTTCAGATATGCAAACAAAAAAAGCAAGGAGAATAGAATCAGGGTTTTGAAGAAGAACAACGACAGATCCCATTCGTGCCTTTTGCCTGATAACTGGAATAATTGTGACTATTGGTGTGATCTTTGCTGTGATCTTGATGATTCTTCACTGGTAGGTGGACAGCATACATTGTGATTTAAATTTTATTTGATCAAGATATGGTATTTACTGATGATAAACATGACCTGGGGTGAGCTATTTAAGTTTTTCTGTAGTTTAATATTTGCCTTCCCATTAGAGAAAACAGGAAGTGCTTTTAGAGATTGGAAAGAAGCACTTTGAAAAGCTGTTACAGTGATGGTGGATGGGAAGAGAATGATTCAGGGCGATTTATATAAACCTATTTAAAAATATGTTTTTGCTTAATTATTTTTTCTATTTCAGGGCTGTTGTTAAAATCTATTTGGAAATCAAAATCTGACCAAGACAACCAAGAAGCAAGCTAACAAAACATCACGGTGTAACATGGAATAAATAACCTTCCCCTCAGAAGAAAAACTTTCAAGGTGTTGGGAGTCTCCACCTGAAGCTACAGTGTTCTCAGCATTTGCATTAGCCATAATGCAAGAAGCAACAGAGCCCTCACTCATAGAGGATGAAGTACATAAATCCTTCCAGGACCTGCAAAATGAACAGAATTAGAAAGAAAAATAAATTACATAGAAATATGATATAAAGAAGATTAAAATATATTTGTGTCCTAGTTACAGCAGCCGGGACCAGTTTATCACTATGTGGGTATAATCAAAACTTCATATTCTACACCCTCTGTGTCATTTCTGATGGACTGTTAATAATGGATTGTTTGCAACAGCTGCCCAGGGCACAGCTGACCCCTCAGGCTACAAGCTGGGTGTTAAAGAACCCTGTGAGGCATGGGAATATTTCTGTCTTCACACCAATGACTCAGCTGGGATAACTTCCCTCCGGGGAGCCAGGAGCACCTTCACACCCAGCCTGAGGGGTCATGTCTGCTAATGGGCCATCAGGGACTGGCACAATAAGCAGCTGCAATGACCTAGACTATCAAAGATTCCAAAAATATCTCACGACTCACAGAGTTAAATCACCCATTATGAAACTCCTCACCCTGGGGGAGGTACTGGGCATTCCCATCTGAACCTGAGCATAAAAATCTTCAGGTTTGGGGACTTCAGGTTCCACTTGTTGGATCCAGAGGAGGACCAGAACCTCAACAGGACTGCGACTGCCACTCTCAAAAAGACTGTAACCATCATCCTCACCAACAGTTTTTTTCTTTTTATTTCCTTTCACTTTGCACTCAGGGGGATCCTGTGGCACTCAGCACAGGGGCTGACAAACACCATTCTGTTCGTGTCCCAGGGTGCTGGGTTATACGTCTGGTTTTTGTGGGTTAAACTCAATTTTTTCTCTTTATCATTGTATTTATTGTAATCTTTTTTAGTAAATTGTAACTCTGACTTGTAATCTCTCTTGATCTGGGTTCAGTTCTCCCACCAGTTTACCTTTAAACCAGCACAATTTGAAATACTGGTTTTTTAGTACTTTTTAGTACTTTTTATAGTACCATTCACCATGTCAGACTACTGGACTTTCAGTGAAAGGGGTAAAAATACTTCTACTTTAAGGTGGCTTCATTCCCCAGGTAGTTTAACAGTCTGAGCACCTTTGAACTGGAGAACCAAAGCCAGATTTTAGTGAGGAAATTGAAAATTATATACTTGTCTTAATTTTTTGAAGATATTAATCTCTACTAGATGAAACTAAGCATATACTCTATGCAGAGACCATAAGTGCTTCTTATGTCCTCAATGATCATCAAGCACAGCAACCACTATGTAATCACTGTAATTCATTTTCTTCTTGACACATGGAAGTATATGTAATGGGAGAGAAGATCATTAAAAGTTTCTTCATAAGGTTCATTAATTTTTTACCTGCACATTTGCACATGAAACCATTTCTGCTATCAAGCAGACTAAAGTATGTGAACAGAAGAGTAAACCCATAGGGACAGACCAAGGATTCATCTGCCTCTGTAATAAAAATCAATGGACAAAACCAGGATGTCTAGGAAAGCGTCCAAAAACAAGACAAGGCTGTATGATATTCTCCACCTTCCAGACTTTGAAGGTTTTCTAAACTAGATGCCATTTCTGAGTATTTAGCAGTCTTGAATGGATGTCACTTCCATGGCTTTTTTCAGTGTACCCGTGCATCTGTGTAAGCTTCTGTCATGTAAAACATCCTACGGCAAGGAGATCCACAGCCCAACCACAGCTTTTGTCCCTATTGAACCCCCTTGCTGTTTGCTTCATTCATTACACCTTCCTAACATATTCTTTGGTTAATTTCTTTCTCTGAGGTACCATAACTCTGACCACCTTGCTGGTGTTCTCTAGCCCTCCTCCACTGCATGGCTATGTTGTTTATGAAGGTGGGTTTTTTTGTGTAAATAAACAGTGTTTGATGCAATTAAAAAAAGCTGAGCTGATGACATGTTGAGAAATGGACTGTGGACTGATTAAAATGTTTAATAAATTTCATGATTAAAATTTTCTCTAGATTCTAGTAGAAGCTCTGAAAAGAGGCAAAATACTGAGCACTCCAGGGTAGAGAATGCTTCTCTGTAAAGAACATTGCAAAAAAATTGCAAAAACATATATTGGAGGTAGTAACTCATCTTCTCAAAAAGTTCCTGTTCTCTTCAGATGCTCTGTTGCTGCAGATGTTCTAACTACACCATCTGCACATCCTTAAAAAAGCATTATCATATTTTTCAGAGATACATCATTTTGTTTGCTGTTTAATGAAAAGACCATTTACATTTTCACAAATGAAATACCATATTCAAAAATGATGTGCACTTAATTCTATAAAAATATCTTTTTTTAAAAAAGGAAATTATATTTTTGGTAACAGTATAATTATCTATGTCATTTTATATCATTTGGTGCACAAATTTAAAAATCTTGTAACTTTAAGAAGAAAATGCATGAAGAAGGAACAAGCAGACAGTAACAATTCTGCAACTGGCAAAACTATTTTACACTCTCAAGGTGAGATTTTGATCGCAGGTAATTGGAGACAGCGTATTGTGGTGAGTCTGGGATTAAATCTCGAATGCTGATCTTAAAAATAGACCAAAATCCAGTTTTTATTACTCAAGAAAATGTTTGCACTGACAGTATGGTGAATATGAAGCCCTGCCATCAGCTCTGCAAATGACTTTTGAACTCTTGCTTTTGTGTTGTAATTAGGGTGTTGCAGAGCTGAAGGAGAAATAGGGGCTTCTTCATAATGATGCAAACGTAGTATTGTACAATGATTTTGCATTTTAGTAACATTTGCAAAGAACCTCCAGTCTTATTTGGGTTGATGTTTTGAGGATTTTAAATTTCCATGGTCTGCTGGCAAATCCAGCAAAAAACCCTCATAAGCAGAATAGTTCAAAAAATGAAATTTGGAAACAGCTGAATTAGTCCATACTGATGACTGTGGGGACCTTAGGGTAGATTAAGGAGATTTTGTTCTTTATTGGCTTTGTATTTTGGAATATGTTATCTTCTGCTTTTTTGTGTTCTTATAAATCCTAAGAGCTACCTGCAGATTTGGAAAATAAAAATTGCTGGCAAATTTGATGCAACTACTGGAGCATAAAATAGGAAAGAATGCCTTGCTGGTCAACAGATAGGGTGAACAGGCTGTTCTCTTGAAGCTGCAAGCAGAAACTTCAGTAAGTGAGGAAACTCCTGAAGATAACTCTGTCCAAACAGCCACCAATGACCACAATATTATTATTCTTTCAGCCCACATATGAACTAGAATGGACTGCTGTTTGAACTAGATGTAGTATAAAAGACACGGGAAGAACAAAATTAGTATTTTCGCACAGTCCATAGCAACCTTCCCTGACTTTTGATCCCATAATCTGCGTAATATACTTGCTAGTTTGGTAACAGGGTGGACAGTCATGACAGATAAAGGACAGGTAGAAGTGTTTTAACTGAAGCCTCTTTAAAGAGATAAAGGGCGAATGTCCTTACCCTCATTCAGATGCTCTCCTACACCACATCTTGAAGGATCATGAAGCTCAGATCATCTGCCAGGAAACCTTTTCACCTGCCTTAGCTGTACAGAGGACACCTAGTATCTCCTCCCACTACTCCTGCTGCTGGACCCAAGATACAGGGTCCAGACTGCAGGTGAAAATCTCATCACAATTAAATTTAAGCTTGTATATACAGTCCTTCCTGAACTAAGATGTCCTCATATGTGTGTTTAAGTGATTTCCTGAATCAGGGCCAAAATGACCTTGTCATCCCTGGGTTTAATTTG
Organism: Acropternis orthonyx; assembly: GCA_035583155.1. Lineage (NCBI taxonomy): Eukaryota > Metazoa > Chordata > Aves > Passeriformes > Rhinocryptidae > Acropternis > Acropternis orthonyx. The sequence continues at coordinate 80,053,140 of JAWWEU010000111.1, read as the reverse complement.
CTGTGCTTTTTCTAATATTGCAACGTAATCCTGTGGTGGTTGTTGTAATTTGACAGGATTTTAAACATTTACCTATTATTCTTTCATTTTCCCTTTCTTATTTCTATTAAAGAAAAATCATTTTGGAATGCATATCTTGCTCTGTATATGATCTACCAACTGTCTCAGGAAATTTAGGATTTATTTATATAGTTATTTAAATCTTGATGTATGTGTGGCTCAATTTATGTATGGTCTAACAGTATATATCATAGGGATTTTTTTTTTCTTTGACAGTTTTGGAAATAAAACTTTTATGGTGAATTACAGAGATTTGCTCTTTTTCTTTTTCTCTTTTTCTTTTTCTCTCATCTAGTCAAACACAACACAATAATAAATACTTGTGTTTTTTTCTTTGTTGTTATGCATAGAGGAGAGAGATTTCTAGAAAAAATACAGCAATTTTTTAATCTGATGCTCAATAAAATAAAATAAGGGATTGCTAGGTGAAAACCAATTCTGTGCTCCAAGATTGGTGGCAAAATTTCAGCATTGTGTTGCTATTAGAGGGAGAAAATAAGAAGGGTTTGATTTATGCTTTTATGAATCAGAAAGCTACAGCTAACTGTAATGTCAAATGTACAGCATTCTGTATGGGTTTTGGAAATAGAGCTCTACCTTTTTCAGTTGTTTGTCTGTTAAGTGTGGAGATAGATTTTTCAGGAGCTGAGCATTCAGCTTCTACTTCATTATAAGAATCTTGTTATAGTAGGCCAGTATTGTTCACTTATGATTTACTAAGTTTTTTACTTAGCTGTATAGAAAAACCTTTGACTTAGAACTGGGTCAGAGTGCTTAGACTGGAAAATTCATTATGGTGCATTTTCAGGACAGCGCTTCTTCAACAGGAAATTGTGCTTGTGGGCTGTGAAAAGTTAGCTAGAGAAAAAGCTTGCATGTCTGAAGCAATTAAACCCCAAATCCAGTGTGGCTATATGTGGATAATTGGTTAGTTAAAATTACTTAACCTATATGTCTTTTGCAATCTATCCTCATGTTCTTATATAATCAAAAAGTTGTTGGGTGAAATGGAAATACTTGAGGCAATTAAATCTTCATTTTGGACTGTAAGCCCTTTCTCAAAGAGATGGTTTTGTAATATATGTGCCTACAAAGTCTTCTAGCACTATGTACTGATCGTTATTGAGGTTACCACATGTTATCACAACATTAGAATTCAATGATAGTATGAAGGTGTCATGCAGATGAAATAGTTACTATTTTGGGACAGCATTGTGTTGTACTACACCTAGAATAATGACAAATTGTTAATTAAGATACATTCATGATTGCCATGATCCAAATTTTTGGTATTTATAGCTGCCAAATTTTAGCATTTAAAGCAGAAATTTTCCATAATGAATATGTGATCTTCAGGCTACTATCTTTCTTTCTGGATATACAGAAATTGCAGTCAAATGTTTTATTTTTTTTCTGAGGACCCACTCAAGGGAAAAAACAGGTTGCTAATCCCATCCTGACCATTTCTCTTATATTCCTAGTTTCTCCTTCCCTTACAGTTTTCTCCCCCTCCCAGCCTACTTTCCCATCAACAGGTCTTGCTTAGTGTGGTAAGACTAAGACTGAACAGGAGAGGAATGACACTGTGACTTGGAGGTGATGGAGAAGTAGGAAAGAGCAAGAAGTTTAAAACAGGCTGGGTCAGTATTTTGAGAGGGGCTGGTGCGAGCAGGTTGTGAGGGGGGAAACTGGGAAGGGATCAGAGACTGGGAGCACTGAAGAAGTGGTTATGGAAGGAAGACTGAGAAGAAAAAATAACTTAAACTGCATCCTGAGATTCATGAGACAAAGGGACTATACTTAGAAACTTGATGGGAGCAGGGAGAAGGAGCAGATAATGTGAAAAGAGAAACGCCCCTGTGAGCAGGATCTTCACTGAGGGTTAGAACTGCTGGACAGAAAGCCAGACAGGAATTGGGAGTAACACATGGGGAAAGATACTGGAATTGTGAGACCCTGGGAGGCAGAGAGAGCAATTAAGCAGGGAGAAAAACATTTTAAACATGCAGACGAAGAGAAAAAAAGGCAGGATGAAGACACTGAAACTGGGGAAACAACCTCGGGTGCTGGGACAGGAGGATCAAGGGACTGGAGTGATGAAGAACAAAGTTGGAGGGGAAAAGTAGGGCTGAATGAATAAGAAAATAGAAACTTGGGTGAGAAACCTGAAAAATGGAAACTGGAAGTCACTGACAAGAAGAGACTGGAAGAATAAGCAGGAGAAGATATAAGACTACTGCAAACACAGCTTTTGAAGGGACAAGACAGAAGGGTCAGAACAGAGAATTTATTTGGAAGTACCTGTGTACACTTGAATACAGTTCTATCATGAGCCTGGATTAGGAACAGTTTTTCTGAGCTTCTCTGCTGCTAGCAAACATCTATAAAACCTACTAGCAGACTATGTCTATTGGCTCCTGTGTTTGCAGTTAACTTGAAGGGTGAATATCTCACTGCATTAGCTCAGGTATCCAGAGTCCTGTTCTGGAGCTGAAAGTCCCAACCCTGTCTGTGGTTTGTGTTGGTATTGGTATGGTATTACCTAGAGGAACACCTGAATTGTTAGTATGGAGTTTAAAAAATGGCAGAAAACTTGAAAGGAATTGCAAGTTTGAGTGTTAAGAAATGTATGTATGTGGGCTGTACAGCACTGGTTCAGCTCCTGTCTCTGGTGTGCACTTGAAGACAGAGTGGGGCTTGTTCCCACAACAGACTCATGCAGAAGAGAGCAGAGGACACATCAAAGCTGTCAGGATAAGCAGGACTGGTTAAGCAAACCTGGGAAACCCAAGTAGATTTGCAGGAAGGCATTTTAAAGGCAAAAAAAAAAAAAGAAGCTGAAAGACTTCATTTTCCTGTGTTAAGTTTGGCCATAGACTGAGGTTGGGCTAGGACTTCATCCAAACAACTGAAAAAGGAAAAAGAGAGGCCACTGAGGAATTTAATAGGGCAGCATTCTGAGAGACAAATCTTATAAATTGGCATACTATTACATGTATTTACTTCATTGCAAAAGGTCCTGGGAAGGCAGTCAGATTTTTTTTTACATGTTTTTCACTTTTAAAGACTTCAGACATTTATCATTGTAGATAAAAAGGATAAAGGTAAATTCCTTGTCTCATAAAAAGTTCATCAGGTGAATGATGTAGTTCTTTCAAAATGTCATCAGTCTTTCTGGTCCAAGTGTTATTCACAGCAGGTTCTCAGCCAGTGGAAGTCAAAATGCCAATTCCCTTTGAATATCGTAGGGGCAAGTCATGTATAATTGAATCTCTTATTTTTATTGTTAAAACACTGATTTTTTCAAAGCTGCACATGTGCTGCACTTGCTAATCTGAGGGGAAGACATTTAGAAGTCTTTAAGAAAGCTTTGAAGACCTTAAGTTCGCATGTTCACAGAGCACACATCCAAAAGAACTCATTATTTGGTCTGATTTTGTGCCAGTAAGATGCTCTTCCCTGTCTATCTACTACTGTTGTGCTGAAGCTGGTAACTCAGGTGAAGTCTGCATTTAACAATACCTGCCGGAGAACCACTCAGCCTTGCTCTAGGGTCATTGAAAGACTGGAAGCGAAGAACTCTCCTTGGAAATTCTTTACAGAGGTTTATTGCCTTCTGTGCTGGATAAGAATTTCTCTTCGTTCAAAATATGAACACATATGCCTTCATCTTTCAGCCACTGGCTTCTGTTTCTGCTAAAGTCAGCAGTTTTTTAGTACTTCATATTTTTTCCTTTATGGAAAATTCTTTCTTCACCAGCACACACCAATCAATCATTTTTTTGGTCTTCCTTTATGACTAAGTTTCTTAAAGGTTTTCTCAAAAGCTTTTCTCTCATGTTTGGGTGTGCTTTTTTTAACTCTTCTTGACAGCTTCTAATTTTTCAGCGTTATCTATTCAGCCAAGAACCATATATGCCATATGACACTGATGTCTGTGTTCAGCTGCTTCCTATGCCCCAAACGTAATCCTTTACAGAGTCACATCTTTATTAAACACATTTCTTCATTCAGTAGATACGAACAACATTCCTTGTTCCTGAACCAGCTTCTCATTTGACTCTGGTAAATGACACAGAGGTGATTTGTTCTTATATATTCCTAATTGTTTCATATATTTCTCCCAGCTTCACTCACTGCTTCATCCATCTTCATGTCCATCATCCATTTTGTCTCCACTAGGAACACAGTCACTATTCAGAGAAGAATTGAAGATTTGTTAACTTAATGTACAAGGGTGCTGGTAAGAACACAACCCTGAGTCCTGTGCCATTTGAAGGGGATATACTTGTGTCTGCATTTTATGTTAAACAGCTGACTGATAAAACAAGAGCACAGACTGCTGTTTCACTATTCATAGCCTCTTCATAGTGAGACTGCATAAGGGCATGTCCCTGGTTCCCTTCATGCCATACCTAGTAATCTCTCATTTCTACACATTAGTACAACTTGAGCAGAGAGGATGGAATGTGGGAAGCGGAGAGAAATCCTATGTGTTAAGCCCTAGCCTGGGAACTGAGATGCTTTCCTGAGAAACATATGTCTTTGTTTCCTTCAGATGAGAAAATGGATCTGGGTCTTTGATCGCTGCACAGTTGAGAAGAACAGGAGGTTAGTTCATAGAGGACAGTCCATTAAATTGCATGAAAAAAATGCTTTTGGGTGCTTTGTCACTGCCTTTTCTCTCTGTTGGAGACCTCTCTTACTCCCTTGCCTCCTGACTCATAGGAAATATCTCACGATGCATGCATCAGGGGGAGGTGTCCTCTATCTCTGCCTGGGGCTAGCACAGATTCTTCATACTATATTTTGTTCTAAAAAGTGTGAAATTTATATTCAACATTTTAAATAATGAAAAAAATCCAACTTTTTGTACAAAGCTTGGGCTCCATCTCTCTCTCACTCTCCCTCTTTCTCCCTTCAGGACAAATAAAATTAATTATGGGCCAGGACTATGCCCCCCTCCCTCTCTTTCTTGGTTTTTCCTCCTCTTTTTGTTCAAGTATTTTTAACTGGAGAGGGGACAGAGTGGCAAAAGAAAGCTCAGAGCCCTCTAAATTTTAAAAAGTTAAAATGACAAATTTAGTGTCTCATTTTCATAGGTTTTCCTGATCATGGTTTTCATGAAGCATGCCACAACAGGGCTGTGTTCAGGCACCACTTAAAGCAGCACCATGCCACCAGTTTTGATGGGTTTTACTTATAACATTTAATTGTTGTGATAAAACTTCCTTGCAAATCCTGGAAGGGACTTACCATACCCTTCAATGTTGTCTTAAAATTTCAACTTGTGTTTGGCAAGATTGGTTCATCAAGAAGTGACATGTCAGACCTTAGCAGAGAAAGAACTGTATCTATCAGTCTCTGGCAGACTGATTCACAGTGTTGCTTGAAATGCAAACTGTGTTGCTAGACTTTTCCAAGGTGAATGAAAAAATACTAAATAGGAAGCAAAATTGCAGGATCAGAACACAGTATAGAATCTTTCTGTTCAAGTGTCACTTGTAAACACAAGTATAATTCCCTAACCTTGCTGGCAACAAAGTAGGTTTCCTTCCTTCCTTCCTTCCTTCCTTCCTTCCTTCCTTCCTTCCTTCCTTCCTTCCTTCCTTCCTTCCTTCCTTCC
>JAWWEU010000111.1:80013514-80047391 GCA_035583155.1 Acropternis orthonyx | reverse complement strand
TCCTTTCCTTTCCTTCCTTTCCTTTCCTTCCTTTCCTTTCCTTCCTGTCCTTTCCTTCCCTCCCTCCCCTCCTTCATTCTTTATCCCGTCCTTTCTTTGCCTTTCTCTGCTTTTTTTCTTTCTCTCTCTCCCCTTTCTCCTGCTCCTTTCCATTTATTTCTTCCCCCCTTCACCCTTTCCTTGTTTTCTCCCTCTCTCCTTCCCTTGTTCCTTTCCAAAGCTATAGACTATGAGTAACAAGAGGCACTTTTTAAACTTAAAATTGGCATAGAGAAAGGACAAAATCCTGCCTGTTCTAAAGATTTCAAGACTGTAAAAAAATAGTTTCTGAAAGCACAGATTTAGCTCAGAAGTTTGGGTCAGTTCTCAGACAGCAGTGAAAAGTTGGGTCATGATGACTAAAACTGCTATGTAACAATAATCTCAAAGTAATAATCAAAGTATAACTCTGCTTTGAAAACCACAGCTGAGCTCCTGGGCTGTGTTTTGGGACCTGTGTGCTTCTGGATGCTGGCAGTGTGAGCGCTGGCAGAGGGCTCAGGTCATGCTAGTGGGAACCAAGGCAGCATCTGCTACTCCTGTGGGATCTGCAACACCTCCTGGCCACTGTTTGCCCTCAGGCCAGTGATGGACTTCGCTCAAAACACAAAGGAAGGGGCTTGCATGGGGTCAGCATTAATGCAGGGGGAAGCACTTGAGAAAAGCCCTTGAGCTTGAGGCTGCTGAGCCTCCGGCACCCATGGGGGCAAAACCTTGCTGTTAATAAGGTTTGAGTACAAACTATTTCCTGATAACAAGGAAGGTACTGGAAGCTTGTGCTGACCTTTGGTGGCTGGGAGGACTCTGGCTGCAGAGAGAGAGAGGAGTATGGTAGGATCAGTGCCAGCCTATAGCTGGGCCTGTTTAGTGCCTGTGCCAAGCCTGTTCTGACCGGTGTCTGGCAAGCTGGTAGTTGGTAATCCACATAGGTGCCTTTAAAATCTCCTTTGCCTCGTGAATAACCTGCATTGGCACTAACTCACACCCAGTTGTCCTCCATATGCTGCTCTTATTGCTGAGCTTTCCAGGCCACACCCCAGGCATCCTCCCTCCTTGAGCACTTCACCCCATGCTAAGGATGAGCCTGGAGAAGGCAGAGGTTTCCTTGCACCACTCTGGGCTCATGGGTGTCTCACCCTCACCTCAGAGTTCCTACTGCCAGTCAGATCATCATCTTGCATCTCAGATGATCTGTCCCTGCAGCCAGGCACACTGAGAGCTTCAAGTAACCAATGGCCCTGGTGAGCTGGTGGGTGCAGAGGAGTGTGGGGTGAATTCGTGAAGTTTTCCTCCTGCATTTCATAGTCAACTCATGGGAAATACTGCACTTCAGAAGACAGCAGCTGTGTTGCAGCAGCACCAATGAGCTACATGATTTAAATTCTGGTAGGATAAACACTTGTCAGATAACTCACACTAATCAATAAATGTCATCTAATAACAAAAGAATCTGTCATCAACCATGAACTCCATCCATGAGACATTCATCTTAGATCTACGAAAAACCTTGTGGGACCAGCAGTGGGGCTTGTTACATTTCTTGTGAACTACAGTCTGAAATTCCTGTCTTACCTCTCTCTGCATGTCAAGGCAATTATTTTCTTTTTTAAATTTCAGAGTAGGTCAGTCCACATATACCTAGCAACAAAAATTATTCCAATAGAGTCACATGGCAGGAAATGTAATATTAACTTGATCCTGACTGTGCTTTTTATCCTTAACAAGAGAAAATCAGGAAATAAGAAGAGTGTTGGATCTAATTTGGAATCTCCTGGCCTCTTGCTGTTTGTTGTCTTGAAGATAACACCATCTAGACATCCACGGTCTTAAAAACAATTTCCTTTTTCCATTTCCTAGTTTGTATTGCTCAGACTTTCAGGCTTCTATTGTGGCTTCTCTTGAAGAAGAGAATTTTATAATTCTGAGTGTGTTTTCACACTGCATTTACATTCCTCTTGTTCTTTCCCACTGTTCTCCCAAGTGAAAGCTCTCTGTTCCTGCACACCTAGTCAGCCTGTGGTGCTAGATGATAGGCACAGAAAGGAGAATTACTGCCAGAACTTTTGTATTTTCCTTTTCATTCTTCAATCTGTATCACCAAAGTCCACTGTTGCCCAACAGGGCATGTCAGAAGACCTTACATGGGGGCATCTTTGACCTCAGTGTCTGATATGCTCTGCAAGAGCAAGAAATACTCCTTCAAGAGGCCAAAAATGAACCCCGTCTTGTCCTTACATCTAGAGACCAATAGGCAGAGCACAGATGCTTTGCTGTGATGTAACTGAGCTCACCTGTCTGAGCTGCTGCCACCTCAAAGGAGGAAGGACATCTGTCTGGATTTTGGCCACAGGTGTGTCCTTGCTGTTCTTGCTGTCTGAGGACTGGTGGTCACACATGGCCCAGGGAGTTCACTTCCCATCTCACAATGAATCCTCTGCAAAGAAAGATCATCAGATTCAGAGGGATTGCCCCATCCAGACCTCTTTGAAGGTTTGGAGGTTACCCTTGATGGGTTAAAACACAGAGTCCACAGACAGACATTCCTTTTATTGATGCTAAAAGGGCATCACATTCTTTTAAAGTGGTCTGGCGAGTGACACTCTCGCAGAGAAGGAAATCAAACCATGTTTTCATAACAGAGAATCTTTTGCTAGTTCCAGCCAGGCACACTGCTTTGTAATTCAAATCTAAAACATATTAAAGCAAATGACTTGGTATATATGGAAATTATTTTTTAATAATGGGTAGGTATTCTTGTTTATTATTTATGTGCATATAGTTCTGGTAGCAATTAACATCTTAATGAAATCTTTGTACAGAATAATTTTTTTAATGAAAACACAAATGTGAATATGATTTGCTGCTCTTAGCAAACCAAGCATAATTAGATCCAGATTAATAATGTGAAAACTATTAACATATGAAGAATGTACTCTGAAAACATTCTTGTGATGACACAGGTACATCAGAAGAAGCTGAACTTACTTTTCCCAAGGTTCCGCAAGACAGATGAGGCTGAGATGCTGTTGCAGTTACATCACACTGATCCCATTGGTGAGGTTCTCAGGCGTTTATTCGCAGAAAGCCTGTGCACTGTGAACATTTATTTACCTTTTCTCACCAGAGGATTTTACCTCTTGAGCAAGGGATGAAGCCTCTTTCAACATCAGATTTCAGGAAACTCAAAACTCAATGAGAAATTAAAGTCTTGTTTGGTTTGGGGATTTTGCCTTATTATATCCATCGGTGACAGCCACTGATGGGGCTTTGTCAGCATGGTCCCCAAGTGCACACAGCAAAGCTGCTATTTGCATTGGTGGAGATTAGCTGGCCACCAACAGCACTAAATTGCACAAATGCAAATCAGAGCTGCCTGTGCCTTGCTGACATATGCCCCTGCCCATGGCAGGGGAATTGGACTAGGTGATCTTTAAGGTCTCTTCAAACTGAACCATTCTATGATTCTGTGACTTGCACAAAGGGTTTCACCAGTGTCAATACATTGGCTCTGCAAGTGAAGCATTTCTCCAGGGCAACTAAAGGCTAGTGGCTAGCACATATTTGGATGTGACATATCACACCTAAAGCAAGGCAGTAGAGAGAACAGTCAAGCTGTGAAATGTGCTTCAGAGTGGCTTGACTCACACATATACTTTTGATTTTTTTTTAATTTTTTTTTTTTATGAAGTAATCATCCTGTTCTGCTCAAACTCACACTGGGCAGACCAGGAGAGAACAGAGCTGGGAATCCTCTCAGGATGCCCTAGGAGCTTAGAGGCCTTTAGAAGCACTTTAGCAGGCTTTGGACAAGGTTAAATCCATATGGACTTTCTCTTGTTGAGATCCATTTTGCCATGACCTCACAATTATTTATACATCAGGACTCACATTTTCCAATGTGGCTGCATGCTACCATTTTTATACACCTAATTAAGCCCAGAAATGCATGTTTAGTGTTCCAGTGATGACAGAACCACCCAATAATCTTTGGCACTTATGTACATATGAAATGATGCATACAACATCAAAGCTGTGTACACACATTAAATAATTCATCCTTATAATAACCACTGGAGGCAGGGGGAAGAGGCCTTAGCTAAATAGCGCATGCCTGTTGTTGCAGCAAGTCGCTGGCAGAGTCAGGGTTAAGCACTGCAAGGTTGGGTGCCGAGCTTTGTGCTTCATCTATTAGCTCTCACTTCTCTGCAGTGAACGTACGTAGCAGCTCATATTATATTTGGAACATTTCCTACTCCAAGACATTCTCCTGTGGGAAGCAGCTACAAGTCCATATAAACAGAATATTCCATAAAAATAAACTAACTATCCCCAGGCTGGAGCAACTGATGCTGTCAAGGAGAGACAACGCTACACAGATAAGTGATGCTGCTTGAGTTGCTCATGACACTAACACCCACAAATGTGTTTTGATGCTGGGAGGCCAGGCACCCACATGCTCCAGCCGTGGGTGGGGGCATCCAAGTGCCAGAGCATTGAGGAGCATGGTGCAGGGGAGGGCTGCATGCTGGGTGATGGAGAAAAACCCAAAACAAGATGAGTATGGCAGCCATGTCAGTGGCTTTCTGCCCATGACCAAAGAGTACAGCCCTACCTTGGTCACTCTCCTACTCCCTATCATGATCAAATTCAATTGGTCATTACCAGAAGTTACATAAAGAATGACCCCCAAATCCCTTTCAAAACATGAGGCTTTTGAGACTAGTGGGGGCCCTCTTCCCCCTCCCTCAGCCTTCAGCCAAAGTGAGCAAAAGGAGCACTACAGGAAAATCGAATTTCTCTGCAGACATCCTGTAGGTTTATGATCAGGATGCATCCTCTTGCATGATATTTGCATGGTTCAGCTGTGTGTCACATGCTTTGGCTTTTGTTTGTCTCTTCCTGTGAGTGGTGAGGTGTACAATGCCCCTGAAAAGCCCATCTGCAGAAGGCAGCTTTCCGAGGCTGGTAGAGAGAGTATCCAATGCTCTGGGAAAGAGCCAGCTCAGATGCAATAATAATTTGATGTTTCACTGGCCAAGGACAGTAACTCTCGCTATTCTGCTGGCAATCTGCAGGCTCTCCACACTGTACATTTCTGACAGACACAGCTATTTTCCCAAAAAGCTTTTGGACTTCAGACATTATAAATGTTTTGTTGTCTTGTTTTAATCTAGGTTGCCATTTGGTGTAGTTACCTTTCTGCTCAATGCAAGTTTACTTGTGAAGTTTATATTGCCCCTTTGGGTAATAGCACTGAGTCCACATATTCTTTTAAAAGCCACTTTATCTTCAAAAAAACCCCAAAAAACCCCCAAAAACAAAACAAAACAAAAAACACCATGCCCTAAAATTCCTGTGCATATTCCAGACCTTTGCACAACATATGAGAGGCTCTGGAGAGACCTAAATAACAAGGACCATTTTCTATCTAGATATGTTTGGACATTCCTTTATAGAGCATGTGGAAATGTATTCCAATTTCAAATAGCTACACCCTCCCTCTTTAACATGAGTCAAGAGGAGAAAGCCCACACAGTTGTTTTGGTTACTTAGGAACTTCCATGCCTGATTAATCAGTTTCTCTCCTCTGCTTCGAGGAACCTAATTGAACTTGTCATTTTATTCCTCTGAAATGTACTCAAAGATTCAAAAAATTCTGGCATTTCTAGTATTTATTTTCCACACTGCAGTTGCCAAATGTAACTCCCTTGGGGATAACACAGATTGGCTTCCATGTTATCTGAAATAATCCTGTACAATTTCTGGTCCTTGCCTACAGGGAATGGAGCATCTTCTGCTCTTTTGGTGCAGTTTGGCAGGAACTGAGCCAGTTTTTGTACCATGGTGCCTTCTGTGTCAGCAGTGCACCTCCTTCTCCTGCTCCCACAATATCTTTTCCCTCCAGCATCTTCCAATTACAGTATTCCTTCCATTACCATTACATTTAATATAATCCATCAAATAGTCCCAGAGGGGATATCTTTCACTTTGGATTTATCTGTTAATAGACACATGGTAGCAGATGATCTCTCTCTCTTTTTTTTTTTTCTGTGAGATTATTAATTACTAATGCAATTTTATCGCAGAAACCTGACAGTATCCAAACATAGTCTCGTATCTTCCTGTTTCATTTGAATGTCTCCAGTGTAAATTACTGCCCAGCTACAGTCCTGGTTTCTATAGGTGCTCATTGCATTCCAGCATAATTCATTAAAAAACAGATATAAATTATGTTATGGGTGTGTTTCTTCATCCTCAGCTCCCCATTCATGGTTTGATTCTATTCTCTTTGGTGCATTTATACACTCATTTTTCACAGGTTTATAAATGTTGCAGTCGGAGCCTTGGATCAAATTCTCAGCTATAGGCACAAGGCTCCCATTTAGATGAATAGCTTCTTGGGTTTAAGGCCAGAAAGAAACATTAAAGCATCTGTTCCTATTTCCTGTATATCACAGGCCATTACATCTCACACAATTACCCATGTATTGAACCTAATAGCTTCTTTGGCTAAAGTACATCTTCTAGAAAAGCATCCAGCCATGATTTGAAACTCTTCAGAGATAAGAATCCACAGCTTCCCCTGAGGACTTGTTCCAGTGGTTAATTAATCTCACTCTTAAAAATATATGCCTTATTTCCCATTTTAATTTGTTTGGCTTCAGCTTCCAGCCACTGGATCTTGTTATGCATTTTTCTGCTGGTTAAAGAGTCTTTTAGTAGCTGGTATTTCCAGCTGCTAAATACCTCACATACTACAGGACTGTCATCTTTGGGTCATCTCTTTGAAAAAACCCCAAATGTTACAAGCTAAGTCTGTATAGAAAAATGGATTCTCAAACTATTAAATAAGTTCTATGGCTTTTTTGGAACCCTTTTCAATTTTCCTTCACAAGAAAAAACATTAATGTGTCTGGTCATGATCTGCAGCAGGAAGTGCTCCTGTCTTCTCCTCAGTCCATTTAGAATATAGTCTGGGACCATCAAGACATAGTCATGCATAAACATAAACTTGGTCCAGTGCTGGGACATGATGAGGTTTCTCAGTCAGCCCAGCACAGTCTGAAAACTAAGTCTTGTTCTTCCCAAGACAAGGAGGCACAAGACAGTAACACAATCTACCCAGATGCACATTCTTCCTTCCTGCCCTCCCAGCTCATCATGAGATTGGCAAGAAGGGCCATGCTGCTGTGTGTTCCCTTGACTGAGCTGACATATGTCTCCATGGACCAGGTATGCACCAAGGGACTCACCCTCTCTGCTGCAAGCAAGCATCCTCTAATGGGGTACAAAGTGTGGGGTTATGGATGAGCAAACAGACTGTGGTGTGGTGTGGTGGATGGGCTTCCTGCGCATGGTCCATCAGGCATCTATCATGGAGAGCCTCTTGGGTTTTTGTGTTGCATCTTTCTCTCCCGAGAACCGGCAATTTCTCTGAAAGTAATGGTACTTCCACAGAAGCTTTGGAGTGGCCATTCCCAGCTGGTGCTTGGGCAAGGTAGAAGCAGCTACTGAACAAGTGCGCTGATGTACCTAGTCTGTCGAGGACTAATGTTTATTTTTATTAGCAATAAATAGTTGTGTCTCTGAGTGTTTCTTCTAGATAATGAAAGCTTTGCTTCAAAAAACAAAGAGCAAATAGCTTTAAGGAAGTTTTATGATCAAACTGGGAAGTGCCATTGGTTTTGCAGCTTGCGGACCCCGAGGAGAAGCGAGGACTAGAAGCACTTTGCATCAGGCTCAGGCTGCCTCAGTTCCATCTGTGTTCAATTAAATCCTGGCCAGCTAGTGATACCCATCATCACGCCTGCTGCCAAACACAGCACAGCTGTGACAAGAGGTTAGACCCACCTGTAGTCTAAGATGAGGGGTAGAGGACTGAAGTAGCCATCCCTTGTCCACCTGTTCAGCTCAGGACCAGGGTGTCTCCTTGGAGCTTCTATTTAGGTGCAAACCTTTAGGCTCCACAATGAAGGTACTAATGGTGGTTGCTAAAGATTTTAAGTGCCTTTAGAAATTAGATGCTGCCAAACCATACTGAATTAATGAACCTTAGGGTGCTTGGCATATGGTGGGATTTAGATCTGCTTATGGCAGTACAGGACAAGGAAAGCATCAGGCAGAGTTGCCTATGCAGGCATGAATAGACCCAGTCCTGTGCCTGTCCTTGCTATGCAGTGTTTCATGGCATTACCTTCTAGCATGCAGAGACGGTGACTGGTGCTGGGCAGCTTCCTTCTACCTGTGCCAGGCAGCACTAGGAAAGTGCTTTGACTCTGCTCTTAAAGCTTTGTTAGCAGGCTCCAGTCCGGAAATCAAAGGCAGTAAATACATTCAGACTCTCAAAATGAAGTTAGATCCTGTGAGGAGCACTGGAAAAGGTTGTGTTTGCAGGCTGCTGAAGACAGTGGGGAAGGAAGAGGCCATGCTGAGTGCTCTGCAAGACGTGCCCCTGGCTGACAAGCCATTAGCCTCAAGGTTTGTTTTTAATCTTGTAGTCATACAGGAGGGGTTGAGATTCTGCTGTCATGACCAAGTCTCCCTTGGATTTCTGAGCTCAAGGATGTATTAGAAGTATCTGTGCTAAGTGATAGACCTCAAATCTTGCTCTTCTGCATATCTTGTGGCCATGCTTTAAGTCCTCCCTTTGGGCATGTGGAGAGGGAAAGATGAGGCAGGAAAGAAGCTTTCTTTAATGTTGAAACATTTTGGTTTTTTTTCAGGGAGGGAGGACAGCTATTTATTTACTTTTGATGGAGCCAGGACAAACCATTTGTTTGATGGATTAGCCAGTTAGTTTTAATTTGTCAGGTTGCCTAGGGTACAGAACAGGCAGGTTAGCTGGAGCAATAGTCTCTATACAAATGGAAAGAGTAATGTCCTGCAAAGGCAGCATTACAGTTCTGCTCTCTCCTCTGCAGACTGTTCCACAATACTTACCCTTTAAATCCCAGTCAAGTCTCTTGAGGAGACCTGGGCTAGCAGTGAGAAGTAAAGGCTTGTGTGGCCTTTTAGCTGCACACTAAATACTGCTTTAATAATACAGTCTTTGACATACAGAATGCTGGGTTTTTTCCCTCATAGGAATGATTTGATACAGGATGTTGATTTTTTTTTTTTTTTTTGGTGCTGTTGCGTATACCTCAAGCCTTTGTTACTTCTATCATCTTGAGTTGTCAGGTGTAACTGCAATATATGTAAAATCAGACCATTAACTCAGCATCTTGCAAAGGACAGTATTACGAGACTACTCTCCTTTTGCCAGAGAGCATACACATTACTGGCAATGTCTGACTCATTTGGTCCCCAGTTTAGGTTAAGATGGCTCAAGGATATACAAAGCACATGCATATGTTAATGTGAGGAGTGGTATGGTCTGGACTGCCAGGGATGGTGATGACTACCAGCTTCCTATGTGAGTCTTTGCACCCCAGGGAAAATATGGGGTACCTTATCCTCCTCTGAAAGGATACCACTGCAATTACTTTTTGGGAGTAAACACATACACAACTCAGCAGTGTGACTGAGTGATGCATGACTGGCCTCTATTCCTCTGCTTGTGAATGTAGTAGAGGTCTTCTAATTTACAGCAGCTTCTCCTCCTGATTTATTTACCAACCCAGCCTCTACAGAATATCAACTTTTTTCATACAGAGCTAGGCAGTTTCTTATTTTAACAACACAGGCCTGTATAATCACAATTTGACCTGTTTTTTTTCTAACAGTGAACATTTCCCAAGTGCTTGTTTTGTCATTGATAGGGATTCAATTAAATTTGAGAAGCAAAAAGGCACCGAGTGCTCATGCTGCTGAAAACGTTGTGGTGGTTGTTGTGCCTGAGTGCTGCAAACACACCTGAGATGTAGTTTGCTTCCACAACTGCCCACCAATTGGTCAGCAGCTCCTGCAAAACATCTCCACGTCTCTCTGCAGTGATGAGAAACTAACTGCTTCAATTCTCAGTAATTGACCACTTTGATTCCCCATAGTAGCAGCACAGAAACAGGCACAGTAGTACAGAGAGGGGCAGGCAGTGAGAGGAGTTTGCTGCAGAAGTGATGGGCGCTGCTGCCAAGAGGTTCTCACACTGTGATATGGGGGCTGCTGCACCAAGCTGGCCCTGCTTGCTCTGGGACACTGGGACACTAGGAGAGGCATTCAGCATGGCATGCTGGAGCAAGGTGTGCCTGCCAGGCATCTGGCTGGTAGCCGGAGGGATGACTTGCATGTTCCGCCCATTCTTCTGGTGGGAACTTTGCCTTTGAAGGACACACCTGCAGTCCCTACAGTTTTGGTGCTTCAGTGGGCTCTGAAACTCAAGTCTCCCTTAGAAATCCTGTTTGGAAGTGCAGAACGCTTTTAGATTGTTCTGATAATGAACAAGACCCTGAAAGTCCCATTACAAGCTTGGCACAGCAGGAATCAAGTTTGATGGAGCTGTTGAGTTGCCTGTGTGACAAATTCTGCACCAGTTTCCAGCTCTGAAACCCAGGTCATGCAGTCTGGAAATGATTTGGCAGGCATAACATGTCCAGAAAAAAAAAAAAAGAAAAAAAAAAGATAAAGTGTTGTTTTTTTTTTTTTTTTAGCTGTATCAGTTCAGCCGGATCTGACTCACCAAACAGGCATGCAAGCACTTGTGTTGGCACTAATGGAGGAGGCAACACAGAAGGAAGGAACAAACTGCCAGAGGGCATGGGACCACCAAAAATGCGCATCAGCCCATGTTCTCATGCTTTGCCATTGTTCACTTTCCTACAAAAAAAACTTTCTATTCATTCCCACCTCCACACTGCTCTCTAGAAGGCAAGTGACATGTTCCTTTTTGAGTTTTCAGTCTACATTTTCATGGTCAGCAGAACGATTTAAGACTTGGCAGGGGCCAGCTGATACAGCAGCCAAGAATAGATCTCAAACAACTACTTAAAAACCTCTTGTAATCAGCAAGAAAGGGCAAGGAGCTAAAGTGTAAGAATAGAGCAGCACTGAGTTCAAACACCCTCCTGTTCTTTCTTACGATAGCCTGTACCTTCATCATGTCTGCAATAATAAAGCATCTGCAGGACCCAGTGGTATTTTGAATGGGATTAAAAAGAAATGAAATTATGGACACTCATTTCAAACCAGGGCTGAATATCTTAGATGAGAGAATCCAACAGTTCTCAGATTATTTAGGAGGTCAGATATTGGTCACTATAGCACCAGATGCAACCACTGTCTGCCTGCCATTGAGGCAACTCAGTCTTTTAACGAAACTAAACTAAACCCTCAGCTTTCCCAGAGGAAAATTAGTTAAATGATTTATCTGTATATACCACTGGTAGAGAAAATTACTTGGGATAAATGCCTAATTTATTGGTGGATAATGGAGGGGTTTTTGAGTCTTTTTGAGTATTTTGCTGTTAAGCTACTCTTCCTGCAATCTATCTGTAAGAACAGCAGATGGGTCTGCTTTTTTATCGTATGCACATAGCCACATTTTGGTCAGCTTCAGGATCCTCAGAGAGGAACGCCAAAGCACAAAGCGGAAGCTTTTCTTAAAGAACATTTTGGTGTAAACAAACAGACTTTCAAGCTATGCACAATTCAGACTCAGCGCAGGCAGGAAGCACCCTGGACCCTTTTGCAAGTGCCTCAAACATGGGAACTAACCTTGGGTACACAATTTTGTCCCTGCCAAGGAGCCCAGCAACAATTGCCAAGGAGGGAGTAAAGGGAGGGGGTTGAGCATGAAGCTTTGTTGCCCCTGTGACAGCATCCACCCAGCACCTCCCAAGCTGTAGGGAGCTGCACCACGGAAGACTTTGTTCTTTACTAATCTCCTCCTAGGCTTGCTATGAAGTATCAAATACTCTCTTTGACTCCTTGTCCAGATCAGTGTTTTGCAGTCCTTGGGTGCCCTGACCTTGCTGCTGCAGGCAGCTCAGCAACACCAGTGGCCACATGCGGAGAGATAGTCCCTCCCTCTGCCAGACCTATCAGGTATTGCAAGTGCTATATTAAGAATAAATACATTCCCTCAAATAAATAGGAAAAGATGAGGAGGCAAGTAACTCTAATTCTCATGACTGATAGTATTACTCAATTTAGACATTAACATTCTAGTTAAAGATTTAAACCTTGGATTTACTGAGCATGCTTGTTACTAATTTTGCCTACTCAGATTGCACTGGTAGCAGGTAGGTGTATAATTTTAAAACAGCTTTGAATTATATTGCAAGTTAAGTATTGCAGAGACACTGGTTTTTTTCCCAGGCAGCTGATGAAAGGCTTTAGAGGATTTATTATTACCCTTCTGAAGGTTTGGGAGGAGTGTTTACTGGATGGATCCATAGCTTGTATAATTCCCCACATTCCTCTATTAAAATGATACCCCTAATCCTTGTTCCGTAACTCAGAAATGATGCATAGCAGGTTCTCATCTCTGTATCATTACCCTGCTATGTCTTAAATCCTTTCTTTTCAGTTTCAACCAGAGATTATTCTTCACTCCTCTTGATGTCATTTCTGCTCTCAGCCAGGTTACAGCAATCCCTTTTTGGGAGGACATGGGCACTGTGAGGGAGTTCCCAGAGACCCTCACAGCATTACACTCACAGCAGCTCCAGGAATAGCCTGGCACAAGCAAGAACCAGGGAGTTTCCAGCTGCCTCCCCTTGTCCCTCTCTTCAGCTTGATGGAAAGGGAGATAACTCTGTTGTGCTGAGCCCTGGAAGGAGTTTCAGTAAGATCCACAGCGAAAAAGAAGTGGTTCACACAACAATGTTAGGGCTTGATCCATCCAGATACAGCTACAAATGGCAGAAGAGGTTTCCCTTTCATGAAATCAGTAGCTGTGACATTGCATCACATAATACTAATAACTACAACAACAATCATTATCATTAAAATAAAACAGAAAATAATATAGATTAAGATAATTCTTTATTTGGGGAAAAGATTTTGAATGTGTGTGGCCTGTTCTCACCATGCATACACGTATATATACATGTGAGAAGGAAGAAAGTAGTGTCAGAACAGCACCAGTGCAAGCAGTCACAAAGCAACTGTCAGCAATACTGAGAGCAGTTCTGTTTATGATGTTCTCTACCCCATCTGCACACACATGGATAAATAAATTGTTTCACTCCCGTGATAAGTCCATTGAGCTCCTGCCAGACTTTATGATTCTGCACTGACTCAACAAAATTCAGTAGATTTTCTTGGAGGTAAAACCCCCCAATGAATATAGAGAGGGTGTTATTTATTCTGTCCCATCTTTGTTTTAATGTCAGTGAAAATGCAAATACATTGGAATATAAAATTGCACTTTCCAAATGCAAGCTCATAGTTCAAAAACCTGGGGTAAGACATAATTTCTGCTGAGGTCAATAAAAAATTCTGAGGGACTTTATTGAGACAGGATTCAATAACTTAAAATGCTTTAACATTAAACCGAGTGCTGCTCTAAATATGAGACATGATTTATTGGAAAGCAATACCAGGGCTTGTCACACCTCGTCATTAAGATTACCTTGGACTCATTATCACTTTTTCTCCTAACTGAATTTCAAAGATCTTTATTAGGCAGCTGTTCATATTAAGGAGTCCTGTTAAAGGCAATCAGGTGCTTCATACACTGTGCTGCTATTTAAAGAAAAGCCTTTATATTGATTACCTAAAAAGACCAATGGACAAAAACAGAATGGAGAAAGACACATAATCTAAAGTGTCAAATAAAACTCCCCACCCTGTGCTTTTTTAAACACAGGCAAAATTACTTTTTTCTCTTCTATCATAATCTGTTCCCTGATATGATGATTTTTCAATTAAGCCAAAGCTGGACTTCCACTGAAGACAAAAACTAAGAAAAAAAATTAGGCCAACAAAACGAAGATGTTGAATTGATGATGTATGTGCATGATAAAATTGTAACTTCTTAAAACAGCTGTCACAAGAGTGGAAACAATAATAGATGTTAATATTAAAGACTGAAAGGACAACAGTATATTTGCCCAAACACTTTCTGAACTGGTATAGTGTAGGAAAGCAATTGCTTGGAAAGTCGTCATTTCCTCTTGTGTTGTTTAGAATAGACTTGTAAATGCAGTCAGGTGTCACCATCAAGAGGAGCTGCCACTTTGCAGCAGTATAACCCTTGTTTTCCAGTGAGCATGGAAATACAGTGGGAATTGTGTCCTGGCTGCTTTGAATGCGACAGCTTTCAGCAGAAATATTCAGACTTCTTAAATATACTATGCAGTTAAAGATTAAGGGCTAATCTATTATTTCTAGTTGCATTTGCTTTGCCAAGACTTTCTCAATTCACCAGTGACCTAATTTTTAAAAATAAAAATATTGTGACACAACCATGATCCAAAGCCTTGGCACTGTGAGGTTCATGTTTGAACTTGATGATCCTAAAGGCCTTTTCCAACCTAAAGGATTCTATAATTCTATGGCATGCTCACTTCATCCCCTAGGGATGTTTTCAAACCACAGATGTGAAGAAGGAAAATTGCCCAAGTAACATGAATCTGAGATTATGTCATATGGAAAACTGATCCTCTGAAATAGGCAGGGACCTTTCTACAGCATTTAGTGGGCTTTTTCAACCCTTCCTTTCACTTGTGGATAAGCAATAGTGAGAGCACTTCAGTGTGACCCAGATGCAGTGGTAAGGCTGAGCTTGCTCTCCTTGCACAGCTTCCATGCATCCCTACTGGACCACTTTATCTTCCACTCCATACACTGATAACTCTGCCCTCACTGGCACTGGCCAAAACCAGACTAACTCCTTGTTTGTCTCAAGTCTTTGATTACATTCACAAACCCAATAACTAATTTAGGTTGTCATTGCTGTTGGCAGCACTATTTTGGTTTTTATTACTTTCTTCTGCTCTTTTGTGTTGTTTTTGTGAAGTATATGGGTTTGTCTTAATGTGGACATCTCTGTGCAAACATATGCATCTAAGGAAGGCAAAAGAAATTTATTGCATTTTGGCTAACACAGAGGAAAGGGGAATTGCCTACATAACGAAACAGGAGATGCAGTTTTAACTATGTCATTTCTCTCATCTCCATACTACTGAATACACAAATATATAATCTACCTCGTCCTTCAAACTTATCAACGTACAATTAAAACCCACAAAGCTTGACAACCTGTTGTCAAGTTGTTTAAGCAGTTGTTTCAGAATCTGACAGACAGACTTATAAACAAAACGTAGAGCAGCAGATTGTGGGATGAGGCAGCATCATCACATGGCTTCCTCAGTTACATCAAAATTTGGAAAACAAAAAAGCAGAGGAATACTTTTTCTCCTTGAATAAATAACAGTTTAATTACATTGTAGAAATAAAATATGAGATATGGTAGGAATACACTGGAAATCTTACAGAAATACTGTTCTGCTACTGGTAGGTAAATGGTCAAAGCTACTTTTCATGACAATCTGAACAGTACTTGTGTACAAACTATTATACAGGTTGCTAATGAAAAATATTGCAACAGTTGCAAGGATGTTACCAGCTCAAACAAACATCTAATGATACAATATTCTTCTAAGAGGAAGTAATAATGTTAGATTTACAGACAATAAAGAGTTATGTTCTCCACTTCGAAACACTGGAAATAAAAAACTCAGGTAATCCAATTTCTTTACTTCACATTATCACAAGGAAATATTTTCCTTTCACTATGAAACAGCATCCCAAGAGACCCTGTAAACAGTTTATTCAAAGGTAGTATTTGAGATGTCACAGCAACTTCGACGATTTTCCTAGTCTACAATTACAGACTTTTTAGGCCACTGCTTGTATAGATGACTTTTTCCCCCCCACTTATTTACATACATTCAGCCCAATAACAGCAGGTAAAATCGCTGTCTATCTCACAATAGACACACTAAAATTTTCATCAAAAAGGCCAGTGCAAGATGTGGATAGTGATTGGACAGCATTGAGGAGATTATATTATACAAATATACAATCAGACTGTTGAAAATCTAACTCTGCACGCATGTGACATAGATGGTCTTCTTGGTAGGTATGTGACACTTTGAGTTGGTATAGATACGTAACTGCAGCTAGCATTGCTTAGGTGGTTGATGATGGTGTGGGTGGCTGTGGAACACAATTATAGTTTGGCTGTGCCATCACTAAGTGAAGGTAGGCAACTGCAAATTAGGAATACTTAAAGCTGAAGTTTAAGTACAGCTTATCTTGGAATGGCAGCAGATTTTTCTAATGAAAGAATACTTCTACTTAGTGTGCAACATATAAGGAAATTGTTGCCAACTCTTAATAAATGGTTCTAAGTGAACTGATGCAGTTCGCAGAGCTTTTGAAAAACTCATTATGCAAATAAAGATACTGATGATAGACGGTAACATTTCACAGGATGCTATTTCTTATTATATCAGTAAGCACCAAGTTAAGTGCCAAGACAGCCCCATTGTCCCATGATTTATCATGTAAAATTTAGAACTTGAATGCACAACAAAAGTCCACAAAGTTTGCATTTAATTCACAAGAAGACAGTTTCAAAAATGGCTCTTAAAATACCTTTACATTTCAAAGGGGCTTTCCCCTGCCTCCTCCAAGAGGACTGCTTTAGGGTGGATTAGGCCTAGATATCAGAAAGATCATTCAGGAGGACTTGTACATCCCCTGGGAGTCCTCTGCAATCCACTGGTTTTGGCTGACTGTGGTGGGTCCCTCAAGAGCGTGGTGCTCTGTTGTGTCACCCAGGTAGGCTGCAGGGGAGGGGGGTGGAGTTGCTCAGCAACTCATCTGATCTGATCTTTAAAACTTGACACCACTCAAGCCTGAACTTGGAGCCACTTGCACCCTGACAGAGCCCCTGGCTGAAGTGGGTTGGGCTCCTCTGGCCTGCACTGAGGCATCAGAATGCCTTGGGAATGTCAGGGCAGACAGAGACTCTGGGCTGCTGCCCCCTCGCTCTCCCTATATAAGACCAAGGAGAGGTGGCAGGGCAGCATGGGTTTTGCTCCACTCACCCCGTGCCATGGAGAAAGTCACCCCTGTGGCAAGTGTCAGGCTGCTAAAAGGGCAAAGCCCTGTTTGCAGCTATTTTGGTAGAATTCAGCCAGAAGAAGGGTTAAGGAAACAGTCCAAAAAACAAAGGCAGCAGAGAAGAGGACCCCAGACCTTCTGACTCAGAACCAGTTTACAGAATATCCATGCCTCAAAGACTATCTGGTAATATGTTCCTTGTGACAGTCCCAGGCTGCAGAAACTACCCCACCATGGAACGGAGTCACTATTTTCCTTCAATAGCTTCTTCCTTGAAGCAGGTAGTGTGTCAAACCTTGTCAGCGGTTTCTGTGAGACCCACCTCATTTCAAGCTATCAGATTTGACTACTGACAGCCTTAAAACAAACTATGATTTACTTCTGACTTTCTCAGTTTTCAGGAACACCATTGACAGCCAAAGCAGTTGTCAGTGCAGGCTCAATCCATGCTCTGCCTTGTTTCCCCTTATCCTCAAGTGCAACTCTAGCACATGGATATACATCTCAGAGTGGATCGAGATGTTATTAATATGGTACTTTCCTCAGTAATCAGTTGGAAGAACTCAATTTTAGAAACAGAATTCGTGTGCAAAGCGTGCAACAAGAAATACAGTTACATTTGGTCATAGTGTCCTATCTTAGTTATGCTACCATGACTCACACTGATTAGTATACTTACACGCACACACACACGCAAACACACGTACACACACAGATATTTATTTATATACACGCTCACACAATAAGCAAATGTCTAAGTCTGACAATATTTCCTCCTCTTTTAGTGAAGATTGGAGTTTGGCATCTCAGGCTCCACATCTGCTTAAACCTGGGATGCAGGAATGTGACACACTTCAAGTATACATTGACTGCACAGTGATAACATCGCACATTGAGTCTGACACATGCTGTCTTCAGTGGTCCAGCACCAGCACGTGGCTTAAAACCAGTTGCCCATTAAAGGAGCCAATATCCGGGACATTTGCTTTTCAGTGTTTGCATTCATGCAACGCCCTAGAGTAGGGCAATAGTCTGTGCAACCATAAATATCCTTCTGCATAAAGGCAGTGGTATTTAAAAGTCTGAACCAGTGCATTCCTCTCTCACATTCCTTCTCTATTCCTCTGTTGCTGTTACTCTCATATGCATGTGAAAGTAAAAGGTAGTGGGGAAATAATTTTAGTAGAAGAACACAAAGCCTCTCCTCTAAGTCCACAGAAGACCACTAGAAGTGTAAAATTTCCAAAATATCTCATAGGAATTCTTCATAGGAATACAGTAAGTGTTTCCAATGGGGTTTACATATCACATTTCACATTATTTCCACAGATGTCTACCTTATCACTTTGTTTAATTAGACAAATATCAATAACACATAATAAAACAGCATACAAGTCACAGGACACGACACGTTTTACAAAACCTCTAGAACTCAGTACTGCCGCTTTTGGAAAAAATCAGAAACTCCTATTACAGACATGAAATACACTTCACATTGAAATGAACAGCATGATTACACGGCTTTTCTTCTTATTTGATGGCATTGGTTTAGAATGCATTATTTTTCCATTATATTTCCCAATTTTTCTTCACACCCCCAAAAGTACCATTGCTAGCCTGGTATTTTCTCTGTGCTCTTTCAGGAAACATTATGCAGTAAACACCTTTTGAGAAAAAACTTGTGAAAATTTAGCTTGAACACCTAATTGTAAAACCTGAAGATCTGGCTGATGGTAATGCTCTTAACACAATCATTGCTCGGCTTACAATGACAAACCAAAAAATATTACAGGAGGGTACAAACACATTAAGCCATGGGTTTGGTTTTCTGTTGTTGATTTTTTTATTTTTATTTTTTTTAAACTAACTCCTTTTCTCCCAATGCTGAGAAGTCTCTGACTTACAACGCTTCAGCAGTTGTGTCTGTGGAGACAGACATGGTAACTTTGGCAATCTTAACTGTGCTCTTAATGCAGCTCTCAGCAGCCCTGTGCACGTTCCCCGCGTTGTTGGCATGTTTGTGCTGGCAGTCAGACTCCATGCTGTTATCAAGGGGTTGTGCTGTTCCTTCACAGGTGGGGAACATGCTGCGGAAGGCATGTCGCAAGTCCTTGCTCCTCAGAGCATAGATGATGGGATTCACTGTTGAATTCAGCAAACAGAGCATGCTACAGAAGGCAAAGACAGTCTTGATGAGCTTGTTCATTTTCCCAAAGACATCATACACCATGATAGCGAGCAGAGGGCCCCAGCATATGATTAAAACGACTAGGATAAGGACCAAGGTTTTGGCTAACCTGATGTCCATACGAGTTTGATCAGGCCTAGTGATCTGTACCTTACCATCCTCCGTCGACTGAACGATTATGCTTTTCTGTGTGCCCCGCTGAAGCATGCGAACAGCGTGGCTGTGAGCCTTCCACAGTATGTACATGTAGGCATAGACAATGAACAACAAGAGGACACTGGTAACCCCGATCCAGAACATCAGGTACGTCTCATCAATGAGAGGGAATATGTCCGAACAAACAGAATTGAGCTTTTTGCAGTTCCAGCCAAGCAGAGGAAGCACAGCTATTACAATAGCGATGGTCCACATCACACAAAATGCTACGACAGCCTTTGGTCGGGTGACAATCCTTTTGTAAGCTAGTGGCCTGTGTATAGATATGTATCGGTCTATTGCCGTGAGGAAAAGGCTACCTACAGAGGCGGTGAAGGAGGCTGTAACTCCACCCAGTTTGAACAAGAAGACATTGGGGCTATCCTTCCGGTGGAAAACATGGAAATCCACAAAACTGTAGACAAAAATGACGCTGCCGAGAAGATCAGCCACAGCCAGGCTGCCAATGAAATGATAGGAGGGTCTACACCGAAGGCTTCTGGAGTGGAGGATAACACACAGGACAAGAAGGTTCTCTAGGACTGTGAAGGTACCCAGGGTAAGTGACAGCACAGCAATGGCCAGCTGCTGGCTGGGGTTCAGGATCATAAAGCACTCCATATCCATGAAGTTCTCCCCACACTGTATATTCTCCTCATTATCCTTAAACGTGGACAGGGACTTGTTGTAAAACTCTGTGATGTTGACCTGATCTGACGGGATAATGCCCAACAGGGGATCCTCTCCGCCAGTCATTTTCTCTTGGAAAGGATCACCCCTGAAGGAAGAAAGAGGGAACTTCTGGGGGTAGTACCCCAGCTTGGATGCCATGTCGCCCTTCATGTCTTCGTACTGGATATCGTTGGAGCCCACGTAAAGGAGATCTGTAGTGATTGTTCGGAAAGTTGTATCTGCGAGGCCATCTAGGATTGACTTCATAACCCCAGTTTTGTTGGTTTCAGAGAGACTTGGGGGACAGAAAAATGCATCGGAGGAAATCCTACATGAGGAAAAGATCAGATTGCATTACCATAAACAGGGAGACAAACTCCATAAAAAACTGTCACACAAAATCAACCCTTCTCTTGTATTCAGTGCAAGTCTAGACTTTGCCACTGTGGGAGTCAGGATGCGTTGAGCACTTAAAAAGAAACCACCTGCATTTCACCAAAACTGAATTACATTAAGAAGTGACATGAAAAACAGAGGTACAGGGAATCAAGAGTTTCACAGGAAAGCAATTTTAATTTCTCATCAAAACCTTCTGAGCTGCTCCACCAGAAAGATATTTTTTCTCTACATCGAACTTGGCTTCTGATTGCAAAGTACCTTGCAGACCAATATTCCTTGGGGTTGCTTCATTTGGATAATATTAAATGTCACTGCAGGAGCAGCAGTAAACTGAATCACCTTCATTGCTTTTCTTTCAAAAGGCACCAAGGGTTTTGAAAACTTTAGAACAGAGAGGTAATGGGGACAGAGCCATGCACTCTAAATTTCACAGTTCACCCAGTACGCCTGTATATTCACATTAGCCTG
Organism: Acropternis orthonyx; assembly: GCA_035583155.1. Lineage (NCBI taxonomy): Eukaryota > Metazoa > Chordata > Aves > Passeriformes > Rhinocryptidae > Acropternis > Acropternis orthonyx. The sequence continues at coordinate 80,026,414 of JAWWEU010000111.1, read as the reverse complement.
TTATAGCAATCTGAGGTCTACTAACATCCTGAATTTTTAATTGCACATTTATTAGCATGGGATTTAATCTACAAATATATAGCTTCATTACATTCATACACAAAGATTATTCTTATCTTCTGCTAAGCAAACTAAAGTAACTGGGATGTTTGGGTTATATGAAGGAGGTGGCTTGTTACTCCGCTCTGTTCACAGTTTCAGGAAAGGTGACAAGCACTGCTAAGCCAGTGAAAGAGTCAGTGATCTGCTGTGTACAGACCAGAAGTCTCAATGAGGGCAGGCAGTTCATGCTTGCCTAGATAAACACGGCACCAAGTTTGGGTCAGAGTGCATCTGAGGCCAAAACTCCAGACAAAAGGGACCAGCATCCACTGCTCCTGTGAGAGGCATGGTAATGTAACTTCTCCTGCCATGGACACCCTCAAAAACATTCTGCCCACTCAGAAACTGAGGGGACCCAATATAAGGTCCCCAGGTAGCCACTGGTCTCTGAGTCCTGCCATGTCCTGCCTTTGCTCATGAATTGTGGAGGATGCAACTCCTGGTCAGGTACCCTTGGGAGAGGACCCTCATCAGCACCTGCCAAGTCTTACCAGATCTTCTTATGTTGTACTCCTTTATATTACTTTGCCCATAGAAAATTCCTTGAATATGGACTGAACATCTGCTTTAGGGCTCCCTTCCACCACCTGAGTGGATGAGAGTGGTCTGAATATAAATAAGAGCCAGAATCACCTCTTTAGTGGGCAACAACTATTGTGCATCTGCTATGGAACAGCTTGATGATTATATCAGCAACAGGAGCAAATCCAAACTTCTTGCTTTTAGAATGGAGGAATCGTGACACTCAAGAAATCCCAGATGACATATATAGGTTTGTACTGACATAGCGTGCTCACTTTACACAGCTGAAAATAAGTGGCCAGAAAGCCCATGAGAGCCATGAGCTCATGGCCATGAGCCATGAGCCCATCTGCCAAAACTCAGAGTACCGATCACCTCAACTCCTAAAAAGACTTACATAGTAGGTACCACAGTTCTGTTTTCCCATGAAAACTATTGGAAAGAAGAAAAGTATTCCTCTCTACAACAATAACTTAATAACCAATAAGTTAAAAATAGAAGAAATCATGAGCATTTCTAAAAGCGGAAATCATTTGGCTGATGATCTATTTATACTGCCCTTGCTTATAGCATCTCAACACTCAAGACTTTTTCCATAGTTCTTTACAGTTTTGCCTTTGATTAAGCAGGCCTGGACATTAACGATTAAAGGGAACGTATGTACTTAGACCCGCAGAAGACCCTGTAGTTCCAGTGCTGCAAACAAGGATGAGTACAAACAACCCGTACTGGCATAGTCTTAACACACAAAATAGTCTGGCTGAATCAGCTTTTGCAGACATAGTTTGCTCAGCAAGTAACAATATAATTATTAGACAGACAAATAATATTAAATAATTTAATTTTGAGGGAGTGAGCAGGGAGGGAGGGAAATGTCACTAAAGCATACAATAAAAATGAACAGCAATCATCTAATACGTAAGGTACTTTTCTTCCAGAAGGTGCTTTACAGCTGTTCCTAGATAATTTGCAGATGTCACACATTTCAAAAATGACTCTGCTAACAAACCTGCTTTGGGCGAAATCTGGCAACTTTACACTTGGCATTGTAACACTAGTTTAAAATCAGAAGTGAAGAATGTGTTATTAATTTGAAAACACTCAAAAATATTAAACAAGTAGTTCTATAAACATGTAAAGAAGGTTGTGTTATCCTCTGTTATTCCAGCTTATTTTTGACAGAAAAGAGACAACCATTTTAATGATTAAAGCCAGAGTCCCATGTCGAGAAGATTATGTTTGAGGAAAGCTTCAAAAATTGTCTGCTAGACAGACAAACAAATTGTTATGAGGTAGCTGGTCCCTGCTGGAGTCATGTCAAGTATAGACTCCTCCGAATTAGGTGCCTGCCTTTGTTTGAAATACAAATGAAAAAACATGAATTCCTGCGTGCTCTTTTGAAGGTGGCAGTGAGTTATGTGACACTATCACTATGCATGCATATGCTATGCTAACAACATGGTTAATGGGATCAGAAGAGGCAAGTCTTACTTTGAATGTCAATGATTTTTTTTCTCTGTATTTTTACATTGAGATTATTACAGTAATTTCTACCTTATTGTATCTGCAAAGAGAGTTTTCTTTGGGAGTACTTGGGAGTTCATTAGTGGTGTAGTTTAGGCTTTGGGGGATGCTGCTGACATTAATTTTGGTTTTGTTTGCTGCTGGGAATATCATAATTGGAAATTTCTAGCTGTATGTGTGCATGCACCTATTCAAGCAGCAGTTGATTTTTATTAAAGTTGCAGTAAAACACCCATTCGCCTGTTCTTGAATTGCCCGTTACGGGAAATTCATTTATTTTAATTTAGATACTAGCTTATCCTGGTATAAGTTCCCCACTGCAATGCAATGAGGAGATCAGCAAGGTTTTCCATGGCTGTCTAGTGAAAACAAGACTGGACCTTTGGCGCTGTGGTTATCAGGTCACCGTCTGAGGTGCTGCACGATTCAACATATGGCAGAAGCAGTGGTCTTGCTCTTGGTCTTTTCATTGGTCAGGTGCACATGCCAGTGCCTACAGATTTTGTCTCTGACTTCTTCTGTCTGAACCTGGAGTGGTGAGCAGGCACTGTGCATGAAAACAGACACCCCACGCCATCTGGCCACACTGCTCTTTGCAGCTGGCTTCACCACAACCCAAACCCATACAGCCCAAGAACACAAACCCATACTGCTCAACACGTGTGGTCACCTCTATGTGAAATACTCCAGGAGCCCCCGTGGCTTCTCAGAGCCTCCCTTGAGAACAAGCATGCCCCACACAGATCTGTCCTCTCTGGGTGGGGCTGAAGTGACGGATGTGTGTCCCTTCACAGGCAAGGGTGGCAGTGAGGGACAGTCTCCCTGCCCTGCCAGAATTCGCTCTTCCAACAGAGCATATGAGTTTTCAAAGCTCTCAGCTTCATCCTTTCCTTAAATGAGCTCTACTATCTCACTCATTTTAAAACATTTCTTAAAAGACTGAAACACTGATTAAAAATGAGAGAGAGCCTGCACTGACACTGGCACTCAAAACTTCTTCTGTATTTCCATGATTGCATGCAGCAATTCAGAAAAAGTACTGAATTATGAGTACAGATAAGAATTAAATAACAGAAAAAAAATTTCAACCATCTTTTATCTTGAAGACCAGACCAGAAAAGGCAAAGCTGAACACCACTTGAGACCTTTCTCCCGTCATCCCACAGCTGTTGAAGGGCACTGCCAAACCAGCTACGCAAAGTGACTGCCACTAGATGGAGTGGCTTTGACAAACTCCCTGCTTACCTGTCTGCAGGGACCTGCATTCAACTTCCTCCAGGCTTTTTTCCCCAGCCTGCTTCACTAGGGATCAAATATATGAGGTGATAAACATCACCTGAAGGCTGAAGACACAACTTTTTAAGGCTCTGCCTTCAAAGTGAAAGAATTAGTAAAGAGTTGAAGGGGCAAGTCTTACTACTGCCCTCCACTGTGTGGTTACATATAGCCCTAAAAGATGCTTGGATAATATCAGAATATAAATATACTTCAGGTAAAATAAAAAATACATAGTACATAAAAGGGTGATAACTCACCATCAAGGACAACTGGGAGCATTACACCCTCCCTGGACTTCTTATTGGTCCACAAGACCAGTTCACTTGGGGAACAAGTCCATGACTTCATTAAAATGCTATTACCTATCTTCTCCTGCTGTTCTGGGGGAGAGGGAGGGCTGGAAAGTTTTTATCGTTGTCTATAAAAAGGGCTGAATTTATTATTATTTGCAAACCAGGATGATTGATGGAGCAATTTTAATAGCCTGAATAGAACCAGTGAGTATTTGTGTTCTTCCTCGGAAAGTAATTATGAGCAGTACAATGATGCTACTGATAACTGCAAAAATGTTGACATGGCAAGAAAAGGAATCAAAACAAGAAAGGGAAATCTACAATCAAACCTTTCTAGCTTCTATTTTAGAAAATATTTTGATCTCCATGTCTATGCATTTCTTCTATGATAATGAACAGTTAATTAAAAACAGGCTAAAGGACAAGTAGGTAAAATTGAAACAATTTCTGAACACACAAAAATATGTAAATGCACCCTCGTTGTTGAAATATTGTAAGGATGTAAGCTGTTCAGAGATGGGCTTTATCTTCTGATAAGCTTGCATAATGCCCAGTTCATTGGGACTCCTACCACCCTGGGTCCACAAAGTACCACCACAGGAGAAACAGCAGTAATTTATACTCGTATGCAGTCAGCTGGAAAAGTGTGGGAGAAATGAGATCTACCATGGTAACTGTTGGCCTTTAGGAATTAGAACTGTCCTATAAAATGAAAATTTATATGGCTAATAATTACCTTATCCCATATGGCGATGAACAATACTGCTTCGAGGACAGAACAGGGTTTCCAAGCCTTGGAGAAAGAAATGTGCAGACTGAGAAATGGTACTCTCAGACTCAGTAACACTGAGCAAGCTAAAAACACATGTTGACAAGAATGTGAAGGCAATGTTACTCCTATCCTATTTACTGGTTTACTACTCTGTCTCCAACACTGTGTTACTCCTAGGCTATAAATGGCAAAAACGCTGTCACTCCTAATTCAGGAAAAATTGCATTCACTTCAGTCAGAATTCTCTCTGTGTGAGGGATCAGGAAGGAGCACAGACAGTAGGAAAGGAGTAAATGAGGAATGTTATCTTCTAGATACAGCAAGGCACTATCAGCTATGGGGTAAACTAGGGCATGCAAGTACTAAACCAAAATTTGTTCTTATGTAACATGATCATATCTTTGGCAAGCTGAACCTTAATTAGCAGAAGCCACAGCTACATGGTTATTTATGTTAACTAACATACCGTTTGCAGACTAGCAGGATAAGGCCTGGACTATTCCAATTTGTGGGCAAACGGCCCCTACATGACCCCCCCCCCCCCAACATCCAGCAGCCGACAATCTGAACAACAAAAACAAAACAAGGGGAAAACAGGGCCTTAATCAGTGATGGACCATGTTTTTAAAAGAAATAACACTACCTCCTCCCTCCAAAGTTTTGTTGGTAACGTGTGTGTGCCAGTTTTAGCACAGGTGACTTGCATGTACAGAGAAAAGGAGGCTGTGCTTACCTCCCAAATAGCCAGGGCATACATGTGTTTAAGATCATAGAGGTTCAAAGGCAAGGCTGAAGTCCTGCTCCATTTGGTGCAGGCGAAGGACCCAAACTTTGCTCTCCTGCAAGGCAGGTAAGCATGCTGGCAGACTCTGCGTTCTGCTGCCATCTCTAAACTGCTTGAGTTGCTCCAAGAGCATGCTGGATCAAGAGTTAAACATTCAAAAATAAAGGCACCAACTGATTTTCCAGGAGATAGGGTGCACACCCGGAAAGTGAGAGGCTTAGCTTGAAGCTCTTTCTCTGAATGAAGCAAACAAAGGATGTGTATCCCACATCCCACTCAGGCACAGGGGAGGAAGAGCAGGGACAGCTGTCCCATCTGCTTTTGAAAAATTTCCAAAACTCCTGAGTTCACTCAAAACCCCTTAGCTTGTAAAATACAATCCCTTACACACACACATTGCCTACGAAGTTGGAGACAAGATAAAGTAATGAAGCCACAAACCAGCAACGAGACCATCATGGTCACATTAATGGAAAACTACAGCTACCTGCTCTGCCCAGCATTTGGCACAAAGAGAAGGTTAAGGTAGCTATCTTAAAACTGTGGGACTTTAAGATCTTTCACAGTTTATATATCTTAATTTCATCTAAACATAGAATTTTGGAAGAGGAAGAAGAGGCTTGCTGAAGTATGTAAGACTAAGAAGAAAGGAAACAATGAAGCAATTGTGACCTGGTTGTTCACTTCAAATCAGCTCCATTTTAGGAACTGGAGTCCCAATAAAGGACTTTCCCTTCGTCTTTCCAAATAAAGCAGAATGAACAGTTAATAAGAAAAGTTTGATACAATGCTATGATATTTACATTTTAAAGAAAACTGAAGAGAACTCATTAAGCTGGTCAATTTTGAACTCTCAAACTTTAACTTTTTCACCAAAGGGTTTATCGTGGATTTCACTAACAGAAATTGTCTCATTTCCAGCCTCTCTTCTAGTCATTCTTTAATGCCAAAAGGTGCAGGCACTTATTACTGCTGAGCAGGATTGACATAAATGTTAAATGGAGACAGAGAGGCCCAGACAGGTGCAAAAGAGATGGGGGGCTGAACACTCATTCTCCTGAAAGTACCTAGAAGAAACAGCTCTTCAGTACACAATGTGTAGTTTAAGGGAGAGAAGTCATTTGAAGCAACAGAGCAGGACATAAAAGGCCCAGACTCCACTGGATGCTAAATGTTAAAGGTCTTCAGAGAACTGTAATGTCTAGAGGATGAAACTGGGACAAAAACACATTTATTACAGAGGAGAAAGGGGGAGAGAGAGAGAGAGAGAGAGAGAACCACTCCAAGAAAACAGCTTCCATGTAATGGCCAGAGCAGAACAGAGAAGGTCAAGAAATTTGTTGCAGAAGAAAATATTAGTGAACTTTATTAAAAGAGTAAGGATTAGAGACAGAAAGACAGCAAAAACATCAGGCTCCAGGGAGAACTCTCATAAACTGCACAGAGTGTATGTCTACCTTCACATCCTCCTGCAACAGACTGGCTGTAACAAGTTTTAATTAAAGACTTTGTGAGATAGCAAGGAGATGCTGAGAACAAAGGTAACGCAGGTTAAGCTAGTGGTGTGATGAGGATTGGTAGGAGAGAGGAAAGATAACTACTGTCCTCATACTGGGAATAAGATCCCTCCAGGTGAGACAGAAGAAAACTGGGGAAAGGTAAGAAAGGAAGACCCAAGTGGAAGACCCTGTGAGGTAGAGATGCAGGGAAAGAGGAGTTGCCTTTGTCATAGGTTGGAGGAAAGCAGATCAGGTGGAGAAAACTCACGAGAGAAACCCTCCCTCCTCTTCTGAGCTATACAAACTTCAGACACCTCTGTAAGCTGAAGAATATAGCCAGTGGGATTTTTCAGATCTCACCATAAAGAAAGAACAGATCCACTGCCCTGCAGGCAGTGACTTGCTCTTTTGAAAGTCCATTTCTGATCTGTATTCAAACGATGAGGGAAGACGCAAAGGGCTCTGAGAAGGCATGTTTGGTAAGGTCAGAGAAAAGGACAGTGCTGTATGCACTGACAGTTGGGGCCAAGCTGGGGACTCTCGGGAGATCAGCTGAGCAAATTTGGCCAGGGACATTAATAAAAAATCAAACTGCTTAAGGAAAATAAATACACGATATGGACCTCAGAGGTGGAAAAGAAGAGAGTAGTGCTCAAATGGAGCCACGGAGTGACCCATACAGCAGATAAACACACCAAAAGGGGGTTTACAGGCAATGACAAAAAGTTAGCACACGGAAGGTCAGCAACATATTGCAAAGTCTTCCAGAGTCTACTTCTATCAAAAATTATTACTAGGCCATCAGGTACTGGCAATGCTCAGAAGCTAGGATAGAAAGGCTTTTGGCAAATGCGATGTCTCACGCCATCAGCATTAGTGAAGGACAAAAATATGCACCCCAATTAACAAATGTAAAACATTCGTTAATTTCTGGAGCTGTCTAGTCTTTCATGAGATTTAAATAAGCTCAGATAACTGTCTTCATAGTTACATTCAAAATATAATTATATTAAAATATACTGCCTTCACACACACAAACAACTTGTGAAATTATTTGCCAGCATATTAAGCCACTACACCAGATTGCTTGACGATGGTGTATGTCTTCGAAATATGCAGATGCTTTTCTTTTTTTATAAAAAGGAGAGAGGGAGAGGAGAAGTGACAAAGAATTACAGCAGAATCTGATAATCAAGTAGCCAGAATAACAAATTGCAGAGAGACTCCAACAAATATTACATCAGATTTGGAGAAATAGTTAAAATATACTGATGGATCACAGAATATTCTGAGTTGGAAGGGACCCACAATGATCATCGAGTCCAACTTTTTAAGTGAGTGGCCCTGTATGGGGGGCCCACAGCCTTGGCATTATCAGCACTAGGCTCTAAACAACTGAGCTAATCTCCAGGTTACAGTTATTACTTTTTTTATGTATGTTTATACATATATTTCCATACATAAACTTACAAATAGACAAACAAAAAACCACATGCCTAGAGGAAGAAATGCTGCAGTACTGCTTGTCGTGCACGAACTCAAATTTCAAGTGATAGAGGACAAGCAGACAAGCTAGAAGTGTAGGTACAAAAAATACAGGCAAGATGACTGCTGAATATCCTTTTGAATTCCCTTAGACACAGCCTTCCTGGGGAAAAGCAAGAATCTAAAACTAGTATATCTATCACTGAGTTATTTTGCAGGTATATATACATATGCCACCCACTTCTCCAGGCACATGCATAGTCTGGACTTCAGTGTTGCATTCCTTAAAAGAGAGGTACAACTGACTACACCCAGTGATTTCTGAGAGTATGTTTCACATATTCAGCACAACAGTAAAGTAGGAGCCCCTCAAGCTTCTAAACACAAACTTTGAAACATTTTCTAAAATGCAGAAAGATAAAAACTACTTCAATGAGGGCTGAAAGGGAACTGACAGTACAGAACTGCTCCTGCTCAGTACTTTGTAGTGAGTTAACAAATCTTTCTTAACACTATACAATTGCCATAAAACAGGTTAAAAGAGGATGAGGTACTATTTGATGCCATCTAACCTCAATCTACACAAATAATATAACATCTAAATTGTATGAAACATCCAGTTTCACTGAACAATCCAGTCACAGTGTAAGGAGTGACCATTATACTAACACACACAGTAGTGAAATATCTATTTTGTCAGTAATTTGGATGTTGCTAGCTTGATCAATAAAGGATGTTCCCACAGAAGAGAGGCAGAACTGGGCTTGGGGTGTGCATCACCATAATGCCCCTGCATGAGGCACAAATGGCAGAATAAAATGCGCTCCAACCTTATGTTGCAAACCCAATCATTCTTCATAGGCAACAATGGCACCTTCGGGAAAAAGGAGGAAAAAAAAAAGTTCTCTCTAACGAGAAATTGATTTATAAGTCATGATAACCATTTCAAAAGAACTGGCCATAGCTGGTTTCAGTGATCACTAACAAAGCCATGCACTTTCAAAGGGCCTGAATTTTTTGGGGGGGGGAATTCTTAACCCAGTAACAGTGATGGGATGTGCACTTTTGGCAGAAGTACGGTGTCAGCCTAGAAATGGAGACATAGAGACCAGTACTGAGAAGACAGGTTGTCACATTTTTAACTTTGCATCAACAACAAATACTCTTGCTGTCTGCTCTGGCACATTTGCAGGCTTGCTTTTAGGTACAAGGGGCTGGGATTCATTTCCACTATAGATAAGAAAACAAGAGCAGCCTTGTTATGATTAAAAGGGTCTATTTCCCTCTGCCTTCTGTGTCCATCTGGACAAAGCATAGCTGCTTTGAACTTGGACAAATCCCAGGGTTAGGGTTGCTCACAGTACGTATTTTAAATCATCACCAGACTTGTGATTTTGCTGCTAGAGAAGAGAAAAATCACCAAATTCTCACCTAAATGGTCAATGAGTGGTTTTGCAGAACCTTCATCATTTTACATAGCCTAAACTATTTGGGAAATTGCAGCAAAAAAAATTGAAGCAAAATAATTTACTGTTCCATGAGGAGACTCAAAGACAATACAGACACCTGGAAAGAAATGAAAAGCAATCACTGTTAAGAAATATTAATTCTGTGGATGCCTAGGTAGATGACTGCATGACTAGAGAGGTCATAAAGTCTGCATTTGTAAAGTTACAGAAATTTCTCTCTACAGGTGAAGAATTAGAGAAGCTAGGTGTGTGGAAGACACTGCATGAGACCTGCAGAACTGTGAATGGCAATGTATTTGTAAAAATCTTGGGCAATACAAAATTATCATATGACTCTCAAATTATCGTATCATGACTCTCATGCCAGTTCTCCCTCTCTAGTGCGTAACATTTTCAGCACCAAAATTTCCAGTGGGATGACAGTCTGCAAGCATTTTGAGACACATTAAAGGCTGAAAGTCATAAATGGCTTAAAAAAGAAAGCAAAAAAAAGTTATTTCTTTCTAAATTCCCACTGCCCAATCAGAAACTTGTGAGTAGGGGAAGGGAAAGAAAGCCTTTTACTGGCTAAGACCTGCCATTCCTTAAACAGAGCATGAAAGCCTTTAATGGGGTCCTTTATGCAACTGAGCTAACAACATTCACCAAAGAACAACAGCCAGGATCAAAGGCGTTCACCGGCTCATCCACACAATACCATACCCTGCTTTCACCTTCACCTTGAGTTTTATAGGTATTTTGATTTGATTCCTGTGATTTAGGTGCCATAGAATGGTCAACAAGCTAAATTCACAACAAGTAAGTCGATTCCTTTACCTAGCCAACTTTTTCCACCCCCCCCTCCTGCCAATAGATGCCTGCTGCCTCGATCAAACAATTATTGCTTTTATCAATTCTGCTTTAAAATGGCTTTACTCAAATGGTTCTGCCTCTTATTCAAAAGATCAACACATAACAAAGCAAAGCTGCTACTGGTTGCTACAAAACTAATTTTAACCTCGAGCAAATCAGGAATTACACATTCATCTTCTGAACTGTTTAAAGATGTTACGTTCATTTCTTTTACGACTGATTTAATAAACTCCAAGCCTACATAATAAATATTCCTACTATAGTCACAGAGTTTTTCTCCTTTCTTGAGAAGGGAAAACCCATGCTGGTGGTTGATACGAGGTGTAATCCAAAAAGAATTAAGCACACCCAAGTAATTTTTGCAGTGTTGCACATTTTGTTATTGAATACCATATTCATTATCACTCTGATTCTTCTAGTAATCTTGGTATATGTTAACAGCAATGCCACCCCCAGCAGAGAACGCTGTATTCCTTTAAGAAAGGGTGAACAATAACAATAAAAACAAGATGATACCTCTAAGGGGGGGGGGGGGGGAAGAGGCATTACTACACCTTTAACAGGTTACAAAAGCCACACTGTGGTTTTTTTATAAACTTGCAGATACTCAACGAGTATTTTGCTATTTGGTTCTATTTTATAGATGTCCCTTTATCTTCTGAAAGGAAACATGTGCTGAAACTGTTAATCTTATCATTTGCTGCCATACGGAAAATAACACTGACAATAATTTTAGAGAAAAAAGGAAAACTGTGGACTTCATCTTCTGACACCATTTTACTTAATCAAACTGCAATCACAGTAATGAACCCTCTCCTACCAAAGCCTTGGTACATACCTCATCCAGGGGTGTTCTCAGTGGAGATTTGCAGATGTCTTTGAGACAAAAAGATGCCCATTTAAAATAAGCCCATCTGGTTATTCAAAATTATTTCTCAACAGCTGAAGATTTCACATGACAAACGCTGCGTGAAGTTTAAAAGGCTCACTCTTTTTCGGCTCCTTGCCCCCCATAACCTCCGAATTTCAGACAAAAACCAACCAACCAACCAACCAACCAAAAACCCTACCGGGATATTCTGAGAATGCTGGGCTCCTAAGTGACATCTTTTAAGCGAAAATCATTGCGCACAAAATTACGACCCGCCTTTTATTTCGGTTACAGCCTCAAAGGCAGAGTTTTGGGAGGAAAAGTGCGCACGAAAGCCGAACCGAATCCCACCAGCTGTAAATCGCCACTGGGTCAGGCTGAGAGAAACCTCCGATGTCAGATAAGGTCCTGTGGGAGTGCGGGAGGCTGCCGCTCCGCGCACAGAAGAATAGACGCGTGTTAAGCGCACCGCCAGCAGCCCCCGGACCCCCGCCCGCCCCGCTGACGGGCTGCCGTCGCCGCCGGGTCCGCGCTCCGGGCTCGCGAAACCAAACCGCGCTCCTCGGGCCACCAGCTTTTCCCGGGTGGCCCCGGGGCACCTTCCAACTCGTCCCAGCCGCCCGAGGCGGCGGCGCGGGGCCCTGCCCGGGGCAGGGCGAGACTCGCCGCGGCGGCGGAGGCGATAGCCGCGGGACGCGGAGGGATGCTCCGCGGGCAGCTGCCTCCCCTCCGCCCACTCCGCCGTCGAGGCAGGCGGTGTCAGCTCCCGGAGCCCCCTCCTACCCACGCCGCCAACAAACTTTGAGGGGGACAGCGGGTCCCCGGGCCCCGCCCGGGGGGTACCCGCGGCCCCGTTCCGCCCCCCGCCGTCCTTACCCTCCGCACGGCACGGGCCGCGTTCCCCGCCTGCTCCGGCCGCGCCAACCCTCGGCAGGAGCGTGAGCGCCGCCCCGCCCGGGCACCCCAGCACGGGGGAGCGCCGAGGAGGCGGTGCCGGCGAGGGAAAGGAGGAGGTGGGAGAATTCTCCCCTCCGCCCCGGCTGCCTCCTCTTCTTCCCTTCCCTCCCCTCGGCGCCTCCTTTCCGAGCACCGCCGCCCTCGCTCGCCAGGATCAGGCGGCACGCCGGGCTTCGCCACCCTGCTGCCGCCGCCGCCGCTCCATGTGCCGCCCGCCCTCTCCTCCTCCTCCTCCTCCTCCGCCGCCGCCGCCTCGGCGCGGGGAGGCAGCGCGGGAGCCGCCGGGCGCCCGGCGCGGCTCCGCCACCCGCGGCCGCCGCGTCCCCCGCCTGCCGCCCCGCTCCCGTCCCATTTATGAAGCCTGGCGCCCATCACGTGTCAGTGTGTGCCTTTGTCCCGGCCCTGGCAGCGCCGGGGCGGGCGGGCGGCGGTGGCCAAACTTCGCCCCGGGGGGGAGGGACGGCGGGGGGCACCGCGGGGGCGGGCGGGGGC
>JAWWEU010000111.1:79971361-80013414 GCA_035583155.1 Acropternis orthonyx | reverse complement strand
CGGGGGGCACCGCGGGGGCGGGCGGGGGCGCGGACCGACCGCGCCGCCCGGGCCGGGCCGTGCCCCGCGCCCCCGGCCGGCCGTGGGGGATGATGGCCGGCCGTGAGCCCCGTCGTGCCGGGTCGAGGGAAGCCGGGCCGGGGTGGAGGCGGCGCGCCGGGCCCCGAGCCAGCGCGCCAGGCAGCGCCGCCCCCGGCCCGCGGGGGCGGACGGCACCTCCCCTCCGGGGATACGGCACGGCACGGCTCGGCTCGGCCACCCGCCGGCGTGGCGTGGGGACAGCCCCGACCGCCGAGGGGCTGGAACAGCCAGGGGACGGCCGTGCCTGCCCGCGTGGGGCGTCGCGTCCCCGTCCCAGTTTTTCCACGTGGAACACCAGAGTTTTGGCACCGTTTACTTTCCATTTTTTATGTCACTATCCGTGTGCCCGGCCTTGGGTGTTCTGGGGCTCACTTCGCAGCCGTCATGGCAGCGCGCAGAAAGTACCGAGGGGCGAGGTGGCTCCAGAGACGGACAGGCAGTGGGCACAACCGGAAAGCTGAGCTTTCTTTATTCAACAGCCCGTTCCTAAAGAGTATAATATCCAGCTGGCTCTGCTCCGTGTGCTTCTGTCTCTGCAGTGTCATAAATATGTATTTGTCTTCACACGAATTAATACAGAAAGATGATAAATATTTATCATTTGACATAGTGTCTAAAGACATTAACTGGTCCATCTACCACATCCACCCGTGGAGAAGAAATACACCTTATTCCTTGTTTCTCAGGGGGAAAAAAGCTCTCAGCTCTTCCCAAGTGAGGGTTAAAGGTTTCGGGTGGCTGTATTTTTTAGAGGTGTCCAGCTTGAGATGTTCCTGCCATATGGTAGTGACTCTTCCTCTTGAAGGCTTCTCAAGCTAGGCCCCCGAGGTCTGAGGCAACCAAAATCTCAGGGCTCCATCCGCTGAAGTGCATCTGCTGAGAAGCACAGTCTGATTCTCACAATCCAGTGTTTTCCCTGCATTGAGTCCCACAGCAAATCTGCAAAACCATAATTACTGCCTATAATTTTTCCACCACTGGCTCTTTCTGATGGTAATTGTTAAATTAACAAGAAATGAGATAATTTCACGTGGCACACCCTGTGAGAAAAGTGGAGGGGAAAAAAGGCAAACTCATTTGTGCCCAGCTTGAGTTTCTGGTATTAGTCAGTCCGTTTGTTTGGTCATTCGGAAGTAGTGGTGTGTAAGAAGAACTTTATTTAAGACTGCATTAAATCAGATCAGATTTGTCTTTAGCTGTGCATTTCAGAAAGTACAGACTTCTCCGCCTCAGAGGACTGACTTTTTTTTTTTAATTCTTTGAAAGAGTTGGGTACTTTTGCTTTTAATGTGAACCTACCAAGTTAAACTTCTCTTCCATGTTCATGTAGGGACACATCCCCTCCGCAAAAGCAAGTCACATCAAGTGGACATTGCCAGACTGAAATCAGCCCTCAGAGAGAATTTAAGGGCATGTGTTACTGCTCATCCCACCTCTACATTCATGGCTTGCTAACAATCCCCATCCTGAACTGGCAGTTACTCCAACCTCAGGATAATCCTTCTTTCCATCATTTCTAAACCTGTAGGGTAGAGAGGGAAATTGCAGGGTTGAGCATGTCACCATGCTCACACACTGAAGGTTTTTTCCCCTAAATTCCCTACAGTTGCTACTGCCAGTTCAGCCCACAAGTGTAGCAGTTCCACAGGAGACGTGACATATGGGTAGCCAGAGGTGATTCAAGCACGGAGTTCTCAACCTTCTTCACCATGGGCTATCCTGTGACCCCTCATGCCTTGCACATCCCAGCCCTCCTTCCAGGATCCTGCTTGCAATTTAGCAATTTGGCAAAGGAAAGGTTGTTGCAATCCTGTGACAGCTGTTCCTAGCGGAGCTGGTTGGAAAACCGCTGAAAGAACAGCTTTCCCCTGGAAAATGCAACCCTGTCAAAATTGAAATGCTTTTCAAACTTCTGTTGGTTGCAATGAAAATGTAATTTAAAAGAGAGTAAGTGGTGGAGGGATGTTCCAACAGTGTGGGAACATCTCATTGTGACATTTCCGAGCTAAACGTTTCAAATTCTTCCTTCAAAATGAGTTTTGGTTTCAACATACTTACTTTTATATTATATATTACAAAGTAATACCACAATTTGAAACACTGTCACTTATTACCATCAATCTGAAATTAATGTTCTCCACAAATTTCTCAATGTAAGGAATTCTTCTATCCTGATTTGCAGCAAAATTTTAAACCACAAACATGTAGTGAAACTAGAGTATCTGAATTTTGCTGTACTCTCAACCACATGATAGAATTCCAGAACATGTCACAGCCACCTTTTCAAAGTGCATGATTACAAAATGCTGCTTAAAATAGTGGAGGGCTACTTGCAGTCTTGTCTTGCACTTTAAGCTTTGCTGGCAGTTGAGAGAAAACCATTCTTTAACACAGATCAGTTCTGTGTAAAAGATGTGGGTAGACATAAACCCTGAGAGCAGAAGTTCGTGTTTGGTTGCTCCCAGTAACATATTTCAAAGCAGTGCATCTGTCAGATATCTGCTGACCACCCCAAGTACTACAGTTTGGGCTGGGACAAAGTAAATTTTCTTCCTGGTAGCTGGTGCACTGCTGTGTTTTGGATTTAGTCTAAGAGCCATGTTGATAAACACACTAATGTTTTAGTTGTTGCTAAGCAGTGCTTCCACTAAATCAAGGACTTCTCACCCCACCCCACCAGTGAGTAGGCTGAGGGACACAAGAGGTTGAGAGGGGACAAAGCAGGACAACTGGCCCAAACTGGCCAAAGAGATATTCCGTACTGTGTAGCGTCATGCTCAGTTCATAAACTGGTGGGAAAGCTGCCTGTGGGTCACTGGTCAGGGACTGGCTGGGCATCAGTCAGCAGGTGGTGAGTAATTGAATTGTGTATCACTTGGGTTTTATATTCTAATTATATTAATATTACTAGTACTATTACTGTTATTTTGCATCACTTGCTACATATAGTCTAATTTTTCCCCTTTTCTGTCCTATTAAACTGTCTGTATCTCAACCCATGAATTTTGGTTTTTTTCCCCTCAATTCTCTTCCTTATCCCTCTGGGGGCAGGGTGTGGGTGAGCAGCTGTGTGATGCTTAGTTGCTGGCTGAGGTTAAACCACGACATATTGCAACTGGGTTTTCCTTCAGTTCTTATTTCAGGATGAAGAGACAAGGGGGTAACAGATGAAATAATCCAGCTGATCCTACGCTCTTTCAAATCACAAATTCTTGGCTTCTCAGTATTTTTCAAAAAACTATTATCTTACTTTTTTAATGAAAAATTAACTTTGCCACTTTATGAACGTTATCTTCCATCCATTAAGCATCTTATTCATTGATTCAGGTTGATCAGAGGTGCCTAATAAGTGACCTTGATGATTTACTTAGCAAAATCAGGTTATGCTTTGGTTATCTCAGAAGTGTAATTTGTTTTCTAGTTTTACAGATCTTGGAGCACCATGGCTGCTTTCAGAATTCCTCCATCACTTCTTTTCAAGAGTGTTTCCTGCTGATGCTTTATATAAACTTAGAGGTTTTGCTCACTTTTATCACTTCATGCATAAGCAGGGCCAACTATCAAACAAGACATAAATGATGCACTTGGAAGTACACTGGCTTCTAACACTTACCCAGTGCCCTGCCCACAGGCAAACGGGTTTTCACAAGGTTTATTTGGCAGTTTCTTAAATAATTTTCAAATGAGAGAGAAGATTTGGTCTTATGTCCAGTCCCTAATTTAGAAGACTGTCTGCTTGTCCTAGGGCCTCATCTTTATCTGTCCAGTTTAGGAGACTTTACTGCTAGGATAGCAATGAGCACCATGGGTGCACACAAACCCTTCCACCATTTCACAGACACAGTGTCTGGAGAAAGCTGAAGAGGGTCTTCTCCATAAGTATAGCATACCTTGAGAGCCAGGATGGAAATTCTGTTGGACCAGCAGAACAAAGAATTGCAAAACAAGACCTTAAACCTTGACCATTTCCTGTGGTAGCCTTGTCTTCCTAAGCCATAGAACTCAAGACCTGAAATGTTCAGGTGCTGCTGCAACATAGACAAGTATTCTTAAGGCAACATGATTTTTCAGCTTTTCTAAATTTTCTCTGCAAGCTGTCAAAAAAGCAAGGTTGAGTTGGGCCCCACAAAGTCCTGATTCTGTTTCTTACTTGTTATGTGATATTGGCCCGTTTTTCAGTGCAGTTGAACACCTGCAATTTTTACTGAGTTTAGGATGAGCACCATGAGCTCAGCCCCTTGAGATGTACTGCTGTTTGTCTTTCTGTGCTAGTGCTTCCACAGTGTAAAATGAGGATAATAATACCTTTTCTCTTCCATCACTCTCAGGCTTTTCTGTTTAAACTATAAGGTCATCAAAGTGAGAACTGTCTCTTACTAGTGGTTTGTGAACACCTATCACAGCAAAGTCATAATCCTGTCTGTGACCTCCAGGCACTAACACATTGCAAATAATAACAATAAAAATCCAATCAGAAATGCCATTGTCCAGGAGTGGCTTTACTGCCATCCAGCAAGTGTAAAATCAGTCTAGGGAATAACAGAACCCATGAAAGTGAGTGGATTTACCAAGGACCTTTGCTAATTGTCCAACTTCATGTTTAGTCAAATGTTGGTCTTTTCCAAAATGGTTGAGCTGTCAGGGGACAGTCACTGTGTCACCAGTGAGATACAACAGTGTCCTTGCTATGGGCTCTTCCCACCGCACACTTGAGCCTGTTGCTCAGGTAGTACAGTAGCGCTGCTCCTTCCCCAAGTCTGACCTTGGCTCTTTGTCTCTGGCAGCTGCTTGAGAGTGGGAGGTGTGCTGCTAGGTTCTGTAAACAGATGTCCACAAGCTGGGAAAAGGCTGAGACCACCACCTCATCTCACAGAGGAAAATGAATAGCTCTCATGCAGTAATGACTCTGAGCCACTACTGCCCTGAACCAAATTAAAACCAGTGATGCAGGCATTCAAATCTCTCTATCCCATTATTAACTATCCCCTGAAGCTATCCAGGTCCCCAAATATTATTCTTTTCAGCTTCTTGCTTTGTCCTTTTAGAGTTGAGCAACGATGAACCAATTTAGCTGCTGTTCTACGTAATTTAGGTTATGAACTCAATGAATTAAGGAGAGAAACATATAACATAGTTATGAATGCCTGTTTTTAAAAAATTCTCCGTTTACTGCTGACAGGTGTTGGTAGCCATACCATACAGAATGCCATTGAGCTTAATCCTCTGCTCTATTGATTTTTTGTTATGTTTTGCCTTTGCTGTTGTGGGTGGCACTGCAGGGTACTAACAAGGTTTTTCTTTTGCTCTGATGGCAACGACACTGTGCTGTGTCATGTTCCTTCCACCAGCTCCTGACAAATATGACAACAAAGAAGGGCCAGAAGACTGGTGACCACTTGCTATGGAGAAACCTCTGTTTTAAAATACAGGTTTTCCCAGATTCAGAGGTGGGGAATTGCTAATCTGGCATCTGTTGCCTGTCACACATTTGCTGATGCCGGGGGAGGGAGACTTAGAAATGTTTCTTTGGGCTGAAGTCCACTGTCCCCTCCTCCTTCCTTTTTGTCTCTCACCTATACTCGAGTCTTGGCTCCGGCACACTGGACAGAAGCTGCTGTGTTCAATGTGAAGCCATGACACGGTGATCCATTTGGATCCTTCTGGCTTCAGCAGCTCTAATTGGCTCTGTGCTTTGAACCATTCAGCACTGTGTGCTCTGCTCAGTGTGGCTTGGTATTGACTCACTCTTCATTGCAAGTCTCCAGAGCAAATGGCAGGAATCTCAGGGGCATTTTAAAGATCATGATTTTGGAGTCTCTTTTTCGGCAGTTAGAATCTGTGGCTGCAGCTCTAGATAAAGTTTCATGATCTGCTCCACTAATGGTGCATACAGCTTCAAGCACCTGCTGTGGCATTTTTGCATGTTCCTTCAGAGCTAAAAGCTGGCTGAGACATGAATTTATTTTTTTGCTACCATCTGAAAATTACAAAATGCTGATACAGGTGGAAGAAGGAGGTTGTTGGGGAGGAAGGTTAGTATACTGTGTTAGAGAGGTTGGGCTTCTTTGACCTTGGGTATGCTGCTTTTGAACCTTTCACATTGTATTTTTCTAACACATAGGAAATCACTGCTCTGCTCCTAAGTGATCTTTCAATGCACAGAAACACTCTCATTAGTGGTTTTTTTTTTAATCTTCTCACCTTCTTTCGTTAAACCATACTCTTTACAGTTCCAGTTCAACTGCATTATGAGCTGATTGAAAATAGTTTTCCTTTGTTAACATGTTTTTTCATCATTGAGCAATAGAGCAGTAATGAGGACACAGATCATATTTTCATTATAAATGTTATCATAGCAAAGTATATAAAAAAGTGGATTCCAAAAATAAATATATAAACAAAACTGTGGTGAAGGGAAGGAATTGAGAAAAACAAGATGATAAAGTTTTTGCTGATGCTTCACCTTTGCTAGTGTACGGAGGCATCAAAGTCAAGAAAGTCTCCAAGTGATGTTGGGTGTTCTGAGTGTTATGTTTATTGGAAACAGACATAGGATTGTATCTGCAACTTCTGTGCGATGCAAATCAATATCATTCATCAGTATGGCAAAAGAAACCAACAAATAAACAAACAAAACCCAACTAAAAACACAGCCTAAGATGACTCTAAAATAGATTGGTTCTTTCATGGAAATATACAGATTTGTTTTCTCTCTTGACTTTTGTTCACATTTTCCTTGTTCCTGCTAGATATAAAAACAACCCATCATGTCAGTTTTTAAATAGGGACAGTATATATCAGTTTGTGTGGCATACATGTTCAGTTGCAGAAAAGAGAAATAATTACGTGTTTGGATAAGAGCTGCACATTTTCTAGCTCAAGTTTGGAGACGTAACTGTGCGGAGGAGGCACTGTTTCTGTGTATGTGTTTGTATGGCACTTAATAAAATGAGGCCATTATTGGAGGGTGAGGGAAAGAGCTCAGTTGCTATCATAATGATTATAAACCCCAGCTAGGATGAAACAGAGTGACTGCAGCAGTGTATAAGCGCTATCCCAGGAAAGGTGCACCTCTGTTACAGCTGCAGAAGGAAAAGGGACTTAGTTCACCATCTACTTCCTCATCTCTCCCCACAGGTTGCAGAGGACTGCAGTGGATCTTTTCCATGTTGTAGTACATTCTGCTCAGTGCACAGGTGCAGCTATACTTAAAGGTTCCCCTTCCCTCCGCAGGCTGGGCCTTCCGATCGGTTTTTCCTGCATGGGAAAGTGCAGTGAGTTTGGAGAACATACTTACCCCTGTATTTCAGGAGAAACATGCAGCCACTCCAAAAGAGAAAGAAATACAAACTTCTCTCTCTTCTTCCAATGCCAGTCCTCAGGCTGCATCGCAGTCTGGTCCTCAAGAGAGAGTCTGGCCATTTCTGTTGCCTCTGCCAGATATTCTATGCCTTTCCCACAATTATTACAATTACTGTGGCTACTTTTGTTCATATGGTCAGAGATGGCTATACCTTCCTGCCCCACAAATTATTCATTGTAGTGTCATATAGTACTCAGCATAAAATGTACAGTTGTGTGCTGGTTTTTACGTAATAAAACACTTTGGTCACAGAACAAATGCCAGCTCAGGTTTTGTTACTTCAGAATATTCACCTTAAATCTTGTGGCACTTGTGTGACAGAGAGGTCACCTAGCATTCTGAACTCTGTAAAGCAGAGAGGGTGCATGTGTGTGCTTTACAACTGCTTGTTTAAACAACAAACCCCAAATCACAAAGCTCAAGCCCATTCAACATTGTCTCTACTGGGGCAAAGGGGAGCTGAATGCCATTAACTGTTCACAGCTCCACACTGCCCTGGATCCACTGGAAAATAATTTCACATTAACGACAGTGATATTCTGGACACAGATCTATCCATGCAGCTTATTTTGCAGCACTAACTCAAGGAAGAAAATGGGACCAACAGCTGGTGGGACAGGGTTTGTTCCAAGGAAACCTTTCTGTAATTGTCTTTTGCACAGCCCTGTCTTGCAGCCATATTGAGAAGAGTTAGATTTTCTTACATAATTTCATGGTTGAGAAGGGTGGGTTGGCTTCCAGAATAAATTCACTTTATGAAGAAACACTAAAGAAGTTAAGGAACACAGTATGTGTTTTATCACAAGGAAAACCAACAGCATGATGTGTTGAGAGAGAGCACTGACTTGGAAGTGTCCTTGGAAGGCTAGGAAAAGCTGACATCTGAATTCCAACCTGGGGAGGAGATTAGAAATGAAATGTATTTTTTTCATAGCTACTGAATATTTAGATTCACAATTCATATTACAAAATATTAGAAAACAACAGGGCCATTTAAGGACTAGAATATGGATTAGACTGTTTTATTACCTATGATCCGATTCTCTTTTCCTGTTTCTGAGACCTGACCTTATCTTCTGCACATCTGTATTGGCTCCAGCTCAGAGTTGTATAACCGTCTGAGTCAATAACAGAGCTTTTAGCACCAGCACCTGGAGCCATCTTGGATAAATGGAATCATGGATAAATTCTTCAATTTCCCCACCTCCCTCAGCTGTTTATAAAAGCCATTTTTATTAAAACCTTCTTGGGTACTTCTGCTGCAGCTGGGAGGCCATGTGATGAGCATTTTCTATTAAACCATAGAAGAAAGAGGCAGAAGTGCTTTGTTTATTTCAGGGTTGGCTTTCTTTTGTTTCTGCAATGTTTGTTTCCTTTAGGGTGACCAAGAATACTACAACACAACAGAACAGCCCTGACAGATGCTTCAGCAGCAGAATTTCTCTGTTCAGATGGTATTTTTAGATGAAAAGGTGTAAGACACATTTAGCTTATTTCTCAGGAAATTGTTACTTGGTTTTTAAGAGCAACAGAGAGAGACCATCTGTTTTAGCCCATTGGGTTTTTTGGGAGGCTAGCCTGTGGACCACACTTGTCTATTGCACAGAGTAAGAAATGAAACAGTATGATGAGGTGGATTACTCTGTCACCACAGACTAGGGATGTCTTCTCTCATTAGCAGTGGTTCAGTTGTGGTTAAGTTATTCAAGACTGAAGAGTGACAAAAGACATAAAGCTTTCTCACCTATCATAGTTGTCTAAAATGTGAAAGAGTCTTAGCCTGCACACTTGCTAAATCAGTTTTGTGCTGGTTTCACTGTGATCAGATGACCTTAAAAAAAGAATTTCTGTAACAAGGATCACAGAATCAGATTCTGTTGTGCCTGATTTTTGCCCTTTATAGAAGTCTGTGTAACTGTGCCTCCCATTTGCTTTGTACTGTCTTGTCCCCCCCCCATGCCCCAACACACCTTCACCCCTTTGGAATGGGTATTACTATGGAAACAATTGTGTCCTTCCTATTGTTAAGGGCAGCTGAGTGACATCCAGAAATCCCATATACCCACAGAAAATTGTAATAGTAAATCATCTGACCAACTATTCTTAGCCATTCTTTTCCTCATGCAAGAGAAGGATGATATATAAAGAGAGATTATATGAAGGAGCTTTTTTTGCTTGTAGGAATTTATGAGGGCTCAGCTGAAGCATAAGAGTAAAGGTAAAAAACCCAAGGCATTTCAGGAGTAGCAGAACTAATGCAGCCTAGTTCCGTATGGATTTGTAGCCTGTGGTTGGATTCTCTGATGACTAATACAATGATAGCCGTCTGAACACTTCTTTTAGCAGGGACATTCAGAGTGCCTTTGTTCCATGTGGATCCTCAGGTATTTAATAACAATTGACTTAAAATGGCAGCTTTTTGTCAATGAGGGTACTGACAATGGTTTCTCTTATCTGCCCACACAACAGTTTTCATCAAACTTGTAGAAATCTATTGGAAATTGCTATACTCCATCACACTTGCTTGAAACAAACTATGAAGTTCAGAAAGTATCAGTGGGGAAGAGACAAGACATAAAGACATTGCGTATGTGATTTTGGGAACCTCTTTTTGTTAGGAAATCAGCCTATAATTTTGCCAGGTGAGTTAAAAAGACAAAGTTGGATCACGGGAAATTCACATGAAATATTAGGATTTTTTTTCCCCACAGTGAGGACGGCGAAGCTACGGAACAGGCTTCCCAAAGAGCATGTAGATACTCAAAAATTGCCTAAGGAAAGCCCAGAGCTACCTTCTGTAACCTCTGCTTTGAATGGGGACTGGAACAATGACTTCGAGAGATTCCTTTCCATGTAGAGTTTCTGTACTTGTGTATTATTTATTATGTTTGATTTCATTTCTCTAGGCCTCTGTTACCCGGGAAGAACCACAGTCAAGGTCAGATTCCTCAGGAACACGATGTTCTGATAAATGTGTGTGTGCTGGCATGAGCAAACCATCCATGGAAAGGTTCAGGTTTTTATTGTTTGAGACAAACTAGAACTTTTCTGTTGAGCCTTCGGTATTTTCTGAATATCGGTATCCTCATTGTTTTATTTAAACAGTGCCTAAAATCACTGTAAAACTTTGTGTTATATAAAAAAACCCCAACCTCCAGCTTTTGACACCTCCCTCTCTGATAAACTGATGAGTACAATGCAGGCAGCAAGACCACTTCTGCAGTAAACAGTTACTGCTTGTTTTGCATAGTATGCTCTGGAAAACTTGGCTGAAGTGGGATTAAAAATGGGAAATCTTATTTTTATGAAACACAGCATGTTATAATGTGATTGCCTGTCCCAAGTGTAATCAGTCTGTCCATTGAGTTGCAAGTGTTTAAAAGCAGATGAAAATCTCTACAGATCTGATGATTCCAAATGTTCCAAACCTCTATATTAGGAATATATGGATACACAAATTTAAAAAAAAACCCAACAAAACAAAACAAAACCAAACAAAAAACCAAACAAAAAATAAACAAAAATCCTAACCAAAACAAATAAAAAAACAAACAAAAACCAAACAAAAAAACCCAACCCCACATCATAAATTTGTTTTTCTCCTTATGTGTTTTTCAATCCATTGACATTGGTGCAGTGAGAGATGGTGAAACAGTGTATTAGTAATGAGTCACAGGGCCATAAAAAATTATGTCCAGTGACAAATCTTTCCAACAGAATTGCAACTTTACTTAAACCTTTTCACCAACTCCTGCAGCACTGTTCCTGAAATAATTGGGTGCTTCATTTTTGCTCACCCTGTGACAGCACATGGGGGCCTGTGTCAGGGTTGGAGAGAGCACACTGAAAAGCTACAGCCCGTGTAATACAGGATTTAGGAGCTCAGACCAAAGGCAACAGGTGGATACAACAAGCAGTCAGAAGCAGATCGAGGTATCAATGGGTCGATTATAAACAGCATGACAAGCAGCTGTCACAGCACGCCAGCTGCCTTGCCACCAGACATCTCACACTGAAGAAAGGCAAGAAAGGAAATAAGACATCTGTAACTGACCCCTCCTCCCTGAGCCTCACTGGCAAAGACAGTCTAATTGGAGGTGCTGCATCGTTGTTTTTTGTTGACTCACGTCCTTTTTCACCTCTACCCACTTCCTGGTGGATGTTGTACCCTCATGTGCCTGTTATCTCTTCTGTTTAGAGGTTACACTGTTACCTATGAAGAGCATAAAGCAAAACTTTCCTGACCTTATCACGAAGGAAAGATAGATTTTAGATATTGGGAAGTGGGGGAAAGGACACAACACACTGAGGGCAGGAATAGGGGAGTAATTTTTGTTGTGTACTACAACCTGAAGCTACGTGAACATTTGCAGTGGTGAAGTTGGTAAATATCTTGGGGGCTTGAGGGGGAAGGAAGGGGGAAGAATGGAGTACCTTTATTTGTGTACTGAGACATTGGTGTGGACCAGAACAGGAAATGACTATGGTCTGGTCCCTCAGTACAGGCTGAAGTGTATATCTATCCTTTAGGGTCATCACAGCAGCAGATTTACTCATCACTGTGATGTACTTCATAATCACATACTGGGTGTGGTGGCCACTCCATATTAAGACACCTAAATGTAACTGACTGCTTGTAGGTGCTGCATGTGGGACATCTGACCTCCCACGATAGTTTGTGAAGACCCACTCAGTACAGCCAAGTGATCATGGCAAGTGACTCAACGGACCCACTACCGAACATACGTAACAACACACTTCAGGTGAAATCCAATATATAAATCATTAGCATATCCCATTTTGCCTACAGCCACCTTTTCAGAAGTGCATGGATCTTCTGAAGGTCCTGATCATACCTGCTAATCCAGGGTGGACATCTCAGATATCCAGGAACTTTGGATGCACCTAGTTTTGAACACCTGCTCAAACTCTGTCTTTGTAAGTTGGAGCTAATTGAAATACTTTGCACATTCCTCTGACTGCACTGACAACCTCTCTACTGAGTTACCCTAGGGCCTGGACACCTATGGCTAACACCTAAACACCTGCATGTACATACCAAAACATAAGTGTCTTAATCTAGAGTTGATTCCATTTTGGGCTTTCTTGCAGTGAGACTCTAGAAAACAACAGAGAGAAGTCATAGCAATTACTGCAAGGACACAGCTGTTAGCTGAGAAGCAGCTTGAATTAATACATGTAGAGCTCAGTGCTTCTGTAATAAATCACCTTCCACTACCTGAGCTAATGTGCTTAAAACTGTGTAATATCCTCAGGCTGTATTGCTGCCTGCAATGGAAGTGCACTTGAAGGCTGGTGGTCCTTAGGCCAATGTTGCTGTTGAGCCACCTTCTCCAGAGTCATGAGGTTACTGCACTTTGCAGGAGAAGTGAAGGTTAACTTGGTGATATAACCTTGTCAGTTTTCAGCTGGTGCTTAAACTATCAAATATGTAAGGCAGGATTCAACCCAGAATGTCCCATGTTTCTCTTGGGAAGATAGAAGGAAAAGAACAATAAAAAAAGTGTCAAATTAGTAACATTGGCAATCATTGACCAGCACTGCTACTAGCGTGGAAGGTGTCTGCAGCCAGAGGCAGCTGAGTAACACCAGGTTTAAGATTAACTTCAAGCTCAAAACAGCTTAAAAAGTATATGCAAAAGGACAGAAGATGAGCATTTGATGATGCTGGGGAGAGGTTAGTTCAGAACGTGAGAAATGGGGAAAGTAGAAACTTAGGTCTTAAATGTTGAGGTTTTTTCAAAAGACTTATGTGGCAGAGGGGCGGTCCCGTGGCGTAAAGGAAAGCACTCTGGATTCTGAATCCCAAGGGCCTGAATTCGAGTCTCAGTAGGGACTGTCCCCATGGCAGTTAAATGCCTCCCTGCCATCCAATCCCATCAGGTCTCCGATGCTCAGCAAGGTCAGCCCTGGTTAGTACCGGGTGCTGTAGAAAGTCCCGAGGATTTCACTGTCACTGTCCGAGCTCGCTCAGCTGTGGCAAATGGACATTAGGACTTAAATGGTGGGGCCAGTTCTGTGCACGCTGTGCCTCACCTAAAAAAAATCCACTGTGCAGGCTGGAAGGGCACACCCACATGGGGAGAGCCTTTCCCAAAGATCTTCGTTTGCGAAGTCTGGCCATACGTACATATGTGGCAGAAATAAGGTAACAAATCCTCCCACATTGCCTCTAGATTAATGAAGGACAAACCTACCCATGCAAAGGAGTGTGGTATGATTTGCCCATACTAGTACTTGCCCTGGATCAAAAAGCAATACAGTATGTCAATAAAGCATGGAACCAGAATAGTGCACATAGGCTTTATTAGACACTGAGGTGCGTAGGGTGGCTACTTCATGTTTTTGACCCCAGCTAGTGTCTCTGCTGTGTAGGAAGAACTTCTTCAGCTATCTTCATCATTGATTTTGAAGGAGTCTCTGCTGTGGGCTCCAGTGTAGACATAGCCAAAACTCTTACCAGTGAATAATAATGAACATGTGGCACACATATTGACCAGCAGCTATATATCATGCTTTCTTGATGTATCTCAAAGTATATACTCAACACACAATCACACAGAGACACGCATAAATGTGGTTTCAGAAGAGGCAAGAGTAGAGATTCCAGGCTATAAGGGCATTTGCAAATGACTTGCAAATGTCAGCCAGGCTTTATTTGCATTAACTACTTTTCAAATCGGAAATAAATGGGTTTTGTTTGGCTAAAATAAAAGACTTAGGAAAAGAATATGAGAAAGAAGAAGCATTTGAAAAATGTAATTGCACACTATAAAGTCCATGAACATTACATAAGGATTCACAAATCAGCCTTGAATTACTGGTTAGTGGAGACAAGCATTTTGAATTGTTTTGCTGAAACCCTCATAAGAGTTTGAAAATAATTTAAAAGGATAATGGTGGTCTCAAAAATTATGTTGGAAATGCACCCTCATATTTCAGTTTGTAAGGAGCCTCTTAAAAATAATTCCCTGTCCTTATTATTATTTGCAGTGGAGGAGACAAAAGGAAATCTTTCTTGGAATCCACATAGGTGGAAGTGCAAGCAGAACTTTACAGTTTGAAGGTCAGACCCTCAAAATGTCAGTCTTAACAACTGAACTCTCATCAAAACTCCTGCTACCAGCTAAAGGACGTTTGGCTGATGGAAAAAACTCACCCAACTCTGAGAAAATTGTGTCTTGTAGTTAAAGGTCCAGATTACCTTCTGATTCTCTGAAAGAGATGCAGTCTCAAAAATTATACTCTCTTGTTAAGCGGTGGGTCTTTTACTTTGAAACACAGGCTCCTTGTAATCAGTTCATAGCTTTCTTTTGCCTGCTTCCTCTGTTTTCCTTTTGTACATATCACATTGAAATCTCCCTTCTTAATCCCAGTTCATAATAATGGTGGTCACTGGTGGTGAGCAGTTTTCCAGGGGAATCCATTATCTGAGTAATTTATAACTGGTCTGAATAAAATGGTCAAAAGTGCACCGGAGGGAGAAGGAACAATTCCACAGTGCCAAGGGTTGGGTTGACTGACCAAAAGGGTATTTTCTGTCTTGAATTTCTATGCTGATCATGGAAGCACACAGTCTAATGAGCCAGATATTCAAACATCTTTGGGCAAAGCATTTTGGAGAGGAAGAATGTGCATTGGATGCTCAACTTGATGCATCTGAAAGAAAATCAATAGTTTTCCAAAGGCCATAATAGCACAGAAATAGTGCTGGCAGTTCTGGATATTTTTCTGTGAATATTTGTACCATCCGTTATATAAGCAACTGAGTATTTTTTTTGCATCAAAGGCTGTAGTGAGCAATTTTGGTTACTCTTTCCTTTAGATCTACATCTTGCTGTCTTTATATGGATGATATTAGCATAGCAGCACTCCAAAGTCCTTTTTTTAAAAAGTCACATGGTTCCCTCCCAGTGGATTGCACTATGAATTCCCTGTACTGCAGAACAAAAAACAAAGGACCTCCAGTATTGGAATCAATCATCATATATATATGGGAAATTAGGAATGATCTGTTTGATGACCAAGCTGCTTTTACCATATCTGACTTCATATACCATTACATATCCTGGTTGAAGAGCAATCTTGGGGAAAGTTCTGCCATATCTGCAGGGTGATGCTCATAGGGGGTGTTTTGAAGCAGTTTAACAAGGAAATTCTACTTCAGGAACCATGTCCAGGGTATGTCAAGTGGGTACTGTTGGGGCTGGGTTTCAGCAGGACCAGGTAAGCCATGGGGCTGATCCCCTGCTATGTGGTCACACATGTCAAGACACCTTAATAAGAGGACAGAAGACCCATTGCCCCCATAAACTTGGTTCAGCATAACTTAGGGCTTTCTTCAGAGACAGCTGTGCTGATGTCATGGGGTTGTGAGAGATGTAAGTGGCTACAAAACTGCCTGTGTACCTGCAGAGGAGATGCTTCACCATACTATGTTATCCCATGAGAGTGGCAGGCAGATGGCAGACCCACTCTGTAGCAGGTTTGGATGTTGATGCCACATAATGGTAGAGTTAAGGCAATCAAAACTTCTCCAGGAGAATATTTTTTTGATGAAAAATAACTATTTGCTGAATTTGAAATATTGAAAGGACCCTATTGATGTCCATAAATTTCCATTTTTAAAAATAAGTTCTTAAAACTAGGCATTTTTCTTAAACATTTTAGTAAAAGTTTTTTGGTTTGAAATAATTTGATTATCAGTTTTGTAAACTAACTTTCATTTCAAAAGGTTGCATATTTTACTGTATTAATAAATCAGTGTGTTGTGATCACTTGTTTTGTACTCTCTACAATGCCAATTGCTAAATCAATTACCAAACCAATTATCTATTACAAATGACCACTTTGCTCTGTTACCAATGAGAAAACCAAATATGAATTACCAAACCAATTAGAATACCAATTAAAAATTCCTGTTGTAATTACCAGTCACTAGTAAAAATTACCCCAATGGCCATTTGGAACAGCAATTGCCAATTAAAATACCAATTACCAAAGCAAATACCAGTTACTGTAACACTTAACAATTAGAATACTAATGAATTATTGCATTACCATATCTGATATTGTTTATGATTAAAATAATTATTATGCTCTATTCATATATAAAAATTGAATTACGAAATTTTTATTGCTCCCCTAATCAAAACAGAAGAAAAACCTTTCAGTTGATGGAAATTGTATTTCCTCATAGAAATATGCAGTATGGGAGGTTTAAACCTGGGGGCAATTTGTGCTAATGATGAATGAAAAAGGTTGGAATTCCCCCTAGAATGGATATATGAGGTTACCATTTGTAGCAGCAAACTTGAGATCCATTGAAAAGCCCACCTGCTCCAGTGCTAAGACATCAGACCTTGGCCTTCCTTGTTCTGAATCCCAGGAGTAGGAGCCAGGGATACTTACCACGGGGAGATCCAGGCGGTTGGGTCACAGCTGTCACAGCTGTCACTTTGCCCATGCCTGACACTGAAATGCGTGTCTTGTCCTCAGCACAAGCAACCCACAGAGAAACACTCCCCCGTCTAGAAAAGCAGCTGCTGAAGACATTGCTGTTCACTGCCCCTGCTCTCCTGTGCCAAGGTGGGGCCACAGACCTGGGGTTAGGCCAGGTTGAGCTGTTCAGTGCTGTGTTTGTTTGTCAGAAGTCCCCAGTTACAGGATAATTTTGTGGCCACTGGGATGTTAGCAAGGTGAGGCAATGCCCTCCATTGTGCTGGTGGAGCAGCCTGACGGGGGGGCAGTGTAGCTCAGCAGGCAAGCACAAATGTGGATGAAGGAGCCCCAGGGCTGAGCCGAGCTGATGCTCCCACGCTTTGGTCATAGTGTGTAGAATGCCAGGTGCATAACTCAGAGTAATGGAATTCTTTGCCCTCACAGTGACCAGCCATGAGAGTAGTCTGAGCTGTGGCAGTCCCTGACCCTGGCCACAATCTGGAAGAGCACATTCAATCCACATCAAAACCTTTTCAGGGCCCATACTAACTGTCTGACAATGCCAAGAAGAGCATGAAACTCCTTGTGCTTGTGCCCTGGGCCTGTTTCACTAGAGGAGATGTAACCTATGCCAGTTTTTGGGTAGGCACCATGTGGAGCTGGGGTTTATCACTGCTGTTTCTAGAATGGGCTCAGGGACTCAATGCACAAAGACCTAAAACTGGTTGTTTATTTCAGTTTTCCATTTCTGACCAGCCTCATGTCCAGCAGTATCACTGCAGAGCTGGAGCAGCTCCTATGGTTTTGTGGGGCCATATAAGCTAAGAGATTGCCACATCCCACTATATGAATATATAACCTACTCCCCAAGCTATATGAGATCCCAGCAATACACAGACTATTGCTCATTACATAGAATCTGGGAGTCCATATGTTCAAATGATGATGTGTGATATATTATTCACCCTTGCAGTTACTTTATAATTACATGGATTTGGCTTGCTGGGGCACATAACTGTTCCTAGGTACCAGTCAGTGCGTTGGAGGCTTCTCTGAGAAATCCAGCATATGTAGCTGAGCTGCTCCATTGGGGTATTTGGTACAAAACATAAGCCTTGGCAGAAGTCTGTTGGTACCCCTGTCTCATGGAGCTTCCTCACAGATGCCAATTACTGACAATTACAACCATCCATGGCAGAGCTTAGGAAATGACAGACAAGTCTGTGTGTCCAACTCAGGGATTCAGGTATTAAAAAGGTGTCTGAGCCTAATGTCACTTTACATGAGCACAAACCACAGCACATTGTGCATAGGAGTCAAGGAGTGGTGTGGGAGGGAGGGACCAATATGGTTATGGATTACACTTGTGCTCTCTGGGTCCTTGGATGCTCTGGAGAGTGTTAAGGTCCTTGGCAGTATTTTAGCACTCCTGGGGGGCAATATGACGTCTCCTCCAGGCTCTGCTGTGGCTTCAGCCCTGCTTTGAATGCCCACAGAATCTCAGGAGAGGCCTTTAGTGCTTGGTACAGGCACCTTCTGGTGGTCTCTGCAGTGCTTGAACTGGTGGACTGCTCCAAGAGGAGGGTAAGGGACTTCTGAAGCCCTGTAGCACCTCTGTAAAAAGTAGTGGAAAAGGGCAGGGACAGAGCAGTCACCTTCTCTCCAAGTCTCACAATGTTTAGTAACTCCTGAGAGAAAAGTATCTGAGAAGAGAAAGATTTATTTAGATTGGAAGTGAATGTGTGCCAAAAAAAAAAAATAGAAAAGACAATTATCAATGTTCTACTGCTGTCTGGCTTCACAACAAGTACTTAATCTCTTTCCCAGAATTTAATGAACCTTTGTCTCTTTCTAAAAAAGGTGTTATTCTCTTTTTTTTTTTTTCCCCCTCATTTCCTGCTGCAAAATCTGAGCCTTAATAGTAAATGCTGGGACTTAGGAAGTTCAGCAGAACTTTGATTTTCCCTGCGCGTGTTCTGTTTGTGACCAGCAAGTCAGCAAAGCATTTTCCTATAAGCATTTGACCACGAAGAAATACATCATTAGATTTTGCTGTCATAGTAACTTTCATCCAACATCAATGATGTTCAGTGTAAGCTGCTTCGTCATTAAAGACAGAGATTAATTGTCTGGTCCAATCTCTCATTAAACATTAAAATGTATCCTTATGCAGTATCTCTTCAGCAGAGTTAAACCAGAACAGACTTCCCCTGAACTCCTTAAATTGAGGGGTGAATGATTATATTTTATCTCTACAACATCAGAGCATGGTGACTAAAAAGAAGTGTTTGCAATGCTCTGTTATTTCCTCTGCAGTTTATGAAAAGGTGGATTTGGGAACTAGAGAGCAAGCAGCTGGCCAGGTCAACTAAGTGATTCCACAGGATTTTTGGTGTCTAATGGTCTGCTTTCTCTCTGCTTTTAAATATTTCTTTTAGAAATACTTAAGGAAGTGTAATGGAGTCATGCTGCTAATGGATCCATTCTGGTCTGCTCGTTGTTATTGTGTGTCTCAAAGATTGGCCTTCTGTGTCATTTTTGCAACTGCAGTGCTGCCTAACTTCTTTCTGAGCTCTGTATTTGAGCATATTTTTTCATTGGAGAACTAAAAAAATACTAGTTGTCCATCTCTTCTTTGGTGAAATATGGGATTGCCCTCTAGGTTTATATACTTCCAGGTGAGTTATCAGACTGAAAAGAAAATATTTTGTCCTTGGAAGGACCCTACACTCTGGGCTTACCAGTTTACAATATAAGCATTCATTATACCGTAGTGGCTTTGAGGGCAAAATTTAATTCAACAACTTCATGAGACAATAAAACTGATGGGTGGTAGAATCCTATTACTGTGCTATGAATAGGGCAAGGCTCAAGTCTGGAAAAGGATATAGGCAAATTTTGGGAAACTGGTACAGGAGTGAGAGCCTGTGAAAGCTTCAAATCTTTAGCTACATTTCTTACACCTATGTTCTCTGGAATCTTTAAGTACCTGAGTACCTTACCACAGTTTAGCAACTCAGCCCCTACACACACTTTAATCCCCGTGGCATTCACAAACTATGTATTTTCCAAGTGGTCCAGACTAGAAAATGGGTTCTTAGCACAATGTGGGGATAAAAATAACAGAGTCTTACTACTTCCCTCCTAACCATGTGGTGAAGGCACTTACTCCAGCTGTGGGAAATACAGGTTCAGTTTCCTCTCCTGCCTGCAGAAGTTCAAATCCACATTTCCCCATATTCCTAGGGATTACCCTGTTCTTGAATCTTGTCTGAAAAAAGAGCATCTTGGAGCAAGGACTCACACCCACATTTCCCCATGCTAGGAGAAAGTAAAATTCAAAAAATTTCATGTCTGGTTTTGAAAAGTGACCTGTTTTAAGAGGAAGGAGGGGAAATTCACAGGAAAGGGATTTTTTACTTGGGATCTTCACCGTCCCAAGGGCTTGTCATGAAGATACTGTGCAAGAGGGTAGGAGGTAGGAAGAAGGGAAGACCCCAACTGGATTTTATTCAGAGGTGCAGGGAACTCAGCACCTTGTCTCTGGCTCTGGATGCCACACCAAGAGCCAAGCACCTCAAAATCCAGCATCAGGATTCATAAACCATCACCAGCCCTAAGGCTTCACCTATCTCTAGCAGAGCACACAGCCTTTAAATCAGTGCCCAGGTTCATGCATGTGAGGGACTCTGGCTTGCAAGAATCATAGCAGAAGATAAACCATACATGGGGTTCAGGCCCAGCACCACCAGGAAGGGGGCTGTCCCATACATTCACTTTCCCTGCTCCTAATGCCTGGCTCTCCTCCTGGGTAACTAATTCTGCTTCCCCAGCTACCCAGGGAGGATTTAATAAGCTGAACCTGGAGCAGCTGCCAACAGGGCTTGAACCTGTGCTAAGAATATGGGTCAGCAGACAAGCATGATTACACAAATGCTATTTAAGGCTTTTCACTAATATACAAAGGCCATGTAAGAAAGAAAACGAATCTGCTGGGTCAAAATAAAAAAATCTGCTAGAATTAGAAGCCAGTGTAAGTAGCTGACAGGTGAAATGCCATGTGTGAGTGGTGTGTGTGGCTGGTCCTGTGTGGGTCTGAGCACTTCCCAGGAGGTGACAAGAGCTGTCAGCACCTGTGAGCTCCTGCAGTGCTTTGCAGGTTTGGGTGTGGGGTGCCTGGTGCTGTAAACACCCACTGATGGCAGCTGCAATTGAGGAACTGTGAAGAGTAGGACTGACTGTGCCACACATCCACCCCCTCATTTCACCACCACCCACCAAGCACCCTGCAGCCAAACCTGCAGAGAGCAGCGAGATCACAGGCAGGATCTCCAGGATCGGGCCGTGCATCAGCAGGCTGATTCTCCCTCTGCCTGCCTTTGCCTTTGTGGCTGACGGCCTTTCAGATAACAAGAAATGCCACTAATTTTGTGCTAATTTCTTACAGCGACCCTTCCAAGGTCAAAAGGGATAAAATTTCATACACATGTGCTACCTTAAAAACAATTAATTTGGCATTTGTTCCTTTTTTCACATCTCTATTATCAAGGGGGAAAAAAATACCACTTTCTAAAAGGAGGGATGCAGCAGTATTAAAATCCCAGCTGGGTGAACTGCTCACAACAGATTCAGCAGATGCGGGTGTGCTGATGGCAGGGTTTTGCATGCCAGCTGTGCCCTCTCTTGCCTCTCCATGTCAGCTCTGTCACTGATAGCTGGCAAGGGATGCAGGCCATCAGGGTGATGTGTGCAGGGTTCTAGAGGCTCATCTCCAGGCAAGTTTCTGCTGGCTCACAGTGGGTACCAGGCAGGAGAGGAAGACAATACCATTGAGGCTTGTCAGCAGCATTAACTGCACTAACAGAAAATCCAGTCTGCTGAGTTAACTCTTCAGCACCAAGCTGATGAGCTGGATTTTTTTATCATCCTACAACCTCAATCTCACTGCATCCTTCAGCCCAAAAGGGGATTCTTTCTCCTGCTGCCTCAGCACGCACTTAGAAAAACCCAGCAGGTTGAAGGAGGATCAAATTTTGCTCTTGTCAACCTTGAAAATGTTCCTTTAGCTTCTCACCACCTACATGTGCTGCATGCATTCATACACATATGCAAATAAGCAAATGTGGCCATATGCAAGTGCATACACACAGAAGGACATATACTTGCACCTACATGGGTTTTGTATAGTAAGCATAACATTAAAGTACAAAGGACTTGTATAAAACAAGAAAGTCTCTCAGATCACTGCAGGAGATTTAAGCCCACCACCCTGCTTTTTGTCTTCTTAATTCCCCAAGTCTTGTCAGAAAATGTGCTGCCATCTCCATTCTTTTTTATTTTTCCCCCCAGAAGTCCTGCAGATACCTGTGGGATGGACAGACAATTAGAATTATTGACTGACTTTAAGGTAGAGAGCAATAAAACGTTGCCTGGGGGATAAAAACCCCTGCTCCTCAAGTTGTCATACTTTGCCTGAAGGCAAAGAGCCAGCAGAAAATACACAATCAAAAGGAACTATTTTTATCCAAAGACAATTTCATTTCCCGCTCTTATCCTCAGAGACAGTCACTATTTGTAGTTATTACCTGTAGGTCTGATGTGCCCAAAAACCCAGTCACATCAGGGATACACTGTGCAAGGCACTGTACAAAATACAGTAATGCTGTTGATTTTCTTTTCTCTGAAGATTACCTCCTAAAGCAGATTCCACAGATGAGGGCAAGCCAAGCCACAAGGTCTTATCCACTTCCAGGAACACCCTGCGAGGAGAAGAGGCTGCATTTATCTAATACTGCCCTCTCACTCCTCTCCCATGTGGATGAAGAGTGCCTGTAGTTGCAAGAGTGGAGGAAGAGAGGATCGGAGTATTCGGATCTGTCTCAGAGGGGGCAACCCCATCACTCCCACTGCCAAGGTTCTGTACTCCAGCTGCAGGTTGAAGAGCAAAAGGGTATCTGTGGAGATGCCAAAGAAATTGTGTTTTCAGTCACCAGTGGCTCTTTCTGTTTTCAGTTCTGGTCTCCCCGGACAGCTGATACTTTGCAGTCCCACAGAGCTGCTATTTCCTAGCAGCATCTTCTTGCTGCTGGCACCTGCACTTTATGTTCTGAGTCAGACATCCATGCTATATTGGCACACACACTATCATTCTCTATGGCCAATAAAATTATGTTTGTGCCTATGTTCTTGGAAATGAATCCCCATGTCACCTCAACAGCATTTAGCTTCTGAGTTAGTGTTCAGATGGGAGGTAATTAGGTCCTACCGGGGGTCTGCATTTACTGCTAGCTCTGAAACCAAACAAATGTGTGACACATAACTCATGTTCTCCATTCCTGAAAGCTGTCTCCAGCATTTACCTCTTCTCCTGGTGGAGCAGGTACCACCAGCCTCTCTGTCTCAGCTGTAGTTAAGGCACCTGGGAGAGAGAGTGAGGAGGATGTTGGCATAGATCTAACATATGTTGTTAGCACAACACACAAGCATATCCCTCAGGCTACTTCACTGCCATCTCTAAATGCAAGCAGTGAAGTCTCTTATAAGAGAAACATCCCTTAACCAGGCAGAGGGTCTGCGGGTGCATTAGCAAAATTTTGTTTCATCTTCCTGTACAGGTTAAACAGAGACCCCACAATATGCCTGTGATCCCACAGCATGGTCTTCGGGATCAGAGAAGTATGGCAAACAGTCACAGACTGTAAACCATACAACTGAGATATCATTGGAGGCTCACTGGGAGTTCCGAGATACCTCAGTGGTGAGTTTAAGTACTCTAAGTGCTTGATAGATAGAGATCACAGTCCAGGCAGCTAAACAATTAAAAGCAAATGCAGAGTTATTACTGTGAGCATGTGAGAACACAGTCAGGAGTACTGGATACAAAAGAGCACTCTCATGTACTTTAATTCCTCTTATGCTCATGGTATATGCCTATCTGAACTCCCACAATAAATTCTCGTTAGTTGATGCTCAATAGGTCATGCTGCCCTAATGATACACATTAACATTTTTTAACCTTTCTGATTCTGCTTTTGTAATTAACCCAACATTTTGAAGCCTCACTTGCCAATCCTGTGTGATATGTTGATGAAGTAAGTCTAAGTGCTTCCAATATGAATCCACAGAATATGGCAACCAGAACAAAACATTATTGAAGCTCCATATACAGTTATTCTCTTTAATTATCATAATGTATAATTCTGAATATCTACCTGTATATTTATACACATTTATGCACACACAGAGATTTACACATTTCTTAGAGTGGATGCTGAGGGATAGATAGACAGATACTTGGCATATGCAGAACCTACTATCCCAAGAAACCCAACAGGCATTTTAAATGCCTTATTGGGGGAGACAGCTTAATCAAGACCTACACTTTTTGAAGTCAGACACTACTGGCCAGCTAACAAGCCCATAATCTCCCTCTTTCTCCACTGAAAGAGACATGCTGAAGCTCTGACATAAATACACAAAAGCAGAAACATTTGAATTTAAAGCTTCCATTCTCTGGATGTGTGTGATATATTATACTTTAACCTAAAGATTGCTGCAGTATCTAGACATGACTAAGAGAATTAAGGTCACAACAGACAATGAATCTCAGAGAATTTTTGCACCAGCTTTAAGACAAAGAATATTACTGACTTTGCAAAAGCAGAACTAATGGGCACAGATATTTCTATGTAGATATCAAAGAAAAAGAGATGCCCTTGCTTCATGTCTCCCTGCATATGTGCAGAGACATGCACTCACACACACAGAGACAGAGATGTGTGTTTACACACTGCTAACAGAGAACATGTATCTGTATTTTTAGTCCACTGTATTTAAATCTGTATTTTTTAGTACTACTGTGCATGAGTTGAAAATTTGTTAGCTTATTTTATAGTCTATTGTATTTGTAGCTGCAAATTTTAATACTATTGTGCATGCATTGAAAATGTCTTAAGGGCCATTCACAGACTTTTTTCCCCAATCCTACCATTCACCTACTTCTGAAATTTTTCCTATGAGAATATAAGTTTCTGCCACTAAATTATTACTTGTGTGGTATATTTCAGCATTTTACTTTAGTGTCCAGTTTGATGTCAGAATATTTAAGAAGCAGGCAGGCATGATGATAAAGGATTGACTCTCCATACCCTAAATCTATCAGGGAGTTCTCATGGGAGAAATACAGCCCCACACATTTTGATATGTAGCATTTCTTATTCATTTCAATCATTTCACCTTTCACCAGTTGCTAATGATGCTTAACTTCGCATTCAAACCATTTACAAGCTAACCAAGAATGAAAATTAACATCTTGGGCATTTTGTTTGAATTTGTGAAACTGGCCACATTTCAAGAATTAAGAGAATCTCATTTGACTGACTGTTCAGCTAGTACAGTGTTGACAAATCACATGACTAGTGCTGAAAAAAACAATCCTCTAGAATCTCCATCTTGATAAAAATGCAAATATCTTGATGCTTTTTTAATACTGCAATGAAACAGGAAGCTTCCCCTGGAAAGTGTTGATTGAGAAATATTAAATGTTAACTTTCCCCATGCTGCAGAAGGTCAAATGTACCCCCTTCCTGGGGATTAGCTCTCTGGTAATTCAAGCTACAGCAAAACATATGCCTTTGCCTTACTTCTTCCCCAACCCTGGCTCTTCTTAGGGTTTCCTGCAGGACTCCCATCTGTTAGATCAGTCATTTTCCTGGTGTGTATATAGCAAGATCTATAATTATCTATAGATATGTAAAAGATAAATGATACATATAAATGGTAGAAATACATATATTCATACACACATACCTCCACATTTTTAATTCTGGACTGTTTGAAGCCTCTGACAGAATCATCACTGATCTCAACGGAACCCAGATGTATGACTTTATTTGCAGGTGCAACTGAGCAGTGTGTCAACTGTAGCATTGATCTGAAATTTTCTAATGGAGTGTTTTCCTGTTGGAAAATGCCAGTTTGTCCAAAGGGAAATATTTCATGAAAATGTACTAATTACAATGACATTTCTCTTGCAGGCAAAAATTTAAAAAAGCATATTGATTGTGTCAAATGTCACCCATTTTGGAAATACTTGGAATAGAACATACTGATTCTTTCTCCAAACTATTTTGCATTTAGAAAAGTTAATGTAGCTTTTGATACATTTTTTATTAATAGAAGGGAATATTGTCAGTTTATAAAAATAAAAAACTCCTTTGTAAATTCTTTTTTCTTACGGATAAATTTGGGAGAGGTGTTTTTGGGTTTTTTTTGTTTTGGTTTGGTTTGGTTTTGGTTTTGTTGGGTTTTTTTGTTTGTTTTTTTTTAGATTTTACTGCAGCTTAAGAGATTTTTCTCTTTTTTAAATGGTGCAATTCTGAGTGAAATTCAGTTCCAGAGAAGTTAGTTCGATCACAACCACATCTTATGTGAATTTTCCATGAGATCAGTCTTGAAACATCTGATATGAAATTGAAAGATGAAGAGAAAACCGTGGTTGTGTTATCATTAGTCCCACCCAAGGCACTGTAGAGAAGTCCTGGCTTTATGCTCTATGCAGCCTTTGGATGCTCTGGGAGCAATCTCCAGAGGAGCACTGACACCAAATGGAGCTGCCTTAGGGTCTCAGCCGTGGCTCAGAGTTCCTCTCTACCTGTATCTTATAAAACCTTCAGCATATTTTCAGTGCTTAGCCAATATCAACATCATATGAACAAGGGAGAAAGGAGCTGCTTTCTTTTCTAAAAATTGTATAATAAAGCAACAGTCATATTTTCTGAGACAACTGCCAGTAAAAGGCTATTATATTTTTCCCTCTATCCTTTAGAAACCATGTGAATAGATTACTTAAATCTCATTTGCTGTGAAATGTGCTACATGGCCCTTTGGAAGTGGGTTGTGTTCAATGCTGAATAAAAGAACAATATGTCATGAACCTCTCATTATGTTAATTTTGAAACCTATAGTTGGTATTTCAAGTTGATGAAAGACATGAACTATTCAAAACAAGGTGGTATTTTTTTACTTCATTTTGAAACATTTTTTGCAGTGAAAAACATGACCATATTGGAGTCCTCAATTTTCCATTACAGATAGACAACTTTATTGTCAGGCTGATAGTTATGGGATTATGTCTTTCTTGGAAATGTTGAAAAACCTGCCACATTGTAGATAAATTTCAATCTTGCTGGCAGCAGAAATTCCAAAATAAACTTCAGGTGATGCTGTTATGAATAGCAGAATCAATCCAGTAGTTCAGAAGGAGGCAAGATTAGGAAAAAAAGTTTAAAAATAAAAGAGCACTGCTCACATATGGAAATTAAAACAGTCACTGATGACTCCACAAAGAGACAGCTCAAATTATCCTCACAATTATCAGGTAGAAGACTGCAAATTATACTCCCAGTTCACAAAGAAAAAGCAATCTAGAGGAGAAGTGCTGATTTACATAATCAATATCATCCAAATTCAGGGAGGCCGCCTTTCAGCACACACAAAAAAAGAAAGCAGAATAGGAGATAGGATTTGCAGTAGGCAGATAATGGAAGAAGAACTCTGCTGAGAGAAAACTGAGATAAAAGAAAAAGGACTTTAGAGAGAGGAGGCAGGACAGCACCACCTTGCCTGTGTGCCAGTCCAAGTGCCAGCTCTAAGAACCCTGAAGTAAGAGGGATGATTTAAGACAACTTTTAAGTTTCTTAATGTCATCTGAAACAGCAAGTAACCCCTGGGGCTGGCTTCTTCCACTCTAAAGTGTGACTTTGATACTGGAAGTCACAACCACCTGAAGGTTACCAGGAGTTATAGGCAGATCCTGAGCACAGCTTTTAATTGCCATATTGAAATTCTGAATTATACGTTCAGTTGGAAATATAATGTTCAATTACAATATTCCAAAAGCCTTTGAACTGTGATGATACAATGAATCAAACCTCTTTGTTTCCCACCCACCTGTTTTTATGGTGTAAAGGCTCCAGGAGACGGGTTAACAGCTCCAAAAAGTGAGAAGTGTGCTGTGAACTCAGTCACACTGAGAGTCCTTCCCCTGAACATCAGACCATCCCCTGAGCAAACATCTCACAGTTATTCTCATAAAGATATTTCAACCTACAACATCTTGCTGCTGGGGAGAAGCTGAGTGTTCCCAGACATCACTGCAGTCAACACCCATTTTGCAACCGTGACCGAAAAGTTGAGGAAAGCATTCATTTGGGCTTGTAGCTTTAACTGCCAGACCTGTAAATGGAATGAACTCAATTATGTGGGTCCTGATCACCCTTGGCTTGATCCAAAGGCACAAGGTGATTCCCACGGGATTGTGAGCATTGATTAGCAGGAAGCTGGTCCAGCAAGATAGGCTTTGGACTCCGTCCACTTTCTAAAAAGGGCTTGGACACATTTGTAGCTTTAGGCATATTTCCATGGCTCAGTGGAGTCACTGGGACCTGGTGAGCTCAAAGCTGGGACCAAACCAGAGGAACTTCTGTAAAGTAGCAGTGATGGGAAGGGGTGCGCCATAGCAGAGTACCAGTGCCAGGGCTCTTTGCTTTACTGTTGTGTGTGGCTGGACAGGCTGCAGCCCTTGCAGGGTCCTCTCACAGAAAACGTCACAGAACACAAGCTGCAGCAAGTGCAAGTGTGTGCGTGTGCAAATGGATCGCTGCGGTCACAGTGCGAAACGCAAGTGGCTGAGTGTGGGTCACCCGCTCCTGCACAGCCGCAAAGACATCGTTCTCATTGAGCTTCTTCCTTCTCATAAAGGCAGCCAAAAGGAAGTGCTGGACTCAACAGATTGGGCTATGAAAATGTATTCCAGTGCAGAAACTCCCTCCTGCTTCCATTGGCCAAATGCCCTCTGACTCCAGTTAGGGGGGTCCCAGCCCAAGTGTGGCACACTGCATCCTCTGGATTGCTGCAGCAGAACTGAGGCAGGCTGCCAGCCGCCAGAAAGCTGACCACAGCTCTCTGCTGCTCCAGGCCACAGCAAATAATGCAAGATCCACAACCTTGGAAGAAAACTAAAAATAAATTTACAAGGAAATAATACATTCTTTCTAATCTGAGTCAAACCTAAAAATTAAGCAGCTATAATTATCAAACCTAATTTAATTAAAACTAGCTGCTCACCATCTGGTGTTATTTGTATAAATTTGGAAATCTACTATTTCATATTAAATTCTTTCATTTAACAAATTATGTTAGAGAATATATTTCTCCACGATAATAATTATGTAATTGATCATTCTGCAAATTATATTTCCTTCCACTTGATAGAAATATATTTGATATAATAACAGGGCAGAAGATCAGCTACTTTTTTCATCAAAACTGAATTTAAAATTAAGACTTACAATATCAATAAAAATAATTCACTGAAGTAGAAAGATGTAGGATGGGGAAAGATTTTTCTATTTCTCAGTTTGATCATTGAGAGTATAAATGAGAACTGCATGGGATTTTTTCTGCAGATGCAAATGTATGTGAAGACATATAATACTATATGTCTATTATGTGTATGCATACATTCTGTAATAGCTAGGGAAGAACAAGGTTGATTTGAAGAGTACTGTGTACTTTCCTCAGTGTGGAAATGTACAGTTGTAGACATTTAAAAACATATTGTCAAGCCTATATTTATCTTTCTCTCCAAAGACATGTAACGATCCTTTATACAGTGATATGTATATCACTCTAGAGACTGATGCTAAAACAATGATAACACCATGAGCAGATCACACATTGATTAGCACCTAAACATGAATGTTCGACACAGCTAGCATGGGAGTCATGGGTTTCTCCGTGACTTCCTAAAAAATTCCCATAATTTTTGACAGTAGGTATTTCAGTAATAAAACAGAGCGATGTATCATTAAAAGTAATCCATTGAAATGGGCTCAACTGGATGCGTTCCCAGAATGCTACACACAGTGGGCATCCATAGGAGGCCACAGGATGGAGAGGAATCACAGCAAAGTGTTGAGACAGCAGAGTGGAGACATGGAGTTTATTCCAGTTTGCCTGCTGATCTGCTGTATGAATTATGTTATGTATGAT
Source organism: Acropternis orthonyx (assembly GCA_035583155.1). Lineage (NCBI taxonomy): Eukaryota > Metazoa > Chordata > Aves > Passeriformes > Rhinocryptidae > Acropternis > Acropternis orthonyx. The sequence continues at coordinate 79,983,455 of JAWWEU010000111.1, read as the reverse complement.
TTATCTGTGGGAGTTAGTCCATTCACATTGATGCAGATTGTAAGCAGGTCTGGGCACTGGGTGGTTCTTCAGTTGCACGTGGGTCAAGACCTAGAAGTTCTTTGTGGTGGCCTTAAGACAGCACTGTAAAAATAAGTAACAGCAAAACACAGAAGACCAAATGCATTGTTTAGGCTGGATGGTGAGAGGAAGGAAAAGAGGCAATGGAGAGAAAGTGAGGGGGAGAAATCCTCCCTAAATCTTAAAAAGACACATTTTTCAAAAATATGTTTCCACCCACAGTTTTGGCATACCATCACCTGTGACTGCAAAAACATGAGTTAGTCTGTAAATCACCTATTTGCAATTCCCTAAAAATAAATGCAGGGAAATCCCTAAAAGTAAATGCAGGGACACTCCTAAGCCATCCAGAGTGACCACAGACCTTCTTCAGAGTGAAGCATTTGTTAGTAACACCAGCGTTTAGAAACAATAAGGAAAATAGTGCTCATGTTTACCTTGTTTGATATACAATTATCTTCCAGACAAAAATCTTGGCTGATCCAAGTTTCCTGGGTCTTACCAGCAAGCTTTCACCCGGATGCTTTCACCCATCTTTCCCTTAAACAGCTCCCAGGCCTTTCCCCAGCTTCACCCAGGCTCTGCCCTGGAGTTCCCTCATCACATTGGGCCACTCCATTGTGCAGTAACTCTTCTTCACTGACAAACCACTTGCAAAGCTTCACCCCCCCTTTGACTCATCAGTATTTATAGATCAGCACGCAGTAACATCAATTCCATCACATTTGGTACTTTGCTTTTTATAACAAGCAAATGAATCCAGAGTGGCTGAATTTTGTAGCTTAGCTGCTGTTGGACTCTACTCTGATGGGAGCCTAAACCAAGTGATGCTCTTTGGGCAGGGAGCTGCTTGGCAGCAGAAGGGGATGAGCAGAGGAGCACAAAGTAGTCCAAACGCAAGATGCTCAGATGTATGCAGAGGATGCAACATGACAAACTGCTAGGGTTTGGTTAAATCAGGACTGTTAATTATAGCAGTTTAAATTGGGTTCTGACTCAGATTTTGAATTTGTAGTGGCAAGATGACAGCCTGGAGAAGGTGTTTGCAAATGGCTGACTCAGAGGATGATGATCAGCACGACGCTGCCTTCTGCCTGTGCTAGTACTATGTGTTTATGGGAGCGATGTTGTAAGGTGACAGTTGCCAGTTCAGCTCCACCCCTTGATCTGTTCACCAGAGATTATGGAGACTGTAGAGAGAAAATGAGCAAATGGAGGAAGGAGCATATTAATTGGGTGAGTACAAAATGGCAATCCGCCACCTCTTTTTGTGCTCTCTCCTCTTCTTTCCACATGTAATGCTGGTTTTCCAGATTTTTCTGTAGGCATCCAGTTGCTTCTGACTTGAGTTGATGAAATGGTTTCTAAGGGAAGAATGACTGGGAGCCTTGTGTCTCCCTTCAGGGACTGCCAAGGGGATGGACACCTGGGAGAAAAGCTCTCTGATAGAAGGGTTAGAAAACCTGTATTAATTTCTGACTGAATGATGCAAAAAAATGAACATTTGTCCTGTAAATACCAGGTGCTGACAGATCTCCAGTGTTGTCTGTCCTCTCCCAAAAATGCTTTTGCTTTTTTTCTACCAGTAGTTCTTGAAGTTCTTTCATTCATGCTTTTATGCATAATAAAAATGTCCAAGATTCCTTTCCCTGCATTCTCATGGTACAGAGTAGCTCAACTGTCCTCTGTTGTTGAAATTCATTTGCAAGTGCTGTAGGTGACTAAGTTTTGTAATTGCAATTTGTGAGTTACAAACAGGATTCAAAAATCTGATACCACATGAATAATGTAGCTAACCCATGCTTTGATCTTAGAAATCCTTATACCTGTGCTTGGCTGAGTGCACTGTCAGCCAGCCTTCAAACGGCAAGTGGGGAGGATTTGTTACGAACTACTTGTGACTGAGCCAGAAGCCAAGAAGTACATGCACTAACATCGCTTATCAGTTGCTTGTAGAAATTATATACAGCTCCTGAAATTATTGTCTTCAGATCTCTAATTCTGCTCCAATAATAGCTAGAACTGAGAGACTAATATATTCAATGAATTACTTTTTTTCACCCATTGAATATCTGAGAACAGATTGTGATTCCCCAGTCTATTTGTTATTCAAATGAATTCAACAGATACCTTTTCTAATCTTTAACTCTGTGGACTGAGAGCAAATATCCATGGAATGTAGTTGCTGGTGCCCTGATAAATTATATGCATTGTTGCTGTTTCCTGACAGGAACACTGTGCAGATACCTAGGCTGAATCCTTCTTTATGCAAACATACAACTGGTTTTTGAGAAGAATTTCCTTATGTGGCTTTAAAAACTGTTTCCTCATGCCTTTCTTGTTGTTGTTATTCTGTTATAAAAGGTCTATTTCCCAAACTGTCACTGAACACAAAAGGAATTTAAATGGCGCCAAACCAAACTTATTTACTTTTTTTTTCCTTTCAAATATCTATTATCAGACTGTGATTGAGGCCCTGATGCAGAAAGGTGATTTATGATAGGCATAAATGTGCTGTCCTGCTCCCATTAAATTCAATGCGACTGTGCAAGCAAAAAATGAAGTGTGAGCATTGGGAAGATCAGAACCTAAGCAAAGATTATCTGAAAACTTTCTGAATTATTTAGCTCCAATAATCACTGTTTGAATGCTCTTCCTAAAAGCACTAAATCTTCCATCACAGTTTCACTGTCCTCTAGAGAACTCGAACATGGGAATATTGACACTGTGTCCCTGTGTAAATAAAACAACAAAGATAACAGCGATCATCCACAAATATATGCACTCTGTAAGGGAACGTGCCTGAGAGACACAAGCTCTGGACAAAGGAACAGTCACTGTGAATTTCCTGGAGGTGGCCAATGGTATTTTTTACAGTGTAACTTATTTCACCAACAAATTCTTCTTTTGGTTTGTTCCAGAATAGAGTTAATCTTTCTTGGAAACAAGCAAGAGCATTTATCAGGGGCTTCCAACAGGATTTCAGAGAGTTTGGACTGCATGGAGTTGAGAGGAGGATGATGGGCAGAAACCTATCTGTCTGAGATCATGTCTTCCTATTTATTAATCCACTGCAGAATTCCTGCTGGCAACATCAGGAAGCCTGACTGCTGGCAAAGAGGTGACATTGGTCTTCACATGTAAACTGAACTGTAATTATAATTTCCACAGCCGTAACACACAATTTCTTAGGAACTATTCTTGTGTTTGATGAACTCTTCCTGGTAGTTTTTGTGCCACTGCTTCCAGTCTGGGAGACCATCCTTACAACCACACAGTCATGCACTGCTTTCAGGTTTATGCTCTGTAGACCCTGCTCTGTAGAGAAGCCACACAGATCCATCACACAAACTCAATCCAATTCTCAGTCCCTTCTGTGGAATAGATGTTCTGAAGATGGGGAGACACCCTCTAGCAAAGGCATAAAATCAAACTGGAGTGTCTTTCCACAGACGCAAACATTCTTAGCCATATGAGAAATGTTCTAACCTACATTTGTTCCTGAAACAACTTAGCTGGTGGAAGGAAAGAGGCAAAGTTGCAGAAATTTACACTTTTTGATGTCCTGGAGTGTAGGAAAGTAGTGATAGATTTTCCAGTTGGAGAGAAGTCTGAGAGGGATGGAAAGACAAGGCAGTGTGTTAGCATCTTCAGCTTGCAGTCTGAGTGAGCAGCTCTGTTCCTGTCTATGGGCATCTGGGGATTTTTTTTCTCCTTCACGTACTATCCATCTAGGTATGGTATATCCCATTGATGTATCATGGTATATCACCTTTGCCTTTCTCCCCACCCCTTTGAGTACTTTTGTGTCTACGTTTGCACCACAGGAGACATTCATAGGATATTTAAAGCAGGGATAGCCAAGGCCTTCCTCTGGGAAGCTACAATCACCATTGCCAAACTTCAAACTGAAATGCTTCCACCACAGTCACTAGTTTGAAACACCCTAGGAATAGTTGCCGGTGCCTGCCACAGGCAGGGTTACTCCTGCCCAAACCCTTGCTGTGGCAGAGAGGATTCATTTGGTGGGAGGCCCTGAGAGAAATCAGTTGCTGACTACTCACTGTTGTGAAGCAGTGCAGTGGATGGGGGAGACTGGGTGCCTTCAGAAGCAGAATTTGCCCTGGAGAATATTAAAAGGCTGGTAGACAGGGGGTAAATAAAAAAAAAATTAAATTAAAATAAAATAAAATAAAGTAAAATAAAAAGGCGGATGGGTAGGAGGCAAATGGGGAGAGCAGCAAGAAAGGCTGGCAGGTGCTGGGGGTGGTGTGAGGATGCTGGAGGGCTCACTCTCAGTTCTTTGTGCTTTGTTACACCTTCTCAGGGCTGGTGTCCTGCAGCAAAGCAGCTGTAAAAGTGGGCATTGTTTCAAAGCACTTACCCAGTCATGCTTAAAGGGTTTGTACATGTTTGTTAGAGGTTGGAAGAAAAAAATGTAACTAAAAAACAGAAGGCAAGCCCTCAGGGTAGATCTACTCTGTGAGACAGTGTAATCTTGTACTGCTGCTTACCAGCTTTGCACCTGATTTAGTCTTGGTCAGAATGCAACTGTATAGTCAGGAGTTATTATTCATGACCCCAGACAAGAACATAACCTTTCTATCTTTAGACTCTGTTGAAATGGCAATAGCCTGATTATGGAATATTTCTCAGCTGATAAGGAATGCAGGCTCTACAGGTCACTGGGAGTTCATACTATTCCCTTGGCATAAGCAGATGTCTTCAAGATAAACCTGTACTAAACACATCAACAGCTCAGCACTATCTGGTGTGCACCAGAAAAAAAAAAAAAAAAGGAAAAGAGAGACAGCATCTTTCCAAAGACTAAAGAGCCAGATGACTCCAGGAGCTGGATATTAATTTATAAACATTAAGCAAATAATTGCCTTTTAGGTAGTGGCTCCTGGGCTCTACAGCATGTGGCTACCAATATGTAAGCAGGACTTACTGGGAGGTGCAAATCTGAGGCCAGGAAGATATGCTGCACAGCCTGTATGTCCTGCAGGGCTGTGCTGGATTCATGTAGGGCCAGCGTGGGCATCTGTGTTGTGCTCCCAGCCTGGAGCAGGTGGGGAGCCCAGCACACAGGCACCTGGATAACCATCATCACAAGAGCCTGTGCCAGCTTGGTGCAGCAATATCCTCATGTCTGTTTCTACCTGCAGTTTTTTTGTTTTTCTTCACTTTATTTTCCCTCCCAGACCTGCCACAGGCTTCCTGATTGCCTCCTAGCTGCTAAACAAATTCTCCATCCACCTTTATATCTCCTTTATCTTTCCTTGCCTACTTTAAGCAAACGTTCTCATCTTCTCTAAACGTTATTCTTTACTGTTCTGCTCTTTTCCTGATCTATTTTATCATTTCTCATTCAGAGGTGTGCCTTATTCCAGTTGCAGTTTATCCAGGATACTCTTCTACTTGTTGTTCTTGCTATAATTCTCTCACCTATAGCAAAGATCTCCGTTCCAAAGACAACCGGTCATGTTTCCTGATGAAGTCACCTTCTTCCACCCTCCCATCAATATTCTTTGTGCCAACTGCTATGATTCAGCTGGCAAGTACCACACACTCCTAGTAGTCCATTCCCCTCCTCAAATACATACTTACGGGAGGACAGTCCTGCTGGCATTGCAGTGCCAGCAGAGAAGTTGAGTGACCGACTCTATTTCTTTGAGCAGCCACTATGGCTGTACCATCCCAGAACTACAGCCCTGCTTTCCCAACAAACAGCAAGTATTTTATTTTGTTGGCCAAGCAGGAGAGCTGAATCCTTCTCATCCTCATGGCTTGTAAATCTTCATGTGACAGGTCACGATGGTGAAGGCATCTGCCATGCTTTGCTCTTTGGGAAGCAACTGGCTGAGTTTCAACTGCTATAGTACAGAGTGCTGTTTAACATGAAGATAGCTGATCTCAGAGTTGCTCTCCTGGCCATTTTCTGAAAGGATGATATACTGCCTAGCTACATCTAACCTGCACAATGGACACTGTAAGCATACCCCTTGTATGGTTTTATCCTGCAGGATACTACAGCATTTACAGTTGATAGAAATGCAGGATAGGATCCGCTATCCTTCAAGTGCTGAGCTGGGATTTTGTCCACACTGCTGCACAGCCATTCTCATATGAAAGTAAGTGATAAATAACAGCCCTTTATGGGCCTCTGCCTGGAGATTCATGCGTGAATGCTCCCCACACATGTGTGGCGTGAGCAAGACTTAGATGCACAGGGGGACACATAAGAAGTCCCTATGGAGTAATGAACCACTCCAAGTCAGTGTTAGTTGTGTATAGTGGGCACTGTGCCTGTGAAGTGGGAAAGGATTTGCCACAATGTTGGAATTACCATTCTGCTTGAGCCATAAAGAAACCAGGGGAGCTGGCAGCAGAGGGTAGGTTACTGCAGGGAGCCATGCACTGCTGCCAGAGTTGAGCTCAAGCAGGTTTGCACAGGCTGGTCCCCTGAGGATGAATACCTGCACTGCCCTTTCCCTTTCCCATGCAGAAAAACAGGCTTTTCTGTGACCATACCTCTTCCTCAACCCAGCAGATACATCTGCACAAAGCTGGTGGGGAGGCAGGAGGGACAGCCAGGGATTTGCTGTGTTACCTGTATTTTCCTTTTCATTAGCAGAAGCACCATCTCTGATTGCTGCTTTATTGCCTTGATTTCCTTAATACCATTGCTTGCATGAATGACAGCATTGTAAAACCAACAGTATTGAGGCACTGCTGTACATAGGGGCATTTTTAACTCTGAGCCCTCTTTCTGTCTTCACTAGGACGGTTTATGTATTGTTCAAAACAGGAAAAGAAAAAACAAGGCAGGAAACCGATTTTTCATTGGCACCTGTGATGTCTGTTAAAAATGTGTGAGTTACTGGAGGAGAAACATCTTCTCATCTCCCATGTAAAAAAAATTCAGAGATATCATCCTGTGAGAAATATGACCCAGGCACTGAACAGGTCTTATTCTATATCCTGAGATATTTACAGGATACAGTGTAGTGGCAGCGCTTTTCCCAGTTATAGATACATATGCTATCTCTTTAAACCTACACAAATACCATTCCACAAAAGATGACTGTTCCTTTCTGTCTTCCCTCTTTACTCTTAACAAAGATAGAGCTATTTTGACAGGTATAGTCATTCATGTGGGGAGGAACCCCAGAGTGCATCATGATGGCCTCCTCACAGGTGGTAGCTAGCTCTCAGGTGCTCAAGTCACCTCTTTTGCAGGCTGAAGTACTACAGCTCCCTCAACACATCCTCATGGGGCAAATGTCCCCTGTCATTTTGCTGGCCCCCTGCTGAATTTGTTCCCATTTACCAGTGCCTTTCCTACGTATCAGGGAGCTCAAAACTGAATGCAGTAACCTATGTGGTCTAATGACTAGAGTGAGATAATCCCTTGCCTCCGTCATCTACCTCCCCTGCAGCAGGGAGTCACTCACTACTGTCACCTGCATCACATGGAAATATATTTCCATGGTATATGCAAGCAGTAGGCAGATAGATAATGATGTCCCAGCAATTTGTTTGTTTCCCTCAATGGATTCCCCCTTCTCAAGGCCTCTGCATATTTTGGGGGAAAGCATAAATGCTTTTTTCCAGTGTCATATTGGTCTTTCAAAGGCTGCCATCACTGTCTGCTCTTCTCTGCCACAATGGGAAACTGTGTATAAAATATCCCTCCTTTTTTCTTTAGTGTTAATAGTCTTAAACAGCCTTTGGTATCACAGTACCAGAATAGGTTACAATATTTAATATAATTTACCTTTCATAGTGGTCCTGTGAGACAAGAAACTACTTTCATTTTGAATTTATGAATATGTAAATGAGGCATAGAGAAACTAATAGACTTGCCTGCAGAAAGGCTGTCATGGAACAGGAGCCTGAACCCATACCTGCTCATCTACCGTGCTCCATGTTCTGGCTATTTCTTTTTTCCTACTTCTCTTTTGGTGTCCTGTTGCCTTTGTGGATGAGCTGACCTGTATCAACAGCACTCTGTTGGGATGTCCTGCAAGATACAATCTGATCCCACACACCAATGGAAGTGGGAGAACACTTGGGCTAATCCATCAGCTCATCAAAACTGAGAGCCCCCAGGGATGCTGAACTTTGGCATCTCCCTTTTTTCTTACACTGTCTCAAAATAAACTGATTTTTCATGTTATCACATGACAAAACAAAACACTGCAGAAAGTTAATTCTTCAAATGCTGATCCAAGAATACTAAAAAAATAAACACAATATTCCTTTTATCTATTCTGCTTTTCTGTTTGGTTTCAGCATTGAACCTTCCCTGTCCCTCTTTGCCTTGTTTCAGGGCACAAAACATACAGGGGTCTCTCCAGCCTCCACTCCCCATTTCATTAAAAAAAATGGAATATGAAAGGTGTGTAGAAACCCTGGAGGGAAGTGACACAAACCCAGATGTTGTATGATCTATGTCCCAGCTGCAATGAGCCTGCATGTGGCAGCTGCTTTTGTACAGCCATCAACAACAGCAGCTGGAGGGGCTCTGCTGTTAATGGCTCATCCCCCAGGAAGAAACTAGTGTGAGGAAAAACAGCAGGCTTTATGTACAAGATATCACATCACTACATTCTGTGTTTCCTTTTGTTATAAAACAAGCAAGAATGCATTGAAAAAGAAAGCAAAAATAGATATGAATGCATATTCTTAGTGGGGTTTTTTCTCATCAACTGAGAAAAAGGTATACATTAGGAGAAATAAAACAAAATAAAGGTTTATACCTCACTAAAGAAAAAGTGGTTTCTCTGTTCATTGTCACTGTGTTTTGATATATGCTTGGTTGTATTATGTCCTAGGATGATCTAATTTCCATATAAAGTGTAGCTACTTTCAGTTTTACTATATAGTGTTCAGAGGAGACTTTGATTTGTGTGCCCTAGGGTAGACCTGTGAAATGCATTATTTCCTTTAAGTCCTTTCTGTTATGCACCATCAGTAAGTTCCTGTACAGATTACAACATGGATGTTTAGTCAGAGGTCTGCTCTCCCACGGAGTAGAGTGGGAGGGAATAATAAATGTGTTGACCAAAGTGGGGGGAAAAAAAGGGTAAAAGAAAAGAGAGGAAGAGAGAGAGAAATTCCATTAAGAAAGGTTACTGAATCAAGAAGAATTTATCAAAAGTAGACTGGTGAGAGTGGCTCTTGAATTTTTATGAATTTGTGGGGCACACAAGTCAGTCTGCTTTGGACTGTAATTTCAGGTAATAGCAGAACTGGGACCACTGGGGCATACTCTGTCACTGTTTCTAATCTCCACTGCTCTGGAACACCAGTTACGCATCAATTCAATTAATCATTGGTGATAACAAAAGTTGTTTTTTTCCCACTTTAGAAATATTCCTTTTTTTTCTTTTTCTTTTTCTTTTTTTTTTTTGTGCAGAGCTTTATCAGACACAATTTCTTTTTCTCTTGCGAAGAAAAGCTTATGAAGTTCATTTATACGGAGAGCATAAATCCTATCTCCTAGTGCTTTTTCCCTGTAACCTAACATGAAATATGCCTTATAGCTTTGCTAATTTCAACATTTAGTGCGAACTGATGAAAGTAGTTCATCACTCACAGGGATGCACGAGACTTACAGCAGCACATACAGGCCAGGAGGCATGCATGTGTCAGACTAGGAAAGGTGCAAATAGCACCCTCATGGCATGACATGTACAGTCTCAGATACACCAAATCAGCCAGGTGTCTTCATGCTGCTTGTTGGGGATATATAGCATTAAAAAATGAGTGCTTCCCATTTTACAGCAACACTCTCTCTTTCTGGTCACTCTTCCCCCTCCACAGATTTATCTCCTTCCCTTAATGACTCCCTTTTTTCAATTTGTGTCTCTCTCTGACAGATAATACTTTGTCTCCTTGTTCTCCTGGCTTGGTATGCCTCTTGTCTTGTTTGCTGCTCATTACTTGAACTATTTATTTGCAGGATGTAGATACAAGAACTTGCCCATAATCAGTCCAATAATTCCACTTCAATTCCAGCCATTCTGCTGCCACATATAATCCTGACAACTCATTATCCACTGGTGCGGGTAGGTCTGGCTCTTGCATATTAGCTGTGCTGTGACCTCTTTCCCTTGCCTTCTACACTTTAACTCACTATTAAATCCCCCTTGCCAATTCTTATGCTCAGTTGCATCAGTGCAATGGGAAGGAAAGGAGCACAGCAATGTGGCAGAGATGCCTGGCTCTTCCTGACTCCCCGAATGTCTGGTGGGCGCACATGAAATTGTATTTCCAACTTATTACTTTAACTATTAGAGCCAGCATTTGCAGCATCTCCCATCTGAAGCCTTAAAGACAGCATTTGCCAGCCTGCAGGCAGGCAGGCGTGATCATCCCCATGTAATGGAAGGGTAAATTGAGGCATGGAGTGAGGACACGAACTTGGCAAAGGAAGTCAACTCTGCACCTTGGATCATTATGAGCAGCTTCAGTATCCAGTGGCACTGGAGTGGGATGCACTTCTGTTGGATCACAGGTGCACTCCAACACTGCAGTCCTGCCACCAGACAGTGATCTGCCTGGGCAGTCAAGTGTTTTACACTGCCTAGGGGCTTCCCTGGAGGACTGACTAGGAGCAGAGCAGAGTAATGGCCCCAAGGACCCCCAGGCACTCCCTGGGACTGGGAAGTTTCCTTGTTCCAGCACACAGGAGGATCTTATCTTGATAGATGAGACAGAGGATGGTCTCCATGGCAAACAGGAGTATCTTGCTATGTTCTTTAGCAAGAGAGAGGAAAATCAGACATTTAATAAGGCAAGTGAAGACCTAAACACATCCTTCGCAGAAAGGCAGGAGCATACATGTACAGTTACTCTGTCAGTGTGAAAGGGAAAGGTTGAAAACAAAGTTTACAAGGCAGCAAATAGGTCTGTCTTGTATCTTCCCTTCTCCTTCAGTCAGGAAAGAACAAATCTATTTCTAGTCATGGAGACCCTATATATAACCAACCAGAATGTTTCTTCTCGTGCAGTAGAGGACAAGGAGAATTTCACAGCCCGATTGCTCTCAGATGGTTTGTGTAAGAGTCAGGCGTGTGTTTGAAGCTGTTCATGTATAGCTCAGAAGATGAATCAGGGTTTTGGCTCTAGTTCCTCTGCAGAGACAGCAGCCCTAGTGATGACCGAGGTGATGCCTGTTACATCAGTTCCTCAAAGTGAGAAATGTCTCTGACTCAATGTTTGTGCCAGGCCATAGAGCACCACCTGGCTCAGGCATTCAGGTACTGTCACAGCACAAAAAACAGAAAGAGGCTCTGATCTTTGGAACTCATTTCAGCTATCACCACCTTGAGATGGCTGGGAAGGTCACAGCCAGATGTTGTGCACTTCAGCACAGTAAAACATTCAGTGCACAGCAAACTGCTTCCTTTTGTAGCACCAACATACGTGTCACCTTCACCACAGCCATTCACTATCCTGCCCTGTATGAAGGACCTGCTGCTTCACCAGCACCATTCCTCTTTATCCTCAAAAGTGCAGAGACAGCACTTAGACCAGCATTTTCAGTGCATTACTTATATGTGGCCCCTGCAGCAGTGCCCAGGACGGCACAAAACCCTAACACTTCTGACATGTCAGTTCTGTGCAATCCTGGGCAAGGTAAGGCAAGCTCCAGACTTGCTTCAGCCTTTCCTTCAGCACAGACAGGCTGCAACTTACATCTGGAAAGGTGGGAAACAGCTACTGTGCCAGTGAAACTCTAACCTCTGGTGAGGCACAAGTTCCATTATAAACAGTACATATATAATTAGCATGATCTTTCTGAAAGACTCCGAGGCAGTCACTACATCAGCTTTTACCATTCTGCATGTACCTCTTGGTGGTTCCAAGAGGGCTGACAGCCCATACCATATGGGGCTCAACTAGTACTCTACAGAAGCTGCAAGTACCTGCTCCAGACAGTGTCCCAGGCAGATGGTTCTTAGGAGATGAACAGAAGGGAGAGGAGAGGAGAGGAGAGGAGAGGAGAGGAGAGGAGAGGAGA
>JAWWEU010000111.1:79830346-79971283 GCA_035583155.1 Acropternis orthonyx | reverse complement strand
GAGGGGAGGGGAGGGGAGGGGAGGGGAGGGGAGGGGAGGGGAGAGAAGGGGAGTGGAGAGAAGGGAAGGGGAGAGAAGGGGAGAGGAGAGAAGGGGAGAGGAGAGAAGGGGAGAGGAGAGAAGGGGAGAGGAGAGAAGGGGAGAGAAGGGGAGAGAAGGGGAGAGAAGGGGAGAGAAGGGGAGGCGAGGCGAGAGAAAAAAGAGAAAAAAAAGAGAAAAAAGAAAAGGGATGATATTTGCTCTGCAACCTTATTTCTAAGGACTACAACTGACAATTGCCTTTAAAAGTAGACTGATCCTCTCCCATGGGAACACTGCTTTGTTCCACCCTCCCTTTCTTCTGGGTGGTGAGCCTGACTGTGTCCCCTCCCCAGAAGGACGGGGCTCATCACACCGCCGAGACACGTGTCTGACTCCGTGGTTAGGGACCTGTTGGCACAATACAGCCCCCAGCGTGACCAGACCTACCTTTCACAAATAGAAGCTTTTCTGACATTTTTGCTCATGTCAAGGCAGTGAAGTATATTTTTATAGAAGGAACAGAATAATACCAATGAACCCTCTTTCCCACTTCTTTTCATCAGCATCTTCCTGTATCTCTTGGTGATATGCCTGTTTACCTCCTCTATCCTACCTCTGTGAAAGTGGTTTCACTAACCCATATGTCTGATTGAATTCTGCAGCTCACATCTCTCACCTCTTAACAGCTCTTACTGTCTCTACCTTCCCCATGTCTCAGCCCTGCCTAAGGGCTCAGCTTCCGAGGCATCTCTCAGAGGCCTGGTCTTTCGTAAGATATTTAAGAGAAATCTATAGGAGGGAATGGAAGAAATACTAGTTGAGAGATGGCCCAACACTCTGGGATAGTAATTAATAATCTATGAGCTACTGTAACGATCTGGATGAATTAGAGGAGCTGTCAGGAAGGAATGAAATGTAACAAGTACAGGCACAACACAGTTAAGAGAATTGCAAATGCAAATAGAAAACAGGGTATCCACTAGTGGACAAGAGCAGTGCAGAAAACCTGGGGTAATCACTCATGAAGAAATAAAGATGAGTAGTTAATGAAAAGCCCTAATTAAGAAATGGGAAATACAGTCTTGGGATGTATGAGAAGGAAAATCATATGAAAAATATTACCCAGACTATTTTGCCAGAGTGGCTACCATCATCTGAGATGCAGCTACCAACAGTGCTGGGGTTGTACTTCTGGAAGGTGAAAACAGGAATCTGTCTGATCAGATATACTCGAGACCTCCCTTCCCTCCCTTGTCCAGCAAAGCCTCTATTTACTAACACACATGCTGCAAGGTCAGTCAATTTTCAGGCTTTTTTAGGGACTGAAAGAGCAGGGAGAGCTTAAAACTTCTTTTCTAGGTCAGATGGCTGTTTTCACACCTTTATATTTGATGTCCACTTTTTTAATCTCTTGCTAATGTACAGGGAAGTGAGTCCTAAAGCTACAGCAAACAGGTGTGTGGATGAAGAGTTTATCTCCTGCTCACAGCATGCTCTTGTACGCACTGTGGTAATTATGGTGGGCAGTGCAAAAGGAGATGTGACATTGTGGAAATGCAGGTGGGAGTCAGCTGAGCTGCAGCCAGGCACAGCACCTGATGTCTGACTCCTAATGGTGATTCCTCTAATTTTCACAAAATTGCTGATCCAACAACTCCCATACTGTATGACCAGCAGGATGAGGAGAGACAAGAGGAGAGCCAGCAGCGATCAGGCTGTTGAGCCTCTGAAAGCAGCTGATGGCAGGAGGAATTACAAGTCTCAAAGGTGGGATGCCCAAAGCCCATAGCTTGGTCATTGCAAGTGCTTGCCCTGCCTTATCTCTTTTGGAAATCCTCTCCACCCATAAGAAAAGTTACCCACTTGGGCTACCCAAGCCAGCGCTCTGGGGATGGTGGGAGACTGACCCATAGCATGCATAAAAATGAGACTCAAGTAGGAAACAGCTGCTAAACAAAAAAATAATGAATTTATCATTAAATACAAATCACTTAAACTAAAATAAAAGCAGTATGTGTTATGGAGAATGTGTACCTGCCAATGAGAGGCACTGGCTGGGTCCCAAACATGAATAGACAAGGTAGCCTAAGAATGCAACAAAAATGGAAATGCCAACAAACAAAATGAATGGAGCAGGAGTCGGCTATGGTTCTTAATAATATCAGTGGAAAACTATTGCTGCCATCAGACTCAAAGGGGATGTGTACATTTCCCAGATGTAACCATGTTCAGCAATGCAACCCTGTGAACCCACTCAACCCTGTTCCCTGTGGACACTACCCTGGTCTGACTGCATCTTGACCACCCATTCGTCACATGCACTGAAGCTGTAGGTGCACTGGGGCACGGTGATAGAGAGGAAGGGCAAGGATGCCTCAGACCATATTGCAGTAAGGCCCATGGGGCAGATTTTTCTTGCTCTCTTCCTTCCCCCCGTGTTTGCCATGTCAGGAGACCATCCTCTAAGGAGAGTGATGGATGGTAGGTTGGGATAGGAGATGAAATGAGGAGAAAAATAGTCAGTGCTGAGGAAAAGAGGAAAATTATGAGGAAGACAAGGTATCTACCTACCTACCCAACTTTCTTAATCCTATAGAGGCAAGAAGCTACTTTAAAAGTCAATATTCCCTCTGTTTTACACCTGTCTTTGAAGTGAGCTCTTGCCTGAGTTCTTTAAATTATAAAAGGAAAGGGAAAGGAATAGGGGTTGTCTTACCTCAGGAAAAACATCCATGCTGATAACTGTCTGACTTTCCTTTGATGTACTGAAACTTGAGTATCTAAGTACTACCACAGTAAAACTGGACCTGTCGGGCCCCATGTCCATTTTAATGTCATGCTTTGCCTGCAGCTGCGGAGGGGCTGCTATGGCAAAATTTTGCTGCTAATAGATAGGAGGCTGGTCCTGTTTTTCCTGTCACAGGTGGGCTACAGCAGCTGATATTGCCATTGTAGTAGTGGCTTTTTGCCCTTTAGATGTAGTGAGTCCCTACCCTCTCTAACACGCAGGAGGGAAAACTCAAGTGTCTGCACATTTGAAAAGCAAATGTGATTCATTATTAATACAGCCCTGTTAAAAGTGATGCACTTTAGAGACATTAACTGATTGACAGGTCCCTGACCTAAGGAGATTTCTTCCTATGTTTAAGTATTACAGGAGAGGTAAGCATGGCAAACAAAGGAAGGGTTAGATGGAAGCAGGAGAAAGGGTACATAATTAATATTATATGCTAGCGTGGTTTGTTACACATATATATTACACATGCTGAAACATTGCTGACACCAAGAAATCTCTAAAGTTCAGAAAAGGATTGGGTATTTTACTGCTATGAGGAAGTTTGAGTGGTTTCTGGAAAGAGCAACAACTTTTCATGAGGGCTAAAAGAGGTGTTGATTAAATGCCCCTTTACTCAACAGTAGCTGACCAAAATTATGGGTTCACATGACAATCAGGGCACGTAGTGTGTGGGGTTTAATGCAAATATTTGAGGACATACTCTGGGGCAGTGAGTTAGAGGCAAAAAATGACAAGAAATCCTTCAAGAAGCTAGTCTGGAAACAGCCAGTGGAGCAAACTGCTACATGGCCTTGAGCAAAGGCTACAAGACAGGCAACCTCTTTGAGCAGTATTCTGGCTGAACAAGGCGGTTTCCAATTTTCCTAAGAAAAATGCTTTCTGTGTTTGTGGCACCTAAACAAAAAAGGGTGCTTCAGAGAAATAGCTGATTGCATATTGATAAAAGGCATGGTGGGGCAGATCATCTGCAGCAAATACAAGTGCAGAAACTGCAGGAATTAATCAAGGAGATATCCAACTTACAAAGTAATAAAGTCTGCCCGAAGTTATCTCCACACTGAAGCCCCACCTAGGGCTCTTAATCTTAGCTCCAAATTACCTATTATTTGCATACAAAATCCTTAGAAATCTGACTTAACCTCTTAGGCTTTCCATGGCTGAGGATACAGCTCAGAGCTGTTGGGGTGCTTCAACCAGCTGACTTTGAAGTGGGACAACATCTCCCTTCCGTATCGCAGACTTTTTGCAATGATCAGTGAGGAAAAGCAGGTAACATTGACTGTGATCCTCTCAGCTCTTTTAAACTCTTACCTTGGGATGCATGAATCAGCATCCACAGTGGCTGATTCTTTTCTCCTCTTCATACCGAGACCCTCGGGTGCTCAGCTCCATGAACAACTAACCTTTGCTGATGTGCAGACCTCTCAGTCAAGTGAGGCAAATCCCATTGGAGCTTGGCTGGCTGTAGCCAGGAAGCTTTTGTGAATCTGCTGAAGAGGTTGCCACACACAGGGGTGCTCTCTCCATCTCACGGGCAGCTTTCACCCCATCCTGTACATTTTATGCTCACTGTCTGTTCAGTCTTCTAAGACATACATGGGCATGTTTTGTTTTCATAAGCACAAACCACTTTTATTCCAAAAATAAATTTACCTTTTATTTATGGGAATCTGAATAGAATTGCACTCGATAAATGTGATCTTAATTATCCTCACAGACATAGAAAAGTTTATTCTTTGCTTGTTTTGTTTTGTTTCGGTAGTAGGTTTATTATTTCTTTTCCATATAGCTATATTATGAGGAAATATTAAGCCTACACAATGTATGCAAACACATTTCATGGTTTGAGCAAGAAAAATCACAGTTTGATGACATATTTGATGTAATTCAACAAAAGGTCTGACACTGTGTTATGAAAAGATACTTTTCTGCCTTTTGGAAAACCTTTTTTTCCAACAAACATTCAACTGTATTGTTTGATCAAGCATTAACAACACTGTAATCTACCTTGTGTACTCCATTCAAAATAAGAGGTCAGAGAATAATAGTTCTTTCTGGTTTTAAAATGAATCCCTTTACAAATGCTTTCAGATGCAAAGATCTGGCAGCAGAATTTTTCTTACTTGGACAATTTAACATTTTGCTGGAAAAAAACCCCATCTCCTTGGAGTCCAAGATGACAGATAATGCGACTTATTCTTTTGGTGTCACAGATATGCAACCCACACAAATGTACTCTTCTCCTGTCCTTCAGCAGAATCACTCTTGAATCAAGGTCTGATGAAGTTACTCTGAACTTCTCCACAGATATCAATCACCTCTGGATTAGGCCTTCAGATGATCAAGGAAGAAATATCTGACCCTGACTCTTTATTTGCATCCTGTGCCCCTATATTGACTCAATATAAATAAAGAAAAGGAGACTTGGCACATGGTGCCAGAAACTCAGTACCTTATATAGAGGGAGTGAAACAAGCTGGGAGGTGGCTAAGATAGAGCTGTGGAGCAGCTGTAGCACTGTGGGCTTCACCAAATTCAGTCTCACTCACAGATCAAGCACGTGTGTGTGTGTGAAAGGAGACCTTGATCAAATCGGTGCAGGATTCTGCTATTCCTCACCTACATGTTCAGCTGCTGAAAATTATTGCCTCAAAATATTACTGATCTCAAGCACTGATTTAGGAGCACCTCAAAAGCCTGAATGATTCCATCAATATCAAGCCATCATGATCCTTTGTTTCTCTTTTCATCATAAATTTAGTGCTGGGATTAATTTCTCCCAGATTTTGACACTGAAAAGTGCCAGTTCTTCTGGATTCCTTCTGTTGTTACCAGGCAGAAATGGATACTTCACAGACCAGTCTATTCCACCAATCTTCCATACCTCTCTCAGGGACGTAAAGTACTAGTTAAGGCTTTTAGGTAGGCAACAGTGGGTAATATAAATGTCTCCTACAGTGACACTGTGCTGGATCAAGATTTCATTTACTGTACACTGTTAGGCTCAAAACTGCATAGCATAATTCTTTTCTCTCTTGGCTGTTTGTTTGAAAAAGATTAGATGCCTGGCTGTTTTCAAATTCATTTAAAAGTCCAGAATGCAGCCAGATAGCACAACAGTCAATCATGACTGTTTCTATCAGGACCTCATCTGTTTCAGGATGTCAGTGGAAGTTCTGCTTAACCAAGCAGGGCAGAAGTTGCCCTATGCATTCCCCCCTCCCTCTGGCTATTATGCTTCTTTGTCAGAAGTTCTTGTATTTCATCTATAGTTTTATGAACAACTTTTGCTGGAAGCAAGAAAAGTGAAAGCAAAACCTGGAAAGTTAAATTAAATAGCAAGTTAATAAGGATAATTAGGCAATAATGTAGTAAGGCCACCATTTGTCCAAATCAAAAGCTTTGGATATGTATGGCCATATTAGAAAAGGCAACAGTCAAAATAATATAATAAGAAATTCAGTAAGGGTAAGGGGTCAAAGTAGAGAGCTAAGATGATCTTTCTCTACCTGTGATTTTTAAGCATGTCTAATGACACAGGGTTTTTAAAGGAGGGGGCGGGGGGGGGAATGGTTTTTTGAGTTTGCCACTCGGTAGACAGTAATTCAGCTGAGCTAAGCAACCTGAAAATGGAGTTGACAAATGCTATTATCCTCAGTGAAAATATTTTTTTTTCTTTTATTTTTAAAGAAGAAAAGAAAGACCCAAATTTTTCCCACAGAAGACCACATCAGGGGTTTTGCCAGAAAATTCAGGGTCACTGATTTGTTTAAGATGGAGGAAAATAGAGCTTCCTTAATTTTTAATGAGGAAGTAAGACCTGCACAGATCACACTTCCAACAGCCACACTGAGCTGCTGCCATGGCTGGCTGTCTTGAGGAGCTGCATCCATGGGTTAAATCTGTATGTGCCTTCAGGACTCAGCGGTACAGGCTCAATGGGACCATGAAACATCAGCCTTGGCTGATTCAAAAACTATTTTCATCCAAAAAGTTGTTCTTTAAAACAAAACCTGACTCAGTAAAATTATTTTGCTCTTCATATCTTTCAATAGAGATGAGCAACATCCTCCCCTCCCCCTCCCTCCCCCCCAAATGGACAACGATGATCCTAGATTCTGTGCAGTACTTTAGGTAAGTTTCCATCCCTTCCTTTCTATGGAATACATATTCCTGGAAGGACCAAGTGGAGATAGTCTAAATAAGTACCATGAATAATTTTATGAAGCCAAAGGTGATTAAAAAACTAGTTCCAAGGCAAAAGCACCAATGCACTCAAATGTTTGTGAACCTCAGACTAATTTCCACCTCATTGATGCTGATGCTGCACATTGCCATTCTGAGATGGCATTGCAGGTCTCCCCGATGTTACTGATTGGAGAAGATGCAGAGATGAAGACCAGGCTCAGCATTTCACATTTTAAGGTTGCTTTTAACAGCTGAACTCAAATCATACAAAGCTATCCCAGAGCATCTTACCATAACAAACATAATAATAAACATAAACAAAGCCTCCTGAATGATTTTCAGGCATGGGGCAGCTGACCTTTTTCTGTAGACTTTAAAGAGTTTGGTTGTGTAGGATGTCCATGCCTCTCTGCTAGACTATCCCTGAGGGTCTGTCATGGCCAACTCTGCCACCAGACCTGTTCAGAAACCTGCTTCTTCTCTTCTGTCTGGTGTTGCTGGGGGCCACATCCACTTCCTGCTAGCTGGGCATCCCATGGTGTAGGGAAAAGGAGAGCACCCAGCCTCTATCTGGAGCTGAGCTCAGCTCTCATAAAGCTTTCCCACTTGTGCATGGTCTGGGTAATCACACACAACCCTGTACACAAACAGTGCAAAGCAGCAGGGATAGAAAAGTCCAATAACACCCAAGGAAAACCAAGGGGTTTTTTATTTCAATTTGTTTATAAGAGTACATACATTTTTGAAACTTCATAAATTATGAAGTAATTTGCACTTAACTCAGTTATTATATTGTAAGATTTACCAGAACACTTCAATTCATGTTACAAACTCTGTTTTCCTAAATAACCAAGGCAAGCTGCATGGTAGTCACCAGGCTATCTCATGAATGCCTGGAACTGGCAGGAAAAGGAGGGAGACCTGCACAGTAGCCCCATTTCACAGGCTCCATCAGGCAGCTCCTTGGGACTAGCAGAAATTACAAACACTGTCAAGTTGATGACATGGATTGAAAACTGTCTGAACAACAGGGCCAGTTGCAGGGAAGTGACTAGTGGTGCACTCCAGGGGTTGGTGCTGAGGCCAGTACTGTTTTACCTCTTCATTAATAACCTGGATGATGGGAAGCAGTGCACCCTCAGGAAGCTCACAGAAAATAAGAAACTAGACGGAGTGAACAATACATCCCAGAGGTGTTGTGACATTCAGAGGGACCTGCACAGGCTGGAGAAATGGACTAACAGGAAGCTCATGAAGTTCAACAAGGGGAAAAGTGAAGTCCTGCTGCTGAGGATGAACAACCCCAGGGGAGATGATCAGCTGGAAAGAAGGACCTGGGGGTCCTGCTAGACACCAAGCGGAGCGTGAGGCAGCAATGTGCCCTTGTGGCAAGGAAAACTCAACAGTATTATTCTGGGCTGCATTACAAAAAGCATTGCCAGTGTGTTGAGGGAGGTGATCCTTCCTCTCTGCTCAGCCCTGGTGAGATGTCTGGAGTGCTCCGTCCAGGTCTGGGCTCCCCAGTAGACAAGATACATTGACATACTGGATCAAGTCTGGAAGTCATCTTTTTGTCTTTTTTCTGGACTCGCTCCATATAGCCTGGAGAAAGAAAAACATCTCGCCACCTAGGAAATCCAGTTTCTGCTACAAGGACAGGGCAACATGGCTTGAACTTCAGTGCAGTTTTTCAGACAGCATGGACTCCTTGAAAGTTGTTTGGCATAGTGAACAAAATCCGCAATTTTCTGGATGGACAGTAAAGAAAGAAAATGGACTGTCACCTAAGAAACTAAATTTTTTTAGAGCTAGAAGGTTGTTTCTCTTGGGACAAATCTACCTCCACACACTCAGTTCCCAGTGATGCCCCAGCTTGCTCAGGAGAGCCTGGCTGGCAGCAAGAGCCCTGCTGCCTCTGCATCTCCCTGAAATGATGACCTGCTTCCAATGCCAAGATGTACCCAGGTTAGGAAGCATTCAGCTGGGCTTTCCCAGCAAACCCGGACCTGCAACAAACATTCAGAAAAAACCTCTTGGATTCTAGCAGAGGATAGAGCAATATCCATAAAGTGTTATGAAAATTTTACCACGTAATAATAATGCTTTCCATGGTCCATAACTACAGGTATAGTGGGATGACGAGACCACTGTCAGCTTTGGGTGATGATGTGTAATTTGAGCATGTGACAAGACAAGTGTTGCCTTATTTGCCTGTAGCTAAAAACTATGATCATCTCCATATTTGCTGTATCATGATGGCTTTGTGTTCCAGGTTCCACTCCCACTAGTAAGATGGTCAGCTAGCCACACTTGCTGACAAATTGCCAGTCATTTTTAACTTAAGAAGAAAAGTTTCACTGCTGCAATTACTACTACCATGTCCTTTCCTCTTAGAGGTTCTGCTATTTACTTGTATTTATTTAAGGTTTCATTCCTCTTATCATGGGAATTATTATAAAAATCTTAAGTGTATTTGGTATTCTCTAGTTTGGTAATATTAGATTACATCTGTGGAACAATACATAATGTCTTGCTTATAAACTTAGAATCCTGCATCTAGGCCATGTATCATCCAATAAATTTGTTTGTTTGTCTTTCCCCAGTGATGAATCACTTTCTTCACACCACTGTACTCTAACCTCATAATGGCATTCATTATCACAACATATTCAAAGCCTCTGTTTGTGAATGTAGTAAGGAGCTGTTGTTATAATCAGGATAAATAGCATGGGAAATCTGGTGGTTAGTGCTGAGCTGAGTTACAGTTACTCATTAGGGTAAGAGTTCTGCATTCATTTGTCCACTGGACATTAACACAGTTTGGATTAAAACCAAATGTTAGCATCTGGACTTCCCCAGTTCTATTCTGAAGGACTGCATGGAATCATAGAAGGGTTTGGGTCAGGAGGAATCTTTAAAGATCTTCTAGTCCAATCCCCTCCACAATAAGAAGGGTTGCCTTCAACTAGATCAGGTTGCTCAGAGCCCTGTCCAACCTGTCCTTAAGTGTTGCCAGGGATGGGGCATCTACAACCTCTCTGGGCAACTTACTTCAGTGTTTTGCTGCTCTCATCATAAAATATTTCTTCCTTATATCTAGTCTGAATCTACCCTCTTTTAGTTTAAAAACATTACTCCTTGTCCTATTGATACAGGTCCTACTGAAGTCTTTTGCCATCTCTCTATAAGATCCTTTTAAGTATACAAAGGTCCCAGTAAGATCTACCCAGAACCATCTCCAGGCTGAACGATCTCAGCCTGTCTTCATAGGAGAGGTGTTCCATCTCTGATAATTTTTGTGGTCCTGTAGCATGGTGTTCCCAGCAAAGATTTTCATCCCAAACTCAAACTTCTCTCTATCCTGGGCTTTGAGATGTGTCCTACCCTTCTATAACAATCTGTATTTCCTATATCATGATAGCCTCATTTCAGAGGTTGACATATCTTCCCTGCTGCAGATATCAGCAATATTGTGATTTTTGGCAATGTAGTAATGGAAGAAAAGGCAAATCAGGCTGTTGAGAGGCCCAGTTAGTAAGAGGGGAGTTTTTTGCCTTTGATATAAGGAATTGGCTTATGGTGAAGATGATGAATGCAGCAATTTGTTCTCTACCCAGAAAGGGCAAACAGCTTTATTTCACAGAGATGTTCAAGCCAACTTTGTTTTAGCTGGGAAACAGATCATAAAAGATACCAGTGCTTAGTAGTTTGGGATGTGTGCAGAGTCGGTTCTGGGATCATTTTACTTCAGGGAACTTTGGTAAGACACCTGCAATAGTAATATAGCAACACATACATACAATAATGATGATAAGGTAACCATGGCAATGATGATAAGACAGAACTGATTGCAACAAATACCCGTAAGCCACAGTGGAAAGAGCCATGACAATATAGTTTAAGAAAATGAACATGTCAAATGCATATGCCCAGGCCTAAAAGCCACTTGTGCAAAGGCTAGTTGCTTTTCCCATTGGAGTATCTTCTACCCTCTTGTTTCTTTGTTTTTTCTTTTTAAACTGGAGACATGATGGACCTGGAGGGGTTAACAGGCTGTTTGTTAGTTTTGTTATCTTAATTTTAGCAATAGTGTGAGTTAATGAGGCTTCTGAGGCAGCTATACAAATACCACAGTAGTAATTTCTATGTGATTGTACACGTAAAGCAAGTACAAGACAAAATGTTTGAGCATTTCTACATTTATCTGAGAGTAAACCTCAAGTCAGACCCAGAATTTCTTTGAAAATTAGAAGCATCAGTTGCTGTCTTATCTGTATTATCACCACAAGCTGACCATGAAGTGGCAGGTCTGGGCGTGAGGATGATGGTAGAGCCGTGTGCTGTGCGAGCCAAGCTCCAGCACATGCACAGTCCCTTACTTGTGCAGTCACAAGAACCCAGCCAGGCTTTGTAGCTACACTGTTGAGTCCCAGTCTCTCTCAGTCACACACAGAGAGCGTGTCATCATCCAGCTAGTACAGTGATCTCATAGCGGCAAAGGAGAGAAGCAGGCAAAAAAAGAGGAGCCCATCAGTGAGGGTCTTTAGGGATGAAGAAGATTAGTTCTTCAAGCGGTCACCAATCCTAGAAACCTGACAAAATAAAAAATCCCATTGATTTTACCAGGAATTTTCCTCTGTTGGACTTACACTATTCAGCCCACTGCAATGCATTTCATAAGCTTTTGATTGCAAAAATGATTCACAGGTCCACAGGCTTTGATTAGCATTGTTAGAGGCATTGAAGTTTCCACTGCTCCATCTTTCAGCTTGCAGCTTCATGGCAGTGTCAACAGTTGCCTTTTTCCTCCTTGAAACAGAAAGAAAAAATACAAATATGCAACATTACAAATCTATTTTGCATAAGTCCTTGGGCTAAAGCCATCTCTGATGGAACTCTGTTGCCTTGGGTTGGATATATTTTCTTCCTGTATTTCACTCCAGAAGTGTCATCACTGTAGGTGGTAAGATGATTTCGGGGGAACAATTGAAGATATTACCACAAAGAGAGCCTGATCTCAAATCTCTAATGCCCTTCCCAGTTAGTCCAAGCTCAAAGTACTGTGCACTAATTGATGCACTTGGCATCTGTTGGACCAGGCAGCAGAAGTGGGAAGTGAATACATAAACCAGAAAATGGATAGTGGTCAATTGATGGTGCAAAAACCATGGCAGGTCATTTCCAAAATAACAAATGAGCCTGGCAGGCTGGCGTGCCTTTGTGTGGTGGCTTGAGTCAGGCAAGTGTTGAAGACCTTATCTGCGTGGGCTGCTTTTGGTGCTGCAAGACAGGCTTAGGAGGCTGTGCTAGTCTGCAGGCATAGAGCAGCTGAGTATGTGAAAGAACAAGAGGAACTTGAGATATAAGTCAAACTTGTCACTGCAAGACATTTACAAATCATCTGAACTATGGTCCCCATTGCTCAGAGCCTGCTTCTGTCCAAGGGAGATATCTATCCAGCTGGGAGGAGACAAGAAAAGTCAAAGCTCAGATTTCAGCCATTTCTTTTCCCTTTTTTTTCTGCTCAGGTTTCAAGAGTGAAAAAAAAAAAAAAATTAATTTGGGGAGCTAGGAACATCTAGTCAGTTAGAGGTGCATGATCCAGGCCAGGCAAAACACAAACAAACCACACAAGATGCTCCCTGCTGCAGTGGGGCTGCAGCATAAAGAAGTGAAAGGGTAGAAGGGGAAACAGGGGCAAAGCAAGATGATGGGATTTACCTTGGTTTGCTATTGACCACAGTGGTGGGTACTGATTTCCCAGGAGGAGAATGGTGAGACAACATGGTGCCCCCAGCTCATGGCTGTCCTGGTGGGCACCCACTGGTTGGTAAGAGGGAACACCCCAATGTACAGAGAGAAGAATCTGTTCTGTAAAAAAAGCCACCTAGCAAAAATAACACCAGGGTTTTAATGTTAAATGAGAATGATCAAATTAGTCCACTGTAACTTGAGGTCAAGGTGAAATAGCATAAAAGATGAAGGGACCAGAAGCTCTTTTTTGTGACAGAAGAGAACACATACAAGAGAAGCAAAAAGAGTAATAGAGACGAGAACAGGGAATAAAGACACTTTAAAAGCTTTTCTTTACAGCTTTTGTTTAAAAGAGAGCTATGTGGGTTTACATACTTAATATTTCTTTCTTGTTTTCTGGGCAAAGAACAGGGAACTCAAAGAATTGGCTACTTAAGTCCCATTATATTTGCTTTCTGTTTTGAAACCTTATTAGTTTTGTTATGTGGCTCAAAAGCATTTGAAGACCCTCTTATATAGCTGTTCTTTAAGATTTCGTTCCATCATCAAGGCCTTCAGCAAATAGTTTTGTCCAAAGAAACAGCTGGGGGCTGGGAATTAAAACCTTTGATTTCTGGAATCTGATACATGAATTGATGAGCTATAGGTGGAGATGAAGACAAAAGCAAGCCTTTTGCAAAGGAGGGCATTGGAATCGCAGGCTGGAATTAGGCTGTACAACACATATTCCTGACATCAGACAAGTTTGCTCATTCTTCTTTCTGTGCTTGTTAATGAGGCTGTTACAGATAAATATGTTGACGGCTCATCTTTTGAAAAGAAACAACTCCACACTGCAGAGAACCACCTGCAGGATGGGGTGTGTGGCTGCATAATGCTAGGGCATAAAACTGCATCTGCCTAGACAGACAGGCAGAAAAATCTTCAATATTATTGTCTAGATCTTTGATTTTTCACTAGGAAATTGACCCAGGACTATCTATGGTGGGCTGTGCTGAATTTTTGAGCATTTTTCTGTTAAGATTGAAGCTGTGCAGAGAAAAGAAATTCTGATAATTGTAAATTTTCAAAGTCTTCATGTAAATTTTCACCATGGTTAGACATGAAACCCTTATGCTTCAAAATTCTCCACAAAAACTTTTTTAAGATTAATTTTAAGTTGCTCAAAATATATTTCTGCAATGGTACTTCATTTTTATTTTATTTCTTAAAAATATTGTTACAGTATAAAAGAGAATACAAAATTAAACAATTCAAATGAATGCAATGCTTTCAAAACAAGAAAATCTGATGTTTAATTCCAAAAATGTCAAAAGAGGGTAGTCTGATATCAGAACTACTGTGCTGTTCAGATTGGAATCTGGCAAAATCAGCATGCTTATATAATAGAAAATGGCAACACTAGTTTTTTTCTTGTCCAGTCCTCATAGACAGCTACTGAAATGGGTACAGATTATTAACTATTTATCAGTACTAACATTTTCATTGCTGTACAATGAAGTGTACCAAACGAGTACTGTAACTGGCTCAATTACATAATTTTAAGGGAAAAGAGCACCTTATTTTTAAAAAAAATTCATACCGCTTGCAAATTTTTTTTTTTTACAGACACTTATTAAAAATTGCACTGAAAGCAACAAAAGATAGGGGAAGGGGACAAAAGTATCCAGATGGATCAAATAATCAAATGATTTATTTAAAACCCACACATATTCTATAGGAGATTTTGCTGCTCTGTAACAGGGTCATAGCACTATTTGAACCTGTGGTACAATAGAGAAGTGACACCATCACATTGCACTGCCAGCCTCTGACATGATAGCTGTGCAGATAGGGCAAACAGAAGATTTGGGAGGTAAAAAGAAACTTAAATGTTCAGAAAAATCAGTGCACAAAACAAAAAAAAGTTGCCCTTTACTAGATAGACATAAGATACTGTTGCCTATGACCAATGAACTTAGAGCCACAAAGGAAGCCTGGGAAAGAAGCTTTCTGAATTTGAACCAGAGCTATACAAAGGCATTGAACTCCAGAATAAAACAAACACTGGGGGAAAAGGGGAAATTTAGTAAGTCAAGAGCAACAGGAGGGAATCTTAAAAGTTAGGAGTCATCACCCTAGCAATGAGGACCAGGTCAGCCTTCCAAAGGAGTGGGTTAACGGAAGGGCTATGTTGACTCATGGGCTAGAGGAAGAGAAACAGGAAGAGGTGTTATAGCACACAAAGTGAATTTATACACTTAAAGAAACAGCTGTGAGTTGGAGTTTGCTAATTGGAAAAGACAGAGAAGACAGAGCTGTGTGCACTCAGTTAACCATAGCTATGGTTGGCACCTGGACAAGTGATAAAAACTGGTCATGGGCAAATTCTGTGCTGAATTCTGAAGAAGGACTTTTAACTGTCCAAGCAGGATAGCTTGAGAACGACCTTCTTGTAGAAAAAGCAAGAGCAGAAAACTTAATTGATTTTACAGCTTCGTCAAACTGAAACTCAATTAATATTTTAAAGGGATTTCATGGCATAGCTCTCTGAAACAATAGAGATCTGGATTCAGTGATCCAGAACATTGTTTCTAATTCTATCTTACTACAATACAGCTGTAAATAATATGCCCAGAAAACATTAAAGACAAAAAAAAAAAAAAACCACAAAAAACCCCCCCAAAAACTCCAAAAAACCCAAACCCATAATGAGCCAAATAAAAAATAGGTGCAAAAGGCAACATCATGGTCCCAGGAGAAAGGAGACTCTGAACTGGATAGCAGAAGATGCATAGGAGAGAAAGCACAAGGCAACATCACAGAGTCATCTAAGGAAAAAAAATTAAAAATGGTTTTAGAAACACTGTGATTCAGTGTCCTTGTTAATAATCCAGAGGGAATAGGAGTTGCACACAAAGGGCTCTCACAGATAACCCTGGCTTGGGAGGAACTGCAAGGTAAGTCAGGGCATGGAAATAACACAGCATGACCTACTGAGTCTGGGGATATTACAAGGGAAAATAACAAGATGCATTTCCACTTGTAATCATTAAAACATACCTGAGGCAAAATGCTCCAAAACACTTGTAGTCAGTTACAAAATGCTAGCAGGAGTACCAAAACGCTTTGCAATGGGAGTGGGTGGCCAATTGAACATAAATGCATTTTACAGTTTGGCTGCAAAAATGCTGATGCAATTTTAGAGTGTAGTTCCCTTGATATTAGAATCAAAGGCAATAGAGATCTAGTTTCTACATCATTTTAATGCAAATGTGTCTGGAATAATACACTCGGGGGAGTTGCTGTGAAATGGACAAATGGGTGCAAGGAGAGTGGAAAACAGTAAAAAATACCAGGAATCAAGACAGATGGTCTTACAAAGCAAATTTAAAAGTTCTGTGTGTATGAACAGCAAAGGGCCTTTCAGCCCTGTTTTTCTGTGACTCCATGTTATGCAGGCATGAAGTCAGAAACCATGAATGCCAAAGGGAAGGGAACAATTTAGACTGCTACATAGGTACAGAAGTGCCAAATGGAGTGAAATTAGCAACATGAAACCACAGGCTGAGTAGCAGGAAAATCTTTCAAGATGTATCCAGCTGTAGAAAAACTGCTGAGGGATCTGGTAAAAGCCTGGTCACTCAGGATTTTTACAACAAGGCTGGACAAAACACTAGAAAATGTACCTTAGGGAGCAATTCTCTGCTGGCAAAGATCGGTGGAGCAAATGATCTAATAGGCTTCTTGCATCACTCTAACCTCTACAGTTCTATGATTTCTTACTGTAAAGCACAATATTTCAAGAGGAAAAAAGAAATAAATACAAGGTAAAATATTAGATGATACGAAAAAAATAAAAACCGAACCAAAAAACAAATCAGCAAACACAAAAAAGCTGAAGAATGGATGGAGTTCTGTCCTTTCTGTGTTTAAAGGAGTTGCTTCTAGCACATTGTTTTCTTGTCAGAAGCACTTCATTTTCTCTTTCTCTCACCATTTTCTCTCTCACTACAAAAGCAGAAATAGCCACTTGGGACTGCTGATGTCTTTCTGAGGAAGAATGCTGCTCTCATGCTGTGGAACAGCATCAAGGCTTCTGTCAGTCAAAACATAAAAACCTCATTGCTTTCTTTGGGAAGAGATTTCTTTTTAAATCAAGCTCCAAGCAAGTGCATGCATCATTGTATATGCCCCAGCATAGCAGCCCTGCTCCTCTCCTGCATTTCTCTCCTCCCCATTCCAATACGGGCTCTCATTTTACCAGATTGTTCAGCCACTGTTTTTTGTGGAAACTGAGCACTCACAAGTCCATATTACCTTCAGGAAGAATTATGTGTGAACAAGCCCAAAAAACAGGGACAGTAGTTCAGGTTTTTCAGTGTGCATTCAGACTCTCCCATTCATCATTACTGGGAACTGTGAGGCCTCTGGTGACTTTGAAATCTTGATCCATATGTACATCCTGATGACAGGCAAATGCATTTTCAAAGGGAATAATATACTGATTTTCAGAAGTCAAGGCAGCTTTGACATACAAACCTGTCATCTAGATAGATATGTAACACAAGACTATGCACCCCTGCCATTACCTCAGTCTGCCCTGGGGCACTTTCACACAGCAAGTGGTCCCTCTCAAGCACCAGGGCACCATCAACATAAGATCAACAGGGCTAGTAAAACCTCCAGGCACTGTTTCAAAATGCTGTTTGAGCAGGGTGCTTCTTTGCTGAGATTTGGGTGCTGGGAATTTTTGGAGAGAAGGAACAGTAAGAGTGGTAAGTATATGAGGGTCATTTGTAATCACATGGCAGAAAGGGTTTCCCAAAGTGGAATCTTCAGCAACACTTCCTAGAGACAGAGTCATAATATTATTTCCTCTACAACCACTTTTAGATAGCAATAACAATCTCACTGGGATTTTGGTCATAACAATACCTTTAAATTGGGTGGGGTCATTTTATACAGTTAACTACTGCTTCTATTTCTTGTGAAAATCACACTATCACTCCATATATAGACTAGAAGGACTTTATCTGTCAACAAACTGCAGCCAGCCTCATCTGAATAGCTGTGATTTACTACAGAGCAAGGTTGCACTCTCACCGTGAGAGTGGAGCTATTCAGCCTAGAGACATTATCAGGGTAGAGCTCCTGCCTCAAATTGCCAAGGACATGCTGGGATAGTTAACCTGTGAGGACCAGGCGGTTCCTAGAAAAATGTCCTCCAGCACAAGACTAGTTTTCAGAATAGAAGTAAACACAGCAGAGGTAGTGTGAAACACAGCAGAGGTGCTGTGAAGAAGCAGGAGGTGTTGATGCTTTGGGTCCTAGTTTCATTCTACTTCCCTTTGCCTTGGGTCAGTCCTTCCCAATTTACTTCAGTTCTTTAACAGTTTGTCATCTGGAACTGGTGTCAGCCCCTCTTCAGCTCAGGACATGATTTTTAAAAAAAAAGGAATCAAAATCAAGCTGAACCCTAAGAAGCCTACAAAACCCCTTAGCATGGGCTTTGGAAGAATGGAGCCTCCTCAAGCTTGTGGTCAAAGAGGTACCTAGAGTATCTGAGGGAAAGGAAACTGCCTGAAAGAGCTGTCTTACAAGACGTGGGGGGAAAGAGATTCCTATTTACCTTGGAAAACCACTGGCAGCACATATAGATTTGTCACGGTTTGTGATATTAATGATAGCAATGGGATGTGGGACATTTTGATTTTACATCTCAGCTTCACATCGGTACCTTGCTGATAGCTCACTGCTCACAAAGCAACTGCTTCTGTTGCAGTTTGGGGGATCTTCTCAGTTGTTCTCAGGTACCTGAAGATCTGTTGTGTGGTCTGAGCTTGTAATTTGCCTTCCCTTTAGAATCAGAGAGGGTGATGACTGGTGAGTTATCCCACCCTGTCCTGCAGGATTCTGGGCTTGGGTGACAGTGTCACACTGGGGACAGCAGTGCTCATTTGATCTACAAGCAAAGGTGATTGAAACAGACTGTGAAAGTGGCATTGCTTGGGACTTTGGGGATCTGCTTCTGTGCTCAGTTAGAGCACTGTATGTCAGTGAGGGAAGATGTGAACCATGTCTTCACTCTCAGGTTTGCCCAATGTCTTTGGAAATTACAGCGGGGTATCTGGCATTTTTATCTAGCCGTGCCAGTGCATGAACACTTTGTTTGCACAAAGTAATTACAGGGATATAAAACACAATGCAAGCCAGGAAGATAAAAACACTTGCAAATACCTCTTCAGTCAAAATGGAAAAAGAAATGTAGTGAGCTCAGCCTGACTTTTAAAATCCTCATTTCCTCACTCATGACAGGTGTTAACAGGACACCATCCTGTTTAGTGACCATGATTTTAAGTTAGAGAATTACATGCATCCAGCCATCTGGCTTGTGATACAGCTCCAGCCTCTCTACAAAACTAAGACTCAGCCTTTCTGTGTTAGTCTGTGCACTATCCTTGCTCCTTTTCAGAGTATATGGTCCTTGCATTCATACAGCCCCTGGGGGGGAAAAAAAATTAAACCAAAGCAAAACAACCCAAAATTCAAATGTATCATCCAGGGGATAAAAAGGAATATGTTGGTGACTCGTTAGACCACGCAGAGTGCCCATTACTTTTGTTGACTTCAAGGCTGTAGTCACTCACAGAGAACAGGACAATAGTATTTACATTGGGATTTCAAGGAAGACTGCTCTTATAAATTAGTAAAAGGCATGAGTCATCCCAGTGCTGTGCTTGATCCAAGAGATGCAGTTATCAGCCCAGCATAACACTCTAGCATCTGTCCAAAACACTGCACACCCTCATTAGCACGCTATTCCTGGGAGCTAAGCAGGCTGAAGGTTGCAAAGAGGTGCTATTGGTGTACCAGGAGTAATTCTTATGTTTTATTGATACCCAATAAACTGTGTGTTAGCCTGAAAGCAGAGAGAGAGAGAGAGAGAGAGAAAGGGAGCAGAGTGGTGGAGTTGTCTGTTATATAACACTTGAACACAGGGAGTGGAACTGGCCAAATCCTTTTCAATTACTTTTTTTCAATAAATGTCAGGTTTGGGGAGGAGGACCATCTGAGCAATTTAATAATTAATAAGAATATATTCATCCCGCTGTACAGCTGGGCACATCACCTGTGAATAAATCCCCCAGATAATATATTTGTGGGTCTTCATAATATTTTCCTCATTCGGCTTTTTTGAGCAATTTTCTATTTTATGTCAGTCTTGTCCCAATTGCCCTAGGAATTTCCTGGAAATCAACCAGAGAGATAACCACTTGGAGGAAAGGGAAGCTTGCCTGTTCAGGAGCAGAACTGATGTTTGCAATGAGTAGGGCTTATGGCAATGCAGGACCCTGAGTGGTGAGCGACAGAGATTAGGTATTGCTGTGGTACTCTGAGAAAGACAGGCAAATATGGGTGCTGTGTGCAAGCTGGGAATTACTGTGGGTGTCAATTAACCTAGCAGATCACAGGGTTTATTAGGCTGAATTATTTATCCCAAAGATAAAACACTGAAAGAAAGAAAGGCATGATTAAACAGCACAGCCTTGCACAGAGTTTAGGCAGTGAACCAAGTTTCCGAACAATTTAATTTATTAGGGACCTAAATTGTACTAGATTATCAAATCAAGTGGAATAGAGGGAGGCAATGCATTTTATGTTCAGTGCCCAGAATGTAATAAGCGTGTTATTCCATTCACGACATGTCTCAGCCTGAGTTATGAAGAAAAGGGGATGTTTCCTCTGTAGGGTAATTTTCCATTTTTTATCCATTTTTAAAAACTGTCAAACAGTTGTCATGAAGGAAAAACATTTTTAGTTTACCACTGAAGCTCAAAACCTGTTAAATGTTAATGTAAAATGGAGCACTACATATAGTCCCAATACAATGGGAAGAAGCTTAACTGTTTGAAGTCTGTCTTTGTGGAGATTATACCCTGGCAGAAAAAGACAATAGAAGAGTTTTGCCTTGGGAAAAGGGAGATTGACAGGTCTGCATGTTTTTCTGCAATCAATATTGTAGACAGAGCTCTTCTTACACGGTGGGGTTCAATTAAAGAAAAAAAAACACGAGAATTTGGGGGAATTCCCTAAAGAGTTCAAATCCTTTCTGGGAGGAGAGAATGTTTTTTTCAAGATGAGCTTGCATGAAATATTCATGCAGTGGATGGATACATTCATACAAAAAGAAGTTTGATAAATAAATAATTGTCTTAATTCCTACTGCCTCACATAGCAATTGCACATCCATATTGACCATTTTAGTTTGCAGAACTAGTCCTTAGTGTAAACAAGTGTAAAATTAAATCACCCAGAAAAACAAAGTAAGGCAAAAGGTCATACATGTTAACTGAAGCAAGTAGTTCATACTAAAGTCTCTCACAACATCCAAGAAATAAGAAACTGCTACATGCAGCCAAGAAGCTGGTACAGGGATGAACACAAAGAGACAGACAAAACACAGCATCAAAATGGGTGATAAGCAGAGATTTGCAGCCATCAGGAAGGAGAGAAGAGGAGGCAGCTGCAAAGACAGGAGGCCGGAAAAGATAGACAAATTCAGCTGGAAATATATACAGTTATGATAACGACTATGAAAGCAATTACATGAAGTTGCAATTAGCTAGCTGTACTCGACAGCTATTCAGTCATACTTGCATCTCTCTCCTCCTTTTTTCCCCATACTGACTGCATGGGAAGTCAGTTTTCTTTGTTGGACAAGAATTATGAACTGAACACTGGGGTTGGGCAAATAAAGTGCCAGCCTGGTCTAGGTTCTCTGCATTTCTAGTCCATAGAGAAGTATAAACAGAGAGGATTTCAGGGAAAGATCCCCAAGCACAGCCCGCAACTCCACTGCACTCCTTTGCCACTAGGAAAACGAAATCAAAGAGGATTAACTGTAACATTTTTTTCTAGTAATTTCTGTGTCTTTGGTCCATGTCATTTCCTCTCCCTCACCTTTTTTTCCACTTCTGCATGGTTGTTTTCTGTGTTGTCTCACATTATTTTCTTTCCCCAGCCAGTTCTTCACTCAGATACCTGCAGCTCTGTGCACAGTTCTGGAAAACCTCTGTTTCCTTCCCTTTTCTTCACCTTTCCCCATTTGCCCTCTCCCCTGCCCATGCCCCTTCTTAAAGAAAGAAAGTTTTCTTTTTGTTTCTTTCACAATCCCTCTCTTCACAGTCACCTCCTTTGGTTATGTGACTCCATCTGCACTAAGGAAAGCCCTAGGACATAAGGTTGAAATGGCCTTTTCTTCAGTCACCAAGGTGAGCAGCTCCAATGCTGGCACAACCCTGACAAATTACTGTGAAGAGGCAGATTAGACATTGTAGGAAAAGTCTCACAATTGCTGGCCCTTGTTCTCACAGGGCACTTCACCTTATGAGGTATCTGCTGGAAATACAATACTGCAGAGAGAAAGCAGTCTAAGAGGTTCCTGCCACAACTGGTGAGTGAGCTAACTAGGGAAGCTGATCATGAAATGATAGATATTTTGATTGTTGGAGAAGTAAGAAAGGGAGTCAGCATAACTGCTAACTTGGACTTTCTGGGGGGCAGACATCAGTCTGTTTAGGAGTCTGGTTGAGAGAGTCCCCTTGGAAGCTGTCCTGAGGGCAAGTTGCACATTCTTCAAGAAGGAAATCTCAGAGGTCCAGGAGCTGGGGATGAAGTGTGGCCTGACGGAACAGAGAGCTTTGGCTGGAACAAAGGTAAAAACTTACCTTTGGAAGAAGGGGCAGCAACTTCAGAGGACTACAAGGATGTCATGAAGTTGTGCAGGGAGAAAATAAGAAGGTCCAAAACCCAACTAGAACTTAGCGATATAGTTTTCTGGTGAACTTGGCAGTGCGGGTTAATGGTTGGGCTCAATGACCTTAAAGATCTTTTCCAGCCTAATCAATTCTATGATTCTATGATGCAGCTGCTTCTCCCTTCTCGGAAGGGGGCTCCCAGAAACTTGATCTGAGAGTTTCTCTTGAACTGCTCCAAGTGACAATGAGCTTAGCTTCCTAGGCAGACCAAATAAACATCAGGAAAAGCCATGCCTCCCCTCCTCCTCCTGCAAAAGGAATCATCTCAGGAAAGAATTTTTTTGGCTGTTTTTTAAAAAACAAAGCAGAATAAATAGTTCTTCCACCTATGGTGCTACAAAAACCCATGAGGTTTGACTCATGATTGGGTTAGTCACCCTCAAGTGAAAGACTAGCACTATGTAGTAGAAAATACTAATTTTTAAAGAGTAATCTAAAAACCAGAGGCTGATGGTTGTGTTTAGTTATAGGATACATTCAAACTGAATTGCTTAATCCCAAACTGTGTCCCTTACTACACTACAAGATTCATCATAAAAGAGCCCCTCTGGGAGGGAGGCTGGTGAGTAGGAGACCTGCATGATCACTGCAATGGTGAAGACAGGTTTTGGCAAATAGTGCTTGGGTAGATAGCTAGGTTTATGTGAAATAACCTGAATATCTGGTTTATAAATCTGTAAAATTCATCCTTGCAGTAAAAGAAGAAAACCCATGTGCTTGCACATTTTTTTAAGATCTTGTCCAAAAGACCCTACTACAGAAAACCCATTTAATCTACCTAAGAGGGATAAAGAGCTGAGTCAACCCTGCTAGGATTTGAACCTATCACTCTAGGGAGCCTAATTATTGCAAATGCGGCACTTAGACCACTAAACCCTACTCTTCTGCTCTAATCACCTCTCAAAATCACCTTTTGATCCTAGAAGTTTACACAGCACCTGTGATAAAGGCAAAGTATTTAACAAAGTCTCGGTAAGTAGAGTATATCATTATTCATATTACAGCAGGTTTAAAAGAGCTGGGCAAGGATGAGAACATTGTGTTGCAACAAAGATTATAGTAACAGCACTGTGAATTGCTTCTTAGCTCCACTCTCTCTTTTCCTTCTGCTACGCAATGGAAAAATGGAGCTAGAGGAGAGCTGAGCTAAATTGCACTTGCTCCCACCCTGTTTGTTGCACCCCTAACCATGTGTTTACTTGAAGGAGGTTTCATCTCATGCAGCTCAGCCACAGGCTGGTGGACTCACTGCTGGAGAGTGACAGCTGAGTGAGTCTTGTCCTCCTCTGTACCCGTGTCAAGTGTCTCCAGGAGCCATGCAGTTGGGAATGTTCCTGGTATGGGCTTATACATGCACATCTGTGCTGCAGGAGCACAGGAGGCGTGGTGTGTGGGCACTGGGGTGGGCATAGGTGTTGCAGGGCAGCAGCTGAAAAAACATCTGTAACAGGGACTGCTAGTGACAGCTCCTTGAATTTCTTTGCTTACCTCAGGATGTTGGTAGTATTTCTGCACAGTTTAGAAGACAGAAGTGAAAGCTGATGATAATCTCTTGACAAGATTCCTGGTTGAAGGTGGAAGGAAAAGCAGGGCTGAAGAATAAAAGGAAGACATTTTTTCCTATGTCAGCTTTAAAAAAAAGTACATCCCATGCTCCTCCTTGGAGGTAACATTGCAGCTAATAATTTTGCCTTTTATTCCCTGGGTGAAAAGGGAATTTTTGTCCTTCCCTTTCTTCTCCCAGTACCTGAAGGGGTTGCACTCTTCTACTGACATGCAGATAGACTAAATTTGAAATGCTAATGGACTGGCAGTGTTTGCAGTGGGGTGAACAGTTTTCTGCTGGAAGGCTGGTTGGCAGGATACCGTCCTGCAGTCATTGAATCATTGCACTGAATCACAGCCATGTTGGCAGGATCCCATTCTGAGGAAGTTCACAGTGCTGTCAAACACCTGCTGTTGCCATTGAATGGTATTATGCAAGATCTGAAATTCTATTTATCGAGATCCCTATTTGATTTCTTTTTTCCCCCCTCCTTTTCAGTCACCAGTCTCAAATGACTGCAGCAAAACCTCTTCCCAAGAGCATTTTAACTCAGACTGATGCCAGCATGCCAGTTCTCATAGGGTGAAAGTCTGTTCTATTTTGTGCTGATGCAGAGATGCCAAGGTAGCACAAGATACAAAGACATGCAAGCATTCCTACAGTATGTGCTCCATAGTGTTACTCAGGTGAGCAGACCAAACAGACTTTGACTCACAGAAGCCCAACCACCTTTTTTTTCCCTTGAAAGCTGTGGTTGTACAGCCTGGTGGGAGAGTGCACTACTGTAAATAAGTTTTATCTCCTAGTCTTCTTAGAGATAGCGACAGTTCAAGTTCGGGCCACCATGATGGGAAGCTTGGCTTACGCACACCTAGGAAGTGAAGAACGCCAGATTATGAGAGTTAGAGAGCAGTTATATTCTTCTCTCTAATAGCTTATAAGATACAGCAATTTAAAGTGGTATTTCCCTGGCTTGACCCATACCTTCTGTCCTGCCATGCGGTCCATTTCACCTTGATGTTTTGGGGCCCTTTCTCAAAAGTAGTAGCTCCAACTTGTCTTTTTGACTTTGCTCTCAGCTCATCTGGCATCAAGCACCTCTGGCACATCTCTGCCTCAGGGCAGTCCCAGCCATCCCAGCTCTCCAGCCACCTACATCTTAACCAAAACTTCTCCTTTTTATTTCTATGGGTTTGCCCTCCTTTTTCCTACAATCCTCTAATTTTGGGTATTCCAATCCCTGCTCAGTCAAGTGATGGATCTGCTCTCTGCACAAGTCTTTTCCTGTCCAAACTAAAATATGTTTGGTTAGCAATTCATTAGGAGATGCCAGCAAGTTATGCCAGACTGCAACAGAGCTCT
This sequence comes from Acropternis orthonyx, assembly GCA_035583155.1. Classification (NCBI taxonomy): domain Eukaryota; kingdom Metazoa; phylum Chordata; class Aves; order Passeriformes; family Rhinocryptidae; genus Acropternis; species Acropternis orthonyx. The sequence continues at coordinate 79,945,815 of JAWWEU010000111.1, read as the reverse complement.
TCCTGTCAAAGCCCAGTCTTTCCTGCTTGTTCTTTCTTACGAAATTGGATAACACCAGTACCTTGCATCAATCTCACAAGCTGTGTGTGAGCTTCTCTTCAGCTTCTCACATACAGCCCCCAGTTTAAAGTTTCACCTCTTTTTTTATGTAAAATCAAAATCCCGATTTGCTTATCCAGTTACACAATAAAAGTCTCAACCAGGAGCTCCTTAACTTGGGTCTCAGTTCTTGCAGCATCCTTTTCCTTAACACTAACACAATCTTGCTTTGCCAGTATTCCTCTGAGCACCATTGCAAAGATCATTTTCATAGCCTGTCTGTTTGCCTATGTGTCACCTCTGATTGTGAATCCTTCTACTGGCTGCCCTTTGCCTGCTGTGTAAAGATATTGCTTGTCCCTGCGCCGTGATATTTTTAACACATTAAAGGTGATTTCTGTCTCCCATTGGCCCATGGTTCTGGTCCCACTTTGAATCTCAGACAAGTCCCTTTTCTTTCATACCATGTTCTCCCCCATGATAACCCTAGGAGTTTCAAACAGCATCTCCCCAAACAGGTGTAAAAAACACTTTATTGTTGTCCTTGAAATCCTTCCTCTACACTCACCATGTACAGGAGAGTTACAAAAGCCTTCACATAGTTAGGCTGGCAACAAGTTCTTCATGATGACCAAGAATCCCTCTCCACCTGTTCATTTTCCTCTTCCTTCCTCTTACAGGAAGTCAGCATGTCTTCAGCAGATTGTGGCACAGTAGGGTTTAGCAACAAAAAATATTTCAAAGAGGTATCTTTAAAAAAGCCCAATCCAACCAACCAACCCAAATCCCCCCTATGAAAAACTACAAGCCACACACACAATTTAACATGTGTATTTGAGAACAGAGCCCCACAATTAGTTTGTGTTTGTATTTGTAGGGGGGATTTGACTGTGGTAACAGACATCACTTGCTGGGATATCAGCTATGCAGAACTGTGTCCATAACCACTTGCTCCCTGCCAGTCACGTGTAGGGCCTGTGGCGGTGCAAGGACTTGAACCCCCCTCACAGATCCCCACTTACTGCCAAGCACTCAGGCATTAATCATCTGTAAACTTGCTGCACTGTATTCAAGCTGATACAAGCTATTCACTTCTAAGTAAGAGCTTGGAAACAATGGCTTTTAAAACCAGGAAGCTAGATAGTAATTAACATGACCTGTCTATCACCCAGATTATGAAACTGCTTTGTAAATGTTTTGTTGCTGAAGATTAATTATGTAAATCTTCACAGGAGTCTTACACAACTGAAGGAAATACTAATGTTTGTTCATCAGCCCTGATTTTTTCCTCTCAACTGCTTCCTAAAGGCTGTTGGGGTTCTAGTCTGCTATCAATACCACACAATTGCCATTAACAAGAGCCACAATACTTTGTGCTGCAAGTAGCTAACATCTCTGCGTGCATGTGGCTGGCTAGAGCTTGTAGTGGTACTTCAGGCAAACACTGTCTCAGTCTATAGACATGGCAGGTCAGGAGCTGCAGCTCTGGCTATGGTAGCATCAACTATAACCTGCTCCTAATTATGACCATGAGTTGCTAGGTAATTAATAGAAAATATTGCTTAGTGAAAAATAAAAGACTCTGAATTTTTAAGACCATTGGAACATTAAAAGGTTTTTTAGATTACTTTTTCACCATGTAACACTGATGCCATTCAGAAAAGCAACTTTTAAGGCTAGCATGGACTTCACAGAGGTTTTTATGTGCTGTTAGCAAAGAGAATCGTCTGATAAGTATTATTATTGCTGAAAGTTTCAGGAAGTTTAATGCAATTACTTTCAGCATGTCAAAAACTCGTAGCCTCAATAAAAAAATTGTTTTGGCAAGACAGTATTTTGTAAGCTCTAACCCTAAGTGAATAAGCAGAGCAAAACTGCCACAGTTTTTAAGTTCTATATGCATAACTATGACTTTAAATATGATTCACTAGAACTCTGAAAATGTTAAGGAAGGATTCTGGCCCCAGAGTTAGTAGGTTATGTATATGACAAGTGGAACTCATCTCATTTAACATTCAATGCCCATCATGCCAGACCCATGCACAAGCAAGCGCCCCAAGAAACTCCTTGTGTTCAGGAGAAGTACAGGCATCTTAAGGCCTGAAGCCTTTAGGGTGAGATGAAAAGCCTATTCCAAACCATTAGCCCTAAAGGAAACTGAGGTGTGAAGTGCAGATGTAGATATTTTTGTTTGGTTAGAACAGCTGAGATGTTCCAGCCTCGGACACTGATGTTTCCAATAAACATAAAGCCCATGTTTATACTCCACTTCCAGTTGATGCCTCTCTGTCAGTAGTGCTAACATGAACTTGTGTTTTGGGACTTGTTGGAAAGGTGCTAATGTGTTCAAGCTCCAGCTTCAGCTTTTGCCACCAGCATTTCCACTGCTCAAAGTCACAAGATTTTGCAACCCTAGAGCTCCCCTGGACAGAAACAAAGCTGCAGGAGGACCAGCCCACTACAAATGCACAGTAAATGTTATAGGATGAAAACAGCATTTCCACTCACCTGGAAGGGACCTGAAATCCTTTCTGATGTTAGGAAACAAGGAAATAAGAAGTTTAAAGAGGGAACAATTCCACATTTTAAGTGACAAGGAAAGGCGAGCATACTTGGCCACAGTTTCAGATTCAGGATTTCTTTTTTTGTGCTCTAGACCTCAAAGCCATATGACAGTTTATCTGCAGAAATGAGAATTTTTTTTTTTTAAAAATCACTTTTACTAGAGATAAAACATGGGAAAATAACACGAGAAATCTGTGTCTTGTTGACCCCATATATCTCAGTACATTGCTGACCCTGAAACATAAAGACGGAAATAAAAGATATCATTGATTTTCAGTCCTTCCCTAATGATGATGTTAAGAGAAAAACCCAGCTCCCTTGTTTGTTTTATATAATCCCCAGGCACCTCCATGGCTCCTCAGGTGCCAAACCCAGCACTTATTAACACCCTGTTCCCGCAGGCTCCTCGTGGAACACTTTGTCGCTGCTGCTAGTGGCTTTCAGGCATAACTACACAAAATTAAAAAACAAGTGTGTTAAAAAAAAAAAGCATGCAACATTAACATGCGAACAAACAACAGGGGCCACTCAACTGATTATATTTTCACTGTCATGTTGTATTAATTAAAACTTACCATCCCTTAATTAAAGTGAAGGAGCCAGAGAAACTCCACCGTGTTATGCAGGGTGCCTGAATCAAAGGGTTGCTCTGAGGGGTTTACAATCATGCTGCCAGGTAGTACCCAGGGCTTTGAGTGAAGAGATCATCCTGATCAATGGCATTCAGAGCCTGGATCCAAATTTCCACAAGGTATAGACTTGTGACCCAAGGTTTAGGTCTGGCCCCATCTTTAATTAGAACTTGCTTTGGCTTTCCCTAATTCAGCTGCAATACTAGGCACGGACCTCCTGCATATTTAGATGACAACTAATGAGGATTTTTATTAAACTTGAGCCTCGGCTGAGTGGGAGGAGGGAACAGCTTTTTAGCATCAGATGGAAAAGGCTTTTGCCTCTGGAATATTTCTCAGCACAGAGCAAAGAACTGGGGGATGAGATGGTGATAGGAATGCTGTCAGTGCTGCCTCTAATGGGGTCTGCCTGGGGCATGCTGTTCGGTATCCCTTGGAAGGTGACCTTGACTGCTAACATTTACATTTTAGCAGCCATTTGGCATATTTGATTGTGTCTACAGCAAAGAACCACACAGTTCTTGGAGAGACATAGCTTGGATGAATGTCTTAGTGCCACTGTCTCCCCTTGTCCTGCCATACTTTGGCATTCGCTGTTTAGTCTGAAAGTGTATGCTACAAGAGCACCATGGCACTGTCCCATCTTATTAATGCAGGTACTTGATCTCATCAGGCACTCTGCGTACAGGCTGACTCAAGGTACAATCTACAAATTAAAGAACTTCTTAAAACAGTTAAGTCATTCAAATTGGTAAGAATAGTGCTCTTGTCCAATGAACCAAACAGCTGGCCACTATTATTTGCATTTGGTGTGATTTATCAGCCTTGGACATGTGGGAGAGACTGTAGGTGTCTGCCAGAGGTATTGCTGGGTCAGATCCCAGAAAGCTTTGTGACTGCAGCTCCTGTCATTTGCTTACCCCACAGGATCTGTCTTGCAGAAGGTGGAGATTTGACAATAGCTCCCAGTCCTTACTGCCACATGTTTCAGAAGCTCAGCAGATGGCTGCATGCTCCTACCACCTGGACAAGGGGTCCTGTTGCCCTTCCAAACAAATGGCATTATCACCTCTGAGGGACAGACCAACCCACTGATGCTGATGTGCTTTAACTCACAAAATAAGGATGGCTAAGAGCACACATGGGGCTAGATATGATGGCTTACCAGATGGGTGGTAATTTTTCAAGCTGCAAAAGCTTTCAATTGAGTAATCATAAGGTAAGATCTTCAGCCAACATAAGAATTGTTTGATTTCTTTAATATAATTGTAAAAAATTAGAAAATTAATTGTTTAGGCCATAGTGTGTGCCAATTCTTTTATTTGAAAATAAGAAAGTCCCTCTCCCTTTCCTCTCTGCTGCTGCAAGTTCAATCACTTATCAAAATGGTGATGCCCTTTGTCCTGGCACATTACTCTGATGCTAAGACATATGTTATATTAAATATTAACCAACTGCTAATTGGAGCATCATTTGGCCAAAGAAAGAGGTGGCTTCATATTGTCAGTGGTTGTTTTCAGTCTTCTCAGTATGTTGTTCTACAGTTAGTTTATCCTGTTACCCTGCCTCTGTCAGCCATGAGCTTGAGGAGGATTGTGACATCTCCTGAAATCAGTTTTGTGCTCCCTTTTGCATCCCAGTTTTTGCACATTGGGAGCCTCCATTGTGGGCAATATTGCCTGGGGTGTGAGCTGGTGGATTGAGCTCTGAATTTCAATTCAGTTTGCCAACTGTCCTAGATGAACATTGGAAAAACCACTTAATTTACCCTGTGCTTCAGTTTCCCAGATATAAACTACAGGAGGAGGAACACTGATGTCAAAATTTTTAAGGTTGTCCTCATGCTGCAGGTCATAAGAAAAAACAGGTGTTGTTAATGCCATGCTGAAAAATCTTTGTCAAAGTCATTGCTTCCAGTTATACTGTTGACAAATTCTTAAATATGAGATTAGTTCATTGAACATACCTGGAGATGATGAGTGACTTACAGGCTACAATTACAGTGTGAGATGAATAACTGTCTGATTAACTGAATGGTAGTGATTTTTTCAGAACAAGATGTGTAACACACCATCCTTTGGATGTCAGAAACCTCAGGCCTTAAAATAGTTTCCAAGTTCCTGAGCAAAACAGGTACTGAGAGCTGCAGGTAGGGCAGCCACAGGGAGGGACCAGTGGGAGGATATGCATGGTTTAAAGGATGCCAGAAGTTCAGCCTGCTAGAGGAAAGCACAGTGCACACTAGAAACTCTGACCAAATGCTGTCTGATCACTCTTTATCCTTCCTGATGCCAGCAGACACAAGATGTAAAAGTTAGCAGTGGAATTAATAATTAACATTCCCCAAGCTTCTTGGATGTGATCCTGTTTTTGCAGCTCCACACGTATCAAACTGGACAATCTCTAGTCTCACAAATCTGGCCCCATGGACCATGTTTGACCCAAATTCTAATGTTGGTGGTAAATCTCTGAGTCTTCAGTGCAGAAGTCAATCATTGGCAACTCAGGATTGGAAAGAAACTCTTAATGAACAGTTTGTCCCTTGACTGGGAGCACTTCTTAAAGTTGATACCTTCCTTACTAAGATATCTGAGTAGAGTGGATGAGGTTCTCTGTTCCATTTTGTGCAAGTCCTCTATCCGTGAATTAGAAAGAATAGGCATAAGCTGAGCTTCTCTGTATTCACTTCCCTCCTTGCTGCCTGAAAGAGTAGAAGACCCTTCCAGAAGATTTTACTACAAGGATATTAGGGTTTTTCTCTTAAGAAAGCTTTCCTGCTTGGAAGTCGCATCTTTCCCCAAGACAGGTTTAGATGTTTTCTCCTCCTGCATTCCAGAGAAACTCTCTCTCGTATAAGAAAAAGATAAGTCCTTGCAGACATGTACAAAGGCCCCCACAGAGTGAGGGCCAGGGATGAGACAAACCCTGAGAAGAACAGAAGTTGTGTCTTTTTCCAGGCCTGGTGTTTAAAATGGCATTAAGGTTAATGTTCTGTAAGTCTAGTATTCTGGACTTTGGAAATAAGTTTTCCTACAATCCTTCCATGGCCTGAGTGTTATCTTACTTCGCACTGCCCTAAAGCATGTATTAGAGAAGACCCACTGAGGCACCTCTGTTTGGGGCAGGAGCCTGGACTGACCATCCTGGCCATACAGCCAGGCTTGGCTATCAGGTTCAGAGCTGAGCCAATGAAAAATGCTGATGGCTGCAGTCAGGAAACAGAGAGGCAGTATGGTCTGAAGAGTTATCCCAAAGTTAGAGTCACCAAGGAGCAACTCAGCCCACAGAGGCTTTGTGGCCAGATCCACTATTTGCACAGCTCTAGATTTGCTTACTCAACACAAGCTGTTTTAGGAGGAAGACATTAAGCATTAGCCTGGGCATTTCAATGTCTAGAAGACCTGGGGCTTTTTTCCTGTTTTAAAGAACTCAAATGCCCTGTTCTGTTTCTGCAGAGAGCTGATTCTCTGCTAAGAAAAATATTGCATTAAAAAAAAAAAAATTTCCATTGTGCAGGTCCCAAACTTTTGAGATACTTCAGTAGGCTACCAGGAAAACTCTTTAGGGTAGAGTCTGGCTGAGCTGTCAGATTGACTGCTAGAGGCACAGATGAGTTTCGAAAGGACAAGCAGTGTGCATGCAAGACACATCCCAGAAAAGGAAGATGTTTGACAAGTGAAGTGTTTTTATTTTATGATGGAGAACGAGCAGAAACATCAGACAGGTAAATCAGCCTGCCAAGCAGGAGAGTTCCTGACTGACAGTCTCATCACCCGCCCTGACTGCTCAAGAGGATCCAACACTCCTTCTACTGGAAAGCAAATGTTTAAATTGCTATGTGCTGACTTTTCATTACTGATTATAACTGCCACGTGCAGGTTCAGAAGAGCAAAGGGAAGCTTTTTCTTTGCAGGGAGGGGAAAATGGGAAGTGACACTTCTTGAACCAAACAGAAATGAAGGAAGCTGAAGCAAGTCAAAATAAGACTGCAGATGGTCAAAAATCAAACAATCTGAGGGAGAGAAGCAGGACTAACACTGACATTTACCAACGTTTTTAATTAAAATCACAATATACCGATTAAAATATATGTCACCGATTCACTCTTACTAATATGCTCTCACAATGCAAGTATCTTTATATTAGAAATTTTGAAAACATAGCACTGTAATTTGAGGCTATTTACTACCATGCTACAGTACAAACGTTGAATTTCATGTTTTACTGAGTTCTACAATAAAGATGCCCAAATAAACAAGCAGACTAGAAGGAGAGCAGGAGGACATTGGATAGTGTGGTGCAAAGTTGTTTACCTGGCTAAGTGGGAGATGCCTTCTTTAGTCACAAATACCAAAGCCACTAGTGAATGTGTCTTTTCAGCCTGGAATGGGTGAAGGAAAACCCATGTAGCACAACATGATGTATTTTGTATTGACTCTATTCAGCAAAGTGTTTAAACATGTGCTTTAGTCTATTAATATTCAGCAGTTAAGTACTTAAGTTGTACTAAAATCCAGGAGAAAAGATGTGCTGAATCAGATACTATATACTGCATATTTTAAAGAAAAACTCTTTTGACAATGCTTGTAAACACTTTAAAAACTTTATTTGGATCATTTTGAGAACTCTCTACTTCTCAAGCCCTGGCTACTGTAAGGTGAACTGTACACAGCTCAGAAGGAAAGAAAGATTAAAGTTAATCAATCCAAAGTGATTCAGAAGATGTACAGAATAATTTTCCTGTACATAGGAAGAGGTCTCAGCTTTGAAGTCTGCTATATGGAGAATATTTGGGGCTAAAGACAAAAGCTAAATATCTCAGCAGAAACCTTTGAAGTTCCCCCTTTCCACCACTGTTACACAGTTCACATTTCTAATCAGTAAAATTATAACGTATTTGATCCTCAAGCAGAGCTTGGCACAAAACTGAGCCCTGCATGCAGCCGCAGTGAAAACAGAGTAACCCCAGGGATAAGAGCAGGGAGGATATTTGGAAAGAAACAAATAGGCAGGATATCCAAAATGGCAGCAGCTGGAAGCTGCTCTGAGGTGGGATGTCAGGATGAACCCCCTGGGAGATGTGATACTGCACACAGGGCAGGGGAGGAGGTCAAATGTGCAGGGCCCTGCAATTTGTCAGACGGGTAACACCATCATTACCTGTGTGTGTGTGCACACAGGCATGCTTGCCTATAATTACACTCACAAATTTCCAGGCTAAATGTCCTCTTATTGGCATCACAGGGCACTCCACCACTACCCCCCGCTCCCCTTCAGCCCCATTAGGAGATACTGTTTCATAGTGAGCAGTAAAAGTTAGCTTTCACAGTGTGAGCCTGAAGATGAGTCACTGCTGAAATCAGCAGTGATGTCAATAGTTTGGAATTTTCTGCAAATTACATATTTTTCCTTTTTTTCTGACATCACTGGGAGGAAGAGCATAGGAAGAAGTATGGGCTGGGAAAAGCATGTAGAAGTAGAGAAGCGGTCTGAGGGTGGAGCAAGTGAGACAGACATGGAGAGGGAGTAAGTCGCTTGTTACAATCAATACCCCATGTCAGCTTCAGGAGGAAAATGTTCAAGAGCCATATTCTTTTCAAGACTTCTTGGAAGTCAAATTTCTATAGTGCCTGCACTCATGCTGTACCTGTCCATTATTGTCCTTTTTGGAAAGACCCCTGCTGCTAGAGATCTTCATGCATCAGGAGCACAGGCACACCACCCTCAAACCATGGGCACCACTGGCAGAAGCCAAGACTTTAACAACATCAATGGCAGAAAGAAGGTGAGAGGACAAAGAAAAGGGAAAATTAGAGTCTTCCTGTTCGTAATGCAGACAGGATCAGGCCCAGAAAGAAGGAAAACGAGCAGCTACTTTAATAAGGTGACTGCAGAGAGATCTGTCCCATTGCCCTCCTGGCTCCAGGAGCATCAAAGTTGTGTCGCCCTTGGCTTTCCCCCAGCCCTCCTGGGCTCAGGATAAAGGCTCTTTCTTGTGGCTGGTGGTTGCCACTCTCAACGCTTCCAGGACTGGGAAACAAGGAGTTGCAGAAGATGCCATTTGTCCAAATCAGACAAAGCCAGAAACCTTGGCAGTGGCATTGTCACTCCTTATGCACACTGTTGTGCCTCAGTGAGCCCATCAGGAGTGGGAACAGGAGAGGGTAGTGAACACAGCAAAAATATCAACACTGTGAAATGTAAATATGTATAAAATTTCCTACATAAGCTGCACCTAGCACTTTGCTAATAGTTCAGTACTCCCACTGCTCTGGACCCTCTGCCTTATTACTCCTGAAATGGCCATTTCTTTATACCTTGTTGAAAAACATCAGCTACTGCACTGGTACCTCCTCTGATAACCAATGAGGAGAGTTAGCATTGAGATGGCAGATAACAACTGCAAGGTAGTGCACACTGATAGACACCACTTGAATGACCCGTATGCATTTCTGGGTTCTGAATTAGCTGTAAGCAGTTAGAAGAAAGGCCCAGGCAGCTCACTGAAAACTCTGCTCTTTTATGCTGTCCATTGTCTCAGACCCTATGGGAGAGAATTTTTAGTATTTTTTTTGTGCCATTGTATAAATTGAAGACCTTTGTTCCATTCTGGTTATTTCAGATCCAAAAAGAGATACGGTAAAAATAGCAGGGGCCTGGGGACAGGTGACAAAGAGGATTAGAGAGATGGAAAAGCCAGTGTGTAGAAGAGATTGAGACACAGGATTTGTCACAGTTCCAGGGTTAGCTGCTCCTCTGACCTCTTTCTAGCACAGTGGCATGCTCTGCTTCTTCAGGCCCCTGTGGGAGTCTGTCTATCTGCCTGTCCCTTCTCTGCTAACAGCTCCCTGACAGTTGAGTGAACATCTTTGAAGGAACTTGCTCTTTAATGTCCCAACATCCTTGGGATCTTTTGACTCCTGGCCTTGGCAAAAAAAAGCTGAACACTAGAAATAACATCCTCCCAACTCTGGCTGTCTTGTCATGACCCCTGACACACTAATTGGTAGTCTGGAGGCACTGTGCAGCCTTCCAGCTTGTTCTCTGTTATTAAACTAAGCCAATGTTTACACAGACTAATCTCCACTTCCACCCCACCACATACCTTATTCTTAGAGAGTTACAAAGCAACTCTGCATCCTCCACAAGGTGGTTCAGTGGTGGTGACCCACACCTGAACCTTTTTCCCTTTTTAGAAATGGGGAGTATGTTTCCACTTTTCCAGTCAGTGAACCAGACTCCCATGACTTCTCAAATATGATGGACAGTGGCTTAGCAATTTCATCTACCAGTTCCCTCAGGACCCATGGATGCATCTTATTAGGTCATGGAATGAATCATAGAATTGTAGAACAGTTAGTGTTGGAATGGGCCTCAAAGATCACCTAGTTCCAACCCCTCTGCCATGAGCAAGGATGCCATTCACTAGATCAAGTGGCTCAAGGCCCCAGTCCAGCCTGGTCTTGAACAATTCCATGGATAGGGCATTCACAGCTTCCTGGACAACCTGTTCCAGCGTTTATAAAAAGTCTCTCTTCCTGCTTTTTATAAGCCCCCTTAAGATACTGGAGGACTGAAATGATGTCTCCCTGAAGTCTCTTCTTCCCAAGTCCCATGAACTTGTGCACCTTCAGGGTCCTTAGATGGTCTTGAACCTGATCTCCTCCTACAGCATGTGGTTCTTCAGTCCAAATCCCTTCCTTTGTCTTCTGTGACTTGGGTGGTGTGACTGGAGCACTTGCTGGTGAAGACCAAGGCAAAATGTTGAGTATGTCAGTGTTCTCCATATCCTGTGTAACCAGGTATCCAGTTTCCTTCTGGAGAGGGCCCACATTTTCCCTAGTCCTCCTTTTATCACTGATGTACCTATAGATCCTTCCCTTGTTGCCTTTGAGGTCCCTTCCCAGATTTAATTCTTCCAGGGTTTTAGCATTCATAACCTGATCACTGGTCAGAAAATTTCTCGGTATTCCTCCCAAGCTAGCTATCTTTGCTTCCTGTTTTGTGTTTGAGTTTGTCCCAGAGCTTCTTGTTCATCCATGCAGGTTTCCTGGCATTTTTCCTGACTTCTCTTTGTTGGGATGCATCTTTCCTGAGCTTGGAGGAGGTAATTCTTGAATATCAACAAGCTTTCTTGGGCCCTTCTTCCCTCCAGGGCTATATCCCACACAGTACTCTACCAAGCAGATCCCTGAAGAGGCCAAAGTCTGTACCTGGAAGTCCAAGGTAATGAGCTTGCTATGTGCCCTTCTCACAGCCCTGAGGAACCTGAACTCTACCATTTCATCGTTGTTGCAGCCAAGGCTGGTCTTAAGCGTCACATTCTCCACCAGCCCTGCCTTGCTGGTGAGAATAAAGTCCAGCATAGCACCTCTCCTCATTGGCTGCTGTGTCACTTGGAGAAGGAAGTTGTTATCAATGTATTCCAAGAACCTTTTGGATTGCCTGTGCGCTCCCATGTTGTCCTTCCAACATATATCAGGGGACAGTCATGGTAGGAAGAGATAAGGATGACTTCTATTAAATCCATATCTCAGAGTGAGACAAGATGCATCTCTTCACGGATGTGGAGGGAGGCCAGATGATTAGCCAAAGTGAGGTGCAAACTTTTTATAAAGTAGGGTTTCTGTATAGTTGAATTTCTTTATGGGTGTCTGTAGGTGACACCAGTTCATTCCCATCTCCTACAGCCATAAGTGGGGAAAGGCAGAGTTTCATACTGACTGGCTACTCATTCACATTGGAAGCCTGTGGGACTCAGGATCAGTCACCTCCATCATCTAAGATATGGCCTATCAATGCCTGAGGATTAGATCTGAAGGCTTAGGAAGTGGCAGACACAGTCATGAAAAGCCTGGTTGGGGTAAGCTACATATCCTCTGCTCCTCCTGTGTAACAGTACAGATATCAGCAAGCAGGCAAGAGAAAGTGCTTTGCTCTTCCCCATTCAAAGTTGCATGGATGAATGAGCATGACCACGAGATACTTGCCTGAGGCTGTTCTGCTCCACAGGGAAGGTTGACTTAAGCACTCCTGAAACACTGAAAGAAAGCTACTAGACTTGTTTCAAGCAAACCTAGAGGGCTGAATCAAAACCACCTAGTGTCCCTTATTTACCAGGATGTTCCAGGTTAGCTTGCTGCCATCAAAGGTAAAGCAGGCACTGAAGAGTGAAGAAGTGATCAGTAATTTTGCCAGTATATAAACCTTCTAGATCTAAATGCTCAGGTCTGTGAATGACTTGGTGTCAGTTGGTCTCTCAACCAGTCCCAGAGAAAAAGTTAAGTGGCATAGGTCCACTTTTGGCTCCCAATTGTTTACATGTGTCAAACATCAACCTGACACCACTGAGGTGTGAGTGACTCTCTTTCTAGGAAAGCAACCAGGAAAAAAATTGCAAGAGATCTTCTTGTAGGGTCAACCAAATTCTCATGAAGAGTCATTGGAGAAAGATGTTACTGTAAAAAAAAAAAAAAAAAAGAGTTGTGCCTTCAAATCTCCTCAACTATGGAAATGTAAAAATCTCATTTTTCATTTTTTATATTAAGTCTGTTTTGTAAAACTGCCCTTCTTTTCTACAGACACTTACCTCAGTACACACCCTTTCTTCCTTTGTTGTCATAAATTATCTTGTGGATGCTCCTTCTGAAGTTACCAACTGTACTTTTGCTATTAATCTTGCCTCTGACTTTTTCTAGAGTGTATCTTCTTTGCCAATCCATCTCAGGCAAGAAAGACAGAGCTTCCTTCGGTAAGGGCTCTTCTCGCCTCAAGGGACCATGACTCTGTCAGCTGTAAAGTGTCCGTAACAATGCACCTTTTAATGATGCTCCCCTTTGGCTTTTACCGGGCTCATTGCAAGACTTGTACTCCATTTTCCTGTAATAACTCAGGTTGGTGCTCCTGACAGTTACATTCTTACCAGGACTTTTCAGACTTGCCCCATCTGGAGCATGGAGATGCAAAGTGACTGCCATTCTCTGGGGAAGTGATAAGGGCTCACCTCTTTAGTGACCTGAAGTATTTCCACTGGGGATACGATCAGCAGCAGCCAGCAGAAGAGCACATGAATTAATGCTCCCTGCAGCTCCCTGGGGTGGTGTTATTCACTCGTTTTCCTACACATCTTTCTGCAGACCTGACCACATATATGGTTTATGCCATGTTTACCACCTTAATCTCTTCCTTTAGTGGACTGTATCAAAATAAAGTAAAAGAAAATTCACTTCCTATACTAGATGCTCAGACAAATAAAAGAACTCTTCAGCTGAATGATTTCAGAGGGTAATATAATTGCTGTAACTGTACTCCGGATAAAAATATGCATGCAGGAGGCAGTCAAAACATTTATGCCCTTTACTTCCAAAGGACACGTCTCTACCCAGTAATCTACAAGAACATTTTTCCAGCTCAGCCAGTGGAAAGAACTGGTAAACACTTGAGCGACCCCCATGTATATTTAATCTGGTAGGCGAGTGTGATGGGTGCATATGCGCACGCGCACACACACACATACATATGCACCAGCTGGTACCTAAAGTTCTTCTATTGCTATATAACAACTCTGACATATTTTAAAATATTACAGACTATAGAAGCACCTCCCTACCTTGCATAGCAGAATGGGAGGGGCAAGGAGGAGCAGCAGGATAAGGCATAGGCCATGTATAAAAATGTAGCATCTGGAATTCTGTTTTATTTCTAAAGGTCAGTACCTGATTTTGGTAAAATATATTAAGAGGCTTGTGTTTTCCCAAATCCAGGGCACTCAGGCATGTTTGTTTCAAAGATGAAGGTAAGGCTTGCAAGGTAGGATGGAATTGGACAGCAGCCACATTGAGAACAGAAACCAATATTTTGTTAAAAAACAGAACAAAGCAAAACAAAACATCCTTCCCTGAACAGCAAGACATAGAATTGTGAGAACATCCCTCCCTGGAAACACTTAGTTTTTGTGAGTCAAGGATTTCTGTCCGCATCCTGAAAATTCCTGAATCTACCAGTTTAACATTAACAGTCTTTCTCTTCCTCTTTTCCTCTTTCTTCATCACTCTGTATAACAATTAATCATCTATATTGCAGGGCATGTTACACCTGGCATGATATATTTTATATATTGATAAAGCAGGCAATATCCCAGAGATGTTCCCCACCTTCCTGTTGCCTTAAATACAAGCTCTCCAAAATATCTTGAAAATTAAAGTGGTGTGCTGAGACTGCAGACCACCATGGCTGGCGTGGAAGTCCTGTGACTGACTGAGGTCACAAAGGTGACCTCTCAGAGTCTCCCTTGCAGGGTTCAATCACCACCCTCCCCTACCGCATCCTATTAAGCAAGGCAAGTAGCCAGGAAACTAAATACTTAGGATAGGACATAATTTATGTTGCGGGCACTACACCATGATGTTGATATTTTGTTGAAAGAGGAGGGTATTACTGGACCAAATTGACCCCCTTTCTTTGGACATGGTCAGTAGAGGAATGGTCCTGATGAGACTGCCTTCACTGGCCTATTCCCTCATGATCAAGTCAACCCACAGTATGCAGAGAAGAGCAATAGTAGTTCCTGCCTTGTGAGCGGTTACAATTCTTCAAAGTTTTATAAATCTTAGGGCAAAATATTCCACTAACAACAGATGACTGCATGCAAAGAAGGTAACCTTCACAACTGGGGGTGTGTATCCCTCCTATCAAGACTCAGTTGGCAGCTGCAGACATAAGGTGAAAATTTTAAGAAAGTTCTCGCCAGAAAATCTAGAAAAACTATGGTGCACTTTCTCGTGTTTGAAGAGCTGAATCCATTGCAAACAGGGATCAAATTGATGATAAGCAATACTCTTCCTTAAGGCATTAAAAAAAACCCCAAACAAGGTAGAGTTGCAATAACTAATTATTAAAATAATCTACAGCTTAAGCAATTTCAGTCTTCTGGAGGAGGCTAGTGGATTGGTTTTCTGATCATGCTGTAACCTTTCCTCTCAGTCTGAGACTATTAGTTTTTGACAAGGTGCAATGCCTGATTTAGACTGATCTGATGGAGTGATCTATTTCTATTACCTGCTCCCTCACTCCTCCTGCTGCTCACCCCCGTGATGGCCACTGGCTAAGTCCTACAGCTCTGCTAACATCAGCTTTTTTATTTCAGCTGTTGGAAGAGTATCTGTAATGATGAGAACTGAACAGAGTTTCTCAGCTCACAGGAATTTTTAAAGCCATTTCTCCTGTCTCACACACTTCACAGGACACTCTTACACAATATCTTTTCCTTTCTTCGCTTAATGCTATCACTCCCACTGTAGCAGAAATGCCCCTCAAACATGTAAAACAATCCAGGTACAGGCTAGCCCACCAGTTCTTTACACTTCTTCTCCCTTCCTTCCACCTGGCAACAACTAAGAGTCCCTTCTCCTGTAGGATACCTATCCTGGGAACATGGAGGGGTTGCAGGAAGCAGAGTGGGATGAGGGTGTATTTACTCTTGACTTGGACTACCACAGGCTGCACACATCTGGGTAAGATTTTTCCTAGAACAACTATGCAGCATCCTGTCAGGCTGTGAACTTGAGAGGATCAGTACATTCTTGGACTTTTTTTATGACTCATTCTGAGAAACAAGTCTAAAGCTCCAGAATTTCTGGGACTTTGCAGTTCCCCCTTCTTCTTTTTATTTTTTCTTTTATTTATTTATTTATTTATTTCCCCCAGGGATTAATCTTCTTTTATTTGTTTTTTGGTGGTTTTTTGTCTGCACTCTGCAAGCTGTTGCTCTTTTCAAACTGCTCGACAGAACACTGCTTCCTGACACAATGTTGACAAGCAAAATGTTGAATGGTTAAATGATATTTTCTAAAACAATATGGGACAGCTCCCCACCAGAAAATAGATGAAGGCCAGAGAACTAGGACAAACACCATCACCACCTTAAGTCAATGCTGGCACCTGATATAACATTGGGACTTAGAGTTCTAAGTGTCTTAAAACAGGATTTTGAGTCCTAAGGGATATAATGGAAGGGTTCAGATTTTTTATATCTAGTCTTTGTACTAAGACAAGCTGAAAGAGCTTTGAGTTTTGTTATTGATTCTGACATAAAGTGATATTGATATGAATTTTAAATGCTACATGTGGATAGAAAAGGTGCAATGATCAGTTCAAATACAGTCTATTAATGCTAGTTCAGGCAATTTTGTATGTATTGTATAACATGATAAAAATTGGACAAGACCTTATTTGGTTGCTGTGTGTAAAGCTTTAGCAGGTATGTGCTTTTTATGTTCTCACATCTAATCAATATATCCTGGTTTTTTGGATGGGTCACAGAGTCATTGCCTGTGGACTGATGAAGCTTAAATGCTGAAACTTTCCTTCATACTGTTGTTTTCCCTTCCATTTCTGTATAATCATTGTCATTCTAAAGAGATGAGGTATTGTATATCGAGGAGCATATTCAGAGGCCTTTTGTGTTTGCCTTCGTAATGATAACAACAATAACAAAAGTACTGGTGGTAACAATAATACAACCAGTAATAAAAATCTAAATGCTTGTCCTGAATAGCACCCTATTGTGTCTTTGCTCTAATCTTTGTAAATGATGATCATCTTTTGTCTTCCTAGAGCTAGAAGATGCTTTATACTTTCAAGCTTTGCTTCACAGAAACTCCTTTCAAGGTTGAGGCATTGTTGGAAGCTAACAACGGTGGCTTTGAAATATATCATTTAAGCTTGAGAGTGACAACACTCTACCCTGTTCCTGGGAGAGTAGCTGTGCTTTCACTTAATGAGGTAGCTGAAGACATCTCTGGTCCTTTCCCCACTTTGAGCCCAAATGCCAGAGGCAAAATGGTGAGCTTTCCTTGCACGTGTGCGAAGATTTCAAGGTCTGTGTCCCTATGTACTTGCAGCTGTTGTCACCTCTATGGAAAGGTCATTCTGACTTGCATAGTCATTAAATCCTGTCTCCTTTGTTCTACCCGGATCAATTCTAGGCCAATGCATTGATGACGTGATGTCTGATTCTTTGTAAAATGCGGTATGATGGTGAATACTGTTGGCAGGCAAAGGCAATTTAAGTTTGAGTATATTCTGCTCCCTTTTGAGTGTATGGCATCTTTTCACGGTAGGCTAGCTGGGCCTCTGTGACTATGTTGCCTGCTGGCAACATGCAGAGCAGCAAAGTAAGAGTACAACTGTGCCAGTTATGGCAACTGCCTGGTTAAGTGGCACCAAACAGCAGCAGACAGGGTGATTTGGTGATTTTTGCACTTGGTGATTTTTGCACGCATGGCAACAAGGAACTGTCCATCTACCCCAAAAGATGCCTTGACTTGAAAAGCTCACTTGGTTCGTAACAATGGCTGTGTCTTCTACACTTCTTTACAATACACACTTCAAATATTTACTCCAAAAAGGCCCCTGAAAAGAGACCCTGTGTAACATCTCCGTATGTTACATTCAGAGCATATCCTCAAAGAGAACTCTATTTATAAAGTCTTCTTCATGTAGCGCTTGGATAATGAGTATGCCTGAAACTCTGAATATAAGGTAAATGTTGCATGCATATGGAAGAATTCATCCATGAGATATGCTACAGATTTATGATGCACAACTTATTAGGTTTTGTTATTAGATTCATCAAGGTTTCAATGAAGACAGATTGCCAAACAGAAAAAGAGACAGAGAAAATCCAGTCAATTTACCCTGAAGGATCCATTCTTTCCATAGGACATTGTGTTGGGAGAAACCTGTTTTAAATCAAGGCGTATTCAATTGGTTTATGCTAAAGTTTGATTTGATGGTACTTGGTTGTTCTTATCAAATGGCATTTATTTCATCAAAGCAAAGGAAACAGAAACTTGTCCAGAAATTGGAAACCTCACTCATTAATCTAATGAGAGTTGTTCTTTCTTCCCATTTCACTTTCACGTCTGTTGGGGACAAGAAGGTTCTTCATTTTATCATTTTTGTCCATACAGCTATCCCACACTAGAGAATCCATGATGACTGCATTTTTGAAAGGGTATCTCCCCAGGGACTGTAATTATTCATCTTTCAGGAGACACAAGATCTATAATACACAAGTGCTGCAGACAATAGCTAGTTTACAGGTTTATCTCATGACTGAAAGTATAATCCATCTTGCCTGGCATGATTTAGGAGGTGTCGCATAAGAAAAGAAAGAAAGTGGGTCAAGCCCATTTCAACTTCTATTCCCCTGTTCACATAGGTCTTATTCTGTTAATTTCTCATTGAAGAGAATTAACTCTTGAGTGAGCAGAAGAAATGAGCCCTATTTCCTGTACCCTTTAATAGACCTTGTAGCCATTAGGGTTATGCCTGCACCAGGTTTGGACTCCCTGTGAGCTCTCTTGTCCCAGCACTGACCCAGCCTGGCATCTGCTCTGCTATGAGCAAGCAGCACAAGGAAGCCCTGCTTCTGATGGAGACAGTGGCTTGAGATCTGGAAACCTTGACATCTTCAGGAGGTAAGAATGAAGCTATTGATAGAGAATCTGAGTGTATTAAGGGAATTTTCCTAGTGATTACGTGATAGGTCTAAGCCTCTGATCAGGGATTCCAAAACTTCCCATGTTTCCTTTAGTGAATGACACCTTACGACACTTTTTTGTGTCTCATCCTTTCTCTCTTGCCAAGAAGACAGTCATTTTTCATGATCAACACAGAATAACCGTGTAGCTATCACTACAACTGCTTTCCCAGGAAAGTTTATTCTGAAGATGGGACTTCAGGTTATTTAAGCTTCTCGGAATGCATTTTAACCTCTAAAGACACTGAAGACACAACATTGTCATCTCTCCATGCATCTTATATTGGAAGTCCAAGTTGGGTGTTTAAGTGAAAATCTGAAGGGACATGGCTCCAAACTGAGAATTATCTGCATAATAGTATGTCATGTGTGATCATATTGCCTCCTAAGCACTTATTTATTCACCTTCATCCCCACATATTTCTAATTTCCATATATGATAAAATTCCCACTGGAAACAACCCAATAACACCCATTCATCTGTGTTTGATCTCCCCCACCCTACAGTAACAGTCTGTTATTCCTAAAGGGTAAACATAGCCTGTGTTTTTTATTGAGATGTGAAATGTTGCTCAGGAACCCTAAAATATGTGCATTTTCTATAAAAACCTTAGTCAAATCTGATTTCTGTGGCCTTATGTACAGTCTTGCCTGCTCAAAGGGCATCAAGTGCTATCCAAAAAGCTAATAAAGGATTGTTACCATAGAGAGCACAGGGTCTCTAACACTGGGTACATAAGGAAGCAGGCATCAGTCCTAGGTGCTCACATTGCAAAGTATTTCAAATACCAGAGTAAGACAGGCAGAAACAGCTAAACTGTGCTCCAGACATCTAAATTTGTGTATCCGTGTTTCAGCTGGTGTGGTAGATGACATTATTGATTCTGAAAGCAATAGAAGGAGCATACCTATCTGCCTTGTTTTTGCCATTTGAGATTAAATCAGCTCTGATGGGTCTTTGCAGGTAAAAGAGACTGAAAAGCTCTTAACAAACCAGTTTAAAATTACAAACAGCAGTCTCCAAGGGCCTAAATCCAACAAATGCAACATTAGCTGCAGTTAGTAAATACCTCTAAAATATACTAAGATGGATGGATGGAATTCCTGAACCTAGGCTTCTCTGAACATGTAAATCCAAATATCATTGTTGCTCCTTGAGGCTGTCTCTGATTTGGAGTCTGATTAAAGGCATTCCAGGTAGATAGTGCTGGTATAACCAACAAGTCACCAGCCACCAAGCTTGCCAGCAAGCCACCAGTCATTTGTTAGGCAGAATTGCTGATTTTAGTAGGGAGTCATCCTTTGACATCAATATCATGATCTGATCAATATTTAGGAAAAACACCCTCATCTCTAATATTTCGAACTCATTCAGTTATTAGCATCTGAAGTGAACTAAATTAAAAATACATATTATTTGTTTTTTACCTTTTCACATCAGTGAGTGAGCTGGCTGATTTCTGTGATCATTGGTATCACCATAGTGTCCAGAACTTGCTTACAACTACCTTAACTTTCCTGGCTCATACGGACTACTCCACAAGGAAACAATCAGAGCGGGGAAAAACACCCAAAACCAAACAACAACAAAACTCAAACAAACAAAAAAAACCCCAGCAACAAAAAACCACCAAAAGTTAATTAGATATTTTTCATGAGTCTCATGTCTTGCAACTTAGAAAAACAATGCAATGCTAAATGAAATTTTGGGCTTTACCTACTCAGACCATATCTGCTAAACAACATAGTTCTTCCAAAAATCTTACTCATTTATTTTGAAAGCCTTTTGGGTTTTCAGCTCATCTTCATTTTCATGCCATTTTAGGATGGTTAATTGCAGTGGGAATTGATTTGTCTGGATTGATACATTGCTAGTTCTCTGCGTCTGTTTCCCATGTTACTCTAGTTTCTCCCTGATATCTACCTTTTTTGACAGTTTCCTGGGAAGCTGACCACTGTGCTTCAATTTATCAAGTCCTCTCCGTGAAGATATCAATTGCCTCCTGGCAACAGCAACATTATGTATCTTTGGGGGACAGGCATTTTCAAGAGAATTTTCAGACTGAGGTACTTACTGTTAGCTTTTTAGAAAGGAGAACACTTTTACCATTTCTATTATCAAAATTATTCGAAGGCAGAAATACTGCCTTTTCTGTCAAAATGGTCATTCACAGAGAGGTGAAGAGACAATTTTGAACAGACATGTACAACAGCTGTGCTCGGTTTTTTAAGAGCAAAAAAAATCTCTTGAAGGGGAAAAGCACACATGACTTTGTGCCTCCGGTACTTTGTGGTTTTGGTTGTGAGATTTGCTTGAAACCCTGATATAGCCCAGGACACCCAGACACCAGGGCCGTGCTCACTGGTTTTGACATGGTTTACATGAAGGAAAACAGCAAAATTAGTCTTACTAATGGTTTTAAAGAACTGAACTGGGGTGTTTGGGATGTTATTAAAGGACTAGACACTGGTTTGTTGACAAACAGGCTTCAAATGCAAATGTGTTAGCGGCAAGAGGGTCCAATCATTGCAGGGCTGAACATACATCTTTACATGGCTAAAAATTATAAAACATAATTTTTTTAAGAATATACATTGCAAAATTGACAATAACTGGACATCTAAGTTTTTGGGCACAAGGACACAGAATGAGGAACTGATGGGCAGAAGGGAAACAGAGAAGATCAATAACAAGACAAAATGATATGATGCTGCATGTGGAGAACTAGTAATCCAGATCTAGGATCATGCAAAAGCTTAAATATAAATAGAGAAAGCTGAGACAGAAAGCCCCCCTGGCAGACATTAACTTGTGAAGCCACAAGTGTGTTTGTGTCAACAGCACAGGTTCTGTTCCTTTAGGGCCATTTGCACACCAAACCTCACTCACAGCTGCCTCCACTGTCCCCTTATTGCCCTGATCACTTGTGAGGACATCCCCAGGATGTCTGGCAAAGAGCAGCCAGTCTGTGCAGGGTGTTGTTCAGCTGCAAGTTTCCCCACTCCTGTGCAGCTTGCAGTCAAACTTAAAAATAAATCAACGTTGTTATAATGAATGATAGTGGGGAGACAACAAAGGTAAATTGTAATAAACCCAATGCTTTTAGTGCCCAATGCCAAAAATTTCTTCCCATAGCACGTTCTTACAGCACTGAGCAGGACAGTGGCCCATGGGATGGTGACAGGATATTCTGCTTAGAGGGTTGTGATGGTTGGCAGCAGCACAGAAGGAACTTGTCCTGGCTCTCAGGTGAGGTGAAACCCCTAGAGAAGCAACAAGAGGGAGACATTGCTCCCTCTGGGCAGCATTGTGGCGTGGCAGAGACCCTGGGCACAGAGCGGGCAGTGCCACAGTGCAGGTGAAGAAATGTCTGGGTGAATAACAAGGACTGCCCGTAGCAGGAAGCAAAGTCTAAATCAGGGTTTGGGCTTACAGGAGAAAGGAGACTTTCCTAAGAATCTACAGGGGACCATAAGGAATTCATAGATCTTGAGTAAAAACTGAAAGTTCCTGGACAGAGTGAAGAGCGAGCACCCTTCTATTAACCAGTTATGCTTTCAACCCTTTTATTTAATTTGTCTCACCCGTCAGTATCCTGGTTTGTTCTGCTGCTCTTTTCTTGTTGCGGTTCAATTTGTTTCAGGGATTTATTTTTTTATTATTTATTTATTTGTGCACATCTGGGTAATAAAGCACAGCTTTGGATTTCGGATACCTTTCTGCTCTGTTAATAAGCTCACTTGAAAGAAAATGAGAGATGGATCCTTCTGAAAGTGTCAACTAATTTGTTGGGTCAATCCAATGATACAACTGATGGAATCAAAAATAAGGCCAAATCAAAATGACTTTGCAAGGCTGTACATCAAAGAACAGATAGTAACTGATGTGTAAAGCTTTTCAGTAGCTTGCCACTATGAGTTAACCCAGTAATATACTAAATCTAGAAATACCCTCCATTTCACAGGCTGTTAGATCGCTTTAAATGGCAGAGAACTGGAAAAAAAGTAAGATGAGATGAGGTGTTCCTTCATGCATTCTAAGAAGAGACAGTCTCTGGGTAAGTCAAAGGCCTTATGTGTGGCGGTATAGTGAAAGTGATTTCTTAAGACAAAATGTGGGCTTAGATATCTTGCTGACCACCCATTTGTGGTTAAGTGAAAGGACATACATCACTGGAAAATATTAATAGCTAGTCTTCAGGGAAAAACTGTGGAATACAGTCAGCATTAATCACATCCCTGACTTTATCTCAGGAGCCAAGAAGAGGTCATTTTTTTTCCATCAGGAACATCTTGGTACTTAAAAGAAAAAATGCATTCACACTTAAAGGTTTCTGTGGTGTAACCATAGAGATGTGTTAATGTAATAATCACACATGCCATGTAGGGGCTTGTGCTGTTTTGTGCATAGGGACTTAGCAAAGTCCAACCTTTCTCTACACAAATGCAGCCTTTTATAAATAAAGATAAGGAAATATGTAAGTTCTACAAAAGCAGAGGTTTTATTTAAAATTTAATAAACTTAGTTACCCAAAGAATTATTTTCTTTGTGGTCTAAATCTGTGACAGAATCACCACATGGTTTAAATCAATGCACCCAGGGTAGCTCTGGGGATTTGCTCCTGCTAAGAAACCAGTCCATCACTCCCTCAAGGCTCTGACATTTTGAGGACCGTGCTACAACACAGAACAGCAATTCTGAAATGCCAAAGCAATCCCACTTTATCACTACATGATCCTGCTGAGCACAATAACAAAGCTCAGTTTCTCTGTGCAGATGCAGTGTACATTTCAGCACACAAGTTTTATTTTTCTGTAATGACAGTTTTCTTCCTCCTCTAGTTTAACCTGAAATTACTAAGGCCGTACCTAGTCATCAGGTGATACTGGTTCAGCAAACTGTTTTGTTATAGCTTCTGGACGGAACCAAAATTCATTATACTTATCAGGTTCTTTGATAATTCTGTAGAGAATGGCTCTCAGGTGTGGTGTGGGATGACAAATACAAATATTCTTAATGTCTGATACCTTTATACTATGGTGAGATATCTTAGTTGACATTTCCTTTGGGGATGTGTGCACATGCACCAGTAACATGATACTGAGCCATACTGAGCAGGCACAGTAAAACCCACCAGAATGTGCTGTTTTCCGTATTTGTTAGAAGTGAGCCCACCTTTGTGGGAATCCATCACCAGCACAGCACAGAGACATCTGGTAGTTAACAGTAAAGCCACAAATCATCTCTAAACTCACCTAAACAAAGCCACAGATGATCTAATTTATTCCCGGTGACAGTCATGCTTTGAATTGCTCTAGGTAGCCCCTAGCAGCCCTCTAGCAGTCAACAGGAAAAAGAAATTCTTTCTGGACTTGAAATGGATGGAGGGTATTTGGGGAGAAGGGTGGAAAAAGAGTTTGAGATTTAAAAAATTACCCAAACATTTCCAGTTCTACCAGGAATCTGTCCCCTTTAATCTTGAAAACATATTTCATTTTCAGCTCACCAAGGTGTTAAAAAGCATTATTCCTCTAAAAACTGAGAAGATAATTGCCTATCTGAGCATGAAAAAGTATTTTGTGATACCTTTAGCTGGTTTCCATTCTGTACATCTACATAGCTCCTTTGTGTTTGTGATTGCTGATATACATGCTGTACTGCAACAATACCTTTTCTTGTTTTTCTGCTACTAAAATGCCTGTTTGCTGTTTCTTTCCTGAATATATTCACCACAATATATATATCCTGCACTCACTGGCAGGCAGTTCTCTGATCTTCCACTGCTTCCAGCTTATAAAAGCACTGTTGGCTTATATCTATATTTCAGCACCAAACATAAATGCACTGAGTACTGAGCCCTGTGTCTGGAGCTGTCCAGAGAAGGGCAATAAGGCTTGTAAAAGGTCTAGAAAGCATGTCCTGGGAGAAAGGGCTGAGGGAGCTGAGTTTGTTTAATCTAGTGAAAAGGAGGTTTTGGGGGGACCTCATTCCTCTCTACAACTATCTGAAAGGAGGTTGCAGTGAGGTGGGAGCCAGTCTCTTGTTCTGCAGTGAGAGGACAAGAAGAAATGGCCTTAAGATGAGACAGGGGAGATTCAGATTAGATATTAGAAATTTTTTTTTCACTGTTAGGATGCTCAGGCATTGGAGTAGGTTGCCCAGGGAGGTGGTGGAGTCACCATCCCTGGAGGTGCTCAAGAGGCATCTGGATCTGGTGCTCGGTGATATGGTTTAGTGTTTTAGAGATTACAGGGGTAGCGCTGGGTGAATGGTTGGACTGGATGGTCTTAAAGGTCTCTTCCAACCTTGATGATTCTGTGATTCTACATATACAAGACTGCACTTCTACATGGCTCCGACTCGCTTGCCTTGGCAGTTGCCGCCACATGGCTCCGAAGTTTGCTTGCCAGCCCATCAGGGCGGCAGAAACAGGAAAGTGTGGGCAATTTTCCAGAGACCAAGAACATTCCCTACAGGGGTCTGTGCAGATAATCCTCTCTAACCCAGATTGTTATGTCCCCTCCATGTCCATGTTTGGACTCCTAACAGTGGCACCTGAAGGACTGAAAAGGGAGAGAACTTGCTTCAAAAACAGACATATTTGGGTACTTTGTACAGTCACATTGTTTCAAGAGAACTGTTTGGCAAATCAGAGCATCGTGAGTGCTAAACAAAGGTGATCTGTTCAAATAATGTCACAGCCTGAAAGAAAATACCACTATCAGAACTAGTCAAGTGTGCATCCATCACAACTAATAGCTTGTGTCAATCCTGCCTGAGTGACAAGCCTCGTGCTCTGGGGCGGGCAGAGCAGCGCACCAGCCCAGCAGCAGCTGTGATGCTCTGCACACACACAGCTGGGACCCTCCAGCTGGCTGGGGCACTGCTGCGGCCCCGGGGCTGTGCACAGGGAGCCACGGGAGCAGGACTCGGGGAGCCAGGGGGCTGGTACGGAGGCTGACAAAGCATCCTTGAAAATGTAGGTCACAAGGCAACGCTCAAATAACATGAGGAACCAGCTCATTTATTACTTGACAGCTGTAATGGGTGAGGTTGGAGAAGAAGGCATCTAAGGGTCACTGAAGAACTTGCGCTGCTACTGTCTACAACAGCATGTATGATATCACCAAACATACAAGTATTAATGACACTGCAACTTTGGTAATTTTCATTTAAAAAGTCCAAAAGCAATAAAACAAACAAACAAACAAAAAAAGATAAAACCTCAGCTGAAAAAGGTGCGGTGGAGAACTATGAATTTCCTCTCTTTTTCTTGGTTTAAGTCGTGCTCAATACAAGTGATATGAACACATGTGTCTTGGGTCTGTAAGGGCTTTGTTGTGGTTACCAGGGAAAATAGGAAGAAGTTACTGTGGCGGTGAATTTTTTTTTTTCAGTAATGATACAAAGGATAAATGACTTTAAAATATGAGTGACTTGTACAGAGAATATGTGACCTCTTTTCTCCTTATCCTGGCTAGTGCCCCTGTAATCATATAAGCAATTGAGCAGAGACTGCACCAGCCCTTATAATCCCCCTTCAAGGCACTTAAAAGGGATAGGAACTCATTTTGTTTCATTTTCAGACAAACTTTGCAATCCTGAAGGTTCCTATCCCAGAAAATCAGATTTGTGAGATAAAAAAACCATAGGGGGAATGTGAGTCTGATGGAGGAAAAAGGCTGATTAGGTTAATGGTTTGTCCACAGTAATAATCATGTTTAAACTGAAACATGGCAGTGTCCTTAACAGGCCTTCTTGATTACTCCCCCTACAGTGGAAGGAAGTGAAAAGATATAAATCCAAGGAAGGAACATGGTACAAACAGTGTAGAGCAAGACAGAAAGAGAAAGGAATATTGGAAGAGAAAATCCTACACCAAAAAGTAGGTAATGAACTGCACAATTTCCCACATAACAGGGATCAGTCAATCCAGGTCATGGTTTGTTCTTACACCTTTCTTAACTGCACAGGGTGCCTGTTCAATGTATTACAAAATGAGATGTGTTTCTTCATTTTAGGTGAGTTTTATAAGTTCAAACCACCTTTAAAGTGTATTAGCAATCCTTTAACACCTGACAAAGAGGAAAGTCTGGGTACAGTTCTTCCTTCTCAATACACCCAGTCTTCTGAACTGTACTCTCTGCCCCCAAAAAGACATATTAAGAAAGAAGCATTCTAATCTTTACAGACCATTGACTTCAATGGGCTTTGAATTGCTTGAGGCCTTCACTTTTGTATTCTAAAGAAACCAAGAGAAAGCTCCTGAAGATCAGAGGCAGCTGAATGTCTTTATGTGTAAAACAACTTGAAAGGCAGGGCTTAACCCAGCAAAGGAGAAAATTCACAGTCCACCTACTCTATCCAGCCATAGACTTGTAATTGTGACACTTGTGATAAAACTAAAAGAAAAAATGTTAAAATTACATGAGGAAGAGAGGAGGGTCATGAGTCTGAACTAAAAGCCTGAAAAAAATAATTTCAGTACTTCAATTGTCCCTAGTGATTTCCTCTAAAGACTGGCAGCATGTGGCACTATCTTACTGTAATTTCCTCCAAAGGGAAAATGTGGCACTGTATTAACATTGAATTAATCAGAGGAGCCAAATATATCTCTATGCACAACATATCAGTATCTCTCTATCACAGAAAACTTTCTACCCCAACTGAGCACCAGCTGGAAGAGAAATTCTTGCAATGGAGCCCTTTCTGTTTAATCCCTTAATCTTCTCAACAGTAGGGATTCTCTCTTAAATCTGACTGGAAAGTAACATCTGCACTGTTGAAAGAGAGGAAGCACCAGAAGGCAAGCCACAGAGGTGTCAGCTTCTCTCCCAACTCAGTAGTTTTCTCTTGAAGATGCCTGCTTAAGGACAGTTTACATTTAATGACAATAACACAGATCAGGCAAAACCCCCGGGGTCAAAATATTTTCTGTTTCTGAGCAGTTGCGTCTCCCCATTTTTATGCTATGACAAAGGCAGGGGAACTTCAAATGCCAAGGAGACCACAGAGATGGATTAACCCACAGAGAAGGATTAACCTGTAAGTGTTGTGATGCCCTGGAAGTTACTACCGTTCCTCCCTTCAACCATCCCTTCTTATTATTCATTGTTAGTATTTTGACAGCTTAAGCCACAGTGATGTTCCTGTCGGTAACATGTCCTGACTGTCAGTCCTGGGGCTTTATTATGGGTTTCGATGTCTCTTCTAGATTTGAAAATAAGTGACATGATAGCCCAGATTAGCTGAGGGGCTGCCTCCCAAATGCTAGGTGCCAGTTTCATGGGTCTCCTGGTTAACCCAGCATTAAAAATCCTGTGAAAAGTCAGACACAGCCCTCAGAATCTGGCTGTGTCTTCTTGCAATCTAATAGAAAGGGGAAAACATTCATCTCTCATTAGAATTAGATGTAGAATCTGGTATTAATGTATAGAATCCCTATGTATTAATATCTTCAAAAATCTCAAACCACTCTAAACTCAGGTTACCAGATAAGTCACCAATGTCACCCACTTCATTCTGTTATCTCTTTGAATATCTGTCTTGTTTCCTCCCTGTCCCTTTCCCCCTCACTTTTTAAATTCTCATAATGCCTCAGTACAGGTATCTGCTGCAGAAAGGAGAGGTGATAGTACCTAGTTTTACATTGTTAGACTGCCCTGTTTCTGAAACAGCACTCACAACTAATTAAAGCAAACTTTTTAGCAATGGCCAAGAAAATGTTCACAGAAATACCTCACACTTACTTCTTTCATAACCCTTCAACTTTATAATAGTAATCAGTTCTTCTGAAGAACAGAGCCTGACCCATGTGATACCTTAGGTTAAGAGCTACTTTTTGGAAGAAATATGAAACTGGGAGTCCAAATCAGACATACACTGAAAAAGGCAGGTGCACAGTGATAAGAATGCACATTTTTGGTCTTTGACACTTTCATTCTTCCATCTGAAGTCTGTAATTTATCATAGGTTGTACTGGATATACTGTGACTTCTGGTGAGGATTAAACATAAAGAATGCTCCAGTTAAGCTTCCTGGGATCAGAATCTCTGACTTGTTCATGGTTGCAAAAAAACTGGTGTGCAGGCCCAGAGCTTCCTGCAGTCTCTGCTGCAAGCTTCTGGCTCCTCACTGGGGTGAGACCTGCCTGGGAACCAGTCAGTCACTGAACTGTGACACCACAGAAAGTCTACCCAGGTGAGACATTTAGATGGCACTGCAGTGGTGGTCAAGAAGAGGACCTAAGTCTGAAAGCAGCCCTGGAACTCTGTGAACATATGTAGGGCATATTGCCTGTGAATATTCTTTTTATTCAAGTGATGTTAATAGCAGCCACCTTCTCTATTGAACACACCCCACTTTCCAGGCTGTGAGTGTCCAAAACAGACTAGAGCCTTGAGGCACCTTCTGATCTCCTCTCTCTTCCAGCTGAATCCATCACACAGAAGACATGAGATTATCCCAGATTCTCACAGCATTAGCTCTTAATGAAACATAAAAATGATAACTCGAAGATAGGTAAATTATTTCAATAGGGAAAATTTAGGTTGAGTGGCTGAAAAAGATCAATTAGAAAGGCTGCTAAACAACCTTCTCTTTATCCACTGGGTCCTGGAAGGGTGCACATTCCTCCAGCCCTTGTTTGACTTTCATTGGCTTCCTCAGCCAAAAAAAATCCCACCAAGGTTTGGCAGTAAGCCTGCTCCCCTGTCAGACTGGCCTCTTTATTCTCTCCCATGCTTCTCAGTCTGCTCCCTGCTTGATGCCCCTTTTGTCCACTGCACATCCCACCCTTCATTTGGGAAAGCTGAACCACCCCACCTTTTCTTAGGGAAAAAGCAATTGTCCTCCCTTCATCTCCTCTCCTGAGGTTTTGGTTTGACCCAGAAGGCAGCAGTGAGGAACTTCTGACTCTCATAACCTCTACAACATAATGTAGAATACACAATAGTGGGCAACAAATAAATTAGAGAAGGAATACTTGTGTTCCAAGGTTGTGGTATACCCTGCTGGTTTAATGTCTGCAGTGTTTCTGGTGGGCCCCTTTAGAACGACAGAGTTAATGCAATGGTTCATGAGAAATGGAGTGCAATTAGTGAGGGCTCCTGGAAGCATGCAAGGCAGAAAAATCAATCTTTGCAAACCTTGGCCTTAGCCTGGAAAGAAGTGGTTTATGATCATGATGCTTTTTGACCTGTCAGCACCATGGCAGTATATAACAAAGGCTGTTGCTGTTCCTCCCTGAAGCTGCATTGGAAACAAGAGTGGGTTAAGGGGCAGAGGGCACTGTAGTGCCCCCTCAGCTATCCAAATACAAAAAGAAATATGCTGCATGGCCAAGAAGGATTTGTAATGTAACAGCTCAGCACTGGTTTTGGCACACCAGCCCAATTAAGATTCTCCCCGCTGCTGCGTTCAGAAGGTCAGGTACCTCCCGTCACTGTACCTTGACCAGGAGGGTCTGGGGTGTACTCTGACTTGTGGTCAGCACTTTTCTTTTCTGTCCTGACCCAGATTCTGAGTCTTTGCTCCATACTGGCCTGAGACTATAGGGATCAGAAACCATTAGCTCTATTGTTGGCAGGTAGGTGGAAGACTGTCCGGGGAGAGGTGGGGTGGAGGTGTTGCAAGAAAGACAAGTCTCAAATATAGATACTGTTACCTGGGAAATCCTAAAATGCCACTGTGTAGGTGGTGCCAGGGACACACAATACACTGCTCTTGGGAACCAACAGCTCTGCTTTGCTGAGGGCTGTAATGGAATAGCAGTCAGGTAGTGGTGTAAACACATGCACGTCTCTCTTCCAGTTCTCTTGATCCCATTGCTTTGATTTGCAGGTTCACTGTTTTGAGGTTGAGGACAGAAAAGAACAAGCTGGGAGAATTTTCTTTCTCTCTTTCTTCCTCTCTTTCTTTCTTTCTTTCTTCTTTTCTTTCTCTTTCTCTGTGAGTGTGCTGAGAAGCGGGGGGAGGAGGCTTTATACTGCAAGATTATTATTGAGACCACTTGTGACACTTTCTCATTAGCCTGTGTAATGGGAAGCCAATCTGCTGCTCAGGAAGCAGCACTGCAAATTATTTTCAGCCACAGATGATGCAGCCTGGCTTTGAACTGCTTAGGCCTTGTTGTAACAGAAGCACCAGCAGTATTCATTTAATGTGTGTTGACCTTTCCCTGACCTGGGAGACAGAGACAGCTCCTGCTCTGGCTTATCATAATGCCTTTTTCTGTAAAGCTTTCTGCTTGGCAGACAACCAGGAGGAAAATACTACATTCTGTCTGCAAAAGGCTGGAAAGTTTGTTTGGCCTCAACACGGCTGAGGGGAGAAGCAAACTTGTTTATTTTTCCCCTCCTGTACCCCTGCTGAGGACACATGCCAACTTTTGAACCTTAAAGGGCAGTGATATGGGGTGAGGACAAAGGAGTAATCTGGACAAAGGGTGTCCCTAGGGCTTTAAAAATAACTATTCCCCTCACCTTCTGTTGCTGCAGTAGGCTGACTCCACTTGTCACTCAGCAGGAGGGCTGTATCAAACACGATGAAACTGGGGATGAGAGGAAGTTCCTGAATGTAGACAAATCCATCAAGTCTCACGTTTTGGACATGAAACTCTGGACCACTACCTGCTCCTAAATTGATATCGCTTTTATATGCAGTCATAGAGGTGCAAGCTTTTCATTTTCCATGACAGCAGAAGAGAGACCAGGAATATGTCAGGATGTGGATTGCCTGACCCCAGAGCTTGCCATACTACAAAACAGCAGGACAGCACAGCCATAGGACCCAATGCACCAAAATATGAGTACCCACAACACGGTCATAAATGAGGAGAAGGGGAAACATGAGACAGATGTGGAGGGACATAAAGAAAACATGTCTTCCTTGATAATCAACCAGAGCTCAAGGGAAGAGGTCACAAAGAAGCAGAACACAAGATAAAAGATTACTGCTTGGTCAAAAGCATAAGACTTCATATGTGAGTTGGATAAGCACAACCATCACAGTGCTCGACTGGGCCAAACTTGCCTTGAGACCTGATCACAGAATCACAGAATTGTTAGGGTTGGAAGGGACCTCTGGAGGTCATTCAACCCCCCTGCCAAGGCAGGGTTACACAGGAACTTTTCTGTGTGGGTTTTGAATTTCTCCAGAGAGAGAGAGACTCCACACTCAGCCTGGGCAGCTGTTGCAGTGCTGTGCCACCCTCAGTGTAAAGAAGTTCTTCTTCATGTTGAGGTGGAACTTCCTGTGTTTTAGTTTATGCCCACTGCCCCTCATCCTGTCACTGGGCAACACTGAAAAGAGTCTGGTACCAGCCTCTTGGCACCCACTTTTTAGATATTTATATGCATTAAGGAGCTCCCCTCTCAGTCTTCTCTCACGTAGACTAAACAGGCCCAGCTCCCGCAGTCTGGCCTCATAAGAAAGGTGTTCCAGTCACCTAATCATCTTTGTGGCCCTCTGCTGGACCCTGTCTGGTAGATCCACCTCCTGTACTGAGGAGCACAGAACTGAACACAGCACTCCAGATGTGGCCCCACTAGTGCTGAGTAGAGAGAGGGTCAGGATCCCTTCCCTAGAGACCTGCTGGTCACACTCTTCCTGATGCACTCCAGGATACCATTGACCCTCCTGGGTGCAAGAGCACACTGCTGGCTCACAGTCAACTTGTCACCCACCAAGACTCCCAGGTCCTTCTCAGCAGAGCTTCTCTCTGGTAGGTCAACCCCTAACCTGTACTGGTACTTGGGGTTATTCCTCCCCAGGTGCAGGACCCTACACTTGCCCCTTGTTAAGCCTCGTTAGGTTTCTCTCCATTCAATTCTTCAGCCTATCAAGGTCCTGTTGAATGGCAGCACAGCCTTCAGGTGTATACCTAATGGTATTCTTTTATATTGTTTGTCATTTGAAGGCAATTTTTGTTCTATTTATTCCCACTCCACCTTGTTTTATGCCTACTTGCTCTACAGATTACTCTGAAAGTAAAGAAAAGCATACTGCAGTTTCAGTTGCCTCACTGGAAGATGGTAATTCTATTTCCTTTGGCCCTTCTTACTCTCCGATTTATGGATTGCTGATGTACTCGTGTGGCCTTTGTTTTGAACTCTGCACAGGGCTTGAGAGAACTCACCCAAGGAGCAAATGGACATTTGTCAGAAATATTTATGCAAAGACAGAGCATGATGAAGCCAGTGATGTCTCAGACAGCCTGCCCTGGATGTGAACAGGTTGTGCCATGTTGAACTGCTCTGACATCTGGTGTCACCTTGGCCAAACATGCAAGCAAATGTCAGATTGGTGCCCACTGCAAAGAAGCTGTGCTGAAAGATCTCACTTTTCCAAAGTGCTGGGCAATTATCTGCAGGGCTGTGAATTCTTGCTATAACAAGTTTGCACAAGCTGTGAGGTTTAGATGGGGTAAAGGTTCTGTTTCAGCTATTTACCCTATGTAGAATCAGAAACCCAAAAAGATAGAGGTGAATGAGTTTCTGGCTACAGATCACTTTAAACAAATTACAGAGTCACAGGACAAAGCCTTGTTGCATAGAAAGGTCAAGAGGGGACAATACTAGAGCCAGTTGCAGTTACCTGCTAACCAGGGCACTTCTAAATCTCGTTTCTCATTGTTATTGCTGGCTGCTTTTTATTTTGACTGCAAGTATGAATGTTTACATTGAGTTAATAAAAACCAAATATTTGTGCCTTGAATTTCTGGGTTTGGTAATTCTGACATTTCTGGTATTTCTTCTCCAGTGTGCATAAAACACTTTCCCTCCTACTTCCCAGTTCTGTAAAGGCTCCAAGTAGCTCAGTATAACCTCTACCCTCTGCTCCGAGATCCCCACATGGGTCCTTGCCCCAATTTGGGATCAATCTGAACATATCCTCTGACAAAATTACTATACCTGATCTCAGCACACTCCTGCTTCACATTCTGCTAAGCTGATTATAGAGCTAATTGAACACAGGGAACAAAGCAACTTAACTTCCCTAAAAGATGACAGCACTGAAATGCCCAGAACCATTGAGAGTAGCTCTGTGCAGGAGCTAATTTTTCCACCTCACTTACCATATGCAGCTTTCATGCACTGGAAGTTTTAAGGCAATACTTTTCATCAGAAAAGAAACCAAGTGTTTGGAAGCACACTGCATCAGCCCAGGACATTAATTTGCTCACTCTCTAGTCTATGTCTAGGTGTGCCCCAAATGGCCCTTTATACCACTGGAAAACATAAGAGCCAGGAGTATCACAGCTCTTAGGAAAACTGGTGCAGGTGATGGAGTGAGCCTGCTGTTGTTCACTAAAGGCAGCTGAGAAAATGGGATAAGAATGGACAAAAAAAGAGGAAAGACTGAGCATTTGGAAAAACTAAGCAGAGGAACAGGGAAAGCAAGGCATACAAGACAAGAGGCTTCTCCTTCACTGAGTTTGCTCCTTCCTGGACACTTAGTGCTATGGCACTGAACTCCTTTGGGAAAGGCTTTCTGATCACCTGGCAAGGGACTGTTGAGAAAGAGGAGAGCTGAATGCTGCTCCTGATATCCCTATGGTTTTAAAACCTTTCAAAGGAGTGGTTTCCTCCTGGTACTCATCAGTGCTGGTTTCCCATGGGTGTGATAGGGAGGGAACCCCCTTTTAAAATGTTTTAGCCTCTTGAAGGTCACCTCAAATGCTACTCTGAAGATGATACAGGTGAATGTTGTTTCAGCCTCATCTATGCTCCAGCAGAAAGGGCAGAAACCCTGCTGGTTTTTGTGGTATCAAAGAAGTGCTCCCTTTTGAAAACAGGAGAGCCCATATATCCAAACATCTCAGACTATCATGTGACTTGAGCCCCACGAAACAACTAAGCCCTGTTCATAGCCATCCTTCCGCAATAGGAGCGGAGCCCTGTGGTGGGCACACACAGGCACTGCCCTAGGAAATGCAACCTGTTGTGTGACAGCATGTCACCCCATTTCCCAAACAAAAAGCAGCTGGGAAAAAACCTCTACCCCTAAATGCAGATTTATTAACACTCAGCACCAGGAAAGTCAAGGTCAAGGGTTAAAGCTTGCCTTTATCCATCACCTCTTGATATGACCTTGGTGGGGCTTTTTGCAAAGGGCAGGGACAGTTGATGCCGTAATGAGCTACTCTTCCCAGGAGACCCAGCATGATGAAACAGTACAGAACATCCACTTTTATGTATCAGTGCAAGAATACAGGTTTGATTGGTAATAAGTTTCCCATTAAAAATACATGGGAACTCACCTCGGAGAGACAGAAACTAGACCCCACAGGATAGTCTGTTCAGCCAGCTTTTAATGAAGGTAATTACATACATGTATTTGAAGCTTTCCTTTATCATTCTTCTCAAAAGAAAACAGGCTCATTTAATGGAGAAAAATTCGAATGAAAAATAAATTCACAACTGTTGTTCTTTAACTGGGTGAATTACATTTTGATATCTGAATGACTCTGGTTTTAATACAACTAAGATGGTGCATAATAATATTAGCTTACATGCAGGTATAATAGCTACTTTTCAGAAGTACATAGTTTTTAAATTCTCAGGAAATTAATAGTTTCTAAAGAAACAAGGAAATTACAACTTGGGTGGTCACTGAGACCATTCATTTTAATGAGTTAGCCAAGATATTGAATCATACAAGGAAGGATCTAATGCTGTTTTATTCTGAGGACTTATTGAGGTATTTATTCATCTCTCAATCAAGACTGGATGTCACAAGTTCTGTCATTTGTTTGAACTTATATCACAAACAAGCAAACTTATATCACAAGCAAACAATGTGATCCTCAGTGCTCTCCTTCACTTTTTCCTGTTCTCTCCCTCCCATTCCAAGCATATGTGAAGAACCTGTACTAGTTTGCACAGAGGATCTTTGGATTTTACACAGTGGATCTATGGAGTTTGCTCCATGTATCTGTGTTTCTGAACTTGAACTCCAATTTCATATTCATAACTGATGCATCTTGAAGCACAGAAATTCAGAGCAGACAAAACATCCTCTTCTGGTCCCCTGGTGCTCTGTTACTACTGACACTGTCACAGAGCCTTTATGCAGGTAAGGACAGGGAAAAAGACCACTTAGTCATCTATCCAGTCTGGAATGATACCAAAAAATTACTGGCATTTTATGCGGGATAAAGGCATAAAGACTGTGCACATAAGCCATTTTACACCCCTATTTGCTGGGAGATCTGATCTAAGAGGATTAAATTATTGTCATCACATTTTACCTTCTGTGCAGTACAGCATCTCCTGAGTGTAGTTAGGGATGCAGATGGAGTTCAAGCATCAGTCCTAGAAAACAGAGGTGCTTTGGAGTACTCAGATCATGATACCTTTAAAGATGCCCAACAAGTTCAGAGCAAACACTGTAAAAACCAGCTCTTTAAAAATTGTCTCCAGCTGGTAATCAGAAGACAAAGAAACCTTAGTCATCAGCATTTTTTAAAACTTTGGTCTTGGTTTAAAGAGCTGAACCATGAACATGATATCATTTGTACCATAACAGCCCCATAAACTTAAAGCAGACCTGGACCTTCAACATGCCTGATGGCCAGGCACATATGGCCGGTCACTTCTCTGCTCACCTCCAGCTGCAGCACTGGTGAAAGCAGAGGCACAAACCTCTGCCACAACACACACATTCTCTCATCCCAGAAACCAGATTTTTTTTAAACCAGAGGGTATGAAGAAAAACATTAGCCATTCCAGGCAAGAGCCTTTGCTCAACAGGGACTACAGAAGCACTGAATCTCAGCTAACTAAACCTGGGTAGGTTTGGACAAGTGGCTCTTCTGTTCACTTTGCCTTTCACTCTGCCCTCCTGTGAAGCAACCACAACAAGACAGCATTATGGCACTGGGCTGTGTTCTCCTTCACCCTCAGAAGCTGCAGGGAACTCACACAGGGGAGCTCCCTTGATAGTACCCACCAGTGCCCACCCCTTCCAGGACAGGCTTTGGGTTCAAATGACATTAATTTGCAAAATCCTCTGACTTCTCTCTTGGTGTTTTCTGTATTGTTTAGGCAAAATGCCTCTTTTAGGGCACTCTATTATTTCTCAATATTGCATTTATAAGAGGAATTTCCTTATCCAGAGCCAGCAGATACTCCCTCTGCTCCACCCTTCACTATCCTACTCCCTGCCCCCAAAAAGCTATTATTTAAAACCTAGAAAAAGTACTCTGGCAAACAATTTTTCCTCCACTCTCCCTGCTATCTGTTTAAATATCCTTGACTACAAGACATTCAGTACAGAACAGTCATCAATTTTTAATTCATTTAATCTCTTGGTAACAGTGTTCTCGTGAACTGAAGGGCCCCTGAGGAAGCTTCAGAGAAACCTCAGCCTAGCATCTTTTCCTGGATCCAGGAAATTTTGAGGACAGAATAGACTCCAGGCAACTGTATGAGTTAATGGAGGAAAAAAGGATACTTAAAACTAAGTACCTTTCACCCCCTGCCCAATCAAAACACATTGTAATACAGGCTCTGTACCCTAACACAGCACAGATTGAAACAAGCACCAGGGGGAGAATTCCCAGCGTCAGAGTTGTTCATGATTCAGCAAACTTGGGAAGGAGCCCTCTGAGTAAACACGTCGGTTGTCTGTGCTCCTGGTCCTGCCACTGCTTCGTTCTTGTTCCAAGAAGCTCGGAGAACATCCTAATACACTGTCAGTAATTAAATTCTGCCTTCTTAAATGGCCTGGAAGTCTCAAGAGAGAATAGTTTTTCTCCTCAAGCCTGTAAATGGCAGGGAATCTAATACTGTGTGTATCAACATTGTTCTACAAAGAACTGTTGCTCAGGAATGGACAAAATGTACCTGAATGTTAGTTGGTGCTGCAGATGCTTTAGGGCAGGGAGCAAGAGGATTCTCGGTTATTTCCATCAGTGGTAGCACCTAAAGGCCCTGGTTGTACTGTAGAGTCACATGAAAACAGAGAAAGAGCAAAACCTTGTCCCCAGTATCTTGTCCCATTAACCTGAAACAGGTTAAAAATAACCTACAGCTCTAGTTCTGTGACAGCTAGAAATTATGCACTTTATCTGACCCCAAGTTTTCTCATCATGGGATGTATAAGAACTAGAGTTCTCTGAGAAGGCTTTTGGAAAGAGAAACATGTTTGATCACACTATGTATGATACTGAACTTAATGCATACAGACAACATAACCTCTACAGCATCCAAGGAGCACAAGGTGTGTATGTATGCACAGGTCCAGACATCCAAAGGGACTGTCCTGTGCCACTGGCCATCACAGAGAAATGCAACGTAAACAAGGGCAGCAGGACAAAGAAGCCTAAAACCTGCAGCCTCTCCCCCCATCTCCCTCAGCCCTCCTAGTAGAGATCCCTTTCCAGTATTCCATACCTATAATTCCTGGAAAGCTGCTCTGTAGTGGAGGGCATGGCCCAGTCCTGCTTGGCTTCTAGGGGTTGGTACTGAATTCAGGTTAATTCAAGCAGACTCAGTTGTAAAGAGGTTGTGACCTGTTACACTAAATCACACGATTTTCCATCTTTCCACATGCACCTTAACATAACAGGGAGGCTGCTGCTCTAATGACAGGCAGCACAGGAAGGCAAGGCATTACACTGCAGAGCTACTCAGGAAATGAGTTTGTTTTTTGCAAGATTATGCAATGTAGGGGTCTATTTTTCCAAAAATGGTGACTAGAAAATCGTGATGCAAAATGTGACCTTGATGTTTAGCACTAAAACCCTTTTTATGACACTCACAGGCAGAACTGCAGCTCAGCCAGATACAGGAATTCTGGGACAATTTGTATAGTTGCTATTTCTCACAGAGACTTTCCCTAATTTGTGATGCCTTTTCCCAATCAAGTTATTTGTCATTTGCCAGCAGCAACCCCTGATTCTTTGCCCATGAACCTCCTGTTCTCTTTCACACTATTAAGAACATTATTTTCTATTCTTCTGTCAGTGGAGAGTGCTGGTGATTATCACTGCAATGTCTGGTCCCCTTTATTGAAAATGTTAATCCTTCCTTTTTGCAGGGTTTCTTTAGCCAGGGGTGTTAATACTGGGTTAATATAATCAGGCTGCCTTTTTCTTCATCTTTTGTGTGTATGTATTTTAGGGAGGGAATTCTTTTTTATCTTTTGGTCAGACTTTATTACAGTGTCTTTTTTGATTCTGCTATTTTTTTTTCCTCCAGAGGGGTTGCTTTGACTTTTCTTGCTATTTTTGCTGTAATTATCTGAATGATTTTCTAACATTTAGTACACAGAACACTAATTGTTCTGCATCTTTCTTGGCTCATGTAGTCTTTAAAGGGAACTTAAGAGTGTGTCCTTCAAGGAGGAGCTACCTGTGTTCATCATCAAGAAGAGGACTGAGAGCTGGGAGTCCTCCCTTGCTCACTACAGAGAAGGCTTTCTTTGGCATTCCACAAGCTTCCCTTCAACCTGAAGATCCTTTCAGCATTTAGACAGTAAATAGCATCAAAGATCACCACCTACTGCCCCTAGAACACTCTCCTATGAAGAAAGCATGCTGTGAAGCATGAGTCACCTGTTGTAACTTCGGGAATCACTGGTTCTCCCCTAGGGGAAAGGTGAGATTGCCAAGATTCAAATGCACACCAGAGAGGGTAACTTTGTGTTGTGTTATAGTGGCACGGTCTTTTAATGCTGATCAGAAAGCAGATCAGTGAAAACTCCTTTTGTTTTGATGTGCTAAGCAAAGACTCTATCTCTCACAAACTGCTCTTATGATCACTTTCTTTAAAAGGAAGAACTTCACCTGGAGACTTCTACCGAAGGAAGAAAACTGCCAAGTCACCTAAAGCTTTCTCTTTCCTGATTGCAATCATATTTTATTCTCAAGTAAAGCAGAGCTGCTGTAGCAGCGGAGCTAGGAAGCAGTGAGTGTTCAGCATGTATCTGTTGTGCATAGGGGACTCCCAGGACCATTTTCAAGGTTGCCCCAGTACACAGATGTCCTCCCACTGCAAACAGTTTCAGCAGGCATATCTAAAGCTGGATGGAGCTATGGGAACTGGTTGACTCCCTCCATCTTTCCACCCATCCAGCCAGTCAGCCAGCTGAGGAGAGACGAGGAGCAATGGGAAGGTGCCGGAGCCCTTCCTTGTGTCTTCTTACGAGCATCAGGCTGGCAGCGTTCTCATTTGATTCCTTGCTTCTAAACTCCCATTAATAAGCCTGTGCTCCAAAAGAAATGACATCCCCACACATGCAAAGGTGGGGAGAAAGGTGCTGCTCCCGGCGGTGCCTAGGCACCCGGCCCGTTGGGCGCTGCAGCGCAGGGACCCCGCGGGCGCCTGCAGGAGATGCCACCCAGCGGCAGCAGCGCCGCGGTACGCGAGCATCCCCGGGAAAGGCACAGCCTGGCCGTGACTTCACTGCGTCATCAAAGTACCCAGGATGTCTGTGGGCTGTGGTGAATATTTGAGTGACATCCATCTCTAGGTATGTTAATTGGACAGCTTTTTTCCTCCTTTTTTTTTTCTTCCCCCCTCCAGAAACCCTTAGGCTTTTGTTTGCAGGGACTAAATAAAGAGGGATTAGTTACGTTTATCTGTTTTCCTAAGTCTTTACAGAATAACTGTTATGCGTAATTAAGTCATTTGTCTGTCCTTGAACAAGCTGATAGCAAATTACCAGACATTACTGATGACGTTCCATTACATTTTAAGAATAGATTACATGGATCTGGAATTTATTGATTTTTATTTATTTTTTAGGCAGGAACAACTGGAAATAATGGTTTTATGAAGGTGAAAATTCAATGTGCTTTGACAAGTTGTCTTTATCTAGCAGCATTGCTTGACTATATGGTTGTCTTCTCCACACAGGATCTGCGTTGAACCAGCTGCATGGCAAGATTTTCATTCATAGCTTTCCCTCGCCCAGTGTCAAACATGTGATGCTGGGACATATTCAGGTAACCTTTGCTAAGAGCAATATCATCCTGGACTTGCTCTCTGTGATCCTGCTAACTGATACTTAAATAATTCACATTCTTCAAGGATCCACCTTAGCTGCTTCCCCTATCCTTTGCTGCATCTCAAAGCACTAATCCATATACAATTTTCTTAAAATCTGCTTCCAGTGAGGTTTTCCATATAATTGTCACCACAGATTGATGAGTTTCTCTTCAGGAACCACGAAGCATTGATATGCAGAGAGAATGTAATATCATCCTGTCTCAAAATAGATTCTCTTGTCCAAGATACAGATACCATTTCATTTACCTACTCTCTAGGTACTTTATTGAGCACACCAGACTCTTACAGTTTCTCAAGGAATATGTTCTTCTTACAACTGCCACCAGATACTTCACCTTAATATTTACCAATCTTATTACACCTTTGATTTTTAGGAATATATTAGCTTACTATAATCATGTAAACATACGTCATACTAAACATGTGCACCACTCAGCCAACAAAAGGCTTGGTAGCATGTACACAGCTCCTGACAAATGGCAAAAAGAAAAAAATCTTCCAAAGAAACACTGCAACAATGTATTTGCCAAGAGGCCTGGCCAGAACTGATTACAGCCGACCACTGAGCTCTAGAAAGTGTGGCATCTAGGCTAGGTTGTCAAAATTGAAAGGCAGCAACTAATCTTAATTAGAGGATGGGGACTTTTTTTTTCTTCCCCTGACAACTAGCACTCAGGGTGGAAAATGAAACTCTTTCACTAAACCCCGTTGTGTGGCTTTGTCTTCCAAACACACTGGGGAAAATAAGAGGAGGAGATTCAATAAGTACATTCAGGAGAAACTTGGGATACAGCCAAAAGTCGTGATCTGGACAGTGCCAAGACCGTCAGCAGCACAGAGAGGAAGGGTTGCTTCCAAAAGACTTTTTGCTGAGATTTTATCCCTGCCAAACACTCCTCCCAGCCCTGTAAGAAAGCAATGATGGCTATGCCTTTTTTTAGAACATGAAAAACCTCTGTTACCAGAAATTAGAATGTCGTGATGCTACCCTTTCTTGAGGAAATTGAAGTGGTTTCCTCAGAGAAGTAAGTAGCACTCAAGGACAGATGCCAATGCACAGAAAACATTTTGGGTATATTTGGTCAAGGTGGGCATGGGTCATCCCATGCCGGTAGATACATGGACTAAACATCTGTAGCTTCCTGGGACATGGGGTTTCAGAATTTGTTTCTCTGACAACCTGGCCTGGCACACAGACAGCAGAATATGCTCCAAGGAAGGCAGCTACTTTCAACAAGAGAAGTGGAAGAAGGTGGGAGTCCCCCAGTCCCATCTAGGGCAGCCCCAGCACGGGCCACTCACTGCTTTCCATGAGATCTACCAAGGTGGGATGAGCTGACTCTACATCCTCACTGTCATGGCTAAAAGGCAGTCTTTCTCCCTACTCCTCTCCTACTCCCTTCCCGGTTTACATTTGGATGTGTGCTTGGCTGCTTCCCTCAAGGCAGCTCTTACTCTCAGTCTGCCCTTGGTGAACTGATTCAGCTCATTAAACTGGCTGAAAGATATATAACCATGTCTGTGAGGGGAAAAGGGCAGGACACACTCCTCAGGAACACAGGTGGCCCCAGAGACATTTCTCCAGGTTGCGAGTCTTCACCAATCCTCCCATTTAGGTGGGCCAAGGAAGGACAAGCAATCAGAATTCTTGCACAGACTGCCTTTCTTGAGCTTACATGTGCTGTCCCCCTACATGCATTCATGCTGGCAGCTAGAAGCTGCCAGGGAACTTCACGTGCCCCTCACACACTAGACAGACCACCATCAGCATGAAGGCACCTCCTCTCTTTCAACTCTCACATGTAGCATCACCAGTCCTCACATCTTGTCAGAAGTCCATCAACAGTATCTGTAGTTGTGCCACCTTAACCTGAATAGCAATGTCCAAGTTTTATTCCCACTGAGATGTATGGGGGTTTCATATGTCCTCCTGAAGAAGGATGCTAATTATTTGTCTTTTTTCAGGAGGTTTTGTAATACTGGACCATTCCTTGACAAACCCATAGGTTCCACAGATCATAATATTCGATATGCTGTCATTTTTCATCAAAGGTAGCACACACTTAGTTCAGTTTCTTTCTTCTCTGCCATGGGGAGATGCCAAACTTGTTTCTTCAGCAGTGCAGTCATTGTCCCTTTTGTTCTGTTTGTATGAAGCAAAACACAAAGAATCCTGAAGAAGCAACCAGCTACATTAAACTACTTTCATATTCTTGTTACAATGAACAAGCATGTCAGAAACCTTTCGTTTTTTCTCTTGGAACCTGCCTTTTTGTGTAGGCACTTCTTGAAACAGCATAAAAAAATAGTAAGTCCTCATTTCATTTCCCCTTCCGTTTGGAAGGGAAGGAGAATCATGCAATAAAAAAGAGCAGTTCATTTTCCTGAATGTTATTTTACAACTAGCAGCATGGCAACTTAGAGCTTACACTGGCCCTTAATGTCTTTGGGTCTTGACCAGTAGTCTGTAGACAAAAAAAGTCCAGCATATCTGGGTTCCTTGCAATAACTTATCTAAGTGGCTGCTCCTGCTGTTCTGTGGCTGCTGCCCCATGCTTCACTGGAGAGCACTGATATCCCATTAGCTGCTCATCTGGTTCTCTGCACCGTGTGCTCAGCCAGGCAGCCTGGCAGTCTTGCAGGAGTGCTGTGCAATGCTCTGGTCTCCAGGGTGCTTGCCCCGACATCACACACTGACTGCCCCCCTGGCATGCAAGGGGACATGGCCATGGCTCTGAGGTGGGTCCCCTGGACAGTGCTCCTTTCATCTATGAACCACTGGGACAACAGTCTTGTTCACAGTGATATACATGGCTGCTGGCTCAAGCTCTGGGCATTGATGGGCCTGGACATTTATCCCTGGGCAACATTTTGCAAGGCTGCCAACCTTTACTTGACCCCACCATGTGGGGTTCATATCTACTTCCTTCACATGGGGAAAAGATCACTGAAGCAACAACTCTGTGTGAGCTTGAGCCCAGATATAGCATACATTGGACAAAAGCACTGAAAAGCACCTCACTGTGCCTCTCGTTCTTATCACATGGGCTTTCTTTCCTCGACTGCCTGAGACCCTCGCAGAGCACAGCAGTTAGGCTTTAGTTAGTCCCTGTGTCTCTGCACTGTCTCTGAAAACCTCCTAAGCTGAGAAGATGCTGTGGAGTACCTCTTTCTTTCCAGGCACCTAACCTGGGTCTCTTGACCCCATTATCTGTGGAGTAGAGGGCATCTATAACAGACTTTCCTTACATCTGATTGCTGACTGTATGGAAACTTGCTGTAATACCTTCTCCCCATTTGATTTTTAACAGATTTGGACACAATTCCACCTTACTCAGAGATGTATCATCACTCATTCTGAAATCCTAGATTGTTTGAGGATAGCTTTTAATTTGGAAGGCTGCACAGGCTCTCTCCTGGTTTTGAGTTTTCAGCTGTTGCAGGGGATCAGGAGCAAAAAAAAAAGATAAACACTGAGTTATGTGCTTGCTGACTGAGCCTCTCTCCTATTTAGAAACAGTTTCATCTTTGTAAAGGTTTTGCTCTTGACACAGATGTTTTACCCTAACATTTTTAATGAGTATTTATTACAATGGTTGCATTTGTCAGTCCCTTATATGCACTGAGCACTGTGGAGATTTAATGTAGAGAAAGGAGATGACTGACTGAATTCCAGGCAAAATATCAAGTACTTGTAGTCTCCTAAAAAAAGAAAACTTCATTTAGTTCTTCAACTTTTCTTACATGGCAGCACCCATTCTGTTTTACATGGTGCCAACAAGGCACTTTATAATTTCTGAACATAATAACCCCTTCTACCTTGGCACTCAGCAAGAACAGTTTTCTCTGAAACCTCCCTAATCAATTGACTTCGCCAAGTCTTTTGCTTAACAAATCCTGCAATTGCTTCCAGCATTTTCCCACAAGTGATACCAAATTAATGGATTTGTAGTCTCTTGGTGAGTCTCTTGGCTTTTTATTGTCTGATTAGGCACAATCTGGCCTGCTGGGAGAAATGTACTGCATTGATAAAGATGCTGGATGAGGTTCATTTC
Source organism: Acropternis orthonyx (assembly GCA_035583155.1). Classification (NCBI taxonomy): domain Eukaryota; kingdom Metazoa; phylum Chordata; class Aves; order Passeriformes; family Rhinocryptidae; genus Acropternis; species Acropternis orthonyx. The sequence goes on along the minus strand of JAWWEU010000111.1, from coordinate 79,900,963 downwards.
ATGTCCCACTTTCCTGTTGCATTCTTGGACTCATGCATGTCAAAATGTTACAAGGAACATGGATAAGATTAACAAGCTCAAAGTCCCTCAATATGGGCACATCTCATGTCATAATTATTACAGTCTCCTTAGGGTCCTAGTAAGTAATAAATGCTGTTCCAAATCTGTCTTGCATTTATGATCTTGGCCCAAATGCATAAGAGCATATTCTTAAAATATATTTGGGGCTTAACTATATGTGGAAATAGAACATTCCTAAAGAGTAATTGAAGGACTTAATAATCTAACCTAATGCCCCTTTCAAATGATACAAAACAAAGCTGTATATGAAGTGACAACATTTTTAAGCAATGATATTTTGAGCACACAACTGCTTTCCGAATACCATTTTCTCTGTCATATGTTTACAATAACTGTCTTTAAACAACAGACTTCTCTCAGAAAGAACAGCAACAAACAGAGTTCTGCTCTTTTTCTAAACAGTTTCAGCTCCATTCCTGCCTTGTACTAGAAATTTTCTTTTCCAGGTAATTCAGTAAAATCCCAGAAACAGCTAATGATTTCACTCCCACTGCCCATAAAAAATCTCACTCTTCACTTTCCACACTCTTCCCTTGGCCAGAAGTCATGCTACACATATTAGAGAGTTCATGTCTTCTTTCACAGAATCTGTGTTCCGACTGCTAATAATTTCCCGTTCCCTTAATTTAGGTGCTGAAACTGACTGCTCCTCTAGAACTGCAGGTTCCTCTGACCTTAGGCTTCCCTTGAGAACAGGTACTGATTGTTGGGCTGGAGAGGTGCTCTAGGACTTGAGGATTATGAAAACCACTCTCTTTAGCATCCTTGGACAGGGATCCCACCACCAAGCTCTTTCACACTGAGCAGGAAAGCTCCCTACACCTACTTGTGGTGCTGAGACATTTCACAGCCAGGAATACAGCCACAGCAGAGTGAGAAAGAAGGGCAGGCAGGAGGCACTTCGGTCAGCTGAGCTGCTGAGGTACCGGCCCAGAAGGGTAGAGATACAAATGTCCTGAGTTGTTTCTGTTTAACTTCTTTCAGACAATAGTCCAATATGTACACAAGAATGCAGCAACTAGCACTCTAGTTCTGGTCCTCGGTGTGGATGTCACCTGCTCAAGACAGTCTTGTATAAGATGGGGAGCTATAAACCATGTTTGGCTTCGCATGCTAATCATACATTCACAGATTATAAACTCTGATTTTAACAGTCCTGTTCTCCAGTACTCTTCAGTCAGCAAATTACTTCATTCCCACTAAGCCATTGGGCTGGAGAAAACAGGGACTTGAAGCACTCACAGGTACATTTGTAGGCAGAGTATTTGAGGTAAATGTCCCTCTTAATCAACAGCTCCTATGAACCTGATCACCCTTCTTTGTTTCTGGAGGTGGGTAACACTGGTATAGCTCAGTAGCTCTTGATATTGCTATGAGAAGTTTCCTTGGTTTGTTAGGGGTCCTTTTGGTCGGTTTTGTTTGTTTGTTTGTTTTTCTTCTGAAAGGCTTGTTTCTCCTGTTTTTACCCCGTCAGTGATTCCTAGATCAGTGCAGTTTCCTTCCACTTACTTTTTTTACCTAAAGGTGAAGCTAACTTTTGCTGGAGTAAAAATCCAGGGGATTCTCACCACTTTATCTAATATGAATAGTTGGATAAATGTCTCTTAATATATTGGAAAATGTCCTCGAACTCTTCTCACTAGTTTTGATCCACAGCTACTCCAGTAATGCTGTGCCTTGAAAGGCACTCAGCACTCAACTATTATCATCAGTACATTTCTCACACTTTATAACTTACTCTTATACCTATCTCAAATAGACCCTCAGTGGGAATACAATTTATCCTTTTCCTAACAGTGCTTTTGTAAATTCCTCTCTGTGCCAATAACACTACCTCTAGCAGCCTGTGTCCTTGTTCCCAGCAGGCTGACTGGGACATTCCTTGGTTTCAGGTCAACCCACTCAGCATCTCCTCCAACACTTCCAAGAAGAACATCTCTGAGCAAATGAGACCTGACACCATTCTCTGTTGACATCATTTACATTTATCCTTGGGCAGTGACAGTGTTAGACAATCACTGTCACGTCCAGAACAATGTCTGGCATGACTGCAGAGCAGCATCAACCCAGGCAACTCCTATGGCCATGGAGACTTAACAGGTATGCAACCAGGACAAGAAATGTCACTCAGTCCCTCTAGCAATGTACATGTCTCCATCCTGTTGTATTTTGCCATGAAAGATACTAGGGTTTGCTTCGGGCACCAGGGCAAAAAAAAACAGGTTCGCCAGAAACTTCTCCTCCTCCTTTGCATGTGTGAAGAAGAAAGGAAATGGTGGAGCAAAAGGGAGTGCCACTGAAGGCATTGAAATGCTCTTTCTGTTGTCATGACTGTTGATGCCTGCATGTTCTGGCAAGACATGAAAATCATTTTAACTCCTGGATATTTCTTTTCAGTCACTGGCTATTATCATGCCTTGTGTTTTTATTTCCTTCAGGCAGCTCCATGATCTGTTTTATGGTCTCTGTGACTTGCTTTTTTCTTTTCTGCTAAGATACTTCAAATTATCACAAGTCAACATTATGGGAGTATTAATATTTGCCCTAAACTTCAATATGAGCTAAGCAGCTGCCCTTTGTGCAACACATTTTTGTTTTGTTGTCAAGGGTTAATGATCTTTACAGTAGTACTTTGTTTCCCACTCTCACTGTCTTAGAGTTTAAGGGTTTGGGGGGAGGTTTTTTTTGCTACAGATCACAGCCTGCAGTTTTACCAGCTCTGAAATGGCAAGATTGACTCAGAAACCCTAGATCAATCACAAACTATGTTAGACCTTCACCTTCTCTTTGTGCTATCAGTTTTAAAACATACTGCTCATTTCAAAGGCAGTGCAACGGTTTTCAAGTATCTGTAGCAGTCTCATGGATAACTATCTATGTCTGAGTGGACAGAAAATGATTAAAAACATCTTCAAGATCACCTACTGTCAAAACTCAGCACTGGCAGCTTCTCTCTGCCTTGCAATTCCAGAAATTCTGCCCCTATGCAGCTCATGGTGTTGTGTGCTGTCTGGCCAGTGCTCAGAGCCATGGAGTCTCCCAGAGGCAGGCTCCCTCTGGCATCTCAAGCTCTAGTTGGTCAGTACGGGGTTAGCCTGAGAGTCTAAAACATAACACAGCTAGTTCCATCTGGCTCTTGGTAGATTCTATCAAAGTTATCCTTTCTTCTTGCCTTTTGTGATCATTTCCTGGTCAGACTGAAAGTGTGCTGCCACCTCCAGACACACTTTTCTGGTATCAACCTCCTCTCAGTTATTAGCATTCACAATTATGTCAGTATAATGGAAGTCAGCACTCTGGTAGAGCAACCTCACTGATCCATAGCACTGAGGAGACCACGTTAATGGAGATCTTCCTGGAGAAGACCCTCAGTCCCTGTGGAACTGCTGTCTGTGCCACTTCAAAGATGCTGCCTGTCTTCCTGCATTTGAGTTTTGTTGTTAAGGTTTCCTGGTATTTTTTTTCCCTTGTCCATACTCTTTGATCCAAGGGATAGAATATCTACGTATTTGTCTGCTGGACCCAGTTTTGGTCACATTTTCAGCCTGACTACAAGAGGTTGTGAAATGGAAAACCCAAGCACACATCTGTGGATATTCCAGGCATAAACCCCAAATGGATTTTGCCCAGCCTATTTCCCTCAGTATGAAGAGACACTCTCTTGTATAGCAGCTGATGTGCTACTCAGCCAAATGTTACTGTCAGCAGAAAAGTCATTTAGCTCATTACCAGTTAGTTGCACATACATATTTCACAGCACTATATGCTCTGTCACCTGCAGAAACCAGACTGGAGTAATATTAGCAGGCTGGGGAGAATAATGAAGATTTAGAGCTTACAGCAGATTTCCAAAGTAAGAATCAGACTTTCAAGTATCAGCTTTTAACCTGCTCAAAACATCAAAATGTTGGGTCTTGAAATAGGCAGCAGGTATACCTTGGTCATATGGTGAAGGCTCTATCCTGGAAGTGTACCTCTGAACAGGTTGCTCTTTTGACTGTTAAGCTCCCCATCAGCAAGGTCTTGGAACAGCCCTGGTCTGGGTCCCAAGTGCCAGCTGAGTCTGATCAATGAATGACCAAGGAGGCTGACCTGATGCACATTGCCATAGAGCAGTGTAAAGTCCCAGTCTTCAGCTGCAAATGAATGAGAAGCAGGTTTGCCTACCATCCAGCGCAGAGTTCAGAGCCAGCTGTGTGATGCTCATGTGCAGCTCAAGAGACTTTACTGAGATAGAGAAGTGGTATATTATCTCAATAGACTTCTGAAGAGAAGAACTAAAAGCATTTTGGGTTTGATAGCTCAATAAATGTAACAGGACTTCTACACTGAAGCATCTAGTGATAATGGTTGTATACCTGATTTATAACCTATATTTCTGAATATTCCCTTGCGTGGTTTCATCACAGTTCCAGGGAGCTACAGCACCACAAAAAGCTTATGCAAGTATGTGTCAGGTTTACAACTCTAGAAGTCCCAGTTGCTGAAGAGTTCAGAGAACTTCCAAATGCAATTGCATATCCAGTTTGGTTGGCAACTGCCAGCAAGCCAAATGAAACAGTCCCAACTCTCCCCAACATATTCTTTACTAAGTACTGTAATATATAACCTTATCCTGTAAACCTCTGGTATCACCAAGTCTCATCTATAGGAAAAGAATAGTTGGACAAGTACCACAGTTTCTTCTAGTAAGATATTACTGTGTTTTTAGTGAACTGCAGCATCAGACATCATTTTTCAAGAGTGCCACGAATAATGAATTTCTTGCAATATTCCCTAATTGGATTGCATTTTAATCTACCACTTACCCTACAGTGCAAGACATTTATATTTTGGTATTTTCTGTCTCAAAAACAACTCCTCCTCACAGATCCCACTTCTTCATAGTCATGAATAATGACATCACAGTCATTTCCATGGAAAGACACTTACCTCACAATCTTTATTGTGTTATCAAACAGAAGCATCTGGGTAATGTGGGTGAATAATCCTGTTCTGTATATTCAGCAATAGAAAAATGAATACTGAAAATTACTAACAAACTAAATAGCTACTTCTATAAATACTCCCCTTCCAAAATTTTACCCTATTTTAAAAGGCACTTGTTAAATGCTATTTAGCATATATATAAAGACTGATGGATGAAGACCAAAGTCCTTGAAACAGACACAGGAAAAATACCTCATAGCTAAGTGTAAAGTAAACTTCCTTATCTGTTTACCTTATCTCTATGACGTTTTTGTCCCCCTCAACCGTAAAGAGACATTTTGCTTTCCAGCACTACCAGCTGTGGGGGAATTTTGGTTTTAATTTTAAAAAAATGCAAACAAGCGTATTGTACATCAGTTACCATAGCACTTTCTACCACTGCCTTTCATTCCTCTCAATGTTAAGAGGTGACACTAAAGCCCTACTCAGATTTAGAACCACCAACCTTCTCCACAACAAATGGAGACAAGTAGACAAGTGACAAGCAGTGAGCACAAAGAGTCTTTCCAGAGTGTCAAAGAACTCTAATCAGTACCAGTGGGAAAACATTGCAACAGTTTCAAACGAAGTTAATTTGGGCCAAATTTAAAGTCAATACCGGTGAGTACAGCAGCATGAAAGGAAGCAAATTTCAGTGCACCATGATCTGAAATGCTTGGGTGCTCAGCAAGGTGACTCACCATGTTGTTATGGCTGACGATAGCACTGCTAACAAAAGAAGACAGCCCAACAGCATCTGGGCATTGTGATACCACTCATTCTTAGAAAAGGTATCCTGCCCTACAAGTGCACAAACTTTGTGCTACCGAGAAGTGTCCTGTCTTTGCACTTAGATGATGAAGCAAACCATTCATATTGCATGCAAAATCGAAGCCATAGCCAAAAGATTTGTCACCAAAGGAAAACCTGTCTACACGTGGAGAGAAAATGTGCACCAAGCACCACCAAAAGCTCTGGAGGAGATTTTGGACAATAGAGCTATTCCCCTTCCTTCACACCGAACAAGTAAATGGGATCTTTTCCCCCTCTTCGCTCTTTAAAATATTAGAAATCATTACCAAAACTTGGCTATTATATTCCCTGCCCTTAAAAGCCTGTTTTCTTCTTCATGTGAAAAGAACATTGAATGCATCACATTTGCTGCTGAACAAATGCATTTGCCAGTTCTCTTAAATGCCAGCACGATTACTCTAGCAGAGTTAATAAAGGGGGTGGTAATGTGAACAGCCTTATTTTTGTCCTTCGCACCCCAAAAGGAAATGTGTTTCTTACTAATAATAGCGTATGTGACAGAAAATACCAAGTACATGCAACTGTTCTCATTCACTTGCCAAAACGGATAATTCACATCAGGACTTAAAAAAATAAAACAAAACAAACAGAAAAACACCCCAATAAGCAAATTAACCCTTTCCCTTCTACCAGTAACTCCTCTAAACCTGAAGCTTGAATTTAAATTATTTTGCCAGTGACCAGCGGGTGAGTTAGAGAGAAGAAGAACAGAGCTCATGTTTAAATTCCCTGAGGAGGTTGTAAGAAACCATCCTGTCTGTCACTTTTTTTTTTTCTCCAGTCAACCGTTGAGTGCACCCTGCCAATGTAAACCAGACCTGTGGAGGAAACAGCTTATTCACACCCAAATTTATTTCTAGCCATCCTTTTTTTTTGCAGCACTCAATACAATTCTGACAGGCTAAAACATTCAGCAGTCATAAATCCACTTTCCTCCTGCTTCCCCCTGGAGAAATTGTGTAACTGGGCTTGAAACCAGGGAGATTTCACTGAAATTTATTAATAAATGTTGCAGGGTTTTGTTTGTTTTGGTTTCTGATTTTTGAAGCTACGTGTACTCACAGTCCCACATCCAAGGTTTTCTGTAGCCACAATGACAAGGAATGACGTTCTTTACACCCCCTTATTTCCAGTGTCTGAAGCTGTAGGGGGAAAACAAGGGTGATTTGATATCATACAACTCCAGATGGAACAGATGTAGCAATGCTGCTGCCTTGTTAGCTCAAGCCCAGTATGCTTAAACCCCAAACTCCCAGCATACTGCCTTCAAGGGTGCTGGAAGCAAATGCCATACCTAATTCAAGGGAACAGAATGGTAAAAGATAGGTGGATGAGGGTATATGCCTACATCTCATTAACAACTTGTCTCAAATTAGCAACCAACTCACAGAGAAATATCTACTGCTGAAAGTTTAAGAGAGGATAGTGTTCCTTCTGCGACCTAACCAGGTATTTCTTCCCTGGCTTGGGAGACTTCACCACACTGGGAGAACTGTGTTGATGTAAAGTAGCTGGGGGACCCTGTGCTTGGGATGTCACTTGCCATGCCTTCACTGTTTACTAGGAGCCTGTTCTCACAGGCTGGGAGGTGGGTCTGGGCAGCTCATGGCAGGGCAGGGTTGTGGGGACATGGAGATGAGCCCTTTTGCAGTGCTGATGGGACAGGGGCTGATGGCCCTCAGGTGTGACATGGGGTCCTGGACCTGGGGTGGTGGGGGCAGCCCCAGGGGTGGGCAGGGCTGGTGGTGTCAGGATGTGCCATGGCAGTGTCACAGCAGGGTGTGGTGGAGCATCCCTGCATCCCCTGCCCCAGCCACACTCCAATCTGAGAAATGCTCATTAGGCCTCTGCCGTGACACAACCTGGAGCAGGCTGGCAGTGGGTCTTCTCTCAAACATGGGCTGTTTTCCCTTTGGGAGCAGTGGGACATTTTGGTGTTTTACCCTATGCCCACAGATTTCTGCAGATCTATAAATCCTTCCCCCAAGCCACTATAGATACCCCTTTGAAAAAGATAAATTTCTTCCTAAAAAAAGCCTGAGTTTAAAGAGGAAGCACAGGCTTATAGCAAGTACACCAAAACCCTGCTGTTTGCTGCAGGACACTCAGTCTGTGTCTTTGTCTCACTCTCTGGCCAGTGTTCCAATGGGAAATTGTAGTGAGTATTTTTCTCTGTGGAGAGAGGGCTCTCTAAACCCTCACAAGCCTCTGGTTGAATCCACTTAAGGTCAAGCAGTGCTTAGCAGTCAGGTCCTGAGAATCCATTTTTGACAGGCCAGGTCCTGAGGGACAGGTCCTTCCTTTCCTCCCTGTTGGTGCCCTTTGGAGAGCAAGCATGGTCTCTGGGACCAGGCAGCCCCTGCTCACAGAAGCCCATCTGCACTGAGCATCGGTGGGTCTCTACCCACACACCCAGGGCTTTGGCATGGCAGGTTCCCAGTCAGACTTATCCTTCAGTGAGCTCCAAGACTTAACAAAAGACTAATCTCCACAGTTGTCTAGATTTTGGGGGAGGTGGTGAGGATCTGGGATCTGCAGGGCTAGAGATATGCCTATGGGTGCTGCACAGTGTTAACAGCCTTCCTACCGAAAAGCATGGGGCAGCAAAATCCTGCAGTGAAAAAAATTCCCTTTTCCCTTACATATTTGGAACAAGAAGCCAGCACAACTGACAACTTTCTGGGTGCCCATCTTACACCAGCCCTGGTGCATGAATGATTTTCCATGGTTTTATAGTAATGTGGCAAGTTTATGGCCTGTGTGGTAGGAGAAGTGGTTCTTTTAAAATTGTTCCTAAAAAGCATATACAGGTAAAAACCTAAATATTAGGGCCATTCCTATCCTCTTTAGGCTTACGGTCATTCCCAGCTTATGCATAATGCCAGCTAGTCTAATAATTTTCATTGCCAAGTGTGAAAATGCAGTATTCAAAGCCACCTTCTTATTTAAGACTGAAAGTGTGAAATGGGGAGAGTGCTAAGAAAAACAAATCAAAACAAAGCAGAAAGAAAATTAAAACCTTGTGTGTTTATTTTGTTATTACTTATTTTCAGTTGCTGAGAAATTTGTAGACTCTCTGTCATCTTTTTACCCCTTCAGAGACTGGTCTATTTTCTGTTGCATTCTGAAGACATTTTTCAATGGAAAGTAGTGGCACGGCTCCCTGGGCAGAGAGCTGTCAGCAAAGCCAAAGAGATGCCACGCAAACCAGGCCCACATGAAAACTTGCCGCATGTCTTACGGAGATGTCTCAGGGAACAGCCATTTTCTGAGAGGAATGTTTCCTCTTTCCCCATTACTTTCACTTGTCCATATTTTTATGGGAGCCCTTTTAGCACACTATTTCTGAGTCATACAAATCAGCTCCAAAGCTTGGGTAATGCCAAAAACAGGCAATTCATATTCATTCATGCTCTTGTACACATCTCTGCTCTCCTAAAATGGAACATGTGTCTGATGAGCTTATTTACTTTCTAAATGTGTGGCAGAGAAGGATAGAGAGTATGCAAGAGATAATGGCAGTAGCACTGGAATAATATCAATGAGGCATTTGCAAACAGAAACTTCATGGCTCGCCTGACCTCTGCCAAACTCTGTGCAGTTCGGTTATGATTCTGTATTAGAAACTCTTTGGTGCACATTTTATTGTTATGCTCCTTAAAATACACAGACACATGCTCCATTGGTTAATTCCCAAAATAATGACGCTGCTCCATACAGAGATGACTTGTTCCTAAGACGCCACTTGACTGGTTGCTGTTCACTTTCACAGGGAAGAAAATTGTTAAGCTCATCACCTCTGCTGTCCTCCTAGGGTCCAGGGCTTTTTCAGTATCCCCATCTGCAGCAGGTTGAGTCTGCTGCAACTCTTCCGGCACACAGAACTCCCCATCAGCTCCCATACCACAGTCCTGATGGATAATGCAACACAGAAAATGCTTGGGCAGCAAATCTCGCCACTCCCTGGTGTACAGCTCAACACACAACACTTGCAGCACTGACAGACTATCCCAGTGCACATGGGGAGTGCTCCCCATGCTGGCCTGCGGCCAGGAGGCAGCTCCCCTAATAAGACCCCATATTCAAAAGGAAGCTGCCTTGTGCACAGCACACAGTGGCTAACTGATCAATCTTCAACCCTTTCTCTCACATCTCTCTTTGACAATAAGCAAGCAACCTAGATAAGCCTATGTTTACCAAGTTATTACAGCAGAAAATGACATTCCTGTCCTTCTTCCAAAAATATTAAACATCATTTCAGGTTTCAGAAGTGTGTTCCTTGCCCACATTCCTGTCATGATGCCCCCTGTGTCACAGGCATTCTTATATTTATGCTAAAAGTATGATGGCATTAAAGAGCATGATTCTGGAATATCCTTAGGGAATAATTTTGTAAATATGTATTTTGTGCTATGAGTCCACTTCAAAAGTAAAAAAGAAAAAAAAAGGGGAAAAGAAAAGGAAAAAAATAACCTAAGCTCTTCAGAAGTATTTTTATGAACCTCAAGGATGAGTCATCTCTGACAGAGATTTAACAGGATGCAAAGAGGGACTGATTCCACACCAAAGCAGGGAAACCACCATTTCTTCAGTTTGATGGCTGATTTTTTAAACTAGATCTTCCCTTACCATCACAAAGAGCTCCCCACTCCTCACATGTGACTGACAGACAGTCCTCTCTGGTTCCACATTGTTCATGGACAACCTTGCCCGTAACCTGGGCTGGGGGTGTTAAGTAACAGAGACAAGTATCCTCTGCTATGCCAGGAAAGATCCAGAAAGTCTGTTTCCTTTTTCTTTTTAGCTCCCCAGAAATATTCTCCAATAAACACCCTCAAGTTTCTTCATCAGGCATGGGAATTCAGTATCAGACAGAGCCATCTCTAATCTCTCAAGTACCTTTCAATTTTACTTGCTAGTAGGGCACTAAGATTCACCTGTTTCTCTGTGGCAGATAAAATGCTTTCAGGGGTGGAGGTCAGTTCCCTGATATATCTAGACAGAAAGCTCTAATCACTTGAGTTTTTGTCCAAGTGAGAGCTGCGAACATGCTGCATTTCTAAAATCTACTTATTAATGTGATAACTAATCTAATTGATGCCTTCAGATGCTTGAAAGTTGAAGGCAGAAACAAGCGTGCATACACATAAGGACAGCTTCCACATTTTTAAGTCAATTTACTACTTGCCTAGAATTAAGAAGAGGATGACAAGTCCAGATCTGCAAGGAGTTGAATCAGAGTTAGAAAACTCTAACTATGGCTGACAGGGCAGAGTTGGATGATGTCTTCCCTACCACACATAGGATTTTCTTTTGTGCTCTAAAGTATTTTGAGTCTGAATTTTAAATAATATATTACTCTTTGCCATTTTAATATTTGCCCACAGGTTTCTGTGACAGAGTTGCAAAAATCCATTCTGGGTGATTTTTCAATCAACAGGTAAAAGGAAAGACAAATTGCTCCCAGCTACTCTTTCAGTGCATCCAGCATTTTTAACAGCAAAAAGTATATTCTAGGAAAAGCCCTGGTTTTAATGTGGGCTCAACAAAATATTCCAACAGCTCACTCAAAACAAATTGGCAAGAGGAGTTTGCTGAATGTAGAATACAACAGTCTCACCTCCTTTGGGGGAAGGACCCCTTCCAAGTGTGAGTCAGGAACAGCTTTTCCTTTGTTCTCAGCACTGAATGGCAGTCATTCTCTTGACTTCCCATAAGTCCTGGCCCAGAGTCGACACTGGATTGTTACCTGCATGACACACTCAATTCAGCAGGAAGGCAAGAGCAAAGATCCTTCCTAACACCAGTACCACACACGCTTTTAAGCAAACGTGTAGGTTTAGTTGCTAACTCCACACCTGGAGTATGAAGGAAGGTCCTCAGGTTCCCAAGTCTTCTCAGTTTTAGCTCAAATTGCTGCTTCTAGGGGTAGAAGCAGTGACTTTCCTGCCCCAAACACAGGTATAGAGTGCCATATGAATAAACAATAGAGCAAGGCAAGAGATCGGAGAAATATAACGGTGCTCTGACACCTCAGGTTTGGATTACTTAGAAACTGCATAACTCCTGACAAGGCTGATCTAACTCGTGATCCTAAGAGCTCATTAAATTGAATTCCACAGAGTTGACCATGTATTGTTTTTTGATGAAAACTTTAAAAAACAGGCTTTTTTTTTTTCCTCTCCACAGCAGCATAGTTCTGACAGTGTTGTATAAACATCGTGATTTCTCTTGCTGCCTTGAGACAAGTTTCTTTCCAAGTCCCCAAGATGCTGTGCACTGAGTTTTCCGTGGTTTTTCTCTCCACCCCAGAGGATGCTATGTTTCCATGATGTATTATTAAAGTGTGTATGTTGTTTATGAGCTACCCTGGTATCCTTCAGTAGGGAGATACAATCTAAGTGTAAAATAGCATTATTGTGATAAATAAGGAGAATTCAAAGCTCTGGCACCTTTACTGTATGTATGAGATGTGCTTGGATGCTAAAAGCTACCCTCTTTTGCATGTAAAACACTAGTACCTTGTAGTTTCTTCACTGAGATTTCTAAGTACAGAAACAAAGTCTGACTTCTAAATAAGTAATTCATGCAACTGCACTGCAGATCTGAGAAGTTCCTTCTGCCACCTGAAAACAACTCACTGGTTCATAGCAAACAGTATTTAATAACAAGAAGAAACAGTATTTAATAAGGAAAGTGAATTGGAAAATTATCCTACCCTATCAGTTGACAGGAAGCTTTTGAGGTGTTTTGTTGATTCATAGCACACAAAATGTGAGAACTGGGAGGGACAGAGGCACAAAACCTAAAATGCTTCACTGGCATTAGCCAGGCATGGTGGGTGTGATTCCCTTCCAAGAGAGTCCTGTGGGGACCGTGTACAGGAGCCGCCAAAAGTGAGGTGGCAGTGACCCTGCTCTGCGGCACTCTTTTGACTTAATAGGAACAGCTGGTCAATGAAGTGTTTGCTAGAAATTTAACAAGGCTCAAACAGTGAGAAACGTCTGCCAATAAATCAAAAGGGAGCACCAAGCTAAATGAGGTTTAATTTAAATTCGTACCTAGCGCTGACAGATGAGAGCTTCATGGCTCTTCTGCATTGCATTAGCATATGCAGGTCTGTGCCCACATCAGCAACAGCAGCTCGGGGAAGATGGCTCTGAGTGGCAGCCTTGGGTCTTGGGTTAAGTGTGTGGCAGTCGTGTGAAAGTGTGCATCAAACGAAAAGGGGGCTAGTGGGGAGAGGCAATGGGAAGTCATTTCTCCCTAATGGCACATTTTCCAAGCCATTTAAACGAGATGAAAGCCACCTCAGCCACAAATACTTTCAGCTCCGCTGTGCCCCATTGCTGCCGTCACCTCAGTTCCGCTGTTCCCTGGCAGAGCAGGCTGCCATATCAGAAAAAGCTGTAGCCATAGGGAGTATCCCTGCAATGACAGCTGGGGATAGTGAGGGGAGCGAAGTCATCTAGCGTTTCTGTTTCCTTGCCAGAGCAAGTCCTCACAACCTTTAGCAAAAGGCCAGCTTTCCCTGAGCCATCAGGATATGGTGGGTGTGGGTGGAAACCTCCAGAAGGTCACCTCACAGCGGGTCGAAGGTGGCTATCACAGGCACCAGGGGTTCATGCATCCATCACGCTTCTCTGGGCAGTTTTCAGTCTGGCAGCAAGGGCTAGATTTCACCTTGGGACTCTCTCAGGCAGACTGGGTGCCCTTGATCCCCTGAGAGATCAGGAGAGTCATGCCAAGGGAATCACGGAGGTTTGCTGGTTGTGTCTGCACGTCTCTCTGCCCTACCATGAGTAATGCTGACTTATTTTTAGGCAAAGGATCAGTCACACTTTTGTGACTTTGGAGAAAAGCTTTATGGCTTTTCTAATGGGCAACTTCAGCAACTGTGGTTAATTTCATTTCAGACTTTTTGTTTTAGCTGAGTGCATTTTGTACCCATGCCTGGTGGCTTGCCTGAAGAAGGCTGGAATCCAATTTCCAGCTGTGCTGTGCCTCATCACATGGGCTTCCTTGCCTTTGTGCTGGGGGGAACTGAATCAGCAGCTGAAACAGCATCCCCTTTGCCAGGACCCTTGGGGTGCCATCAACAGAAATAACCACTTTTCAGGCAATTGGGGTAATGGAATCAGCCACAAACGAGACTAGCAAGCAGGATGTTGCCACACCACAAATGTGAGAGTGATGGACAGGTGCCAAGGTGGCTGCCTGTGCACCTCCATGAGGCAGAGTCCTGGAACCAGTGCGGGGCCAGGCAGAGCCAGCATCCTCTCCCCTACCCTCCTGGGCTCTGCTCACAGCTGGAAGGCACTGCAGGGGTACATGGGCAGCCCACAGTGCCTCAAAAGATCTTTTGTGTTCCCCAACATTGCTTGCTTTGAATCTCTGACAACACATGGAGCTGCTGGAGTGTTTGCTTACAATTCACAAACCAAAATACAGGGCTGGCTGTCCCTTTTTCTGGGATGTGGCGTAACTACAGAGGCAAAGGAGAGAGTGAAGATGGGTAACAGCAGAAGGGGAATTTCTTTGGGCTTGGCTGTCACTGCATTCTGCGTGGCTACTCTTTGCTTGAGTTGGGGAATCAGTTTAGCCTTCTTGGGTTTGGGGTTTTTTTTCAAATGAAATTAGAGATATCCAAAGCATGACACACTGCGAAGCATACCAGGGGGTATTTCTGGTCTATGAGTAAATCTAAATAAATGCATCTGTTTGGAAAGAATTGTAACCATTGCCTCACATACTCACCATGCTTTGACTGGAGGAAACATCAACAAACTTCTTGTTTGTAATGATTTCCAGAAGTTTCAAATAAAAGAGACTGAAAATAGTGGACAAAATGCAAGAAAGAGGAAAAAATTTGGAATAACTGACTTAAGCAGATATACTGGTATATTGACATTCCAGTTACCTTTTCATATACAAATACAAACTTGAGTACATGCACACACACATATGGACACATGAAATGGATTTCATTAGTTCTGAAGTTTTTGAAAACAGCAGCTACAATTTTCACAAGGCAGACATATTCCCCTCAGAAATCATCTGGTAGGGAAATATCAAAAGCAGAATGCGCAGGCTTTTAAAGAAATGTGTAGGAGCAAAACAAGCTTATTTCTGTTTTAATCCAAATTGAATCATATGTCTTATGTCAAAGCTATAAAAAACAAGAAAGGTAAAAGAGGTAATTCATGTACTACAAACTTTAAAAAAATTGTATTAAATTATTTTCTTCTCCTTACACAAAAGATTAAAAAATAAGTATCAACTCCTAACAAGAAATGTTCACCTCCTTCCTACCATTAAGAAGAAACTAAGGAGGCACGTCCCCTTCTGGTATAGTCTGTTACAGCTCCTCAGGAACTATGACAGTTTCTGACAATGTAGGACATGATACTCAGATCTTCAGTAAGTGAAAAAACATCCTGTCTGAAACTATTCTGGAGAGGCAGTTTCTTCAGAGACAGCTAATAAAATACCTCTGGGGCTCTGTAAAGGAGATCAGTTGATCCTGAGTAAAGGCGGGCACCATTTACTGCCTGCCAGGAGACGTGCGGTGTCCCCTGGCCTCTCCCCAAGCCCCGGTGGAGCAGGGTGCAGGTCAGGTGAGTTTTCCGGCTGGCAGCAGCCACCATCTGTCCCATTGGCCAAGTCTGCCATTATGTAATGCTCCAGATATGGGCAACTGACCAGGAGGCCCTGGAGAGGGAAGGTTCCCAGATGGCAGTCTGCTGCCACCACAGGTACTTTATTACACTGTTCCCTCCTCAGGTCTGGGAAGCTTGGGGGAAGGACAATGTCCAGAATGGGAGTGCATGAAGTATTTAAGTACCAGGAGCCTACTTCTTCCGTCCATTTTTTCACAGGATCCTCAGGAGCAAAGGCTGTGCAACAGACTTGGCTCTGAAAAATTACAGTAAGCCAGGTGGTTCTGGAAAGTACAACACACTCTGCATCACATACTCTCTGCATGGCCTCAACATGCCCAACCAGGACATTCAGACACCACACAAAGGAGTGTGAGACTGGGCTAGGACACAAGGAGGAGAGAAGACTTAAAAATCTTCTGGCAAGCTGAAAAGCTTCCAGTAGCCTTGGAGCTATATTCAGCTAAATGACCTTAGAATACTGATGCAACAAAAGGATGATGTCTGGTCCATAGAGGATTTACAGTGTGTAAATGGGGATCCTGTAGGACACAACCTCCCATTGGTATTACAGGCAGCTTCAGAGCACCCAGGAGGCTGAAGGTTCCAGCAGGGAACCACATCCATCCAAGCAATACAGACTCTTGGCACTCTCTGCTGCCTGTTCCTTACTTGCATTGGTACATGAGGCAGGACATGCAACCTCTCCCTCCACTGCTGCAAGTCAGGGTGAATCCACTCATTTCTCTTGACACAGTGTGGTGGAAGTTAGTGTCATTTCAATGGCACCACTGTTTTTTAGCCTAGCTTCCTTCCCTTCTCAGAGCAGAATGAGAGCTCTTCACAGCATGGCTGTCAATGGGTCCTGGACCATGATGGGGACTCCTAGATACAAGAATGGAAATGAAAAAAATAATAAAATACCAACAACAGTCCTTGTAACTACCTCCTCCAACTTCTTGCCTTCTCATTCCCCTCACTCTTGGCTTCTGCAGCAATAACAACAGTAGTAGAATTGAAGAATGAATAGAATAATACTGCAAAATTCAGGTTTTCTCTGGAAAATCTTCCCAGAACTGCCTGAAGTGGCCACATGATTTTAGATAAACTGGGAGGATGTCACTTGCACTCGAAGGCCAAGACTAATTGCTGGGCTGGATCCATTAATCCCATCTGAGCTGCACAGGTCTCCAAATCTCCTGTCTCTTCTGGGAACACTGAAATATTACCAAACTAATTAAAAACTATCATCACCCCAAGCCATGTTCATCCAGTGCTAGAAAACTATTCTGTGCCGTTGCACAAATTATGTTGGCTTCTTACACCAACCAACTAGCCTTTATTAAAGAGATTTAACCAGGTTCACAACAAACAAAAGATCATTTGGCAGACCAGAAAACTGTATAAAATCACTATCATAACAAGAAAGACATTTCTGAACTGCTGCCTATGTATTTATTTTCTGCATATGGAATCAGTCATTTTGAATGCTTGATAAAATCAAGGACAATTAAACTAAACTGAGCTTTAATTTCAGACTCTGACATACATCTGCGGCTAAGTATTTCTTTCTTCAGTGTTTGGAATTACTAACCAGCAGCACAAGCTAAGTTCAAATATTAGACAAGGTGGGAATAAGTTCATTACTCATCAAAAAGCAGACAATAAAGGCGTTGGAATACTTTGCATTATTCCCAGAACAGAAGAGCTGAAATAAGGTTTGTATTCCAATGCAGTATATATTTAGGATGAGAATAACATTTCAGGAATTGAGGAGGGATACGACAAGGTCAAGCAGCAATGACCCAGCTAATGCGGAATCCCTCCATTCTGTGAAAGAGGATGAATGAGCCCCAGTGAGTGCTGAGCCCCCAGTATTCATGCACAGCATCACTAGCTGTGCTCTCCTCTTCCTGCACACCCAACATCACCTCTGGTGATGCTGCACCACTGGAGATCTGCGAAGAAATGGTTCTTTATTGGCAAAGACACAACTGTAACAACTGTTTTAATCCCAATCTCAAATTCAATTTTCATGTGTTAAAAAAACCAAAAACATTTTTCACTGCTTCTTATAATATCTAATGTATCTGACTGTTGCAGGGTCTAGCTCTTCTCCAAGCAACTGGTGTTTCTCTGTGAACTGACTGGACAATTGATCCTCCTGACAAAGTTTGCTTGTGCAGCAGCCTTTTTTTCCATCCCACATTAGCTCTCAGTTTGACTCCAATTCCAAAAGGTCCCTGCTCCTGTATCTTTGATGGCAGGTCTGGGCTGGTTGTTAGCCTGACACAAAGTGCTGTGCCTGTGTGATTTTGATCTTGTTCTTTATTCTCAAATCCTCAGATGACCTATGAGAAGAACAAAGCATTTCCAAGCTGAGCAGATGGCTTGCAAGGGGATACTTGTTCAGGAAGGGCAGGCTCTGTTAATGACTTTTCCAAAGTTCCACTGTCCATTGCCAACGATGTCATTTCCAGAAAGTGAATCCTGTAGAAAGACAACAAGGCAAGATGGTTTTAACAACACAGCACTATCCCTGGTCTATATGAAAAAGTTTTAAGAACTTCATGGCCATATGAACATCGATCAAGCTGAGTTTTCTATACGTTCTGGATGGCTGAAGTCCTGCAGTAGGGGGCTGAAGGGAGATGACTTTTACTTTCTGGAAGAGTCAAGTCAGTTGAGGCCAAAGAGGCTAAATGAATCATTTAATCAGAGACCAGATGGAGTTAGAAAAGGATTTTGATTCCATCCAAACCTCCTTGTATCACAGGAAGCTAAAGAGCAGGATATCACACAGATTAGGGGGAAAATTAATATCAACTCTTTATGAAGTCCCTCATTTGTGAAATATCCATTCAGCTCAGTCTCTAAAGCATGGTGGCTGGCCTCTCAGCAAGTGACTATTCAAACCCTCCCTGTCCAGTGACAGCTGAAGAGGAGGTGTTAGATGTCTTACTAGAGGTTGGCAGAGCAACTTACACAGGGAACTGTGGGTCCTTCTATTTCCCCGTCATCTCTAATGAACACTCATGTCTAGAACAATAAAATCTCCTCTTGTTAGTGATCACTTCAAAAGAAAAAGCGGTTATGAAGATGATTAATATACAGCATGCATGCAGTAAAACCTTCTAATGTCTATTTCCATCTACCTTTGAAATGCAGACTGCTACACAGAGGCAACCAAATGTCCCAGTTTAACCTCTTAGACAGTTATCAAATCAAAAGGAAGAACAGTTAGAAATTCATCAAATCAAGGGCTTCACAAAAGGGTTCAGGGACTTCAAAACAGCTTCTTCTCACATGCAATATTTGCGTGGGAGAGCAGGGGGAAGGAAACACTCCGTTAAGATCTTCAGTCACTTTAGGACTTACTCCTATCACTTTCTGACAGCTTCTTCTATTATGACCAAATTTGATCCACTTCACAGGAGTGACTTATTACCAGTTCTGTTTGCAGCACAGAGTGCCAAGTAAAAAACTTTCCTATCCAGAGATCAGCTTCCAGTCTCAAACTGCAATAACTAGAGTTACCAAGAAAATCTCTTGACAACAGGAATTTTTTTTCTATTATTTATTTTTTGAAAGAGATATAAATGCTGTTTGAATTATTAGCTGCCCAAGTACATCAGAGAACAGAAGATAAATAGGATTCACTTGCAAAATGGAGGTAGAGCCAGATACAGAGAATATGTCAAAAGGGATTTTAATCGTGCTCTGTTTTTAAACAGTGACAAAGCCACTGATGTCTATAACCCAAGTATCATAGAAGTTTGCAATTCAGTAGTAAAGTTATAAAAAATATTTAATTCTGCAGCATGCACAGATGGAATTGAGAAATTATCCAAAGACTTGTCTAAGAAACATCAAAGTGAAACATCAATCACATTTTGTTGGGACTGATGCTGTCTTTCATTTTCCGAAAGTTTAAGGAATTAACAACAGTCTGGGTAACTATTTATTCTGATAATTTGGTATGCAGTCCTCCTAGTTATAACAAGAACACTTATTCCCTGGATCTAAGTTTACACATCATTCTACCTACCCACCAGCATTTTGGAACAGAGCCCTGTGTGTTGAGGAAGTTACAGCAATAGAAATTGCTACCCCCACACCCAGTCACATGGATGTCATGAAGCTGAACTCTTTATCCAGAGGAGTAGAGGAGGAAATGAGCAAAATTAGACCAGCTCAACAGGAGGTTCTGCTGACCCTGTTTGGAAAATATTACACCTTGAACTTACTTGAATGATCTTCCTTTAAAAAGGACCCATCACAATCACTTTGTTTGGGACAGTCTTTCTTTCTTTTCCTTCCTGTCATCAAAGCCCTAGTCCAAAACAGGGCAACAGATCTCACCTTCACATCGCTGTGTTTTGATTTGAGATATCCTGAGCAACTGGTTTTTCCTCAATACTGAGCAGAATAGAAACAAGCAGTTTTTGTGATCGACCAGAAGCTTTGAGTTCCCATTTAGGGAAAGTCAGATGCGGCAACTATTTAGGAATGACAGCTATGAAGGACTAAGGCTGGATTCCTATTTGGGAAATTACAGTGTTTTAAATATAAGGCTGAGATTGGAGATATTTTTAGCAAAATCATCTTCTAATTACTCCAGGCTCTATGCATGTGTACTACAGTCCTTGTGTCCTTGGAAAAATGCAGATTTTAGGTTGTCATGGAGGGTAATTTTGTACTCTGTCACAGGACCATGGCTCAGCAGAGACAAGCTGTAGGTTTTGACATGGAAATGGCATTCTGTGTAGTTACTCCTCTGACTTTTTATCCCCATTTGCAAAACAGGACAAGAGCCATCTTGTGGGAGCATAATCCAATGTCACTACCTTTGTGACCCTGGGATGGGGGGTAGTCCAGCAACAGAGAATATTATTTTAGGCATTATCACCAACAAATGTATTTGTGAAACCAATTTAAAATATCTAAAAATCATTGGCTCAGAGAACTTTGAGCTACAATGGACATTCACAAAGAGCTTGTATAGCTGCTATCTCTCAGATTTAATCTGTATTTGCTGTATGTGCACAATGTGGCATGTGCTGCTGCCCCTGACACTGCACAACAGACATTCACTTCGGTTACAAAGTAATTGCGCTATTCTGGATGATGATTTGTTGACTAGTTAATGGCTGTCACTGAACATACTGTATGTACATTAGCTGTCCTGTTTTAATGAGGAACAGAACTCTTTAACGCTCCTCTTCTGCCATTTTTCCATTTTTAATATGCAATTAAAAAATGACAAATGCAACCCTCAAAAGGGGCTGGATTAGACAATCTCTAGAGGTCTCTTCCAACCTCAGCTATTCCGTGACTCTATGAAAATATCTTGGAGTCTTTAAACAGCGTTAAGGGGGATATTATCACTTGTATATGAACAGATAGCTGAGACACTGACACAGCTGGTAACACAAATGAAACTGTAGTGAGCCGCTTTTATCTCACACTGTAGCAGAAATGCCTTCAAGTCATTACAAAATGTGAACATGAGAGCTCACTGAGTGCTATTTCAGACAGCTGCTTGTTCCATGTAACTTGCTAATATTTCTCCTGAAAAGCAGGTATCAAAAGCCATTACCTGGCTACATTTCAGCTGGTCCCATCTTTCTGTGCCTTACGCAGCACCAGCACACTAAATGTGTTTCTCTGGTAAAGGACTGAAAGAAAATTCCACACTGCCATCAAAAAGTGCACAAGGTTAGGGCTCAGGCATGTGTATCTCTGGGGAAGGGAACACACATGTTGCTGCCTGCCCTGGCAAGCCCTTGGACTAGCGTGGCTTGCCACAGCAACAGTGGTGGTACAAGCTGTGGTCTGCATCTCTAAGTCTAGGCTTGGTGTTTCATTTGGCATGGCTGATATATGACATCCTTCTCCAAAAAAGGGAAAGCAATATCCTTCTCTCCCCTGTGGTTTCATGAGGACCGTGTCTATTAGGTAAGAGACCAGCCTATGACATGCACACTCCAGTTACCTGGAAGCTGCCTTGGCTGTTTCTCACTAAAACTTTCACTGTGTTGTAACTTTATGTCAACATGATCATCTGTGCTTTGTGGAGCTCATTCTGAATCAGTCTGAAAAAAACTTTTCATTACATGTGATAAATAGAATTGCTGGTCTCTGATTCAAAATGGTATCCCATGGCCTAGTATAATACATGCAATGTAGTATTGTAAGTCACCTTTAGCTGGGGTCATAGCACTGATCGCTCCCCTGAATGTCACAACGAATCTTTCCACTAAACTCCTTGCAGCTGGACAGGGTGGAGGTGATGTGACACATCTGATACAATTTCTTTTAACTAACAACAGGCACTTTTTGGATGTGAATTGAGTTCCATTGTCACTTAGAATTTGTCCAGGAACTTGAAAACAAGAGTCTTAACACTTCCAGTGTCTGGGCTGAAATAATTTGCACAGAGTATTGTAAGCCATTTTCACAGCACACCTACCAAAGCTGAAAAAATACTGCTTATGAAAAGTGAAGAGAAGCTTCTCTGAATTCCACCTGCTGACTGTCTCTACTGAAGAGTACACTGTGTTTGTGGATAATCTTGACGTTGCATTGCCATTGCCAAAGCCAGCCACCATTTACCCCACAGACTACCTGGCCAGCACTTAGTTAGCAAACAGTCCTCACATGCTTTTAGTAGCACAAGAAACCTGAACTCAGTGATCCTAAAGGTCCTTCCCAACCTTAATTCTTTCATAATTCTAAGGCACATCGCAAGAGGTGACCATCCTTTCAGCAGTCCGTTCATTTGCTCTAGAAAATGCTGGAACAAAAGAGTGGAGAGGGGGTAAAGGACTAACACCCGTTCACCCAGGAAAGGAAGCTCTGCTGCTGCGAGGGGGGAGGGATCCATAGTAAGAAATTACTTCTCAAGAAAAGAGCATAACTGTGAGACATTTTGTAGTTGTAATGCCTCACAGATAGAATTGCATTTGCATATTATGCACTAACCAGTCCCTTGTGCGTCATTTAAACTCTCTTCACACAGGCAATGCTCTGTCAGTTTTCATAACCCAGCTGCCTGTACAGGAATTGTTCTGTTTTCCTTCCCAAAACTGTATGTGACAGCAGAACTGTTCTGTGCTCACAACTCGCTTTATGGAATGGGTATTTTTGTCAAATCTCCATGAACTCAGAAAATATTTTGCCTATGTATTGAACAGGAGCTGCTACATAATGCAGTAAATTTTGAATTTCATACTTAGCGAGAGCTGATCATTTTTCCTCTTTGAAGCTACCATTAGCAGATGTTCCAGGTTTTTGGTATCTGCTGCACAGTCCTCAGCAGAGACATGGGCACACAGGCTAAACTCTTTTCTCCATCGATATGGTGAGGAGTCCCAGTGCCACAGGCTGCTGTTCTCATTCCCATTTCTGCAAGCCTCATGATCACTCCCTGTTCCTTCGCAGCTCTGGGCCAGCATGACCAAGTCTTCATGAGCATGTCTCTAATTTTCTGTAAGCATCAAGAAGCCTCAGTGGCACAGACCGACTCCAAAGGGGCATCAGTTATTATACACAAGTACACAAGGCCTTAGTACTTGCTCATCTACTCTGTGTCCTGTAAATTGAAGAGGTACAAGAGTAGTAACTTCCTTCTGCTTCAGACCCGTGTGCCTGCATGTTTGATACCTATGGACTGTTGGTCCATCTCCACTAGTCAGGATGACTCAGTCATGCACTTCACCTCTCACTAAACAGCCTCCCTTGCTGCCCTGGGACCAACTTGCCTTCCCTGCAGACAAAGTGGTGTCCTCAGGGGAAAGGAAAAGATGTGTTTTACCATCCCATCAGATCAAAGCATCCCCTTCAGACACCTTTGCCTTTCTTCTGTAAAGCCCTGGGCCGTGGTCTGGGGGACTGAAGACCATTACCAAGCTGTCCAGTCAAAAGCTGTGCAGTGGGGAAGCACACACCACCCTGGCAGTATCCGAATGCCTCGGCTCACCTCCATGGCGCAACACTCTTGTAAGGTCTTGCTGGAAATGGCTGAGCTTATAGAGGGGGCAGTGCCTAGGGGGAAGGGCTGTGTGCAAGCTCTCTAGTCCTTGCACTGCCCCAGATTCATTACTATCCCCCACACAATTCTGTGGTTAAACCAGAAGCCCCTTGTGACATGGTGAGCGTGCCCATGTGCAGCTACAATGCTGCAAGAGTAGCAGTGCATGCCCTCTCTATCCTCCCTGCTGGGGACAGGGATTTAGGGAACGGAGAGCAACACCTTCCCCACAGAGCCAGCAGTACAAGACTAACCACAGGAAGGGAGTGCCAATAACACTGTCACGCAATTTTGTACTTCTCCTGCTACTGATACTGGAGGGGATTGGACTGGATACATATGTCAAGAGGCTAATTTCAGGTATTTGAGGAAAGGATGGTACAACACCAGGCAGCTTGCCCTATGAAGAGGGAGAGTCCCGTGCCACTTCTAATGGGTGCACCAGGTTCAGCAACAGGAAATCACCATCCTCATTTAGCTTCATGTACTCTTGAAAAATGACCTGTCTGTGACACCAGAACCAAAGGAGGTTGTGTTTTATTGCTTGATGTGTGTAAGAGGAAGCGAATGGCCAGCAGCTAGTCACACTGGCACAGGCTCTCCTTAGTTTCAGGGATAAAACACACAGCTTTGATGCAAGCAGCAAATGGTGAAAAGCGCAAAGCCAACCACAACTGCTTCAAACTTCAGCATTTGCCTGCTGCAGATTGTTTTTGCAGAATACCAGCAGGTCACTGACTCACATGGGTAAGTATTACCTGGCAGCAGAATTATCATTGATTTCATACGATTGATTTCTCAGTCAAAGAGGAACATACTAAATCTTTTCTTTTAAAAGAACAAACTACCATAGCAGGAGAAAGTAAATTATTCTGGGAGCCCACTGCTTTAAAGGGCAGAAAAACCTTTCAAATATGTTTTTCACTGCCTGATGGAGGAAAGAAGCTTGTTTTGCTCCTTAGTGCTTTCCAAGCAGTTATTTTATGGGTCTCAAACCTCCATGTTGTCAAACCAGAATTCTTCATTAAAAAGATCTTGCATACAATAGTCTATAAACTGAACCAAAGGAGAAGATTATAAGTACTAAAATACACAATGAAACAGCACCAACTGCCAAGCAAACTGACAGGGGGAATTCAAACTAAGATTGTTTTTCTATTCTTATCTTACCTCATTATAAGTCAGAGTTTTTGTTTACCATAGAGAGAGACATGTTTCTGGCTTTGCACTCCTGCTGTGCCACTCTGAATCTATCCCCTCATCCCTGTAATGCCAGGGGTCTCAGCAGACTTGCCTCCCTCACAGTCCACTTGATCAGAACTACTGCATAGGCATGGCTAAGGCCCATTTGTGAGGCTTCTTTTTCTGGAGTTCACCAGAACAGCATTTAGTAGAGACATCTGCGTGGTATTTATTTCCTTACCTCTCCAGTCCTGGAGTCTGTTCAGTCCTTCAGTTTCTGTTAATACATACACAGCTAAAATGTGTATATTTCTATTGGCAGCATATGAGGTAAGAGGAAAGTGGAGCTGTAATGCCCTGGCCCCACATGCCCTGACTCAAGAGTGCAAATTGCCCTCCCCATGCAGGCCAAGGGCATACCCAGCTACTGCAATAGTAAAATCTGTAACTGGGAGCTCTATTGGCACTGCACATGGGCTTATATAGCACTGATTTACCTAAAAAGGGCTCAAAAGTGTTCCCATAGCCCCGTGCTGTGATGCAGGGATGTGTCTCACACACCCAATACTCCCAGTGATCTGGGAGCACGCACATGCCTCAGCACACAACTGTACCCTTGAGCTTTAGCAACTGTTTAGAAAAGAAAAATAATTTACCTGTTACTCTGCTCCTCTAGGACCTCATCCCATACACTTTGGCTCTCAGTCCTTGGCCCTCTGAGAGGCAGTGCACCCGAGTCTCCAGGCTGAAGGGTAGGTCCTCACCCCTCACACCAGCCCTTCCTGCCTTCACTTTTTCTGCCTCCTCTGGTAACCATATTCTTTTCCTGTGTAAAAAGCCCCTTTTCTCAGCATCACTGATGTCTGCTCCCCTCTTATCTTTGCCCTGAAGTTCCCTGTTCCCAGCACCACCTCACCATTATCCTACCTCTTCCGTTCCTCTTTGGTACACCAGACACCACCAGTCCTGGCTGCCTTTCATGCCTTTTCCTCCACAAGTCCAAACTCACAGTGCCTGCATGGTGTCCCCTGCATTGTTGCCTGGTCTCCAGTTGAAACTGCTCACACTACTGATTTGCTGGCCACAGAAACACTCAGCATCCCCTCCCAAACCCACAGCACACTCTATGGAAACCTGTACTCTTCTTCCAAGCTTTTTGTGTTGAATCATCCTACCTTTTTGAATGGAATTTTTTACCATTTGGATGAAAGTTTCCCATCCATTGATGATCATATTAGTTCAGAAACTCTTTGAAGTATGTTTTGATACTAACAAAATACTGTTCCTTTGGTGTTATGTACTTGGCATTTATAGAGACCTGTTTAATATGATAACCTTATTGCCTCTCCACATTAGAGAAAGTTCTGAGTAAAAGAGTTAATAAAAATTTATTTTTCTCAAAGTACCATAGATGAATGCTCCTGAACCCAATTTCTGTGCTTTCTGCTAGTCAAATAGAAACAAAGATACTGAGGGTGGAAGAGGAGGAGGAAGAAAGGGGAGATGAAAAGTATTTCTGATTAAATAAATTTCTATCATGGGAGTCAGTTTGACTATAATTTGATTTTATTAAAAATATCTACAATTATTACATCTAGTGCTTTCTAAGAGAAGTGGAAATGGGCTGTACTTAAATTTTACTTTAGGTTTCCTTGCAACACTGAAAAAACTGTTCCCTCATCCAGTTCACTGACTTTCTTCCACATTTTCACACTTCCGGATTCACCAACATCACTGAAAGGTCCATGCTTATGTACCCCCACCTCTACTGCTGACTATGGACTGAAACAAACCAGACAAAAAGGAGTCCTGACTGAGGGAAAACTCTTTTGTAAATATCTCAATCAACCTTCGGCCTCAGCTCTCTGGATGTCTGCAAAAGCTCAGCAGACTCTCACCAGGGAAGCGGAAAGAGCGCTAACCTATACTCCCAGTGCAAATATTAACTAATTTATCCAGATGTCAGTGCAAAGAGTACATCTTACCTTTGTACATGAAAATAGGGAGACAGGCTCATGAGAGAGGGAAGGGGAGAAAAGGCTTCTTGCTCATTTGATGAATACTGTCACAGCTGGTAGATGCTGCTTTGATTTCACTGTGCAAGCACGACTTACAGGAACAGTACTGCCCTATCCATCAATTCTCAAGGCTGGTATCGTACAGGGGTGAGCACAGAGGCTTGGAGTAGAGCACTGCCCTCGAAGAACATGAGTGGAGGGTCAGCCACAGGGCACAGGTTTCTCTCAGTCTCACATCTGATGGTGGGACAACTGGAAAAGCAGGCAGGTAGGTATAATGGAGCAACACAAACTGAAGAACTATGCTGTAAGCACAGAGAGTAGAAATTTGACACTGAAAACAAAGGAATACAGGTGAAATCTAACCCCTGCAGGGTCTGTGACCTGCAGGGAAGGTGCAGTAGCCCCCAGGCAAGATGAGAGCAAACCTTGTACTGTAGTGTAGGACAGTGGTCTGGCTACTTTTAAGGCATTTCAGCCCAATGTTACTCCTATGCAAGCTAACAGAACTGCTTGCATTTAGGATTTGATTAGAAGTCCAAACAAAGTAATATAATTGATGGAAAATACATAGCTCTTGACCAACCCATTGCATATTTTAATGACCTTATAAATTTAACTGACTACCACTAGAATTTCAATGATATAATATTTACCCTCAATAAAAATATTTGACACTTTGATCACAAAATCATAAAAACACAGGGGAAAACCATAAAATGATACATATCATATTCATTTAAAAAGAAATGAGAGGAAGTACTAAAAAGACAGACAGAAATCTGCAGGAGAGATGCAAGAGGGACTAGCCTGACTTCAGCTCTCACTCTCTCTCTGACGACTATAGATGAATCCTAGGAAATCAGTTTGCTGTGCCATCACCTTTGTGAACAGACTGAGATTGTAAGAGACAATTAAGCCTTATACATTATGCAGATACAAAGTCACACCTCTTAGGCACAGAATCAGGGAGCTGCCATGCAGAGGAATGGGGATCCTGAAGGACTGCTCCAGACAACATGCCAGACAACGTGAACGTGACATGCTGGGCCAGGTGCACCAAACTCCTTCCTTAAAGTAAACAGGGAGGAGCACTGGGCAGGGGTTCCAGAAGTCACCATACCTCTCCAGGTGTGCTCAAATGCCAGGTCTGGTTTGCATTTGCACTCAAACACTGCAGAGTCAGAAACGGTTGAGACAAGCACCACAATAATTGCACACATATCAAGAACAGACCAGCAGCGGAGGCAGGATCTTAATTAGAAGGAAATTTCAAAAATCAAGATGGGCTTTTTAGTTCCTGAAAAATACCAGCTAGACAGCTGCAACCTGAAAAAGGATATTGCCTTATTACAACACAAGTCCAGGAGCTGGTCCAAGTAGGTGGGCTACCAGCTGTAGGGTCATGCTGAATGATAAACCATGAGAGAAGACTCACGCAGACCTCTAGTACAACTTTTTCAGGCAGCTCCACTTAACACTTAAAGGATAAGCTACATAACGTTAGCCTGCCATAAAATAGGTACTTCAGGCACCATTTGTTTTCTTTCTGGTTCTAGTTGCAGGAATAGCAAATTGTACTTAAAAATGGCATAATGGATCATGGCCACCCATCAGGCTGGGGGGCTCCTGCCTGAGAGCAAAGCCACTGACCTCTGAAAAATGTGGATCATATCCTTGGTGGACGGAACAGCAGTAACACTGCAGTATCCTGGTACTTGCACTGGTACCAGGAAAGCACAGGCATCAAAAGTAAACACGTCTTTAGGAAAAGTATTTTAAACCATTGACTTTATTAAAATGCTTAATACATGGTTTGTAGAGGAATGTACTTACATTTTCTGGAAACTCCACTGAACCCAAATTTTAATTATATATTTAACAAATGACAAAACAGTGGATGAATTCATGCTGTACACCAAAGAATAGACAAGTTAAGGGTTTTTTTTATCATCATTATTTTCCTGGCACAGACTCTTCTTTACTTTTTAGCTTCAATCTCTTGAGTATCTAGTAGCAGAGAAAGGAGGTTTGAGTTTCTCACGGCATTAAAGCCATCTGGTCCAAGTGAAAGTTCATTTGTTTTCACCAGGTTCTTCATTCAACCCTTCCCCAGGAGCTTTCTCTTCCAGAAAAGCAAAGGCAATTGACCTCTCTAAAAAGCTACAGGTCACAGTGCAAGAAGAATTTGACAATCAAATGTGAACACGGAGTTCTAAACCTTCTCAGGGTCATTCCTCTTTCAAAATATCCATTTCAAGATGAGAGTGTTAAAAAGACACTGTCAAAATACAAGGGCCACAACACATTCATGGACTTAGTGGAATGCACGTGGAAGACAGCTTGCAGTGCTGCAGCTCTGAAGTAAAAGATAAACCAGAAGCCAGGTCTTGTTGAAATACAAGATGCAAGAGCTGGGAAGGAAAAAGACAGAAATAACCCGGACACATCCTTACAAAAATTAAATGTCCTAACCTCACAGGGAAGGCTGTAATCATCATACACATTGCAACTGACATGAACCATGAGGATCAGTGACAAAGTGTATGTTATGACAATCTCAGTGACAAGTATAATCTGGGGGAAATTATTTATACTGAGTAAAGAAATAATTAACTGTGTGTTTCAATGCAAGATGCACAGAGGATGCATAGGTATTCACGTCAAATTAATAAGGCTCTTTTTTTAAGAGATCATTTTGCAACCTTGCATAGGTGATATTATACCTTTTCTATAGATAATGTGCAGAAACTATGTACAGTTGAAGAAAAAGAACTTTGATGAACGCATTATTTTCCCCTCAAGTTTTATCATAGTATAAAAAGTAACTTATATAACTCCTTCAGTTCTCTAAAACACATGGAATATCCCAGAAACAGAAGCCGGGAACGCCATCTAAATGATGCCGTGTGCATTTATACAACAGGTTGAAACAACTAGAGAAGTCACCAC
The DNA here is from genome assembly GCA_035583155.1 of Acropternis orthonyx. Taxonomy (NCBI): domain Eukaryota; kingdom Metazoa; phylum Chordata; class Aves; order Passeriformes; family Rhinocryptidae; genus Acropternis; species Acropternis orthonyx. The sequence goes on along the minus strand of JAWWEU010000111.1, from coordinate 79,871,258 downwards.
AAAGCATAGTCATAAGGTTTCCATATAGAAAAAAAATGCAGGAGTAAATTTTGCTGACAAACATGAAAACTCATTTAAACAAAATGCATTTTAGTTATAACAAATTAATGACCTTCACTAATTAGATTGCTGAATGGATGGATGACTCACACACTAAGTAAACAATACAAAGAGCCAATTCAATCCCTGCTTGATAAATGTACAGTAAACTTTAAAATCTGCATTTGGTTTCCAATTAATCCCAGCTCAGAACAACTCCTCCCTTAGACAAGCAGACCGGCAGCTTCTCAAAACGAATATTATGAACATCTGCCAGCGCACCGCAACAAAAGCCATCAAGGCATTCATGCGCTTCTTCATTTGGTAAGGGGGAAAGTCAGCCAGAGGATGAGCACAGTATCACTGGACAGCCAACCCCACTTGAAAATGAGTGTCCTGCTCCCTGGGACACTCATCCACCACACCACCCCCAAATGACTTATTTTCGCCCTGCAATTACCTAAACCAGGAAACTCTGTCCAATGTGGCTCTCTTCCACTGAAACTACCTTCTCTTTTTACGCAGGAGTTGCCTGGTATTTCTTTAGCCATTTTGTGTCTGGATGCATTATTAGCGCTGCTTATTATTCTTGCATATCACAGTGATGTGTACGTCTTAGCAATATTTACAGTAGTATCACTGTGGAGAACTAAGCCCTGTACTAAAAACAGTCTCTTTAACAGAGACTTTAATACTAAGAATTTGGTAGAGTTCTGATCTACAGATAAACTTAAAAAGGCAAACCTAAAATCAGCCCACTATACATTTGGCCTTAGGTTCAAACATGGGGAAAATGCAAATACTCAGCACATTCCCTTTCAAAGGGATGCTATTTACAAGAAGGAGTCACTTTTTTAATATTTCAGTAACAAAAACCCAGCTAATTTTGAAATTAGAGTAATCTAAGGTGGCCTAGTTTTCAATCAACAGAGAGCACAAACAACATTGCTGGTTGCTGTTAAACACAAGTCTCGGAAATGCAGGGAAACTATGATCAGTTATACTGTGGGTGACAAATCACAACCAGTCGAATAACAATAGTAAAAAACCACTTCTGCTTTTTTTAAATACAGCTTCTAAAAAGTACAGCATCCCAATGTTTCCTCAGTTCCAGATTGCTGACATTATAAGTTAAAGGTGAAAAGAGATCCATATATAAACAAGGCAGCTTTCCACTGACTTCATTGTACTTGGCTCTTGTCTAAACCTTTGGAAATTTAATCTTCAAATACCATAAGGTAAGGTTGAATTTATCAGTTACAAAACAATGTCCATTCGAATGTGGAATTAGGAAAAACAAAACAAAACAAAGACCAAACTCAAAAAACACACACAGGTATTTACAGCAATTCAGATTTCCTTTTTTCCAGCCTTCACACTTGCGCATCACCTTCTGCAGAACTGTAAACACACTATCCACTGAGACCGTGTCCCTATGTTATAGTACGTGGCCTTTTGGGTGGTGGGGGTGGCATGAGTTCAGTGTCAGGATCAAGGTGGTGTTTCCGTGTCTGTCCTTGAGAAGCTGCTGCACATCTGTCGATGAACTCAAACAGCATCTCCTTCGTGACCGGATTCTGGATGCTGTTGCATACAGCTGGGAACAAAGAACATATTCTCAAGTTACTAAACCAATTTGTTGTAGTCGGCACGCCAATAATTTCATCCTCTCTTCGCAAAGTAAGTAACATATTCTGGCTCTAGTATTCAGCCTTAAACACACACTTGCACAAGATGGTTGTGTCAGGAGTCACAAGTCTCTGCTTTGCCCCCCAGAGGGTAAAGCAGTGTCATAGGCCCTTATCCTCGTGGGAATCTCTCTTTCTAAAACTAGTAAAAGGCCTGCATGTGTAAAGCTTCATGGGGCAAAAAACCACCAAAAACTGACCTTGTATTGAGGCAAGCAAGAGCAACAACGGCCTTGTGAGACATGGCTTGGAAACATGCATCAAATCCAAGTAGCCAGAAACAAGACTGTCCTAATATTGAAAACCTCTGAATTATGGTAACTTTTTTTTTTCACCAGTAACTACTATAAATACCATAAACCTGCAATGCACAGTCATTTTTTTTTAACCCATATACCTTCCTGGGACAGAAAGACTTGACACCAAGGAAACAGCATGTCTAGCACACCAGACCATATGATGGAGGAGCGGCCACGGTGCTGCGTGGCGGCCAAGGCTCGCATGTACGAGCACCCTTGGAGTACTTAATGTGACTCCCCAAGCCACAGTTTGTAAGTAATGGCCCATGGGATTTTATGGAATTAAAAAAACCTTACGTCATTTAAAACAAATGAAACTTTTTAAATACTTTTCCTATGCTACTTTGTAATTCCCTAATTAATCCTCCCAAGACAAGGAGAGGGGAAAATCAAGGAGTAAGAAATTCCGTAGGAATCCTATGATCATCTTGGAGAAGGCACAAAATTCTTAAGAGGATAACTGATAGCACGTAAGGACTGGCCACAGTACGGATGCAATTTTCATGCAGAACAATCCACTGACCCTCCAGAGTACTAAACAATGTTAAGACTCCTTAAAATGTACTTGCAATGTAGCATTGTTACAAGTAATGATGACTCTCAAAAACATTGCTCTCTTTCCTGCAGAATTCCAGAACCATTCAAAGGATTACTGTATAATTGATAAAACACTTTCCTAAGACTATTTTTAATTATCTTATTATTTTTGGTGAAAAGGTGCTTTAAGAGTTGTTAAGTATTTGACTTTAGCATTTGGGAAGCATTGTGATTATCCAAAGTTTGGGACCAGAGTTTGAACCACAAGGCAGCAGACGTAACTCTGTATCAACTTTTAAGGGCTCCTCTGGTTTAATTACTCAAAAAGCCTTTCTATTTTAATTTTAAAGGTATCAAAATCCAAAAGCAAGAGGCAGACAGGTGCTTATTTTGTTGGTATATCAACCACGGGGAAAAATAAATAGTATTTTTCTTCAAGAAAAAGCAAATAGAGCAGAGAAGATCTTGAGAAGGGGACAATGGAAGTCTCAAATAAGAAAGCACAACTTTTGGAAACTTTGAAAAATGGTCAAAAGTGAAGATTTAAAACCAAACCAAAACATTCTGTTTTGAAAATTCCTATGGAAAAAAAGTGAAATAATTCTTACAAAAAAAGTTCTTCCTGTAGCATTTAATTTTCATTTTTATTTTTAGGAAATGCATTATATTTTGGCAGGAAAAAAGTCAGGAATAACGTAACTGCTCAACAAATGGAAAAAATGAGAAAATGGCAGATATGTGCTCTTAAGAATGAAGGAAAGTAGAATATGGTACTCATCAAAGCAGAGAATACTCCAAGGAAAACAAACTATTGAAACACAAGTGAAACAGAGAAGAGGAATTTAGGTCACGAGACATTGTACTTGTATGACTTTTTTGAGGCCCATTCCTCTTTTCCAACAGGACTGCTCAGCAAGTCTTTCAGCTCCATTGTGTGCTGGTCCCTAAGGTGCCAGCAGATCTATTATCTCCTGGCAAAATGACCACATTGTGTTTATTCAAGAAAATCTACTCACTGCTCATGTAGAAATACAAGTAGAAGGGCTCAGAGAAAATCCTACATGATATTCTATGCATGCCCTAGTAATTAGCATTCTCTTAAATGTGATTTAACTTCATTTGCACTTAACAAAAGTCAGTATCAACGTGACTATTGTTATTCAGCCTTGCACACACTTCTACTCAAATTCTTACACTTCACCTGAAAGTAAATATCTGCATTTAATTTACAATATCTGGAAAGATATATTTTGGTAGACAAGCATAAAACCTCATAATTCTGCAGGGATACAACCCCACTTTTCATTTGTTTTCCCTTTTCACTGTTCTACAACTACTGTCGAAACCCAAGATGACATTTTTCTCCTATTAATTTTCTAGCCCATCTGCCAAATAATGGTTTTGGCATTATGAATAGAGGTGGAATTCTAGTGGATTTTTTGTTCAATAAATTCCACTCGTAGTGTGCCAGTTTCCTTTACATCTCAGCAAGCCAACACACCACTAGGAACTGGTGTTAGCTGGTTACCTCCTGTTGCAATGCTATTGTAAATACAAACTTTCTTGCCTCTGCCTTCAAAGACATGCCCTGCCATTTAAAGTTGTCTTTGTGCAAGCTTTTGTGGTTCTACACAGACTCAGGCTCTTGCTTCTGTGTTATCTGTTAAAAAACGAATCAGAGTATTGGTTTAACTGACTTCATCAAATAACCCTGCAGCCAAAGGATTCATGCTATACAAAACGTAATGATGACATAGCATTTGCAAAAGGAGACATTACTGTAATAAGTTAGGGAAGCCAGGTCTCAAGCGAGAAATGAGAGCAGAGAGTACCTTTCCTTCCTAAACCAGAACGGGGTTAAAACATAAAAATTTCAGCCTGAGAAACTTTTAAATCAAATTATTCTACTCACCCATGGCAGTGCTGTAGGCATTTGGAAAGCTTTTATCTATCCTCTGTCTCATGAAGACCCAGCTGTTGTTCTCAAACTTGCACTCAATAATTTTATTGTCATACTGTTTCAGTTCTTTTGTCACCTGCATAAAAAAAAATAATTGTTTGGGATAAACAGATTTTAATTCACATTTTTTTCTTTCTTTTAGGGATAAATAATAGAAGATCAAAAGCTGCCCTGCATTTTGCAGCAACATACCTCCATCCTACACAGAAAAACTGCACAGACTTCATCTCCATTATACACATGTTCAGCTACTCAACATTTAAAAAATAGTTTTTGAATCTACTGTCAATATAAAGCAATTATATTATGCTAAATCATCAGCAGTGCTAATAGAAGGGGGAAAAGTCACTTCTGGCCCAAATGCAAATAGGTTTCCATGGGAATAAACTGCTTCCAGTCTAAGTGCTACTGCCAGCCTAAGTGCACAAAATGTATTACCCATGTTTCATCAACCTTCTTTGTTGAAGGTCTCACAGCCAAATGTCAGATTTCAATATAAGAAAGAGCTTAGGGAAAATCATTCCACTCTTTACATTACGGAGGGTTTTTTCCTTTCTTTTTTTTTTTTCTTTCATTTGTCTTTAAAAATTAAGGTTGTAACTCCATAATAATGCAGGATTTCAAATAACATATATTCTAAATCCCCTTCAGGCCTCACTTCATTGATTCATAGATTTGTCACCAGCCAATATCCTGAGCTATCTATCTTTCTATTTGGCAACACTGTGTGGTTTGGAAATGTAGTTTATATGCATTGGACTTCCTTAGTTGTTTTGACTACTTCATCCTAATCTATGATACAATGCAAAAATTACAAGTAACCATGGTAACCTGAGAACGTTATCTAACGCTTTTAACAATTTTACCCATATACTTCACTTTGTTCCAAAGGGCCTCTTCAGTAGTACAAAGCTGTATTTAACTGTTAGCTGTGTTTAGGTGATACAGTTTACCAAGGAGAAGCTGTACAAGGTAACATAACACTTTGGATTCAGGATCTTATGCATAAGCACTCTCAGAAAAAGGGATGGGTTATTGCAATTCATTAGCATAATTTTTCACCTCTGTTGTCTACTTGCTCCTGAGTGGTGACACGGGAATTTACTACTGTCAGAGGGATGCAGATTTGAAAAAGGCCATAACTGTCTCCAGACAGCTTAATAGCACATACAGTGGAAAAACCCATGAACCTCTTTTCAATTAATTCCCAGATAAAACCAAGTAATTAGTGAAATGGTCCTGAGCATGGACCAAGTCCTCCTGTACTGCATAGTACAGGATTTATCTGTAATTTGATAAGCAGAACCTTAACACTCTTCTTGGTATTTACCCTGAATACTTGTGTTTACTCCTGGACAGGGAGCACTGGTATTTTACTTGTCAAGTGAACATGGCACTGTAAGAAAATTTTGTTAAACCTGCTTACAACTGAGTCCTGTCCTGCTGCAGGACTGACAAGAGTTTGATTTGGGTTTTCATCCACTCCTTCACCTGCAAAGAACTTTTTTTCTCATTTACTCCTTAAGTGAAGTTTGTGTCTTTCTGTTGATGATCTGTTGGATGAAATCAGCCCACTGCCCAGATCAGCAATCTTTCCCTTTGCATCATGCTCTGCACAGCACTGCACTTCTTCCACCCACACTGAAAAGCTACATACAGTCCAGAGGTTTGACTGACACACATTTGTGGATTCACTTATGTTCCATTAGGTGTATGCCGGAAAACACAACATCCTTTTCTAGCATGCTATGGATACATAAACTCAGGAAGAAACTCTTGGCTGTGCAGTGCCTTGGGAAGATACATTATTTTGAAAACAGCTGCTTAGTGGAAGCGAGGGCAGCAGGGGGTATGGCCACATGTCTGACCTTCAGCCAAAGCAGGGAAATGTTAGAAAGATCTCACCTGCTAGAGAAAGAAATGTATAAAACTGCAGGCAATGACTTCAACTAACCACCCACCTCATAAGGCTTTCTCACGGCTTATGGTTCTTCTACTGTTCAGATGTTCAGAATGGCAACAAATCAGATGGCAGCTTTATCTGACTGTGGCAATTAAGCAATATTATTAACTATCGAGAGACTTGCTTGGCCATTCATTAGCAATCTGGAAGACAGATCTTTCCACAAAATATGAACACCTGCCAAAGCACTGACTTAAATGAATTTTCCCTTTAGAAAATTGGTGATCACAGTCTTTAACAATTGCAAGTTGTAGTAATTACTTTATAAAGGAAGAAATATATCTCCTACTTTTCCCTGTACTTTGTTAAATTACATTAGTCTTGTATAGGTACTTCTTGTAATATTACAGAATATTTTAGGAATTGCTGGGCATTTGGTTAAGACTACAACTACTCTGGGTAAAACACACTTTGCAGCATTAGAAACACTCTTCCACTATTGTGCCTTAATAGACTTCTAGACAGGTATGGTTTATACAAAAGACTGAACCAGTCCATATGATCCTTGTATCCATAACTCACACCTTACACCTATCATGCACATGCCACTTTCTGGTATTTCAGCTTCAGACTGAGATGGGAAGCCATCAAATTTAACTGTCTTGAAACTCCTTCCCTTTGGGAATTCATTCTGAGCTGCCTAGGGCAGTGTCTTCTTGATTCTGCCTTTACAGCATGGAGTTCATCACTCTTTCTCCCCTTTAAGCATTACAGTCCATAGCAGTATTTGAACAATGCACCAGCACTTCTCTTCCTGAGAGGTACTTCTCTAGCTAGTGCTTCACAGAAAGTGAATTAAGAATGATGGCTGTTCTCAGCCAAAATGCTTATCCCCTCAGTTCTGGTACAGTGCCAGTGCTTCTGCCATACTGATGATAAAATGCCTTGAACAAGCATCCAGCCATTTCAATACAGAAACTCCCACCACACTGAGGACTCCATGGAGCCTATCTTTATTAAATATTTATTCCTTAGCCTATTTTTGGACAGCCAGTCAGAATTAGAAGCCCTGAGGATCAGGTCTCGGACACAGAGCTGTCAGAGGCGGTGTGCACCAGAACGGTATCAGTGGCCTGGGCAACAACTGTGTCCTAGGCAAGGACAAACACCAACCTGTACACTACTTTCTTTTCAAGAGGAAGGAAATTGTTCCTCAGCAGCAACATTCCCTGTTCCTGCCTGTATTCGATCTAATTATCAGGAGCCAGCCTATTGCCCAACAGCAATAATTTCCAAAAATACAGATGAGAATCCTCTTGGAAGCTGATTCACTACATTACTGCTAGATTGCAAGATGTGATTGGGAAAAAACGGGCTTGAGCTGCGTCCCCATATCAGCAATAGTTCATTATCAAATCAGACTGGATGTAATACAAGACCATTGTCTAAGAATGTCAGATTTCATGAAGATGACAGCAATCTTCCTCTCCCTGCTGAGAAAGGCTTCCCACTGCCATCATCTGGGCCATTCACTAGGCGAAAACTTCAGTGGGGTAACCTTATTTCTTTTTCTAGGAACGATGACACGTAAGGGTTAGGAAATCTCTCATTTTCCTGTCTCCTTCAATCTCGTATGTTCTGAAAGAAATTCAAAATATATTTTTAAAAGTAGATATCTAACCCATCTCAAATTATCTTGCCTGGCTGAATAACGGAGTCATTTTGTAGATGAGTAACAACATGAAGCCACATTTTTTGTTAATTTAGAGTAAAATGTGAAAAAAACGCCAATATATCCAGATGAAAAAGAGAATAAACCATTTACATTGAGTGTGGTTATCTCTAGTCCTGCAAACATGCTTGCATTATCTCTGCTGACTACCAGCTTACTAGTCCGCTGACACTTTACTGTGTATCTCCACAGCACACCTGATCATTAGACCTGGTCCTTCATTCCACTCAAACAAAAGTCTCATCACCTTTAATCCCAAGTTAGAATGACATTCCTGGACAAGCTGCTGCTTTACATAAGGCATTTTAACAATAAAAATTTAAGTTAGTATTTCAGAAAGCATGTCTACAACTGACAAGTTTAAACTTTACAAATGCATCTCCCTTCCCCATATTCAAGTTCTTTTGAAAGAAAAATAGAGGTAAGTTTTTAGATAAATGGAAACTTGGCTGAAAAAGCCCTATGTTTTCACATGCATGCTTTTTTCAAAGCAATTTAAATGATTCTAGCTTATTAAATAATCCCCTTTCAAGAAAGTGATGTTTGTAAACAAAATCTTAAAACATTCTATTTCAAATCCTTTTCCCCCTCTATTACCAGACAATTATAGAAAGAAAAACATTCTTAAATTCACCTGTTTCTATTTTTACTCCACATCCCTAGTCATCAGCCTGTTTCTAAGATCCCAGATCATAACAGACACAGAAAATGTTAAGTTCCATGAGAGAATAAATGAGCAAAAGTAGCAGTTGAAATCTTATGAAATTAAAAAGATCTTTATTTCTAAATACAGAATTCAAAAATAAGAGAAACTATAACACACAGGCAAGATAGATTCTAAATGTAATGGCTTTCTATTTTTTAAGAAAAATCTCCTTTTTATAGCTGGCATGTGCAATGAAGGTATTTCTTTTTTATATGCTCAAGTACATAAACTGTTTTCTTTTTTTTAGAAACAAGTTCCACTGCCTGGAGGAGAGAGAAGTTTAGAGCTGCTGCATAAGGCCCAGAAAGTAATTCTTCATCTCTCTGATATCATAACTGCATTTTCTCCATTAGGATACATTCTCACAGCCAAAGCAAACAAACAAGTGAAAGCAGCACATCCCATAATAAATGATCAGCTGTGTGGTCAGGAGGGAGAAACCTTTTGGATGCTTCCCAGTCTCCTACTGCAGGAGAACTGGAGCCCAACACTTCCCCTAGTAGGTCACCCTGCAAAAATTAAACCACGTTTTTCCAAGAACTGTCCAAAAACATGACATTTGTGAGCTCTTTGCTCTGACGATTTTGGGATACATTCAGCCACAAATGACAGTCTAGAAAATAAAACGTCTCTGGCAAAACAGCACATCTCAAATCCTGATTTCTGCATTAGTCTCCAATGCTGTGACTGCCCACAACTGCAAAGTACTACAGACTTTACTTCCAACCTTCTCCAGTGATGTGGAATATCCAAGATGACAGAGAGAATTAAGCTGCCCACTGGTACTATGGCTCCACAACAGTAAGGGCAACATCTGAAGATCAGGGAGATGCAATAATAACAGTCAGGGAACAAAAAGAAGAATTACATGGGAATTTGAGGGGGGAAAAGAGGGGTCAAGAATTCCTGAAGGAATAGGACGGAGATGGAAAAAATAAAGAAGCAGCAGTAACAAAATAAACTTCTGAAAATAAATAAATGAAGCTTCTGAAGATATAAAGATAAGCCAAACTCAAAGCAAGATCTTTTTCAAGACTGAAAACTTAAAGGTGACAAACAAACTCCAAAGACCTTAATATCAAACCAAGGCAACTGAGAGGAAAGGAGGTGTGAGAAACAGGGATGCTGGGAAAGCACTCTTACACATGATTACAGGTGAGGTCATGAATATAATAAATTTTAATGATGTAACTAAGACCATCCTAGACAGTCAGTAGCCATGCAGTTATTAGAGCCCCCAATACTTACAGGGCACAGTGCAGCACATAACACAGATCCAAAGTTGTTCATTCAGTGTGTCTTCCTAATTCTTGGAGAGTTTGGTCAGATGCTTTTAAAGAACTCTATTCCCAATTCATATAAAGTATCTCATGTTTTTCACAGTCAAACTTCTCCAAGAATATAAAAATCTATGAGATGGTTATATAAATGCCTGTTTACATCATCAGTGTACACTGCGCCATGAATATGAATACTGTTGACTGGAAAAAGTTAATCAATTAATCTGCTTTGCATCTTTGTTCAAGCCCAAATACATGCTGTAATGCAGTTTAATACCTATTACTTAATATGACTCAAGAGATTCTTTTATCAAAACCATAGATTTGTTGATAAACTAAACATACTGATTGTGTTTTCTTTTAAGTAATATATTACCCAACAAATGGTTATCAGCTTGGGTAAACACAATGCAGTTGATATGGTTATTTAACATTAATGAAGCTTTCTAAGTGTAACTACGTTGCTTCTTGTGTACATAGGAATGGAAATGCTCCAATTTTGAGATGTCACTCCTGGAAATGAACATTAAGAAATGTAAAGATTTTAGCATTTTTGCTCATCCTTAATTATACCACAATGCTAACACCAAGCACTGGAAAATCATGGAAAAGCCAAAAAGAAAAATCATGTTTCAAAATCATGAGAATGAGGCTTTTTAAAACTGTGGATTTTTTCATTTGTTTTTGACTTCCAGTGCCTAGCACTCTCAGTTCATGATTTAGTCTTTCTTTTTAACATGCAACATTTTCTCAAAGATTCTCCCATTCTTACATGTAGTAATTTAAAATATGGATACTGTTTTCTGATACATAAAATGGGTTGGAGTCCTGGGGTTTTCCTGACAACTGACTGATGGAAACATCAGAAATAAAAAGCCTTCCTCTTATCAGTAATATTACAAGTTTAATGACTCTCAGTGTAAGCTGGAAATAGATTTCTTAATGTATCCTGGAAGGTCTCCTGTACACCTGACCCTGCGACACCATTTGAACTATCTGTAAGAAACCCATGTTTCAGTGCAACACTGGGATCTACAACAAAGCAGGAAACTGCTTTTAGACCATGACGTGGAAATATACATATCTTTGCACAAATGTTTTGCTCAATGACCACTCTTCCAGAAAACAATTTTTTATACTTTTATATTTCTGCTTTCACCCAATGGTAAAGCCATTTGCGGTGGCAGACTAATAAACTCTGAACACTTTTGGGCATTACAACTCAGGCATCTACGTTACTCAGAGAGGAGCTGACCTTCCTGCTAGACATTGTCATCTCCACCTAAATCCTGAGGGAACTTTAAAGCTTTAAAAAATCCTGTCCTCTTCTAATCATCATCAAGAATGGGAAGTAGAGGTTTGGGGGTCCATACATGTCTTGAACAGTTAAATGAAGCAAAGCAATCCTGTTCCCCTAGATCAATATCCTTTGCCCAGGCACTATAATCATCATACGTTTCTGGATTAAAGAAAAAAAGATCTGTGTGTACATCTCCTGTAAAAACTGAGAAATGGAAGAATTCTCTGCTGAGGACTTGTGAACCTGGCATACCTCTGCTGTGATGAGTTCTTAAATAAGGTCTTATTAAAAAAAGTGGCTCATACAATTCTGACTCTCAGCATGCTGATGAAAGAGAAAGAAACTCTCAGGGGAACTGCAGAAACACCCCGGCTGTAAGAGAGCAGCAACAGAGCTCTCAAAGCAAGTTGTCAGTGTGAGCTTACTGCAGAGAGGGTGCATGTTCAGTGCAAACAGAGCTTCACCTGCTCTAGAGCCCAGGAATTTATAGGAAGAGGTAAAAACAATGCCTCTCTGCAAGCACTTGGCTTAACTTTGCAGAGGCCAAAGACAGACACCTTGGATTTGGCGCATCCTAAATAATTGTTCCACTAATAATCCTTGGGGTCAGTACTGAAACTTGGGGGTATTTGTCTAAGTTTGAAAGAAAAACAGGCAGATGCAAGTACAGTAGTAAAATGCCATGGCAAACCACAGAACTGTTCAGAAGGTTATGCAAAAAGCAAATAAGAAAAAAAATCCTTTCAGTGAAGGACAAGGGGTTCACTGGAGGTCTCTGAAAGAAATGCCACCCCACCAGAAAGGCAAGCAACTGTACAGGAGGGGAAGAGAGAGCAAGGATATAGAGAGCAAACTGATATGAAATCATAATGTAGAAATGATTCTGTAAGACAATATTCCACTCCCAGCCTGATATATTTTGAGGACTGTACTCCTGCTTGCCATGAGCTAGCTTGTGAAAGCCAGTCTTAACCCTCATTTGTGCTTTATTCACTCAGCCTGCTTTTGCAAAAGGGTGCCAGCCCCAAACAGAGAGCACTGCATGATGAGACACAAAGATCCAGGAGGCAAGAGTTATACATCACTAGTAAAGAATACACTTTGAAAACACCACTTAGCTCATTCATAAATTATGAATTTCTTAAGGCTTATTATTCTCAGTTTGCAAATGGGGAAGAGAGAGATGGTTTGTGGTCACACCACAGGGAAAGCATTTACCCCCCATTAGGTTCTCTAAACCCGATCTTAATTACCCCTCAGGTATTTACAGTCATGCTACCAAGAAATCTTGTGACACATGGCAGCTGAGATCTTGTTAATAATTTATCAGTAGAAACCCAAACAAATATTCTAGAGACAAAGCAATGCTATCACTATTTTACAGTCCTTGGCAACACTATTTCTATAACTCAAAATAAATGAAAGAGAGCCGAAATGATTGTTCCAGAATAGGATGAAGAGTTTTTCTGACATTTGCTGGCTTTCACATGTTGGACTTCACCTAGATAAGGATGGCTTTCCTGACAAATGTTTGTCCTCAGCACACATAGATTTTACAGTGTACTTTCTCATATGACTTTTTCATCTGTTCTCTGTACCCAAGTTATTGCTACTGTAGGAGTCTAATCTTGTTTTACCTGTACTCCTTGCACCCTTACAAGGAATTCTGTCACTTGCTGTCACATTGCCGAGGATGGGTTAGAGGGAGACTCCACAGGGCTGGGCTATCAGGAGCTTCCCAGAAGCCTTTCTGTGTCAGCTGAGGAAAAACTACTTTTAAAAAGTTCAGACAGCATCTGATTCATGGGGTATCCAGTTCTACAAACTCTTATCCTGGTAAGTTACTTGCCTTTGAGCAGCTCCAGAAGATCAATTAGCCTGCACTAGTGTTATCAGGATCAGGCCTTAAACCTAATTCTAATAGTTTCTCTTCTGGCTTCTGAAATGTTTTTAGAAACTGTGGGTTTATACTCTTTCAGAAAGATGCCAAATGATATCAGAATAAACCAAAAGAAATTTAAAATAGAATCTGAAACATGAAGTAATTTCAAGTGAGTCTTTTAAACCCACTTTTACTTGTAACAAAACACAGCTTTCAAATTACAGCCATTAAGAATCGTATCCCTTTCTTTCATTTAGATCCCAAACAACCAGTTTGATATGCTTAAAGTTTTTTTCTCCCATAAATCAAAATTCACCACTGAGAACAACTGTGTCAACACCATAAGGAAATTTGTTTGCTGTGTTAAATTGAGCTTCAAACACATGAATTGAATGTACATTTGTGATCACAAGTAATGCCTCTTCTTATATCCATTCAAAGTGTTTACTTTATTACAGCTTATTATAAACGTACTGTCTAAAATGCAGCAGCATGACTGCTCAATTTCCAGGCCATAATTTTATGATAATCATATGTAATATATTCATATGTCTACTTCACTGTCTAACAAAGCCCAAACTGGCTTGTTAGCAGATCTGCTTCCCCCATGGTTCAAATTTCTTTGCCTCAGAATGTTAGTCAGTAACAACATAAAGAAAGACATAATCAAAATTTTACTTTGTGTTTTGCACTATCGTGAGCATATGAAGGAAGATAACACTGGAAGCTGAATTTGGCATACTGACTTTATCAAATACTGCTATCTAAGTGATAGGTAAATTATTAAACATGCTATGCAAGCATTATTAGAAAGATGGGGATAGGGAGCAAGATTATAAATTTATAAATGTTTTCAACATCTAGAAATCTTATTAATACTTGAAAACATTGAGATTGTACAGAGAGAATGTGAACATAAACTAAGACCAGAACTAAGCAAGCTTCTTTTTAATCTCCTATATTTAACATGTGTTTCAGTTTTTGCCTGCAACATATTTACAAAAAATAGTTAATTTTTTTCTTCATGCATTTCAGAGGCAGTTCTTAGTTACTCATAGATCTGATACTAGAACATACAGAGATTTACAGGATTTGTAGGAAACAGGAATTCTGGTGATCCCCATCTACTTCACTAGACTGAATGGTTTGTCATCAATCAAGTCTCCTATGAACCAAAGGGTTGAGCCAGAGAGGAGAGCTCAGTCTTGCTCATCACAGTTTTTATATGGTCTGTATAATACTGTTTTTAGAAGAATATCAGATCTTGAAATCACACAAATCTCTCACAGCACAATAACATTTTTAAACAAAATTTTCAGGTTTTGTATTTGTGCTATATAATTGTGCTGGTTTTGGCTGAGGTAGAATTAATCTTCTTCACAGTGGCTAGTGTGGGGCTATGTTTTGGGTTTATGCTGAACACAATGACAATATAGGGATGTTTTTCTTGGTAGCGAGGAGACTGGGGGTGCATGGGAGGCTGGGAGGAGACATGGCCAGGGCAGGTGACCCAAACTGACCAAAGGGACATTCCATACCATATGGTATCAAGGTCAGTATATAAAGCTGGAGGGAAGCAGGAGGAAGCTGCGGATGTTTGGAGTTGATGCCATTTGTCTTCCTAAGTCACCATTACACCTCATGGGGCCCTGCTCTCCTGGAGATGGCTGAACACCTGCCTGCCCATGGGAAGCAGTGAATTAATTCCTTGATTTGCTTTGCTTGTGTGCATGGCTTTTGCTATTCCTATTAAACTGCCTTTATCCCAAGCCACAAGTTTTGCACCTTTTATTGTTCTGATTCTCTCCCAGATTCTGCTGCTGGGGGAGTGAGTGAGTGGCTGTGGGGTGTGGCTGCTGGTTGGGCTTAACCCACGACAATAATAAAGCATGAAATCCATTTTTCTAATACAGCATGACCAAAAAAAGTCAAACTACAATGATTATTAAAACCCTGCCATTTTGAGGGGGGCACTCTTACACCTGATTGCTGAGGTTGGAGTTCACAATCCTGCTGACTCAACCTTCATTTTTGTAGCTAATGAGGTTTAATAGGATGACTTTTAGGTAACTGTTAGAACCACTTGAATGAGGTAGCTGATAAATGCCTGCAATAATACAAAACACAAAGACAAGATGAGCCAAACACCAACAGCAGGAACCACAAAAATCATCTCAGCGGTGCTATGAAATCAAAATAATAAAGCAAAGATGTGTCAGAAAAAAAGCTGCCAAAGTCATGTTATGGATTTTTCTTCCTTCTAAGATTTCAATTAGAAGGAAAATAATCTTTTTTTCCCTCTACTGATAATACACCACAACAAAAAGATTAATGGCTGCTGACTTAACGCAGACTTTCAAAAATTAGCTTTGATCAAAGCAAGTACGTAGTGAAAGTCAACTGCCCTAACCCACTTCTCAGCTGCCTTTATAGCATTAAGCTGGCTTGAACTCCCTCCCCTTTCTTGAATGGTTTCCTTTAAACTTCAAAGCCTAACTGGCTTTGAGGCTAAAGACACAGAAAGCTTTATGCCTCCTTCTTCAAAAGCAATTAAAGACGTGAAGTAAAATCTGACCTATAATCTAAAATCTAAGCACGCAGGTCTTCTTGATCATTGTGGGTTATAGAATGGAAGGGGCTCGATAAGGAAGCTAATTGTGGCTCAGAAACTGCAAACAGTTTTACAGTGCTTGACAATGAGGTCAGTCTGCTGAAAGAAAGGTAAGCAAGTGCAAGCCTATCAGTGGCACAAATTTGTTGGTAAATGAGGCTATAGAGGGATTCTTATTGCTTCACCTTTCATTGCAAGCCCCTCCTTCCTTTCCATTCCTTGTTATTAATGAATCTGCAGACTTAGGAAGCCAGATTTCCCAGGGCACCACAGTAATGGATGTGGGGTGGGGCAATGCAGACTGCAGTAATCATGAGGCAGAGGAATAGACAACATTCTTGGACTTGGAAGAATCACAACTGGCTTCAGATATACTGGATTTTGCCAATGTGGTCTGAGAAACATAAAACCTTGGTTTGCTTGGGCAAGCAGTGTTTCTAGACAAATCAGTAAGGACGGTCAAACAAAAACTTGTATACAATCAGCTAAACAGAATTGCAACTTTGAATGGTGAGTGCTGATAACAGGAAATAATGGTCTGATAATTGGTCCAGCCGCAGCCCTGAAAGATGGGAAATCTGGGAAACGAGACACTTTTCATGGCTTTGTCCATATACTTCGTTATTGTATGGGAGATGAATAACAAAATAAGCGAGGAACAGCATTTAGTCTTCATTCTTATTTCACAAAATTACTGCACCCACTTAGCCTGACAAGGCTAAGGCAAGAAAAGCCAAGAAAAGTCTCTTGAGCTTTCCAAACCACATGACCACTGCAAACAAAACCTTGTCATAAGCTGTGGCCTGCAAAGACCTTCTGCATGGGCCCATTCTTAAATTCTGAGCCTGATTTGAGCCCTCTGCTCAAGCACTACGCCTGTGTTTGAGCAGCCACCCTCCCCCACCTGAGGCCCTGGACTGAAACAGCCTTAGTCTCCTAACAGATACAGCCAAACCCATTTGTTTTGCTTTTCACATGACATAACAGCATTGCAAGGAACCTCATAAACCTACTCTAGAGCCAGCCAGTGATACTAACAATTCCAGCCAGGAAAAAAAAACCTTACAGGCTCTTCTCTAAAAGAATAGGGAGTGCTGGAAAGAGATAAGAAAAGAGAAAGGAAAACCAGGTAGCAGTAATAACAACTCTGTAAACCTGTTGCCCAATAATCTTAAAGTGTATTCTTATAAGTTAAACCAATTTCATTAGCTTGCTTTAGATAAAAGAGTTTGACATATATAATTCTGCAGTTGAAAAGCCCAAGGTAAAAGCGAGTTGATTTGTCAGGCAAGAGTGCACACAGTGGGGAAATTCATGAAGTGAAACAGACAGCCTTGGTTTGTAGTTTCCTGCTATAACTACTAGCACTACATGCTAATTACAGATGTTTTCCTTTAAGTTCCGAATGAAATATTAACAGGGTAGTAATTAAGGAATTCAGGGTCTGTTTGCTTTAGTGTTTGCATTAGTGTTAACTTCAGTATTGTAAATCCAAAACCTCTGACTCACTGATCTATAAATGTCCCTCTAAATTAATCAGACACATCCTTTGTTATCCTTCTACTGAAGTTAAATTACTCTGAAACCTCTTTCTATGCATTAATGGCATCTAAAGTGTAACAGGTGGAAAGCGAATGTAATGATGTGGTAAAAAGCAGTAGTTGTACCTTGCATTATTGACTAAAAGAACAAAAACATTCTTGTCTCCAATTCTGCTTTTGCATACTCTTTTACATTGCTTCTACTACAGACCAGGCTCTTCCCAATGCCACATACAGGTTTAAGAGAAATGCTACAACACTCAGTTAATCTGTCCCTCCAGTGGTCACCCATCAAGCATGGATAACCATGACCCACTAATGAAATGAAGCAGAAGCTGGGTTGCATTTGTCAGTATTACTGTTAAATTACAACTGGGTAGTTTAACGTACGACACTAATCAGGCATTTTATTTCTTGTGTGGTGCAGCATTAATACACAGGCAATGGGCAGCTCCTTAGGGCAGTGAGGACTATGGTCAGTAGTAGCCACCACTAGAAGAGTGCCTGGGTCCTTGCAGCTGGACCAAGGGGCTCAACAACAGCACTGTTTCGCTATAGGCTCACTCCCTCACAGTTAGAGCACTCTCAGGGTCTTGGCTGACCCGGTGAAGGAGAGTCTGTGGTGACTTCAGCAGAGTTTTAAGTGAGACAACTGCCCTCCAGTAGAACACAGGTCATTATTTCTGTTCTGTACCAATGCTGACTTCTCTACTTCATGCATGAAAAATAGACAAAAATCTCACAACATTGCCCATACAGAATCCAGCACAGCATCTCATCAATCTACCACTGAGAACATACTCAAATATTTTTTATTACAACACATTAAGCTAAAATCAATAGATTCATTTACCAAAATGGATTTAGTACTTCAACTAACCAAGGGAAAGTAACAGTTTTTTTAAAGAAAGTGGCATTTCATTATAGCATGTGGTTGTAAAGTCACTGGCAGAAATTTTTTTGTATACCAATTAAACAGTAACTCACTGAATTTAGCAACATAAAAAGCAATATTGCCTATTTACAGTTCCCTTCCCAGTAAATGAAAACATCTATGGTTCTCAGCAATACAAATAAAGTGCCCGCACAATGGTTCTAACAATTCTGCCACATCTCTGATCTTTTCTTTTCAAATCTTTCTAAACTATTTTTCCCAAAGATATAACATGCTATTGTCTCTACAATCAACCTTCTTTCCCTTTGGAGAGAAGCAGAAGTGGCATTTTGAAAACTTCAATTTGCTGAAATATAATAGCACCACTGAGCTCTGTTGTTCTTTACTTTTATCCTTGCTTTATGCCAGAAAGATAAAACTGCAGTGGTTTTACTATTGTCAAACAAAAAGTAAATAAATAATGGTTTTGTTGACTATTATATAACAAGCTATTGAATTCTGTTATTCAACTGAGTTTTAATATATATTTCTCTCTCAAATGCAAAACTTTACCAATACTATAATCATTCTGGAGTACAAGCAAGCAGAGGTATATGTGACCCTTGTCATGAGAAAAGCAATTTGATGAAGAAATAATTGAAGTATTTCACTGCAAATTATACAAATAAACAAATTAAGAATGCAAAAAGAACTAGTCTTACCTGATTTACTGTCTGTGTACAGCTTCATTTTCCCCTAGAAGTACTATTTTCTAGGTATCAAGGGCATTCTTTGAACTGTACATATGCTATTCATCATTTCCTTGGGCAGGAGATCAGCATCCTTCTGCTTTTACTAGTATGAAATCCGATCTTTTTGCCTACAGGCCAGCCTCCTAGGGGCACAATCTAGTTTAGTTCCACCTTCCTTCTTATTGCTAACCTTCTGTAAAAGCCACCAACTGTCTCATCAGAGGTCTAACAGAGCCTAAGCTTGCAGGACTTACTTGGTTTTAAAGATTTTATCTGATGATAGAAATGGTGGGAAAAATGGATATCTGAAAATCAATTACCAGTAGCTGAAGTGACAATTAAGCTACAGGGTTTGTCCGTGGGGAATACTATACTGGAAATGCTCACTTGCAGTTAAAACAGCTGTACAATAAGAATTCGGTTTTACTCATCTTTAATCTCATAATTAGAAAAATCCAGAGAGAATGGCAAGACGAGAGTTTCCACCATTATGTTAGTTACTTTAGGAGCTGGTTTCTGTAATCCACAGAGAGAGACTGGCACCCCTAGAAAGCAATTTAAAAGACTTCATGAGGCAACCATCGTCCACTTTCCTTAGAGGTTGCCAGATCCACCCTTGGATTCAACTGTCTTCCACCACCTGTACAAGGAGCCTGTGGGGTTTATGGTGGCTGAAATTAGTTCATGTGACTATCCTTCTTTATAGGTATTCTAATTAGACAGGATATTATTCACAACCCCTTTTCCTTTCAAAGCTGATATCCTGCATAATTATCTCATTTGATATTTCTTCTACCTTCTGTGTTATTGTTTGCAATCCTATTCATTTTCATTTATCTAAATTTAATCTGCATTTGCCTTTTACAAGCCCTAAGCCAGCACAGTACCTCTCAATACAATAATTTTTGCCATCAACTGTTTTTCTCCAATCTTATCAGTATCTGACATTTAAAATATTTCTCATTCATGATATTCACTATGCATTTTACTTATACTATAAAGAAAGGTCTCAGAAACAATTTCCTAGTCAAAGAATTTCCCTGTTATACCATCTCTCATCCTTTGCAACTTCAACATCTTGATTTATTCATGAGTAATTTATTTTAAAGACATTATCCTCTGCATTTTGCAAAGGTACTACAAGTTCAAGCTCATTTATCAAGTTCAACCTCATTTGTTCAGTTCAGATTCAAAATAATTCACCTCTAAGAAGCTTAATAAATTTAGATACACTCTGCTTGTAAACTGTTTACAATAACAATTTTCTTTCTTTTCCCTCCTCAAGCCTGATCTTCACTGGTGTTCTCATACTTTAAAACAAACACACAAAAAACAATTAAAAAAGGCCTAAAACATCTTTTGTTGTCTCTTTTTATTAGAACAAATTTTGTAATAGGGTCTGATTTTTATATTTTTATTTAGAATATATTTTTTGTATCTATTCTTTCTCTTTTACTGCAATCCATTCTATTGCCTTTATTTCACTTGCCTCCACTACCAACTAAAGCCTCTAATACAAAAAGAAAGCATGAAGAACTATTTCAAAAATCAGAACAGATTAATTAAGAACAATTTGATCACAAACATGACATGGAATTAATAATTTCTGAAGGAAACAATAAAGACATGCAACTTCAGGATACTACTTTCTCTGAGAACACAATTACCTACAACAGGTTTCCTAAATTGCCTAAAACTGCAAGAAGCTTGAGCATGCTGCTATACTGTTTGAGCACTGTATTCTAGTCAAAAGAAAATGTAAATGCAATCACATTCACGCAAACCAAGCATGGGGATGTCTACATCGAACGAAAAAACAGTCCCTGCTGCCACTCCGCCAAGAACAGGAGCTGGCCCCATAAGCAGCTGTTGTCATCAAGGTATCCCCAATTACTCAGAACAAATGATGCTCTCTGTGTGCAGAGGCACACCCAAACCAGGTTTGACAATGCAGTTATAACACAGGAACAGCTGCAGCAACCAATTACCATGTTCAAGAGCTTAAAATCATCATGGACAAATCATTCTCTCTGCCAGATGATTTTTGTAAAACATAAGAAAGCAAAACAAAAGATGGTGCCAGCCCCAAATCACCCACGTACAGGAGCCAGAACACTCTCCAACACTGAAGCCTAGGAAAGAACAATGTGACAAAGAGGATGAGGACAATAGCAAAGCACAACTTGCACTACAGCACAGGAAATCTGGCGGTTTTACAATGACCTGATCAGTTATTCCACTGTGACAAGTATGAAGGCTCAATGCAATGCAGATGAGAAATATCTGCAATATCTATGCTCATTTATTGGTAAAACATACCTCTCATTCTCAGGATCTTTCTCAGCAATTTTTAGTTGGTAGCAAGCAATAATTTTACGGTTCAGAGACGGAGCTTAAGCCTTTTGTTTTGCCATCTCTTCAATATGGAAAATAAACTGTCTATTAATGTGCTATTTTGATGAGACATAATCTGCATGTTTTAATGTTCACGTTTATGATAGTATGTTTTCTTACCACTGGGCATAGGAAAGCTACCATAAGCACAATCTGCTTATTGCTTTGAAAATCCAGTTTTCAGTATGACTGTGCCTCTCACAATGGTGTCTGTAAGGGGTCAACCGTAAATGCTTGGAAAATTACTAGGAAGGTAAGAAAGCAAATGAATTCAAGAAGAAGGAATGCTGAGACAAAAAAAAAGAAAATAATGAAAACTAAAGTCTGATGGCACATATATTAGCTACTGCTGGTTTCAAATCTCATTATTTATCAAATGAAAGGAAATGTGAAACTCCAAATCAACCATTTCTAATGTGATAAAAATTGCCTTTTGGCTTAATCATTGGTATTATAACAAAAGTACCCCAACCAAAAGAACTGAAGAAGAAAATATGAATGGTCTCCAGGATTAATTTTGGAGGCTTTTCCTAAGACTCACACTAGGTCAGTGTCACTGCTGGAACAGAGGTTGCAGACAAGACTGGAGGGGAAGGGAAGGTATGAGTGTTAGATAGCATGACTGACTTCCCAGCACATAAGCAAGTTTTGTTTTCTCAAGTGTCCTGTGCTGTATGCTGTTACCCATCTTCCCTTACTAATGCACAGCAGTTATACCCCATTTCACACATTTACAGAGTCTCTTGGCTTGTCTACATCCAACAGCTACCCACTGGCTGCTCTTCCAGCCTGTTAACTCCTGAGCTTGGCTACTAACCTAGCCACTGCTGCCACTCCCAATTTCTTTTCCTCTCTGCTATAATTCTTTTAAAATTAGCTATATGGCTCTGAACAATCTATAAACCTCTTAAGTTTTAGAGACATTCCTGAGAACACCAGCTTCTCTCAGTTCCAGTTAGACTCACAAATTTCTAGTTTAAGCCAGAGATGCTTTATTCTTAACATATATCACATACCATTAAAAAATCCATACTGCGTCGTTACAGGAAAACAGCTGAAGAATTACTTCAAAGAAAAAAAAAATTTTTCTTCTTCTAAATAAACACTTTAGGGAAGCAAACACAGCATGTCCTTTGAAACAGTACCATAGGATCTCTGGAACATAAAGTAATTCTGCCTCTCAATGGAAAAAAAAAAGATGCATCTTCTCATATTTTTTGTATTATGAGGAGAAGAGCCACTTTCAAGGTAAACACTTAACAAGAAAAAAACCAAGATACTAAGAATGGAAGTATTGAAAGCCCTGTATAATGCAAATTGTGGTCACAGCCATAGGAAAAGATAAGAAGAACTGACTGGAATACCGTATGTTAATATTCAGACTGAAATTAAACTCTATTCAATCAATAACAGTGAAGGCTCAGAAACACCCAACTGTACAATTTCCCAATAAACACCATAAATGATGCAGTTTATATGTCCTTATGAACTATTTAACAGTGGTGACTGCTTATAACCCAAAATGGCAGAGAACTTCAGGTCAGAAGGGCCACCCAGCCATCACCCAATCCAGTCTTCTGGCTCTCAGCTGGGTTAACTTCAAGGATGAGTCAGGTTACTCAGGGTCTTTTCCAGTTAAACTTTGAAAATCTCCATGGACAGAGATTTTACTGTGTCTTCAGGCAACCTGCTGCTGCGCTCAAATAGCCTCACTCTGAATTTTTTGTCCTTACAACTGGAATTTTCCTGCTTGTCCTTCCCCAAGCATCTCTGAGAAGTGCCTGGCTCTTTTTTTCTGCCATCTCTCTTTAGATGATGGAGGACTGCAATTAGTTGCCCCTCTACTCTCCTTCTAAACAAACTCAGTTTCCCCAACCTCTCCTCCCAGGCCACATGCCCTACACCCTTCATCCCGACCCCCACAGGAATCACTCCAGCGGGGTGACTTCTCGTGCAACAGGGAGCCCAGAGCAGTGTGAGGTTATTCCAGATGTCTCTCAGGACGGCCTGAGCAGAGAATAGCCACCTTCCTCAGCCTGCTGGCAATGTTCTGGCTACAACAACCCAAGGTGTGCTTCGCCTTTAGCAGTGCCAGGGCATATGGCTGGCTTGCATTCAGCTTGTGGCCACGGGGACCTTCGGGCACTTCTCTGCAGAGCTGCTGCGCAGCCACTTAGGACTCCAGCTCACTCTGTCCCTGATGCACAACCCTGAATTTGCTTTTCCTGAACTTGTCAAGGTTCCTTTGTCAGCACTTGTTTTTCTATGCTTTTTGAGAAATGAGGTATTATCACACCGATTTTGTATTGCTAATATGTATCTGTAAGCCCAGGAAATGGAAGGCTTAAAAAACTTCAATCTGTTCATTTTTACAATACTCATTAAAAGCATTTGAAGAATTTTTTGTCTTACATCGTTAATATAGAGGTAAATAGAAAAACAAAAAACCCTCAATAAACTAAGGTCTACAATCAATTAGCTATTATTTTAACCTTTCCAGAAGGCTTAATTTACCCTATGCTTAGCAAGAACAAACTTGGATTGATTTTCAAAAAAAACTACTAGGAGCTGAAATAACAAAAGCTGTCCCCACAAAAAAATCATAGTCCAAAACCAAGCACCAATTATTCTCTCTTATTGGCAGCAACAACAGAAAACTCCAGAGGTAATCTTCCTAATTCTGTGGACTTCTATGGAACACCACATGCTTTACAAAGAACAATTTTTTGAACTGAATTCATAGGCATAATCATGACAAAAAGCAAAATAGGGAATGATCCATCAGAACAGAGAAAATTTATAAATTATAACTCATTAACATTTTGTTCTTAGGGGCAGCAGTTGTGACAGCATACAAATCAGTGCTTCAGTTTTTGCAGTCCTAATGCAGATTTTCTAACTGTTCTCTTTCTGTTTACATCAACAGTTCCAAGGCTAGATTTTTTTAAAATATTTTTCCCCTTAATATGTCTATAGAGAATAAATATGCCAATGTATGCTGGCTTTTACTGTAATATAAACACATATATATACACAATATATTACTATTTATTTATTGATACTATTGGTGTCTAGCATTACAAGGCAGGACTGAGGGCTCTAATATTCCAGGGTCTATACAAACACAGAGGCAGTCAGGACCCCTTGCACTTAAGAGTGAGCAAGTGCTGCTGAGAAAAGCTCCAACAAATAATGTCAAGATGTAGAGAAATGTAAGGTAGAAGTCAAGGGATAAAGAATTAAGCCATATGCTTTTTTTCTTTCATAATTAATTCCCAAAGTAATGGTTCAAAATGTCTTATTTTCAAAATGAGTTAAATTTGCTACCTTTAACAAACATATAACTTAGCAATGAGCAGTGTGTGATTTCTTTCCAGCACCTTACAACATTTTCTAACTTGCAGTTTGTTCTTTCTAGCACCTCCCTCACCTTCTTTACAAGATACCAACTGCATGGGCAAGGCAGAACCTCTCAGACTCAGTTACTACTCTCAGAAATTCAGAATTTAGAATACGTTCAGGTTATTGTTTAGGGCACAAAATCCTTGAACCTGAATTAGAAGATTCCAAGATGCCCAAACACTCCAGGTCCCGTCAGATTCACTTCATGTCCTAGGCTGCTCTCCTGAAAAGCCCCTCACTTCTGAGAATTAACTTTATTTTTAATGTAAAACTTTCCATCGTTCCTGCCGAAGGCAAACACAGTCCATAACCCTATGCCAGATAACTTTTCATATATCTCAGAACACCCTGAAGATAAAAAGTGAGACGCTGAATTTAGCTCAGCATTTTATGTAGAATTAGTGCAGAAGAAAGGAATGAGTGGAAAAGGACAGGTTCAGGCTCCAGAAGGCATTATTCTAGCAATATATGACTTGCTGTGAGAAGACTGTACATTGTCATCTTGTAACAATAAACATTAGGAACAAAGCCTATATTCCCACTATATTGAGAAATTTATTTTGAAATCAGCCCTACTTTTTAAGTTTGGTGCTAGAACTGTTTGCATGTGTTGACTTCTGCATGACACACAAGTATAGGTCTCCACAAAAGACAAACAGAATAAGGAAAAGGAGGAGAAAGCTTTCTTTACACAGCCTTTTCTCAACAGCCCAACACGAGCAATTCCAACGATGCCCAGTGCAACTTCCACAAGAAGCAAGAGGATATGAAAATCCTGATGTAACATCCCACAAAACTCTATAAAACATAAGAGTGATCCACCAGTTCTGTTGGAACACTATTAACAATAATAAATATATATAATTAATGTTAATTACTTTATCCTAAAGATGCAGTTTGAACTTCAGAAGAGGTAGAATATTAAACAGATTTATCCTCATTTTGTGCATTTTAATTTAGAGTGACTGTGTTTAATGAAATGTAGGTACTCAGATTATCTATCTTCTTTCACAATCAACAAATCATATACTTAGGGTATTTTTTCTCAACACTGTCAAAGGTGTTCCTCAGTGGAAGCTGGATCCAGTTCAGCTTTTGGAATATCATTATTTCTGTCCAGCATAACCCATTTGTTCTCCTATAATTACTTTCCTAGCTTAAAAATCTTCTCCCCTTCTTCCCCTCACTGCCTGTGTTAACTCTGCTAATATGAAGATGAAACAATCCTTCTCTGACACTACCTTGCTAAGCCAACCAAGCAAGTTACCATTATTTGTCTTTAATTTGACAGGCCTCTGTTCCACCCTGTGGTGTCTCTTTCTCTTTGAAATTATTTTTCTTCAGTGTGAACACCTAGAATAAAACACTTACAGATAAATCTGTATTTCTGTTTTCTCAGAAACCTCTCACTTCAGAAATTCTAGGGCTATATTTGTTGTTATCTTGAAGCTGAAGACACGATATCCTGATGTCATATTCTATGGCATTTCACATCACATAAAATACAGTAACAGCACAAAACAGTAAGAAAGGGAGAAACAACATTCTTACAACTTGACTATGAGAAATGAGAAATGCTTTCTTGCTGTGGTAGCGAACACAAAAACATCTCTCAGTATGTATGAAAGCCCAGTAAGCAAAGCATCAAATAATTAAGGCACCAACATATTCTTAGTGGCTGTCAACAGGCACGAAGGGAAAACTTAAAAACTTTTTTTGCTACAAAACTGTACAGACCACACAGCTACTGTGGTGCTCTGCCAGGACAGCAACCGAGTGTATGGTGAAAGTTGGACTAATTCTCCCCCTAAATTTGGAGTAGTCTGAAGAGCTGTACCCTAAACAGGGGCATCCCAAGCTTTGGGGTCACTAATTGGTAGTGGAAATCAGTCACTCAGGGAATACATTCCAGCTTCAGTCAAGAAATCAGCAGCTTATCCCGTCTTAAAAAATAAGCTCTTGAGAGTAGCAAGCTCATCAATTCATTCCTTTTCCCTCTTCTTTCAGGAAAAGACTGTTTGGTAAATTGTGGCCAATCACTTCAGTAATCAACTACAGATGTTTGACATTGCCAAAGGAGTCACAAAAGATGCCCTTCCTGATTCTCAGACATCAGTTCAGCCTGTGTGTGTGGACAAAGACATGTTGAAGATGTTTCAGCTATTGGGGAACATCGCAGTAAAATCTCTGAGGGCTGAAAAGTTGCCTGCAGACCTGAGAGTAAAGGTGGATGAACTTGTACCTAGAGGGTCTACAGGTTTTGATGTGATATGATCAGAGAAATTATTTTGGGGTGATTACCTGCTGTGAGGCCTCTTTCTGACAGAACTCCATAAAGCTTTATCATGTTTTCAGATACAAGTGTATTTGCTGAGGGAAAATGAGGCAGTTGGGCAAATAATAGCTTAGAACCAAACTGCCTTCCCAGAGTGTAGGCGGTAAGCTCAGCTACCTCAGCAATCAGCAGTACTGTTCCCAACTTAAATAAAATCACAGATAATGGCTACTGAGCTGCAGGTCAGAGCAGAGAGCCTGATTCCTTGCTAGTCCTTGACAGCAAGGCTGCTGTAACTACAGCGGCTGATTCACCAGAAGCAAACTTAAAACTCAGAATCTTTTCACTGTGCTCCTGTCATAGAAACAAAGCACTAAGAACACATTACTCTTTCAAAAATATTCTTTTCAATGTAACTGTCCTCATATTCTATTAAATTGAACAATTCTATTTTGAACAAAGTAGGATTTATTATGAAACTTTTTTAATAACTACTCTTAAAACACTAAAAATAAAATAGCAGCAATTAATCTTTATTTAAATGGTAATTTAATGTGTTAAGAGCCCAAAAATGAAACTAGTCATTAGCTTATAGTAAAGACTGCCAGAAGCTTCATTACTGATTAATAATGGAGAACACAGTGTACTGAACCGTTTCCCCTAACCCCAGCAGCAACTAGGAACCGAACTGCAAAAACTTACAATCCTAATAAATTGATTAAGCAATTATAATTTTCTACATAGACAGAATTATTGTATACAGTGTAGCTAAGTTTTCATTGTAATCTACATTGACTAAATCTCTAGTTTAAAAACAATGTGTCATATATGTTATGAAGAACTCTTTCTGTGAAAAGGATAAAAACCCAGTAACATACCCTTCCATCGGGTGACTACTGTGTATGCTGGGACAAAGGATTTAGTTACTTTTAATAAACACAAGATTTCTATGATAAAGTTTTCACTTTAATAGCTTCACTGTTAGTAAAAGAAAATTAACAGTATTTAAGGAAAAGAGATTGAAGAAAGCTTGTCAGTTAATTCCAGATGATGTCAATACTTTATCTTCCTAATCAAGATTGTCACTTACAGAAATCTTTTTCATTTCATCTATTTTACAGGAGATATTTAATAAATACAGCCACTTGAGATGTAAAGAAAGCTGCAAATCATTGGATTGCTTGAAGTTCTTTTAATGAAAGCAGAAATGTATGACAGCAACTACTACTGACACTACTACCAGCATAGTTTAAATGGGAAAAGATTCAGAAAGCAAACATTTATGGTGCAACTTTGAACAGACACTAGAATTAAACAATAATTTAGAATAATTCTATTTAGAAACAAAATTAAATTATTAAGAGGAACTACTCTCTATTAAATAAATTCCCTCCATATAACTTAAAGAACAATCCCCTGGAAATAAAATGACAAGCCTTTGCCACAGCAGAATTTTCAAATAATGAATTAATTCAAGAGTCTCAGAAGCTAACTGAAACAGCCATCAGTCTTTTAAGCCCCTGAACTTACTGAAAATCACTAAATATTACCCTAGAACAAGAGCAATCACAAACACAATGCAAAACTTTAAAGTTCTATCATTAACTCAGTTCAAAGTAGCAACATACAAAATCCTCCAACTCCTATGAACTGGCACATTACTAGAAAGTTCCAGGCAGATCCCTCTAGGTAGGAAACCACTGTTTTTTCTCCATTTCTTCTACCTATCTGCTACCAGATGCAGGATTCAAAAGCTTGAGGAGTGAATGCTTCCCATTTCTTTCATATAATGAAGTACAGAGATCAAACACCTATCAAGCACAACCACTGATGCCACTGAAAGCAAGTTGAAGAGGAAGATCAGGTAATATCAGTTAATTTTACCAGTTCAGCTATGTCTCAGAAACATTATAAATATTAATGTATATTAATGAATTATTAATATGAGAACAAAAGACACAGGAAAATCATCCTAGAATCAACGTTAGTATTTCAAACTACTTTCACAGAATTGCCATCTACAGTCTTCATCATCAAAGACCCTGCTGCAATTATCTCCTGCACAGTTCTGGAAAATCACACTTGTTTGCTTTTGGGAAGGGATACTTTGATAAGGAGTTTCTCTTTTTGCAGTTTTGTAAATGCACATGAATTGAAACATGAATTTATGAGTAGTAGCATGGCAGTTTATGTGTTTACTATGAATATTTCAAAGGCCTAGTAACAGTCCTACTCATGTAACTGAAAGTGCACTCAAATGCACTGGAAGTACTGCTGTCTAATAATGGTCCACTCTGAGTAACAAATGTATGCTGACAGAGCAGTGTAGTGTTTGGGGCATTCCTTAATGCACACTTTTGGCAAAAAATGCTGTATCTTAATAGAATACATAATACTTGGGATGTTTGCAAATGAACATGAGTGAGTAATTTATGTAACAAGAGAGATCAATCCATCACACGGTCTGTAAAAGCATATCTGAACTAAAAGGTTATAAAGACTCTGCCTTATATATATATATCTTCCAGGATGTAAGTGGTTCACTGGTCTTTTAACTGGTGGAATCATTAGCAAATGTGTATTAAAGACATGAAGAACTGTTGGAGGAAAAATGAAACCTGTGTCAACAGTTACAAAAGACCACTGTGTGTCTCTGGAGTACACAAACTCCTTTCTGCAGCACCAACTCTCAATGTGAATTAATACTCCCTTTTTTTTTGGTGCTGAAGATCATTATGATGTTGTTACCCCATCACTCTATACCAGTTCCTCCTGTTGCCATGCAGCACTCTAGAATCTCAAGCAATCAGAAAGGAGCCTCAATTTCAAAAGCTCTTAGTTTTTGTTAACTATATGCCATTTCCCAGTTGAAGTTAATAATACAAACTACAAATCTGTTTATCACTTCAGCATTGCCTTTAGCATCAGAAGCAAAGCAAAGCAACAGTGTGCAAACATACACTCAAATATATGCCTATAGTTCCAAAAATAAAAGTTATGTTTTATAGAGTACAGATTGTGAAATTATCTTATTCAAACTTAGCTTATTCAAACGTATCAATGTAATCTACAGTAATTAATTACCTACTCAAATTAAATGCATGTCAGATATCTATCAAGCATTGCACCATATATAAGGCAAGAACTGAGACAGAACAGAAAACGTTATTGTGCTCAGATCTTCAAAACTGTGCCATTTCCTACCCTAAAATAGGCAACAACACAAATGTAGAGGGGTATGTAGAATAAAAAAAGAGTATTGATTGGAGATACAGAATGGTTGAATAAAAGGAGCAATTAAGTAGATTAAGTTTCTGTAGTTTGGAAGATGCACGATTGCGATAATGTGGAGAAGAAGATATAAGTCAGACTGCTCACCACTTCTCTTGACATAAAGCCTAGGTTAAACAAAAAAAAATATTGGGCAACAGATTTAAAATAAAATAATACCTTGTGAAAGTATGGCTTTGTATGTTGAAAATTTAGTGGAAAATCCCTTAGGCACACTCAGGGAGGGAAGTCCAACTGAGTCTAATAAGAAATAGGATGCTGATAAAACTTCCAGCAGAGAAGGCCCTGCACGCAAATTGCAGGAAACTGCCTAGTTTGTATTTATCCTGTTTGAGCACTATTCCCCTAAGTGTTTGCTTCTGATACAACCCTCAATCCCACAGTCTGACCCTACACAGCAGCTTCTGTGTAACTGTCCTGTGAGCAGAAGGGCCTCTCCCTGGCCACAAGTGTTCGGAGGGGCAGACAGCTGAAAATGGGTGCAGTACTCACCTCTTCTCTCTCACACTCACCCTGTGAACTTAAACTCCTCCCAGCCACAGGGAAAACCTCCCATTTTGCTGCTTATTGCTCTTAGAAGTGGATGGAGAAGGCAGAAACAGAGTGTCATTTGGAACAGGAGAACAGCTGGAGAACTTTTAGACAGCTTTTAAAGAAGCACTATTCTGAAGAGTTATCACCAAAAATTCACTATCATATTTTTGATGAAACTTCTGGCAATATGTTTCATACAAAAAACATTTAAATTTTTTGATTATTAGCCAAATTGAATGATACACATGTAGAAACTGGGGAGATGAAAGAAAGGGAAATGGGAAGCTAAAAAGCATGTATTTGTTATTTTCAAGTAATTTTAATACAGTACCAAGGTTTAAGATATAAAAAGTTTTTGTTAGATATGGTTGGGAATACTGTTGTTTAGTAACATAATTAGGGATGGTAAATAACACGTCTGAATTATAGAAATTAAGGTTCATTTTGATGTAAAACAAAGCCAAGGCTTTTAAAATTCTGAGAGGCACAAGCACACAAGCATAGGCACACGATGGAGGGAACAATGCAGCCAAGAATGCAGAATATGTTGTAATTACAGGTATCATCTGGGAGATGGGAACATTTGAGCATTCTAAAACAGATAGCACATTTCCACATCCCCATGTAATGACTGACATGCTAATGCCTCCCTCTCTTTGTTCAAATAAAAATACCAAAGAAACTCATCAGAATCAGTCCATATATTCTTGCAAAACATTTTTGTTTGCAAGTGACATGACAATAACTAATTAGCAACTGGCAATTAGAAACATGAAACTATTATAGTACCACTGAAGGAAAAGAAACAGTAAGTCATAAAAGACAAATGATTTTCCAGCAATTGTATGAGCCTTTCATAATAAACCTAGTAATACTGGGAAAACAATCTGTGCTTTTTACTGCAGTGTCTTCCCTGTCAAGGATCACTTAAAGAATTACAGGGCTTTGTTTTGAAATGTCTCTGACAAGACAACCTTCTGATAATTAAACAAGAGTCAAAATTAATCACAAGATGATAGCAAAAACTAAACTTCTTTGACAAGTGCACAGATCAAACTAAAAGCAAACCCAGAATATGGTAAACATAACCAAAGTAGCACTATTTCCCTTTATTCTTCCTGAGGCCATATTGATAACTTGAAGTCTGAAGTTCTCTAAATCATACCGAAATGAAATAATTTAAATAACCACCTCCCCCCCAGCTTATTAATCATACCTTAATTTGTGCAAAAGGTCTGTCAAAGTTTCCAACATAAAGAAGACCAACATTCTGGGTGAGTAGCCTAAAAAAATGAAAAAAATCTTTTAAGATATCACTTTACATCCATAAGTTTTTTTCCGCATCTCCAGTAGTTGCTACTGAACCCTAGGAGCAGGGTAACAAGTTTCATGATAGCAAAAGCTACCTTTGCAAATCTGATTACACAATCCTATTCGAACTACTACAGAAAAGAAGATGTGAATTAGAGATGGATGCACACCAGTAGCTTATGTTTACAATGCAAGCTCTTCAACAAAATCATTTCACAGGCTTCTTTGTGATGGATGTCACTCAGTAATGTGGAAGAAATGTGCCTTTTCTATTTATTAGAGACAAAGAGATAGCAAGAGAAAAGACTAGTAAACACACATTCAGAGCAGCAAGCCCAAGAGCTAAAGCAGACTAGGGTATGTAAAATATGCACAGTAATACAAAAACAACATCACTACAAGAAGAGAATTAACAGAGAATCTCTGCAATATTGCCTAGTAGCTTGCTAAATAAAAAGAGCCCAGGACACAGTTTGCGCCCACTGTTGTCTTCAACTCATCATTGCGTACGCCAGCAAGATCCAGCGGGACAGTGGGATAAATTGATTCGACTGACTGTTGATACTTCTGGAAAAGAGTTTGATTTCTGCAGATACTGTGCAAGTCACTGCTATCAGTACACAAACTCCAAAGCCCAGAGGAGCATTAGGGCACTGCTGTTACGAACAGCTCAACAAGAGCATCACTGGCCAGCAAAAAGGGACGGAGAGCACTGTGCTGTTCCGACTGGACAACAGCAATTTTCCTCTTGCCAAGCAAAGTCCCATTGGTCATTCCCCCCCAGTTTAGAGGGCCCACAAGCATTGCACTGATATACAGGTAACCCATAACAAGGAGAACCTTTTTGATGACAAACAGCTGAAAGAGTTTCTGTTTTGATTAAAAGAGACAGTGAAAAACCATCATACTCTTCAGTAGCTCCAAGTTTTCATTAAGTGTTTGCTATTTTAAATTTCCATTAATTTTACTTCCCATTCCCTTCAGCAATAAGGCCTCATATATGAATTAAATAGTCAGAAATAAGTACAAATGTAGGCATCATTCAGCTTAAGCATGACACCGAGGTGTATCTGTCTTATGTTTTTAAGCAGATATAAATATACTCTTATTATTCCTACAGAGTTAAATACTTTTTCTATATCTAAACCAGCTGCAATTTTCAATTAATTTCTCACCATCATGAGGCCTGTTTCCACAAACAAAAGAAAACAGAAACTTAGATGGCATTAAATAGTTTTGACACCACAGAAAGTACACTTCTTAGTAAGATGTCTTGATTCTTCCCAGTTCTGGTAATAGGACATATATGATTTTAATCTGATTACCAACAGTGGGAATTGGTGTAAGTCAGCAAAATGACAAAGTCCAAACAGTCACATATATAAAATTGTTAAGAAGAGATGTTGAACTATCATCGTCAAAAAAACCTTCTGTAACTAGACATGGTATACAAAAATTTCCCGGGCACTGACAGAAATACCCAAAGGAAGGAAAGAACAACAAGGGATAGACCAGATCAGCCACAGCACAGACAGGCAAGTGGCTTCCTCCCTTTGCCCATCAGTGTGCTGGGCTAAATTGGAAAGACTTGTACTGTTTTGCAATGGTTCTGCAGTATATGGAAGTCAGGATAAGCATATCAAACTCATTTTGAGTCAAAATAAGTCAAATTTATTCACAGCTCAGGTGTCTGGAGTTGGAATATCCAGCATACTGATCAAACCTTCTCCTGGGACTATAAAGCAAAATCAGAAAATATATAAGGGTTTTCTAATAGAAATAAACATATGGGAAGTAATTAGTGAAAAAGGTTTAAAGAGACTGTAAAAACGATGCAGGGTATGTCACCGTATTTCAGAGAGAGGCATCTTAAAGCAAAAAAGTATTCTTAAAAAGAACTGCACATAATTATTATAAGACAGAAAACAAAATCCATTAGCTGTATTTCTAGTAAGGGACCTTAAAAAGAGAAGACATACAGTGTGATTGTTCCCACATTTCCTTTACTGGATAAAAATGTAGGACCATTAAAAATCCAAGTCTTTGGACAGCTTTAGTTAGAAGAAATGAACATCTAGGGAACCTTAAGAATGGTCTTTCTAGGAGATTACACAGTTGTCTATACTGTTTAACTTGCTACCACTGATGTACACTCCAAACGAACTGCAAGAATTGACTTCCTTAATCAGATTGATATTGACACAGTACAAGCTCATTACTATTTATTCACCTTTCACTGCCTTGGCTAGAGTATTTTACTTGTAATTTTTTATTTGTATTTACATGGCACTTCAAAAAAGCAATGCTAATTCAATGCAGTGTTGGCAAATTTTTAGGGAATAGAGTTATTTGTAGCTCTTCCTTGCTTAAATAAAAGGTTGCATTCTGTGTTAGTCTAGTTTACACACTTCTCTTGAGTTCTGAAATTCAAAATTACATCCCCAACATGTAAAACTAGTCAGTTTTCATATAAAAACTCTACCAGGTTGAAATGAGCATCCAAATATGATCATAATTTAATGTCCTGAGATACTCTGGTTTTCTGCAACTAAATGGTCTGAGCAATTAAAAAATTCTGAATCCCATCACCAGTATAAACTCTTTTACTCAGGGTCTCTCCTATGGGCATAATCTCTGCATTTCAGAGACTGAGGTCACACAGCAGAGTCTAGAGAGGTAAGCAGGCTGTGACAACAATCACAGCTGAGGCTCAGGATAAGCCAAGCTACTGCAAAAGCGTAGCCTCTCAGCAGCCACCAGTGGCAGTATCAAAAGGCCACAAGCCACTGAAGACAGAGGAGAGACAGAGGAGTATGTACCAAACTCCATCTCACCCACATGAACTCAGCTCAACTGACCTCTAAATGACCACTAAGATGTACCTCTCACCAATTAGAAAGTTCTAATTATACATAGCTGGTTTTGGAGTTCTTCTCTACCCCAACACCAGGCTGTATTTTTAAGTACCTGAAATTACCTTTATACCATAAAGTTCAACGTGTCTCAATTGATACAGATACTCTCTCCTAATGTTCTCAACTAACCATCCTTTGCCTTTAAATACTCTCCAATGGTAAGCAGGTTTGGTTATAAGAACTTACATGCCAAGGCTGTCTTTTAAAACGTCAGTCTTTCCTAATTTCACATTTGCACAATTCTGTTCTTGAAACACCATCAGCACTACTCAACACCTAACCCTGCATGACTTGTAGCTGACATACCAAGCTATGAAACAGTGGTGACAGTTTCAGAGCACAATTATCTTTGAATTTCACTTTAAAGATTTACCTTAAAATTATGAGAAACAACTGTCAAAAATGCAAATGCATACCAGCACTTCAATACATATATTAATTTAAAAATATGTAGCAATATACAAAATTGCCTAGCTTACAGATTTCCATGTATTTTATTTGTAGTCTCTTCCAATCAATACATTATCAATACAAATCCCATTTTTTTCTGTAAAGTAGAAGGAAAGAAACATCACTCCAAGAAGTAGTAGCTCTAAGATGTGCTGTCCAAATGTAACATTACACTCCATGCATTCCTGTCCCATACACCCAAGTGAACAGACTTCTAGCCCAATGTGTCTACTAGGGCTGTACTGTTATATTTCATGGAAATAGCATAAAAGCCCAAAAAGTGTCAGGACAAACCATTTCAGAGTTTCGCCAATATAATGTCAAGGTCTTTAAAGGCCTTTCCAGGACCAAGAAAATGCTGCCATATAGCTATCACTAAATATCCCTAGAGTTGGTCTTTTCTGGGATATAAAATTACCCAATGTTCAAAATCCAAGCTGGAGGAGCCAGGCTTGTGCTTGTGGGGGAAGTTGACCATAGGAGTGGGCATGGTCAGACACAGTGTTCCAAAAAGTGTGGCCACACTGATATGAGGATGGTTAATGCAAATAAATACAGGACAGGGCTAAGAACTTGAGTAAAAGGAATCTTGGAATGAGGCATTGTGAGATGGCAGGGATGTGGAACACGCAGGATGAAAAAGGCAAAAAGAAGTGACAAAGCAGCCCTCTGTGCTGGAAAGCACCGGGGCAGAGCTCTGAGCTGGAGAAGAGGACTGGATTAGGAAATGGGAGCAGCAGAAACTGATTTACCACAGAGTTCATCCTCCCTGAGCACAGCCAACCCTGTCTGGAGGCTGGGACATTCCCAGTACCACTGCCTCCTTCCTATGATCTTTGGCCATGGGAAGCAGAGTGACCCTTGGCTATGGTCTTTTTTAGGGCAGCACATTTCAAAGAAGCCTAATCATTTCATCTTCTCCACACATGGTCTGTTCCTAATAACTCACTAAGACATGTTTGTTAAGATGAAGGTGAATTATCCTTCCAGTACTTACAGGGGAGACGGCAACAAGAGCACTGAGAGGGACTTTTTACAATGGCAAGTGATAGGACAAGGGGGAATGGCTTTAAACTGAAAGAAGGCAGGTTTAGATTAGATATCAAGAAGAAATTCTTTACTGTGAGGGTGGTGAGGCACTGGCACAGGTTTCCAGATGTCCCACCCCTGGAAGTATTCAAGGCCAGATGGAATGGTGTTTTGAGCCACCTGATCTAGAGGAAAGTGTCCCTGCCCATGGTGGGAGGGGTGGAACTAGACGGTCTTTAAGGTCCCTTCTAACCCAAACCATTCTGTGATTTCAAGATAATATTGATGAAAATTCAGGCACTGCTCACCAACACACCAATGCTCTGCCAATAAGTAGTATTTTGTGAGGGCAGAAAGCAGGCATCAAATAGTTCCTCTGTATCCTGTTTGGAGATCATACCTTGAGGACATCACTGCAGCTTGATCTGCCCATCCCTTCAGATTCAAATACTGCCTTTGAGGTCCACTCAGGTTATCAAACAGGCCCATGCAAACTGGTGCTGAAGACATTAACTTCTGAGCAGTTAATAGGCACACCAGTCATGAGCTGCCCTCTAGACTACCTGGATCCTAGTGCTGCTGTGAAGATTATGGAAGGAGGTTTCCAGAAAGGAGCATGCAGAGAAATAAAGCAGCAGGGTGGAGCCAGGAGCCGCTACCTCTCACAGGAGCAAGTTACTGCAGATTAGCTGGACGCGGTAGCTTGCTCCTGTGCGAGGCAGCAGCTCCTGCACTTGCTCTGTTGCAAGACCGGCGACACACTGTGCAGGAACACAGACTGAGACTTCAGCTCTAGCCAACAGCACAGAGCTCAGACAGGCTTGCAAAGCAGGGAGCATGAGGTGAAAAACGCAGTGCGTGCAGTAGAAGGGCTGAAAAGAGGTAAGGTAATTGGCACTGGAAAGGTGGAATGTGCCAACGGAAAACGATGACAGGTTAATGGGCTTGAGGTGTCCGGTTTCTCAGGAGGAAAGCTGTCCTGCAACAGGCAGTGGTACAGCACTCACTATCGCTATGAAACACAACATGTAATTTCTTCCTTAAATTTCAGCAAGAACACTCACAAAATCCCAGAACTGATGACAATTTATCAAATAATACCTTGCAGTATTTTATTAGGCAACCCTAATATTTAACTTGACTCACATCATGTTTGAGGAATAGTTCATCACTCCACATAGTCCTTTAATACTTTACTTCTGGTTTTATTCTTGATGGTTGCCTGTTTCATTCACTAGGTCTTGCAACCACCAAACACCTGATTCTAGATGAGTTTGTGTTTGTTTTTAAGAACTCAGTAAGTGCTACAGACTGACACCAAAGCTCTGCTAGATAGAATAAAACTTCATTGGTATATCCTATAATCACAAAGGTATTTGAGGGCATGCAAAACTGTAGACACTTGAAAAACTCAGCTTGATGGCTATGCACATCCATGTCTGCTTCTAATGACAATGCAGATGGAGTTGACTGCTTTCTGCAAAGGATAAGGAGAAACTTTTGCTGTGGTCTATTCTCATACCCAAAAGAACTGTCTCCAGATCAGACAGGGGTTTTTCTGGTTTATATGAATAGTGGACTGATACCTGAAACATCCTTGGTGTCTGCCCAGAAGGGATCTTGCACCAGGAGCCATTATTAAACAGAAATACCAATTCCACTGATGGGACAAAGGGATTAAGATACATGGATTAATTCCACTTTAGAGCCAGAAGCAGAAATAGCACCTACAATGGTGCTGGGAACTGATCTAACAACTTTATCTTTCATATGCTGTGGGTAGATTTGCAGCCTTCAGAAAGGTTGCTGGTGAAAATATTTCCATCCTGAGAAGACACGTCTCAAGAGTGGAATAGTTGTGAGGCAAAAATGGAAAATAAAAACAATTCTGACCCTCAGTGGGGCTACTGACTCTTGTGCACATCTGCACCTTTATTGCTATGGACACCTCAGCATATACATTAGTGGCTGATTAAGGCCAAAAATGGAACACACACCACTTTAAGTATAAATTGGAAAGTCAGGATAAAATTTGAGGAAAATCTCTGAGACTCACATTCTAAACTCCTATATTTATAATAGGTTTAAAATAGGGATTAATATTAGTTATGGTCTGAATGTGTTTATGTTTCATTTTAAAATACACCTTTAGTATGATAAGCATATACAAATACTTTCACTGACATACTCTGTATGTGCTTTTAACTGTCTCTAAAACTCACTCCGGCTGCATTTGCACATTTCAGGCAGACTGTTAGAAGTCACAAAGACAGATAAACAGCCCTGAGAACAGAAGCAACACCTTTGTAAGTTCAATAACAGTATTTTCAAACACTACTTGATTGTTTTTCATGGATAGGTTTGAAGATAAAGGTAACTTTCATACATACTTCTATAAATTCTGTATTCAATTATGCAAAGAAATTATCCCAGTATGTCATTATTGCACATGATGACGTGAGCACAAATAAAGCACCATGATACAGCAGAAAGGACAACAAATTCACACGATGCAGTTGATGTCCTCTTAAGAATATAATAAATATTCTGCATTTATCCTGTGGTCACTTAAACTGGAAGGGAAAACTATGCACTGTGCTGCAATATCACAACCATAGAAAGTGAAGCAGCTTTTTAAGCAGTTTCTTGAACCATCACTTGAATTCCACTACAGTGACATTCCAATTATATTTTGCTTCTTGCTTATGATAATCATTCCCCATTGGTTTAAAATTCTAA
Source organism: Acropternis orthonyx (assembly GCA_035583155.1). Lineage (NCBI taxonomy): Eukaryota > Metazoa > Chordata > Aves > Passeriformes > Rhinocryptidae > Acropternis > Acropternis orthonyx. The sequence continues at coordinate 79,831,814 of JAWWEU010000111.1, read as the reverse complement.
TTATGTATTTTCTGGGAATATGAAAACAAGAAGAAAATCAGAAAAGCATAAATAGAGAATCATAAAAAACGATGTTAGGGTCAAAAGAATTAACTTCTTACATTCATTTTTTTTCAAGATCATTAATTATTTAATTAATTCACTGACTACTGTTAGAGTAAGATAGTGAATACACTAGCTTTTATGAAACATAGAAGTATATAAAAGAATGCAGCAAGTTTCAGGAAAGGCTAATAACAGTGCTTGTGAATTTAAACTGGCATGCATATATGGTCTGCAAAAAACATGTATTTCATTTTGTTCTAGAAGTATAAGGAGTCCAAGAACTTGACAGTTCACATAAGCAGTAGTGAACCCTGCACACAGAATACTGACAGTGGCAACACAGGGGCTTCACAGGCAAGACACAAGAGCTCTCTCCTGCTTTCCACACTGCATTTATCAAACCACTTTTTCAGGCTATGAAAATATCCTAACAAAACTTCTTGTTCATCAGTCAAGCAAGAAAACGTTTTTCATGGACAAATTTAAGCTATTCTAGCATAATTATCATAGTAAAGAGTAAGCAAATAGTCTGTATGTCTGATTTACAACATTCTTTCTCAAAGGAGAGCACAAATTGAAAAAAGCTATGAGGGAACTGGAAGAGATATTATGCACAGCTATTTAACAGTAAGGATGCAAAAAAATCTTGGTTTTAACATGAGGGGAGAAAGGTAGGGAAGAAATACATTAAAGTCAAAAAAGTCTGTAAACAGTTTTATAATGCTAAATTCATCTCTGCAATAAACAACCCCACAGAAATGTAAGCAAATACCCTTCATTCCATGAATTGTGAATTTGCAGAATTTATTCCATGAATTCTGAATTGCATGTCAAGTTAATGGTGATGGCAATTAACATAAAAGTGTATTCTAAGTAAGATTCACAGGGAAAAATGCAGTGTATAGCACAAACTACAGACTTGAATTTAACACTCTCAGCCTTCCCACAATAATACTTCAATAGTGTGTGCCATTAGTCATATTAATAAGCATGGTACTTTCAAACACATGAAACTCTGGCAAAATTATCAATGTCATGTGCTAATTGCCCTTCAAGCTGCTATGTGTGATACTTGAAAGGCTTCACTGAACTACCTCCCTCCCTACAGTAAATCTGTCATTGACTATTGATAATGGGAATCTAGGCACTAACTGATTCCTGAAAAACACAGTTCCCCTGAATAACATCACCACTGTTATATACCAAATCAAACAAAAATTACATTCTGAGGGCTTGAAACTGCAAACTGAAGTGACCTCACATTTGAGGTAACGGTCTGCGAGGGATTCTAAACCAACAAAAAGTATACAGTGACCAATATCAATTTTTTGAAAAGTGTTTGGATGTTGTGGGTTTTGTCATTTTGTTGTGGTTTTTTGAGGGGGCGGGGGGGGGGGGGGGGCGTGTTGTACAAAAACCCTTT
>JAWWEU010000111.1:79794258-79830246 GCA_035583155.1 Acropternis orthonyx | reverse complement strand
CCCCGTGTTGTACACAAACACTTTCCTAGAAAAAGATTTATTTTTTTTTCAAGGCACATGCTTGCACTTGATACATAACACCACAGACATTTCCAAAAAGCACTTCTCTTTGCTTGCTGCATTTATGTCTAGCGCTGATAATATTTTAATGCTTGTGCAAAGCCTGTTAGGCTTTGCCTTTGCTTACAGGCAAATCACATAAAGCAGCATTTTGACTAAATTTACATATAACCTATCCATAAAAAATAGAAAGAAAAGTAAGTAGGAAAAAAAAAAGGTACCTATTAAATAATCATGCCCATTCCTCCACCAGTGGAATATTACTCCCTGTAGTATAATGAGCAATTTGGCCAGGCTGGCCATAAATTATCTGGAAAATGAGGCTGCTTGCCTTTTCCTTTGGGAGATTATTACATAGTTCAAGAGATTTCACTATTAGAATCTATTTCTAATAGTAAACGTCAATTTTGCATTCTGAATAGCATCCCTTTCATCTTACTGAAACATGGGACAGAAGTTAGGAACTATTCCAAATTTCCTGAAAGACCTGCCTGACATAGGCTGTGCTGCAACTCTGCCCAGATTTCCCCACATACCACAAACAAGAGCACTCACACAGCTCTGCAGTGGACTCACTGGAGCACTATAAACTGCATTCTAGTCTAAGACCCCATAGGGTCCTTTCACCTTAGCCATCTTTTAAAATATAGCAGACACCACAATACTAGCAAATTCAACTACCAGAATCAGGTGGAGAATTGACACCACAATGCAAAGCTTTGTATCATGACACTTCAATAAAATAAAAGGTATTATAACATATATTTTAAATTCAAAACAAAGACTTTTTTAGTGTCTCAGGAGTTACGTAAGAAAAACAGATTTCTAACAACAAAGAAGAAATAAATGAGATAATGACAAAAAATCTCAAGCATATCCAAGTAGAAAACTGGTAAAAAATCATTGTGTAGATTCACTTGATCATGTGGAAATATAGGAAGCAAGTAAGACAGTAAGACTGCTGAAAAGTGAGTGGATTTGTTTGTATCCACTCTAAAAATAAAGGCATCTAGTCAGGAACATGTTTTTTTTTTTTTAATTATCAAAATGAAATGCCTGCAGAGAGGTACTAAAAGAAAAGGTCTGGGATATATTTATAATTAAGGTGAATTAATCAATCAAGGTGAAATAAATCAGCAAACCCTGATGCAACATATCCAAGATTTCTGACATTTCTTAACATGGAGGGTCTAAATTGCTGTTAAAACATAAAAAGTCAGTCTTTAACACCCAAATATGGTAAACTTTGCTCAGAGTCCTACCCTTTAGCACAGCATTGTTCAGCATGCCTGCCTTGGCCATGCAGGCAGTGCTACTTAGGAGGTTGCACATCCCCATCACTCACACTGTGGCTGCATCTGCCTCTCTTCAGATCATTTTAATGAAAGAGTGCTTAAAAGGTAGTGGGTGACAGGAGGGGCACCACACTGACATAATCGATTCAGACTGCCAAAAGGCTTCTGTTATAGTCCTCTTCCACAGTAATTTATTAAAAAACTCCCATGAAACTAGGCAGTAAGTACTTTTATATGGAAGACACTACTTATTGCTATGGATCAAACCCTGATTAAGAGACTGGACAGGCAGAATAAATGGTCAGTTTTCATCTTGGTAAAGGCTGAGTGACTACTCAATTTATGTACGAGACTGTTTAATATATTTATTAGTAATCAGAAAAAGTCACGAACACAGGAAGTCTGCTGATGAAGCAAGTTATGTAGCAACAGCTGGCAACTTTAGGTAGATTACAAAGTTTATCACTTTGAAAGGAAGCTGATCCATACAACGTCAGCATTACTTTCCCCTGCAGTGAAAGGTATGTGCTCTTTTGTGTATGAATGAGGGAAAGGTAATACACCATTTAATTAAGGAATGTATCACAGTGTGTATGAGCCCGGCAACTAGAACTCTGTTATTTCCTAGTGTTTAAAGGCTTGACTTCAAAGCTCACTGAACTTTCTTCCCACATGAGGTTTTGTCATTCCTTTATCCTTGGTAGTTCTAATTAAAAACCAAAATAAAACAAAATAACAACAACAAAACCCCCACAAAAATCCAACAATCAAACAAAAAACAAATGAACAACCAACCCACAAAAAAACCCCAAACTTCTATCCTGCACAACTATTCTAAATCATAAGAGCAGAGCTGGAAATTTAAATACTCAGTAATTTTAACATAGGTTACTACTGAAAAACCATGACAAAGAATTGGCAGGGAAGCCATGATGGGGTGATCTCATCTGGCTATAATTTCCCCCATTCTGGCCTGCATTTGTGAGCACAGATGCTCCAACAGTTTTCTGGTTTTCCCCGTGCCCTGCATGGCACACCAGTGGTGGCAAGACCTCAGGGGCACCCTGAGCAAATCAGTTGGTACCAGTATCCTTTTCACAACGCAGAGCAAACCAAAGAGTGATCAGGTGATCTGTATGTAATTTCTTGTAACAAAAGACAAAGGAGTCATTGAATTACGCTAATTGAGCAAGAATTCAAATCTGATAAATACTTCATCACAAAACACGTAATTAGACCGAAGCTCATTGATGCTGCCCTGGTGTGCAAGAGAAACAGGGATTGAACATGCATATGCATAATAAAAATCTCTAGAAGACTAAAAATTTCCACTCAAAACAGTAGAGAATATAAAATCTACTTGTCTCCATGAATCAGAGACATAATCAGTATGAAAATTCCCATCTTCTTCTTAAAGGTCCTCCATGGAAAGGCATCATGAAAGAGCTACCTTAGCCATATGCATGCACACTGCCAGACCACTCCAACTAATTTCTTTTGCTTTCTATTTCTCCACACCACTTAAATAATTTATTCAAAATAAATACTTTATTAATTAATCATGCACAACCAGAGAAATGATTGAATTACAGTCTACAAACCATTTAGGTATGGGTTCATGGGGGACTATGCAGATGGCAATCCCAAGGTGAAGTCTGTAATGAACAACGAATTGTGTGTCTGGAATTAGGATATGCACCCAGCTGCCACTCTCTCCAGACACAAGTGCCACCAGCAGAATGCATGAACAGCCATCTGCTACAAACAAACCTCCCACCCAAAATAAGGTAGGAAGGCTGTCAGAGACTTCACGAACTCTACTGAATGTTTCACTCTCATTACTGAAACCTTTATGGATGGTGCAAGACTTAGCTTCTCAGTTCACTATAAAATTAAACCCCTCAGCATACTCATTATACAAACTTGTAAATGAAATTTCTTCCATAGAAAGTCTCCAGGTAGTAATAGATACAAAAATAGTATTCTGCATTCTGATGTGTTAAGAAATGCTGCTGAAGTACTTTCCCGGGTGTGACAAAAGAAAGGACTATTATCTTGTAATACCAACTACCAATGCTGTCACACCAATTATTGCATCTGTAATCTAAAAGGCATTTGCAGGAAAGCTGTCCTGTTTTTCTGGCATGTCTGCTCAAAAAAAAAAAAAATCTGCTATCAGGGTACTCTGCCTCACTCCAGAACTGCCACATCTCCTCTAGTAACCCCTTTCTCCATTTCTCTGTCTTTCCTTTTTTTCTGACTTTAATTCTCAGTTGCCCTCTGGTTTTGTTTTGTACAGACTTTTTAAGCTGGCTATCTCACTCCAATAAGTTCCCCTCTTCTCCCTTCTTTTTTGTGTGACCTTTATCACAATTTATCCTCATTTCCAAACTTGGAGGGGAAGAATCCTTTTGTCAGAGCCACCAGGAGGGGAGCGGGAATGCACTGGTATGATGGCAGCTTGGACAATGCTAAGAAATGGAAGGGAGACAGGATCAGGAACAAAAAAACCCTTGAGATGTCTCTGCTTCACACAGCATTTGCTTCACAGCAATGGCTCTACTAGGTTGGGTTTTGCTTGCGATGTTGCTGTTTGTTCTGTTCTATTTTGGCTATACATATATATTTGTAGTAAAGAACTGTTATCCCTTTTCTATACACTTTCTGATTAAAGTCTCTTAATTTCAAAGGTTGTGGTGGTTTTTGGGAAGAAGCCCCCTCCCTAGTCCAGAAGGGTTCCTCACTTTCCATGATAGACATCTTAGTTTCTTTTAAACTGAGACATATGCTATCAGTGTTCTTTTTCAATGCTAGTTTTTTAGACTTAATTTAAAATTATTACTCTATTTTGCAACACACTCTAGAAAGTCAAACAAGCTGAGGCAACTTGCAAAAATGTATCTTTCCTATAAACTGTGAGAAAAAATAATTGAATTCTTCATAAAAATTGCTGTATTATTATTAAGGAAAGAGAGCATCTTTTCATTTACTGACCTGCATTATGAATTTTTATTAAGTAGAGCACAAGTGAAAGAGAAACTATGATTAAACGCAAACTGCATAGGAAAAAAATTAGTTACTTCCAGATCCTGGCTGATAACTACTACTGATTTAACTTGTATGAGGATGACCTGCTCTGTCTCTGCTTTCATCTGTTTCTGAGAAGATTTATGTAATGTAAATTATTAAGTTATTAATTAACAAATGTACAGCAAAGTAGGGTTTTTTTTTTCCCATCTTGCAATGTGCCTCCAAGACATCATTTTTTACTGCAAGCAACTTTGCATGTCCTCTTAGACTGTAATTTACGGTTGCCAAAAAAAGCCCGCTCAAAAAAAATCTTAGTGCAACGTGGTTCAGCTTATTTTGATTTTCCAGGCAGAAAATCCTCATGGAGGTTTTATAAGCTACCTGCATAGATAATAAGCCTTTTTAAGTAACACAGCTAACTGCAATTAATTACAGGTATTACAGAAAAAAAATTCATATTATGCATTATAAAAACTGTGAATTTAATTCAGGTCTGATTTAAGGCAGGACAAAGTCTCTAAGAAAAAGTAGTATGTTTTCTCAGACTAAGTGATACAGCCAAGAAAAACAAGGACTGGAGCATGCAAGTTAATCTCGCATATGAAGAAAGACTTTGATGTTTCAAAATTTGGCTATTTTTTAATATCTATATGATAAGCATAACAAAATAACATAAGCCATTGCCTTTTCCTATATTGCCAGTCTTAGCTACATATTCAGATCATCAAAGAGAAAAACTTATCAATCGGCATACAGGAATGCAATTTCAGCTATTTCATGGAAATTCTATGCATTTTAACCAGGATTTTAATCACTTTGGAGTAGAGGCTGATAGCAAACAAAAAATAATCACCTTTACTGGGAAATCAACCCTGAAAACTCACATGCAAATATGGGTGAGAAAAGTAAAGGAGAAGGAATAAAACTTGAGCAGGAACACAAAATTCAGTCTGGGAACAGTAACACAGTAACGAGAAGACACAGAAGAGAGAAAAGGGCAAACTCGTAGAGCACATATTACTGTAACAGATGACAGGAGACCTACATTTTAACACATCCCTGCTTGTCAAGTTTTATACCAGCCAGGAAACCCAACAGCTGAGAGAGTCTCATATCTTCTTTTAGAACCTTGTTTCTTAAAAGAATTGCTATTTAGGAGTGGTCAAAGTTATTCTATTTACTCTGCTACTACAGATCTGTGCTCTTGGTCTACCTGTCCCGGCACAGTCTCTGAGATCAACTCTTTTTAGAGGAATTAAACTTATTTTGGGCATTCCTCTGCAACATTTTACATACACAGATTACTGACAATGGGATTACATCAACATTTTCTGCAATTCCACTATTTTTTTGTCTAAATATTTAATTTCAAATTCAGAATATTGCTTTAACTTTTCACATATGAGGCCGATACTAGAAGAAGATTTATCCATGATTGATTCAAAACACAGAGAAAAAGAATCAACTCTAAGTTAACTTTGTATGCATACACATACCTTCCTGAACCAGAAAAGAATATCTATCAGACAACAATTAATACAAATGCTGCAAAATCAAGTTTCAATTGTTCCTTCAGAGGAATCCTTTATCTGTTTAAAAATTAAGAAGACAATTCCTTTTTTTGAAACTACGTTCAACACCACCTTGTTATAATGTCAGAGAAAATTTATTATCAGACAGCAAACAGGCATTTCACTCCAGTATAAATCACACAAAGCTAAGACAGAATGTAATTACTGTATTTGACATTTGAAAACTAAGAGAAAGGAAAAGTGAATTGTTTTCCTGAGTACCAGAATACAAGGAGGGCTTTTAGACAAGCTAGGGAATTCTGGATCATTAACTTGTTATAAAGATGTCCAGGCTAAAGTAGTCTAGGGGAGAAAAGAGTGTGCAATCTTTTCCTTGGGAGTTTGTGGGTAAGAAATAATTTCACAACTCTCAAGTTTGTCAAGCTTGCATACATGGCACAAAGAAGTTTTCTGCAATATCCCAGCCAGTTCTGTAGAGCCAAGCTAGCCTGTTTTCACTACAGCTGAAATGACAGTTATTGTCCTCACTATCCATTATTCTTTCTCCATCCATAGGTTTTTAATAAAACCCACCTTGGTCTAAGCTTATCAGTGATCTTGCTCATATAGAAAACTGGTTGGTATCTACAGAAACTCAGAGTTAGGGGGATCAAGGGTGTTTTGTTGTTAGTTTTGGTTACATACATCAAACTTCAGTAGAAAGCTGCCATAGCTACCAATAAATAAATTAAAGATTGTCTAAACTGAAGGTAGGAAGAGAAAGTTCTCTAGAATTAAGTTCCCTCCACCCTGCTTCTTCCTGCAACCTTCCATGCCCCACTGCTAATATCATTCCATAACTTTTGTATTTCTGTCTTTTCAGGTCCCCTTGTTAATTAAACTTGAGGATAAGGCTTTGTCAAGAAAACCCAAACAGACCTGTCAACATCTCTGTTGACAGACTTGCTGTTTTAGAGCTTCTGAAACCCATTTGATCTTTTTTAAGTTAAAAAAAAAATAATTGTGATTCTGGATCTATTACATCAGAGGAATTGACTTTAAATAACTACAAATTTTCGCCCTTTTGTCATATCCATCCCTGTTTTTCTGTCAGAAACATCTTTTATTCACTTTGTCTTGCAAGAATTCATATGAATTCAAATTCAGTGAATCAAAGTAATAATTCAGGTTGACCAGTAATAGAGATTTATCTTTTGCATTAAACAAGAGTACATAACTAGATCGCACTCTTTAAATATTTCTTGGTAAAAAAACTCAAAAGAGAAGCAACTTTGCAGTCTACACATATAGCATCTTTATGTTACGCATTTCTGGATTGTTTAAAAATCTTTCTGATGAAACTTCCATTTTAAAAGAGTCCTCAGTTTCATAACTCAGCTTTCAGCAACAAACGCAAATATTTGGACCAAATGCTGTACAAAATCCTTTGGGAAATTAATTACCTGCAGTCTATACAGTGGAAAGCAGCAGAACAGACAATGCTGTACAACTTCAGTATTAGCTCCTTTCTACAGTTGTTAGGGTTCATACCTCTTCCTCAGGCTTGTCCAGTAAACCTGTCAACACTGTAAATTTTTAAGTAATTGGTACAGGCTATGCCATGCTTTCAATGTGTAGGAGCAATTTTCTTTTACTCAAATAGGCATGCCTTTTGACAACAGAGGCCCTATCAAACCACAAAAATTTGTCAGCCAAATAACATCAAAATATCTTAACTTTATCTCTGAAAAAGGCAGGATATCATCTTCAGAAGACTCATGGAAAATTCCTCCATGCTGCATGTATCCAAACAGTACAAAGAAACAACTGGCATACATTACACACAAAAAAAATTAATTGTGTAATACCTTCCTCTTATTTTTAATATGAGAGAGAAACTAAGGTAAACAACAGAGAAATTATCACCATGCAGAAACCATTCATCATATCTTATTAAAAATAAAAGAGAAAAATGACCAGTTTTGAATATCTCATTTTGGTGACATAATGCAAGTGACTGAACCTTAATACTTCTGCTGTTATAATAAGCTGTATTTATGACCTATCTTAACGGAAAGAAAGCATTTGCATGTCGTACCATTGTCTCTTCTAAAACCAAAACATCATTCTAGTTTATGATGATACAGAATTCATCTTTTGAAACACAATTTTCTTAATACATAAGTAATGCGTGAAAATTTTTATCAAAGCGAGTATTGTGCAGAAACCAAGAGCAAACATCCTGCTCAGTGGGACTTGAGAGTCTTTTCTGATTCTTTAGTTGAGTAAGAGCAGAATGATCAACAGTGAGTCCTGAATCAGAACTACGTACAGATTCTTTTAACCCCAAATTAACAAGTCAGAAGTGTTATTGATACATTAGTTGAGAAGAGTTAACCATGTACATAGCGAATTTCCCCTTCTGGAAGGGAGATAATGGTTCAGAGCCTTCATCAGGAGATACTCAGTTCATCTGTCAGTCTATCTGTCTTGCTCTACTCCACAAATCCAGGGCTCTCCTACAATTGAATATGCACTTTCAAGCAGAGTTCTGTACTCATGAGTACAAAGACCAAAAACCTGAGAATTTGAGATTTGATGCTTTAACATTCACAAGAAGAATGAAGTGCTTTTATAAACGTCTGCAAATGATGGTTTTGATATGCAGGCTTGAGAGGGAAAAAAATAAAATAATCAAATTCACTATCTTGTTTCACTCTCTTCATTCCAATCTTCTCTATCCTATAATTAGAGATATACACATTATATTTCATTTATAATCTACTGATAAATATTTGCTCACAGTGCAATCTTTTAATACTTTGTGGAAAAAAAACACTTTAAGTATGAAAATAGCCAAAGATTATAGCTTTGGAAATATTTAGTTGTCATAAGGGGGAAAAATGCCATCTGCTGGGTACAGCTGAGGACTGTCCTTTTCTTACTAACACACCAGGCTGCCCTGAGAGAGTTTCCACTTCAGAATTCATTTTTTCCCATCTTGAAAATTGATACAGAGACATGCATTGCTTTTGAGGAGTATGTAAAACCAACCTCATTAAAACTTTCTTAACAAAAACTTCTTACTGTCACACCTCTCAGAGGCTGGGAGGTCTAACAACAGATACAATGACTAGCATCGGAATAATAATGTTTTTAATCTTTCAAGAACATTAGAATAGTCTCTAACCCCTCCTCCGCCCAATACTCCAAAATGCTCTTTTATCTTCACGTACATAAAAAACTTTGCAGTTAGGTAATTAAAAAATTATTCAGCCTATACATACAAAGCAGAGCAACACGCTGCCATTTGCTTCTCTGTGAGTCATATACAACCCTTCCACCAGTTATAAGCCAGTGATGGAGCACTGGTTGGTGGGGTACAGATGTAGAACCAGTTAGTTTCCTAGTTTAAAACCATGAAACCAAGGTGCTGAAAACCGCATTAATAAAGCTGTAAAATACATTTTCATATAAAATATCAAAAAGAAGTGGAGAATATCCAGTTAAGAAATATACTTGTATGAAAAGAGCTAAAAATTAGAAATAGGAAACTCTGATTCAATAAAATGGATAAGCTTATAAATTAAGAAGTATGACAACAGGTGGATAGGGTTTCCATATGCAAACATGAGGAAGAAAAGAGTTGTTTTGATTTATAACAGACAATGCAATTCTTTCACAATTTGGTTTTTGATTTTAATTTTACAACATAACATAGCAGCTGTCACCTGTGTTTGTGTACACACATATATACATATAGGTACATATATTTATAAATAAAAAATTCTGATTCATGTCTTACATATACAATTATGCTAAAAGTGAAGTAGCTCCCGTGAACATACAAATCTTCCTTGTGTTTAAGATAAATGCCTTGAACTTGATTTCAGAATAGAATTCAGTAGAAAACCATGTTTGTGCTTCACACTCACTGTCGTAAGACTGCTTTGTTAAAAAAAAAGCAAGCATAAAGAGTATGAAATTTGGCCTTTTTAAGATACTCTAGCAGGATGACATGCTTACATCTGTTGTCAGATGGAAACAAAACTCTACCAAAAACTATTGAATGCTTTCTACAAATTCCTAGTCAAAGAGCAGTATGCACACATATCCCACAGTTACTGTTCTTTTCCCTATCACTTATGTCAGTAACAACATGGATTCTCCATTACCACTGACTCACCAGGCCTTGATTATGCAAACTGGTCTCCCACAGACAGATACATGCACCTACAGCCCCACTGATTTTAATGCGTTTCTACCATGGGATAAGCGTCTTCTACCAGAAAAAAAAAACCCTACAAGCTGGGTGTTAGTTAAAAAGACAGCAAATGGCGAATTACCAAGCCTATGGCAGACCCCAAGTCACTAAACAGATATCAAAAATCCAATTTATTTTCTCAAAATGCAAATGTTCCTTAAAATATAATTTTATATACATATTTTAAATCAGCCATCACAACTTGAATCCCTACAAAACCAGAGATACTGGATAATTATACTGAAAAATAATTAAGTAGGTTTATTTTCTAATGTCTCTGAATTCCTCTTCACTATCAAAGAGGGAAGGTAAAACTGCTGATAATCTCCCAGTATTTTAAAAGCTCATGGTTGCATGCATACCATATTGATAACACTGTCATGGCAGAAATGCAAACAATCTGCATCAGGGTCATTCATTTTGTTGACACATTTTGCTGATTCAAAAGTACTCATGAATTCAGTAAGACACAAAAGGCTGGGCTTCTAATTCCTAAACCAATTTCAAAACATTCTGATGGTATCAAAGCAAACTGAATGGTACTCTTGGAACTATAACTGTCATGATTACTTTTATCTTTAATATATTCACTATTTAGCACTTATATCTGTTCTTTTATGATTTGTGAGTTTGGTATTATCAGAAAATTAAGTAATAAAATGCTCAGAGTAAGACTGATGAAGAGTCGAAACATGTACAGTATCATTCTCTGTCCAGACTGTTTGCTCTACTCTACCATGGTGATCATTTCTTTTCCCTCTTAGTTTGCTTTATTCTTCTTTGAAATATACCACAGCATGCCCAGGAAGTCCTCTGAACTGAGGTTTTTTCCCTCAAATGCATGTTCCACAGAGTCATAGAATGGTTTGGGTTGGGAGGGACCTTAACAATCACCTAGTTCCAACTCCCCTGCCATGGGCAGGGACACCTTCCGCTAGACCAAGTTGCTCAGAGCCTCATCCAACCTGGCCTTGAACACTGCCAGGGGTATCCACACCTTCTTTGGGTAACCTGTGCCAGTGCTCAGCACCTTCACAGTAAAGAATTTCTTCCTGATATCTAATCTAAACCTGCTCTCTTTCAGTTTAAAGCCATTCCTCTTTGTCCTATCACTGCCAGCCCTTGTAAATCATCCCTCTCCAACTCTCTTGTTGCTCCTCCTTCAGGTACTAGAAGCATTCTTTTCTCCAGGCTGAATAATCCCAACTCCCTCGGTGAGTCGTCAAAGGAGAGGTGCTCCAGCCCTCTGATCATCTTTCTGGCCTCCTCTGGACTCGTTCCAACAATTGTTTCTTTAATTCTAAACACCATGGAAAAATACTTACTTTTCAGATCTGTAACAACTCTACAACAATGCTCTTTAAAAAGGTACCAATCTGTAAACTCAAAAAACAAATAATAAAATCTCATTAAGCAACAAACAAAACTAAAACACAAACACACACTTAAAAAAACAAAAACCCAAGTAACTGAATATTAGTTCATACTATAAACAATTAATGGAGAAAAAAATATTCTGAATAAAGTACCATTCATGGCATACTCACAAAATTTAGAAAATACTCCTTGTCTGAAGAAGACTAAATAGTCACTACATGCAAAAATGCAAAGAATTCATTTCAAATAAGCTCACACCAATTTCTAAAATCCATTTAAAGCACTTTGAACAGGATGTTCACAAATACTTTCTAATAAGTCCTTTAATTTAAAGAGTTTATATGTACTGGTGGAAAAGAAAAATATGTTCACAACTGAGTTTCAGTAAGACTGAGAGCAGCATAACTATTGTTCAAGCTATAGCAAAAGGAAGATGAACATTTACGGTCCCTATTTAAATTAGATGGTTTTTAAATTATATATCTGGCAAATCTTTACAGTACATAACAAAGAAAAATATCAAATTGCTGTTTATGAAAAATGCATACTATTTTACTTTGCAACTCAAAAATCTTCTCAAAAAGGACAATCCCACCATTTGTAAATTAAATATATTTACAGTAAGTATTATGAAAAATCTCTATTTACATTAAGGAAAGCATGAAGAAAGAAAAAAAAAATGTTTTAAAATACATAGTAGTTATCTGGCTAACAGTTTCATATTATTTGCAAAATACTTAACATTGATCTAAAAATAATCTTAAAGTAAGTCTGATTGGCAAGGATCAATGCCATCTGCCTCATGCTCAAGACATGGGTCAGCTTCCAAACTACAGCAGGTTGCTCACAGGCACATCTAGTTAATTTCTGAATGCCACTAAAGATCGAGACTCCACATCTTCCCAGCCCACTCAGAGGTTCATGTTGAAAAAATGAAAGGCAAAGGACACAAACTGTAGAAGGACAAGAAGAGAAACAGCGTGAGAAAGGTCAAACTGGGAAGTTGTGGAGTCTCCATCTTCCCATTTAAGCAAGTTGAACCTGTCTGCCATACCTGCTTGTCTTCTTGCATAGGTAAAAGTATGTCCTCATGCACTTTCAAGAGGCTGTCCTTGAAGATCAGCCAGCTGCCTTGGGCCTCTCTGCAGTTCAAGGAACCTGCCACGGGATACTACCTTTGTTCCTTGAAAAAGCCCAAGCCATCAGTTCTGAAGTCCAACGTCACTCTTCCACTGTCTGCTTCTCTCACTCCTCTCAGATTCTACAACCTTACAGTTGTTTAGCTTGGGGTGGCATCAATCCTCCATTTCCACATTCACAAGTAGCAACAAATCTAAGCTACATGGCCAAATAGGAATAAAATATCCATCCAAATGTAAATTAGAACAGCGGAGTACATGGGAGATAGGAAAATTTTAAAGACGTGGTATTTGGGAACTTTTCTTGATCTCACTTAAAGATCGGAGTGTATCCTTAACAGAGTGGATAATGATTATGATAGCTGACACAAGCAACTGGAAAGACTACTTCAAGGCAGCAAAAAACTGAACAGGGTCTATAAAATATACAAGGCTACATTTACATTCCAATTTGCAAGCATACAGATAATTTTAGGATGACATGAGGCAAAGCTTTTAAAAATCTGGAGAAATGAGTAGCTAAAGTAGAATAATCATCTGACAGATGGAGATTGCCCAAGGCTGCCACTTGAACATATAAAAAGATGAGGCTGAGTTAGTTTTTGAAATCCAACATTAGAAATTCCAAGAGCATCCTTAGCATTAGTTGTGGAAGGTACAACATTATGCTCAGTGTACCAGAGTATAAATAGGGGTTAGATTCAAAGCCTTAGTTTGAAAAGAGTTTTTAAAACCTGAAGCTTTACAAAAACATTTTAAATATCCTCACATAAGCAACGTAGCATAAATATCTACTGCACAGCACCTAGGTAAAATGTCTGTCTACCGGTTTCCATCGCAATGCCAATGGTGGTAGTTGCACATGCATATTTCTATCATGGTGGTATTTCGACTTCCCCTTCCTGTGCCTCCACACAGCTCTTTCTACACGTAACATCGTCTTCAATTGGTTTGCACAACCATGCCCCTACATTTGTTCAAAACTAGTAAGATCTACTCTGGTAACAGCTGAATGCCTAAAGATAATAGCTAAACAAATTACTCTTTTACTTTCACTTGCAACTCTCACAGTTCCACAAAAAAGTAAGCACCTTCAAAGCACACGTTCTTCCTTTAACAACAGTACAGCCATAAATGCACTTAATATATTCAAACCTACACTACTCCTGCTGTCATCCCCACACTGCACATCTTTGCCTCTATTTGCAATCTTGTCCTTGTTTGTTCCACTACTGCTGTGCAACATCATCTGCATTCTGCCTCATGACTCCACTGTTCTCAAGAGCAATGCAGCCCCAGTATTGACTGTGATCTATGGAGATCAGAGGAATATGTGGTTATTATTTTTACTGCCAGGGTACTATTTGTAAAAGTCCCTTTCGGTGACAGACAGCATGTGTAAGAACAAGTTTGTGCTCTTTCATAATGGACATTCTGCACACAGGTGAGAAGGCAAAGAGGTCACAGCCCAAACCAACAATTTCTGAATCACATAAAAGCAGGAATGGAAAGAGAGCAGGGAGAAACAACATATGGCCCAAACCATCATGTCAGTTCTGCTTATCTTAGCTGATTCAATTAACTTGCATGACATTTCAGCCAGTTACCAATTTTGTTTTCAAAGTAAAAGAGTGAGGAAGATTAGCTCGTAAGCAGGATAAGGGACCCTGGGACAGACAACATAGCTATATGAGAGCAAATCAAGGATATCACAGCCATTTTGAACTAGTTGCAGATTTCCTTCATCCCCAATCCTTTCTAGTTTACAAACTAAAAGGACAAGATCAATTCTAAAAAACCAGTACACTTCTCTATGGTTGTGATATCTGTATCTTTGTTTTGATTTTTAGTTACCAATGTATCCAAAAATTTAAGCCGCCACTGTCCTTGAATGTATTGTGTTTTATCTCCCATTTTTTACTACTTGACAATGTCCAAGCTAAACAGAACTTTGCCTAAACATTGTTTGTTTGGTTTTTTTCTCCACTGGTCTAATCAATCACAGATATAGTTTTAAAAAAAAAGCAATGCAGACTTGACACTAACAAATAGTCCATGTCTACTTCAGATTACTAACTTTTTTAGAGAGGAGTACATCTTAGAAAATGAGTAAAATCCTTGATGCTTTCCAATACTTCCAGGTACTACATAAAAGGTATATTATCCTCTGATTTGAAATGGTA
This sequence comes from Acropternis orthonyx, assembly GCA_035583155.1. Lineage (NCBI taxonomy): Eukaryota > Metazoa > Chordata > Aves > Passeriformes > Rhinocryptidae > Acropternis > Acropternis orthonyx. The sequence goes on along the minus strand of JAWWEU010000111.1, from coordinate 79,815,387 downwards.
TTGAATTGACTCAGTTAAGATACTAATTCAAAACCAATAAAACCACAACTTTGCTTGTAATTAGATTTTAGCATCTCTGATTCAGATAAAATTAAGGGACTTGCACAGGCTAATTAAAAATCTGCAAAAGGAAGCATGGACATTTAAGAAATTCTGGTTATGGAAGCTACCAAAAATCTGGTACTATGTGACATTTTCAGTTGATATTTGTGACATTTAAATAAGACTCAGAGTGAGTTTGAGGGTTTTTATTTTTTTTAAGGAATATTCTTAGAGTCAGACATTTTGAGAAAACCTGTCTCTACTATTTAAAGGAAGTCTTCCCTCTAGTATAAGTGAGATATTGCACACAGCAATTAAATATCCCCCACATTCTCTTCTGATAAGGTTGTTTAACTTGTAAGTCATTTGGAAATTCAGTTAATGTGCTTAAATGCCTCTTATTTTATTTTCTGTGAGTATCATAAGTTAGGAAAAATACAAGGTACTGTTATACGATCAAAAGAGCTCCCCTTTGCATTGCTGATGTGAGAACATTATCCCAGTAAACCTGAAATGAAAAAGAAGTACTGAGAAGTGGGTTTACCGTTTTAAAGCACATGTAATGTTAGGGCTTTTCAGGTGAACTGCTATGTTTCACCAGACACAAGCAATGATGTCCTCTCCTGTTTAGCTAATTTAATCAGTTTCTGGTTGTTATTGGTGGGTTGTGTGTTTGGATTTTTTGGCGTTTTTCTGGGGGTTTTTTGGGTTTGTTTTTAATTTTTTTTAACTAAAAGTAACTATATTGATGCAAAGAGAAGTGATTGAGAGAGAGCATAAACTGGAACTCTTGCAAACACAACATAAAAAGAGTTAATCTAACCATCATCCTGATGCTTGGAAAGGCTGGACGCTGATAATACATGGGGGGCAAATAACCAAGGCTCAGCTGATAAGCTGTAACTCAGTAAGGTGCAATAATGCAATTTCTTTCAAATATGTGCACTGAACAGGAGTGTCAGTATTAGGTCACTGAGGTTACAGAAACCCTGTCTTTCTATGGCATGCAGTAGTATATTTTTTCTTTATGTTTGTTCTTTGTTATGAAATCTTCATCTTTACAGGGCTTATTCTAAAAGTACTTCACAGATCGTAAGCCAAATCCTCCTTTTTAATTCAATGGTAAAACTCCCTCCAGTATCAATAGTGAAATAACTGAACCCGAGATAAAAACAATTGGTCATTCATCCGTAACTTCACTACATCTGGGGTGAAACAGCAGCTATTTTGCAGTTAACATTTCTATTGTAGACTGATCTATGGATGGCAATGCTCAACTGAAAAGACAGGGGAATTTATGTAGATGGAAAATATTCATATTGACTAAAATCTGGCAAACTCCCTAGAGGTAACTCCTTTATTCAGATGAAAAATGCACAAGATTGTTTACAATTGTTCTGGATCTCAATTACATATGCTAGCTAAAAGACATGTCCAACAGCTGACAGGGCTCTAATATCATGCTACTGAATAAATAATGCTCCTATATGCTTTTTTCATCATTTGAGTGAGCAGGTAACTATAAATACAAGGGCTGCATGGTTGGAGTTTTGCAACACAGGTTCCATCTCTATTACTACTGCCCAGGCTGTAAACTGTGATAAGCTCACACACAAATATAGCACAGGTTCAGTTATGTCTGCATTTCAAGATTTAAAGATGAACCTGTAAATCAGAACAGAGGAACTGGAAATTACAGACAATCCCTGTTCCCATTGCTTCAAGCTGTTAAGCATTTGAGATCAATACTTAAACTTCAGCTACTCATTTGCCAGTAAGAGACCAATACAACGGCATACCTTCTATTTCCATAAATATTACTTGCTTAACTGCCAAAACAACAGAAAAATTCTCTTGCAGTACTTTAACCACATCTGTATTACTCTGTTGTCAAATGCCTTAAAAATTTACCGTCTGAATGGCAGATCAGAGTCATGGGGTCCAGCTGGAGGCTTGTCAATAGTGGTGTCCCTCAAGGTTCAGTACTGGGCCTAGCATTGTTAAACTAATTCATCAATGACTTGGATGCCTCCTCAGCAAGTCCATTGACAACACCAAGCTGGGAGGAGTGGTCAATACCTTCGAAGGTTGTGCAACCCTTTAGAAGGACCTCTGCAGGTTGGAGAGATGGGCAGAGAGGAACTACCTGAAGATGAATAAAGGCAAATGCAGGGTCCTACAACTGGGGAGGAATAACCCCAGGTACCAGTACATGTTGGAGGATGACCTGCTGAAAAAGCAGCTCGGTGGAGAAGCACCTGAGGGTTCTGGTGGACAAGGTCTCCCTGAGCAAGCAGTGGCCCTGGCGGCCGAGAAGGCAAAAAGTATCCTGGGATGCACTAGGAAGAGCACTGCCAGCAGGTTGAGGGAGATGATTCTGCCCCTCTACTCAGCCCTAATGAGGCCACATCTCTAGTGCCGTGTCCAGTTCTGGGCTCATCAGTACAAAAGAGACATGGAGCTCCCAGAGTGGGGCCAGCAGAGGGAAACTAAGATGATTAGGGGACTGGAGCATCTCTCTTATGAGGAATGGCTGAAGAAGCTGGGTTTGTTCAGCCCCAAGAAGAGACTGAGTTGAGAGGGGACCTCAACAATATCTGTAAGTATCTGAAGGGAGGGTACCAAGAGGATGGAGCCAGGCTCTTCTTGTTGCTGAGCAATAGGACACAAGGAAACGGGCTGAAACTGATGTACAGGAAGTTCCACCTGTATATGTGAAAGAACTTCTTTACTGTGCAGGTGACCGTGCACTGGAACAGACTGTCCAGAGAGATGGTAGAGTCTCCCTCACTGGAGATACTCAAGAACCATCTGGGCACAACACTGTGCCATGTGCTCTGGGATGACTCTGCTTGAGCAGGGAGGTTGGACAAGATGACCCACTGTGGTCCCTCCCAACCTTACCCATTCTGTAACACTGTGATTTCTTTTCAGATTACTGAAGAAGAACACTTTTCTTACCTAAAAAGTTGAAACCAGTATCAATGCTTACTTTTACTCTCAGTGTGGTGGGAGGAGGCAGGAAGCCTAATGTTGTCATGTTAGAATTGCCAGTAGCAAGACATTCAGTTCATCAAAACAGGATGTTTAGTTATATCACAAATCAACTATTTTATTATGGCAGCACTTAGAACTCAGGAACTGCCTTTATATAGTTTAAAATTAAAGATGCTTCTTTTAAAACTATAATAAACAACTTCAAAATCTGTGTAATTCTGATGTTTCTTCAAGTGAGTTCAGATTGTACCCAAATTAACAACTGGAACAGGCAAATTTGGAGTATTTCATTCACTGTTTGTGTTTAATTGGGCAGAAGCTACTTTTTCATATATCATTATTTAAGATAAATACCACTCTTCCAACAATGGTAAGTCATTATTTTCCACCCCATACTTCATTAACTTTTCTTTTTGTTGGATAAACGCACTTATGTTATTAGTAGCACTCAACTGTCACGTGAGATGAAGCAAAACTTATGTGGAAGAACTGTACTTTATTTATCAAATATAAGATTTCTAGGGGGTTTTTTGAATGCACATGAGAGCAGCATAAACACTGACAAATTTAAATATTACATTATTTACAGACTAATTCAGGTAGTTATTTCCACAATATGAGCAATGCACTTATTTTCACATAGCTGAAATATGATGGAACTTTTCTAAAAGTTTGCAAGTGTTTCCAATTCCACAATGGATCAACCATTTTTTAATAACTTGCTACTAATTGCTACTAACATTTTAGAAATAGTTTTTTGCTGGCTAATATTTTATAACCCTTTTTTATGCTCCAATTACATAATCTATGAGGCAATATATTAAACATAACACAATAGCAGTGACAGTTTTGTAATCAGTCATAACTAATCAACCACTACTCATTTATTACTGTGCAATAAAAAATGTGTTGTGTTCTGCTTCTGAATCACAGGCTACTACTGTATATTTCTAAACTCCAGCAGAAGTAATAGGAACACTGCAATAAAACCAACCTTCCTGTCAAATAATGGGTATTTTAAAAAAAGTTTTTGCATAAATCTTTCATATTACATTATCCTATGACTTAAACAAAAGCCAAACAAGCACAAAATTTTTGTAATGAGCTGATTCTGTGAAGTAAAACTCAAAATATTCCTGTATATTCTGTGAAATAGTTATGTTGTTACTGAGGACTTAATACTGCATTTTCAAACACAAAAATCTGAACATATGAAATGCTGAGAAGTTATCAGTTATCAGTTGAGTACAGTTTCCAGAATAAACCCCATATCCTTAAGATTCTCTCTATTCACCAAATATATTAACATGACATGCAGATGTCTAAAAGTTAAATGGGCCATTATGAGCATTCTGGAATATGCAAGCAATATATGAATTAATTGTTTAATCATATTGAGTTGCCTGTGGCATTAAGAAAAAGAAAAGCTAAATGTCAGTATTTTACACTGTCAATTGAAATGAGTTCCAGATGTTAAAACACTAAGCAACCTAAAAACCAATTAACTTCATTTTAAAAAAAATCTTTTCTGAAGAAAGCTTTGATCTAGAGATTCAATCTTCCCCTTCCCCTCCTTGGCACAAGGGAACATGGAAATTGCCCCTATTTAATATGTGCAGTGACTGAACTAGGCAAATAGCATTTAGGACCAATGTAAAGATTTTCATGTCTTCTGCCATTAGAATTCACTGTTTTGATTAAGATTTTAATGGCTTTTAAAGACAATACCAAAGAATGCCTAACTAGTAAAAAATGTCAGGCTTTGTTTGTCTCTAAGAAAACAAGTGTCCTTTGTCACTGGATGATTCTAAAACAGAAGAAAGCTTAGGTTGTTATTATTTTGCATGAAATCAGTGAAAAATAGTTATCTTATACAAGAACTTAAGCTAATACAGCCTGCCTACTCTCAAAAACATATGGGCTAATGCCAAATCCAAATGGGACCTTTCTTCCTCAGTTTTATAAAATTCGATTTAAGAATGAGTAAATTCATATCATAAACATCTGCCATTGTTTTCACTACAACACTAATTACAACGGTTGCTTGTATTTTGAAGGAACAGGTTTTAGAGAATATAGAAAGGCTTAGCCCCAGAAAGTGTCGAGAAATACCAGAGGAGAGATTAACTGCTAAGGGACATTCACACGAGTGTTATACATTTAAAAAGGGAAGAGATTACATACCCCTCTCCACCAATTCTTGTTATCTTTAGACGAAAATCAACAGAGTTCAGGCTGGGTGGCTTCCATTTCAAAATATCATCACATCGACCAGGCTTGTATTTCTGAAGTAAATTAAAATGCAGTTTAATTATGCTTATTGGTTTTCACTGGTTTTAAAAGTAACAATTCAGCCTTTCAGATTGTATTAGCTGTCTCTAATGAATTACAATAGTTAGTGACTGAAACAATTAATTCCATTACCATGGAGGTAGTTGTGCTTCACTACTTTATTTGCTGCTCCCTTTTAAAACTACTTAGCACTGTAGCTATGCCATTGAATATAATAAAAAGCTAAGAATGGAAATAAAAATTAGCATATTTCATTATCTCTCTCTGGCTAATGGAAAATTTCAAAAAAAGAAAAGTAAGACAGCACAGAAAGAAATTAAAACACTGATAGGACATACAGAAAAGATACATTTAAAACAATCTCAACATTTTTTGAAGAACTTTATGAACAATATTTGCTATGATATCATGCTATTGACTGACAAAACATTAAAAAGCCAGCACCACCAGAGTGCCACCTTTCAAAAAAGCCCATCAGAAACATGTTCTTTCACAGCAAAGGAATTTAAGTTGTGCAACTATTAAAGAATATCATGATATACAGGAACATAAACAAGGGAGCATCTCTTGCTAAAGAGAGAGGGTACACACTTGAACCAAAAGTTGAAAGAACCAATTTTCTCTTAAATTAGAGCTTTAATTTCTCGTGGTCTCTTCTACCATCTGCTTTCATTTACTAAGCAGCCATTTTGTTCCTCCTCAGCTATCAGTGAGAACTGACCTGCTAACCCTTCCCTTAGCAGAGTACCTTTCATGGCAATAGAGAAAATCAGAAGTAACACAAACAGGGCAAAAGTAACAGAATAATTTGGAGAGTGAGAAAATTAACTTCTTTGATATTTATTCATCTCCAATGAGAAAATACATGCAATTTTACATGAAAAATAAAATCAACTATGAATATCCACTGTCTTTTGTCAACAGAGCAATCATTAGCATCACATTACACCAAAGCTGTGTTAAATATTTCCAAAATACAAAATTTACTGAGGATAAACCTAACTGTTCTAGATCTAAAATGACAAAAACAGATGAGGAATTTTATGTTTTCTGATGTAAGAATGTAAAGTTATTTCCAAAATAAATGCAGCACATCTTACTTATCATTTCTTGCCAAAAGGACGGAGTGTGAGTTTTGCTAGACAGTAAGCAAAGGCAAGCTTCACATAACTGGCACCCAAATCAGCTCTAAACATTTTTAGCCATAGTTCTGCTACACATGACAAAAATAACCCACTAGCAATTTTTTCTGGAATTTGAATGTGGTTGGCTAGAGTGCATTATCTTTTCAGTTTTGATCATTACCCTTAGATCATTTGAGAGCAATGGCTTTAGGCACTCTGTTCTGGTTCCCCATTCAGGGGCAAGATAAAACCTGTTTTAAACACCAGTATTAGAGTCACTGGCCCAACTTACTATTCTGATCACAAAACTAGTAAGATACAGTGTGATAAAGTTATGAAATTGTCTCTTTCTTTCCTTTCCTCCCTTCCTTCTTTCTCTTTTCCTTTTTCTCTTTCCTTCTTTCTTTCCTTCCTTCTTCTCTTCCCACCCAATTTCATGTTTCCTGTGTTAGTTTCCTGTGCACCTTTCCAAAATGGATTTAGAAAGGTAATGTTTAAGCAATGTACAAAACCCAGAAAACCTTTCAGTGATAAAGAAATATTCCTTTAGTTGCCACCATACAGCTATTCCCTCTCTCTTTTCTTTGGCTCTTTTCCATTCACCTGAAATATCTTAAAATTCCGATGATCTAATCTTCAGATTTTTATAGTAATTAATCTTGCTCCTTAGTTCTTTCTTCTACTTTCACAAACTAAAAATCTGCTATCATGCAGTATGGAGTTCAAAACACTTAAGGACTCATGGCATGCATACCAACTGATACTAAATAGATAAATCAGAATAGATAAAATATGCTGCTTGGTAAAGTAATTAAGCTTTTTTGGATCATAATTTTTATATACCTAATGTTTTATATACAATTTAAGCACTTAAATATATTTTTAAGTATTTGCATTCAAATTTACAGAAAGGCAGATGGCACTCAAATTTCTTTTTCAGCTAACTTTTCATGCCATTTTCTTGTACTCATACCTGGTATAAAGAGAATATGGAGTTAAACCCTATATAACTTTTATTAATAAAATGTGTCCCAGAAACAACAGGACAGAATGCTGTGTTTGCAAAAACAGTATCTGTTGCTTGCTCTCACCTGTAGTTTTTAATTTGGCCAAAGACAATTACTACTACTAACTATTTGTAAAGTAGTTCAAAGAAGAAATATGGGGAGCAATTCCACTTGTGACAAATTTCTGTAAAGACACTGAAACTTTAATTTGTGAAACAACTGCTACAGGAGGTATGAAGAAACACAAAGTAGAGCCCAGTCGATGAACTTGTAACAGGTGTGATTTTGCTGCATGGAACAGAAGATTCATCTTAACAGTTGCTCTTTGGTCTTTTCAAATGACTGAGGACTTCAACCATTTATAAAGGTGGTATTTGCCAATCATACATAAATATTAAAATCTCATACTAAGCCTCTGTGTTGCAAGGTTTCTAACTTATTGACTTTACTGTGCAGGTTCTGAGACACTGGAGCATTTGCCCAGAGCCGCTGTGGATGCCCCATCCCTGGAAGCATTCAAGGTCAGGCTGGATGGGTCCTTGAGCAACCTGATCTAGTGGAAGGTGTCCCTGCCCATGGCAGGAGGGTTGAACTAGATGATCTTTAAGGTTCCTTCTAACCCAAAACATTCTATGACTTGCAATAATCTTTCAAGTAAGATTACTAGAGTGTTTACAATTATTAATTTATTAATATATACTCAAGTAATTTCTTTTTAAGCAGTAGGCCATAGTTTAGCTATTAAGACTAGACACAGTCTAAACTGTCTTTAGAAAACAATCTCAGCTGGTTTAATATACCACTCTAAGCCATTCTTTTATAAACAATTCCTTTAAAGAGAAGATAAAGAGAGGTACTAGTCTTCAAGACAGAGGTGATTTTCTCTTTTGTACAGAAATTCAATCTCAGTCAAAAACCACCCCATATTCTGTGTCCAAAAGGTAAATTTGAACTGCTTTTGCATTCATGAGTACTAAATATTTCCACAAACAGAAGCCTTATTTTCTGGAGGAAGAGATAACAGGATTGAAACATACCCCATCTTGAAAACCTAAAGGCCAAGATTTCTTTTCAGCAACGTGAGAAAATTCAAAGGCCTTCAAGGGAGGACCAAAGGCTTCTTTCAAGATAGCAGACTCTGTCTTACTCATGTTTGCTTCTGCCTGGAACATAGACCCTGAAAACGCTAGACACCCTTTTAGGAAATTCATTCTTACTGACACAAAACCAAAGAACCAACTGCTCTGAGTCATGGCACTGAAATTCTGAGGAAGAGCTACATCTGCTCTGTGTAGAAACCTTCCCCACTAGAACTCTAGTGTCCTCACTCTGACAACAGCCAACAGCATGTGCTCAGGGAAGGTGAAGAGCGGAACAATTATAGATGATATTTTCTACTACTACTCTCTGAGAAACTATCGATTTTCAAGCTCAGAGACTTGTGATGTGGATGTGATTCAAATGTGACTCCTATATATTTAGTGATTTTCAGTTTCTCTGCATGAGCTTGTATAGCTCCCCAGTAAGACCATGGAAACCATCACCAGCTGTAAAAGCATGCCAAAACACCACTTCTTTATTTTGAACCAGATTTTGTTGTTTTCAAAGACTTGCATTCCATAGGGTTCATATTAAGAGAGATGCTGAACAATCAAACCTCATTGTTTCCATGCTACTCATACACATGGAAATACACTCAGCTCAGAAGTTATCAATTTACATGTGCAGTTACAAATTTTTTCTCCACTTACATTACTCTACATTTATCTACATAGAAGTTTATGCACCATTTTATCACTCAGCCAGCCAGCCCAATCCAGAGATTAATTCTCCACATTTAGGACCAGCTTTTGCTGATCCATCACGCTTTACAGTTCATCCAATTTTCAAACTTGCTTACGTGCAGTACAGGTGCCTCCCTTCCCTGGTGAGGATTGAACAGTATCCCCATCCCTTCACTCCTGCTTTTTAACCAGTTAGATATATGTGAAAGAACTTTTTAAGTTTCACAACTACTTTAGCTTCTTCAAGAGTTTTCTGTTACAAGACAAAAGACTTTCTGGAAGGCTTGGCAAGAAAAACCCTATGACCCATACTAAAATTAGTTTTGAACTCTTTGTTGGAGAGGCATAACATTCCTTTCAATAATTTAGATAATTTTCCCCAACCATATCATGTTCAGCCAGATATCAACTACTGTATTCCTTATTGTTGTTTCTACTCCTTTTTCCAGTCCAGATACCAAGCTTACAGGACCTATTTGTTCCCCAATCTTCCATTACACCTGCCCTCGCCCTCATTTTTTTTTCAACTGGTATTGTATTTTCTACCCTCACATGCTTAGGCACCAATGCATATTTTTCACATAGGATCTACTATCCAACTTTTTCAAAATCTTGTTCCTCGACTGACAAGTTACACCCTCGTAAAAGTTCCCAACTTCACAACAGACAGGAACAGCTATTCCAAGCTCAGTAGTGAAAAGCAATGTTTTGACAGGATATATCTGTCTACCTGTAATTACACTGCTGGATCCACAATTTTGACAAGTTTAATGATAAATTTAATTGGCTGACTTGCTTGAAGGGCAGTAGGGGAGGATTTGTTCTTGAATATGGAGATATTTTCTTTATCTCTAGAACTAGCACAGTGTGGGACAAGCTTCAGCTAAACATTTTGTCCTATCAATTAAAAAATTGAGGAAAAATAATCTCCAACATATTTCAAGTTAACCAAAGAGATCTTACTTAGAAAGCAATGGCAATAAATATACCCACTTGACTATTACACTTAGTTTTGACCATTGTCAAGTAACAGCCTTCTCACTTCACAATAATTTGTTAATACTGAACACCTGGCAAAGGTAACAGGTAATTTATAGGTAACTTTCAGGAACAGGTACAAAGGTTTAGATAAGCTGTAAGACTTCAAAAGTCATATTAAGAACAAGTTACAGAGCTCCCCTCTGCCCCTCCCCAACCTCTGTTACCAAGAAAGACAGAAACTCACAGAAGTCTATCCTAAAATGAGAGTTCATCCAAAGGCCACATTAATAATCCCTTAGAAAGAGATTAATTTTTAAAACAGATGAGTCCATATACACAATACAGCAGTAGTAAGTTACTGAGTTTGACTGCTAAGCACTAACTAAATTTCTTTAAATACGAGCTTAAGCCAAACAAGAATTCTGCTTGTTAAGTATGTGAAAACTTCACCTTAGATGAATCACTGCATACTGCAGACCTGTTCTGTCTGAAGTTATTCTTTATTTTAATTCCAAACCAAAATGTGAAGCAATCTGTTTGAGATCAAACTACACCCTAGCATTTTAAATATAGCATTCGTAGCAATGATATCCTCACCACCACCGCCCGACAAATACGTGTGTGCACGACTACTTCTAAAACATATCAGATCCCCTATCATCTCAAATACAAAGTTCATGTTTCAATCTGAAACCTTTCAACCTAGTCTAAACAGAAAAATTAGAACTCCACACCCAAAAAGGTACATTGACAAATCAGAAACTATCTCGAATAGCTTTAAAGGATCAGACTAGGTGTCCTCCTGAATCCCCTACCAACCTAAATTGTTCTACAAAACTGTAGCTCTCTTAGGTTGCTTGTTGCTTTTGCAGTCATATTGGTGCTAAATTACACCACATTTTAGTTTGCAAAAGTAGTGCACTTTCAAAACAAATTCCCCAGTTGTAACTCCTTAGCACTCACTAGTTGCAATAGTTTGGCAGCTCTGGTGCATGCAAACTGGACTTTATTAATATAAAACCAAACTTGACATTTAATTTCAGAGACACACCTAATGCACTTCATGCCACAGTACAGACTCCGAAGTCCAAGGCAAAGGCTGTACTATCACTGTGCTACCTTGCACCTATGTAGCACAGACAAACCTGAGCTGTGAAGATACCCTACACCATCCTGAAATGCTCCTTCAAAGAAACAAGGGTATTAGTGCCTTCCGTTGGCTATGAACTCTGAGCTCTCCAATTTTAACATCTTTGCCTCTCATTCACCATCTACCTAATTTTCTATTAGTAGTAGTAGTAGTATTATAAATGCCCTACCTTCTGTGGCCATTATCTCCTGGCCCTTTATTTTCATCATTCTTTTCTTTTTCACAACAGTCCATTCCAGTCAGTGCTTCTCCCAATAGCAGTGTCAACCCCCTAGAAGGCTGACCTTGGCCCATTAGTACTTGTCAGCCTGTGCTAGTGGACCAAGAGTTTCCCCAGCAGCAGAATAACTGACAGAATCAAGAGGCTACTAACCTCAGGAGTGCCGCAGTGTACCACAGCACTACCAATCGCTATCACCTTCATCAACAGGATGAAGACTAGGGACAACAGATGCGTCAGAAGTAGCATGGTGAATGTACCCCTCTTATGGAGATTGTGAACTTCAGGCAAGAGCATAATAATGACCCTAAAACTCAGGTGCACATCCAACACTGTGGGATGCAGAATCATCACTGAAGACAGCTCAACAAAGAGCACATCCTCTAGCACCACTCTTAGGCTGCTAAATCCTGCTGATTCCTAACCTCAGACTCAACTTCACAGGCTCAAGTGGGCCCACTCAAACTCTTGTGAGGGTTTTTTTGTTAGACCCATTTTAGCATTGCAGGGCAAAGGGATGGGTTGCTGGTCATACTGAACCTCAATCCTCTGCTCTGTCCCAAAGTACTAAGTCTAGTTCCACCCTTCCTACACAGTTGCATGTAGAGGGAGCAACTCTTTTTTTCTCTCCCTTCAGATCCAGAGAAAGACTGGCCCTCAGAGACCCCAGTTCTGTCATCTGAACTTCTGCTGACACATTTTTTGTCAATTGCAGATAGCCTAACAAAGATGCTTTTTTTTTTTTTTTTTGTCTAATATTTCAGCATTTGCATTCAGTGGATGGCTCCTAGGAAAGCTGAAAGCCTGGGCAATGGAAATGTTAGCAGCCTAGAATAAGGATAAAGTTTCACTCCAAATAGCTTCTTCCACATGGGATAGATGGTTCTGCTTAGTATTTTGTAGGAGGAAGAAGGAGATCAGTTTCTGGGACCGAATTCTGGGCAGGCAGTGTGGGCTGTGGGGTGGTGTTGACTCACCATGAAGACACCCACCTGGAAGACTGAGTAACTTCAGCCTAAAGTCTAGACAAAACAAATGATTTCTCCTAGGGACTGAAAAGGAAGAGGTGGTGGGATGATCAAGAGAGATGTTCACGCCTCATCAAGAGGAGGAAGAGAAGGTTTCCTTGACAAGGGTGGGTGCCTTACTATCCTACAAAGCCTTATCAGCCAGTTCTACCTCCCTAACCCTTATTAAATACCATCCTTCTGCAGTGAAAGCAGCACCTAACACAGGCCACCTTACATTTCCCTTCCTCCACATCTTCCCTCACTCCTTCCAAATGACAGGAAGCCAGCTGACAAGGCAGCTCTTTCTTCTCTCCTAAATGGCATAGTTGCTGCTACTTGTCAGCTGTAATTTACCCTCAGTAAGCTGGTCAGACCTAGCCCTGCAAAGTATCCAAAGGGCTGCAAAGCTGGCAGCTGCAGGCACATATCAATTCAGAAAGGCTGAGAAAAAGGGCACAGAAAGCTCAGGAAGATTTTTTTTTTTGCATGGCCATTCTTGCCCAAGAGGTATGGAAGGTTGAGTATATTTGAGGAGTGAGGGCAGAGCAGGTGGAAGAGGATGGGTTAACCAAGACAACTACTGGGAATCTACCAGAGTTCTTTAAAATCATTAATGTAGTTTGCCACATTGCAAATGACATTAGCATCTAACCACACCAAAAATGTAATAATCTGCAATTAAGTACACTTGAATATGAAATATAAATATTAAATATAAAACTTTACACCCCTAATAATTTAAGCTTCACATAACATATTTTAACATCAAGAAAAAACTTCTGCCATTCCATCAATGATATTCTCATGTTTAGTTAGAATTACTAGAATGAAGACTATAAAAGCACTTTCAAAACATTCTAAAACTCAAGTTTACAAACAGCAAGAACTACTTTTGTTGTTGTGAAATTCACACAGGTTTACAAACAGCAAGAACTACTTTTGTTGTTGTGAAATTCACACATATCCGCTACCAATATTCTTTTGTGTTTTAATTAAATGGTTTGCAAGCAACTTTGCATTCAATATGATGCTAAAGTTATCACTTGAAAGCAAATAGTTGACTATGGCAAACCTCTAATAACAACAAATCTGCTCCTCTTTTCCACTCAAAACAGTGTTAAATGTTTTCTCTGAAGAGCTCTACTTAATTCTGAGGCTTCTTAATCCATAGACCAGCTGCTGGCCTGCCCAACCTAATAGTTTGCATTCAGCTGGGTAAACATAAAGACAGAATAATTACCAAAAATGTGTTTTTATTTTCTTGCAATACGGACCTTGGGTCATTTCAAATAACCTAAAGGATCGTTTATAATCAATTATTTTAAGCTAGACTTTATAAAAAGATAAGCTAAAAACACAGAAGTTGCCAACATTGTTGACAGATTATGTGAGTAAGTCACAAATATGGATCAAGAAACCACAAGATCAAAGACAACCATTAACTCAACCGTATATTCATAGATTTTTTAAGACTGGAAATTATTACAGCGCTCATTGAGTCAGCTCTGTTGCACGTAGGACAGACAAACCTGAACAATAATGTTTATATCAAGCTCATACCTCTTATCCAAACCACAATAACGTATATATCAAGTTTGTAATTCCTATTCGAAACCAGCACCCCTTTATGAAAAATACCAAGTAATGAAGAAATCACAACATGTACCTAAGAATGTTACCACCGCCATTTATTACAGTTGTGCCTAAAAATGCTGCATGCGTATTTCTACGCTGAATCTTGTTAATGCCTTACTTCAGATGGCATCCTCAGTTTCCATGTAATTACTTCCCTTTTTTAAGATAAAATGAGTAATTCTGAGTCTCACTGCATGGGTAATTTTCCAGTTGGCTAATGTACACATCCTCATACTGTAATTGCACAAAAGCTTTTAGAAGAGTGGGCAATAGAACTGAACCTGCTATTCCAATATTCTTTTTACTGCTTATGTGTACAGCAGTATTCAAAAATAAAGTGTATTTGTACTTTGTATTCCTTTGCATTGTACCGAAAGGTGTTGATAACTAGCTGAAATAATTTTTTTCAGATTTATGCCTTTAGTTGGAACTTAATACACTTGCTTCTTGATATATAGCCCACATCTGGTTGTATTCAAGCATCATCATAAGTTTAATTAATCCAGGTTAGTCTACATGACTGATCTTTTGGGAAAACAGGTACATTTGCTGAAAAAGTTCAAAATATTAACATGACCATAAAGACATATGCAAAATCCCAGCCCTAACATTAAAACCCTTCATGGTAACATACTTCTTTAACACAAGACACTACAGTTTACTTGAGGAAATAAATTATCCCACCAGCAGTTACACTGTGACCCTTGCTGTATAGGGAGCACTACACTGAGAACTGGAAGAGAAGGATATACTAGTCTGATCACAGACCTACAGCATTCCTTGACTGAGGAGCAGAAAGTCCAATTTGCCTTATTGAACTCTGAGGCAAACAGGTTATTTGAAAAGACTGATTTGAGGGTAGTGGGCTCATCCCTAACTCACATCCCTGGAGGTGAAGGCAAACTGTGTTGTACACTATGGTGTTTATGGTGTTTGGTGGTGACCACTGATGAATCAGCTTCAGAGATCATCCATCATACCCTCACAGAAAGCTACTTTGCATGTTGCTGATCTAGGAGACAAAGGAGAACAATGTCCAAGAGTAAAAGACTCCAGGTTGAAACAACAGGGTGCCTGACTACAAAGGCTGATGCACAGAAAAAGTGAATGAACTAATGTATTGATCTAAAGTGGACAATGGAAATAAAGACCTGGACAACACTATTGACCAAGACCAAATATCAGACAGTAAGAGAAAAATATTATTGCTTATTCTTGTATTAAACCATCATATTTAGTTCTTATTTAACATACATCAGAGCTGGCCAAACTGACTATCTGTCACACACCAAAATCTTCATAGATGTCAACGTTTGCTAAATATATTCCACATACCACAGACGCAGTAAGAGAACTCTTAGAAAGTCTCTCACTGGGGTCTGAACACGTGAAGGGACCCGGGACACCCCACAGACACTGGCCACACTAGTTTCCACCCTGCTCCACTCTTTAAGTAGCTAGAAATAATCATCACTGTCCTTATCATCACTGTTGTCCCATCCTGCCCTTGTGCAGCACCTCCTTCCTAGACCAACCACTGTACTGCTCACAAAGTACCACCTGGCCATCCACTGTGAACATCCAAAGACCCTGAACCAGGTTCACAAACAGCTGAATCACAGATAAAAAAAACCAGCTTCAGTAAAGTTCTACACCACAATTCTGCAGCTTAGAAGACATTATTTAGCCTTATAAGAACTAATGGGACCAATGTAACCTAAAAATGATTGTTAAGGAAAATAACTTCTCAGATTGTTTCCAATTAAAAATGTAACTGCAACTTCTCCCAAGAGGATGTTTTTTTCCTATAAACAGTTTGGAGAAATTCACACGTATTAATAAAATGTTTCATACCTCTGAACCCAGCTGACACAACTTATTTCAATTTCTAGAATACCTTTAAAAAAACAAAACAAAACAAAAAAACAACAGCACAAACCAAAACCTCACTCATACTTTTTCACTGCATAGGAAAAATTAATTCATATGCAGGGCTTTCAAGCCTACAAACATTTATTAAGCAGTTGCCATTAAACTGAAGTGCTCCTTATTCCTGAAGACTGAGACACATAGTTTGGTGCTTAAAACATGTATTTAGGAGCAGCACAAAACAATTCTAAGGCAGTAAAACAAAGAAATGCTAAAGCTGGGATATAAACAATACTGGTTAAGCAAGTTTGGAAAGTGAAGAATTCAGAGGCATCTAAGAAACTTCTATGAATAAATGCAGTAGATGAACTTTCGACAATTGCAGGTCAGCAAGGGAAAGATATGTAACTTCCACTGAGAAAAAGTGTTTTAATAAAATCTCTTCAGTGGCACTTAGTGTGTCAAAGATTATCAGGATTCCTTTGTACTTTAGAGAAACAAACTAAATGTACCACATACTAATTTTTCTTATAAATGTTTGACATAATTCCTGTAGAAAGTCTGGAAATTCTAAAGGAGGCTTTTTTTATATATATATAAACATGCATCAACTGTCCTTATATTTATAAAGGAAAGACAGGTAGATATGATTTTAAGTACCCCTAAGAGTGATCAGGCTAAGAGAAATTCCCAGATAAATACTGTTGCTTTCCAAACACTTGTCAATTATGGAAGGCATTTTCACAGTTGAGAGAAAACAGAAGAATCTAAATGCTGAATGGAAAATATGTAAGAACACAAAACGGCTGCAAACCTTGTACCGCTCCAACACACACCCCAAATACTTTCCAACTTCATGCAAAGAGTTTACACGTGTTGTATCAAGCCCCTTACCCAGCATAACCAGTGCCTAACTATGGACTGATGGCCATGATGCACTGATGAAAAGATGGCAACAAACAAAAGCAAATTCCCTCCATTCAAAAAAAAAAAAAAAATTCTTTTAACTAAAAGAAATTCATAAATGTTGCTTTTAATGCTTAGTGTTCTAAATTACTGATTCAAACCACCTGAACAATCAAATATCTGCAGTCCTCACTAAACATCAGCTTTTTGCCTGCTTTGGTGATTTGATCAGAATAGAGACACACTGATGTTCAATAAATATTTGATCAGCTTGAAAATAAGGTTGTTAATGAATTCCAAATGTTATACAATGTGATGTTGTCACATCACTGAAAGAAAATCTGTAGACAGTAACTTTAGAGACTAAAAAAGATGGGGAAAACTGAATCCTTGGCTAAGCTCCAATCCTTTAGTGTCCACAGTTAAGTCAAAAGGATGACAGAGCCAACTCCAGGTCACACAGTTTTTTTTTCATTTCACTTTGTATTACTTACTCAAACTAAGGTGGCCTCAGCAAGTACCAACAGTGCAAACTGTCACCAGGAACTATTAGATGAACTCCTTCAGCTGAAATTTTCTTTCCAATTAAGCTTCACAACTCATTAAAGCCTTAGGTAGAAATTAATATAATGGAAAACCTCATGTTTATAAAATTTTTCCTCAGCCATACATTGTTAATTTTCACCTGTCTAGAAACACAGATAAACAAACCCAGAGGTAAGAACTACATAGATTAAAACTGTCCAGAAAGACTGATGAGAGTTAGACTAAATTAGAGTTTCACCCTGATCTCCAAAAGACCGTATAAAATATGGACCAAAATCAATCTTCGTTTCCATCCACCTTTTTGCCTAAAACAATCAGTTACTTCCTCTCATGTGATCAGGAAATTCTTCTCTTCTTGAAGATTTCAACACACTCTTTGTTTAAAACTGCAGGAGTTAGCCTGGCATTAAGTTCAAAAGTTATGTTCACCAATGAAGACTGTTGCAAAATCCAGACTAACTTAGGCACAACAATGACATGGGTGCTCTGGGTGCTTAATAAAGCATCTCCCCAAAAAGCACCTGTTTCCCACGTGGCAAATGGAGACAGATCTGAAGCTCTGCACATCTTTACACAGCTTAATACAGGAGGAGAGGACTCCCTATCACTTGCTCCGCTTCACTGAATATATGTAGTACTTGGGCACTTCCAATACAAGTTTATACACTGCTCTACATCTTTTCAGGTTCAAACACTTTTCTTGACATCATTACATTACTACATATCTGAAAAATTCAAGCATTCTTTCAATAAGAATAGTTGACATCATTAATGTTGCTTTTTTTCTGCTATTCTTTCAGACCTCTCCAGATATTTAGATATCTAAAAGAAATGCAATGTTTGCAACAACAAGCCACAGTGTGGACTGTGCAAGGCAGGAGCAATTCTAATTCTATTTTATTTATTAGACGATTTGTATAGTTTTCAGTCAGCACTAACTGAAATTTGGAAAACAAAATAGAAAAACCTTTGGACAACTGTATAGCTAGATACCATGACAATGCTCAGATTATGCTTTTTGTGTGTACAAACAATAACCTTTTAAAAACTATTCTACAGTTGGTAACACTTCAAATTTTAAATGTTAACATTCTCTTTCCATTGTATGTTTAACAGAACTCTATCCAAATTCATCTCCAGGGAGCTGTTTAAGACATCAGTTCCTAATTCACAGCTACAGAAGTTGCTGACAAAGGATGAGGGGATGAGTCTGAAGTAAACTGTTGAAACAACCAGGACAATATAGAAGCACTCCTGGGCTGCTCCTTTACTGAACTTTCTCTTTTTTTTTCTTTTAGTCTCCTAAATCAATACTTACTCTTCTCCTCTCCCCCAGTGACACAACAAATCTTTGAAAAACTCTTAGGGAGATCATCTTCCATTTAATCCTCCTTTCACACTTTTACTGTAAAAAAAAGCCCTTGTCACGTGAAGCCAGTGATGTTGGAGAAAACACTAGTTTTCAATGCATAAAGTGCTAAGTGTAGTTGCTTCATTGCAGGACTTTTTTTATGAGCCTTACTGTTTAGGTCTCTTTACATGTTTAAAGTGTTGTGCATACCAGTCAAAACCTTCTCTCATTTCTCAAACCTGATGGCACCAATCTCTCTCCACCTTTTGTCTTTTCATTTTTACTACCTCTGTCCCAACTCAAGCTTAAGTGTGGTCATCACTTGAATCTACACCAGAGAGAGAAGGAAGTCAGTCTCAGGGGACTTATTTCTTTGGGGGTAATTAGTTTGTGATCAAAGGCTCCTAGAAGCCCCACAACAGTTGGGTTGGATCAGCAGGAAGTATTCAGTGCTTGAAGTCTGACAGCAGAAGCATCCCTGGTGCAACAAAAGAATCTCCATGAACAGAGCAACAGTGATCTTGGCTGACTCACTACAATAACCCAATTTGGAAGTTGGGTAATTTATCAGTATTAGAGACCATATTTGCAGAAGCTACAACCTGTAAATTTAATGCTTCATCATAGCATTGGTTTTGTTGACATTTTTTGTAAGCTAGGATAATAATCAGTATACCAGGAATAACATTTCAGCAAATCACCTCAGAGCCCAGGAAGATTAATGGAAACTACTAACCCTAAAGAAAAAGTTGCAAAAATATATTCCAAAATGCTTCTTGATAAACACCAGTCTTTAAAAAAAGAATGAAGCCTTACATCAAAAAGCAATCAGTAGGTCAGAGCTTTCAGCTAATCTGAACAAAAGAAGAAATGTACAAGTACTAAGGAATTGCAGCATGCTGGCCTCAGACACAGTCTAATTTCTCCTTATAATTCCAGAGCTAAAATGCCCCTAGAGCTGAACAGATATGCATGAAAGATGATGCATTGAATTGCCAGCAGGGTTTTTTTCTACATGTTGCCAAATGTATGTTATACAAAATTGTCATTAAGGGCTAGCTTATTACATTTTACAGGGCTACAAATCTCCTTGAATTAAATATTCATGGGTCTTGCTTGGAATGCTGAATCCTGTGGCATTTTGTAAGAAACAACAGAAATTAGCCTTTTCAACTGCATATTCTAATATATAAATTATAACATGATGAATTTCAATCATATTAAATTCATTATTAGATGCGGACATTAAAATAGGAAATCACGTATTTTGCATCCTTAGTTTCACAGGAAAACATTCATATAACAGAGAGTAAGTCCAACCAGTAGAACTCATCATGTGCTTTGTGGTGCTTTTACTTTGTAAGCTGATGTGCTTGGAGATGAAAGGCAAAGTGGGGAAAAAACGTATACTGAAAAAAAAGTCAGTATGTATATTCTCTTTCAAGTCTGCTACAAGACTAACACAACTTAAAACTGCATTTTCAGGAGAGTAATTTGGATAATGAGCAGAGAAAAATCATCCTCTAAGAAGAAAAAACATAGCATTCCAAAGGAGAAAATGAAAGGATCCTGCCCCACACTTTCTGAGAAATTAATCCCTGTAGTTCTGACTTAGGAACAAGCAAGTCAGTGGCTCTGGGTAAGAACAGATTAAGTTGACTAGGGTAGTTATTTGCTGAGCACTGCAAGGGAAAAGAAATGTAGGTTGTATTTTAAAGTCATTACTCAAAACATTACTCCCATTACTGTGAAACTAGTTGTTATCCTTCTTAGAAAGGACATTCTCCCGTTAAAAGCAGTGGTTCTGATACTGGTTGACAATACTGCCTTGAAACCAATTTGAAAACACAACCAAACAATAGCTTCTGCCTCACCAGATTTTTTTTATCCCTTCTACAGAGCATGACCACATGTGCAATACAAGATCTCTGGTTTGAAAACTGGGATTGAGCAAGTGTGGTGAAGAACTTCTTCCAACTTCTCTGCTGCTGGCAGGGAGTTTTCATTCTGTTACTGGCAGAAGGGTTACAGACAGACTTTTTTCTCCTTCCCTTCTCTTAAATGTTTCTTCTTTAATTATATCAAATGTCAAAATGTTAATGTAGCTATGCTTTGAGCAAGAAAGCAGCTGAAAGGCCAAAGAATTAGGGGAGGGGGTAAGAGACAACTACCATTTTCAAAAACAAATGTCATAAGGTTTAGCTGCTGTTTAACA
>JAWWEU010000111.1:79703477-79794158 GCA_035583155.1 Acropternis orthonyx | reverse complement strand
AAAGAATTAGGGGAGGGGGTAAGAGACAACTACCATTTTCAAAAACAAATGTCATAAGGTTTAGCTGCTGTTTAACAGTTTAACATTTTAACAAGGGGGAACAGAAAGAGTGGTTGAGCACAGCTTTTCCATAAACAACTACAGAATGCTTTTAAAAAACAGAATTATACTTCTTAAGAAAGAGAACTGCAACTCATGGGGCCAATTCACCAGCATCCATCAAGTGAATTGAAATGCCTGATGTGCAATCACTGGAAAATTCTGGAAGAAAAAAGCAGACAAACCTGAGCCAAATCAGGAGAAGCTTTTTTCAAATCTGATATCCCGCTGAAAGGTTTTACAACTTTAATTTAGTTTCCCATGCATCCTTTTTGTCAATGTTACAAAAAGACAACAGCTCATTGTTTAACCTCTAGAACATAAAGCTTTTTGTCTCTGTCACAACTGAGAATGACATAAGGGAAAAAATAACACCGTTCAAGCAAGAATCCGTGATTATGTTCAGAAGATAGTTTACAAATCCCTTCCCACCTCTAAGATAAGGCGAGTTTATCATTTCAATGTAAGTGTTAATAAAATGCAGAGATAATAACAAGCATGCTACTACGAACTCTGAGCTAATAAACTAGATTACTGTCAAGCTCCATCCTACTTGTGAAACAACTTCAATAGAATCCTTCAAAAATTTTCTTACAGCAGAGTAAAAGGAGAGGTACAGACATGGCAGCAAAGTGAACAAGTCCACCAGTCATCAATCCAGTAGGTACTCCAAAAAAAATCAGACCCATGTGGAGCTACACGTCTCTTGACACCAAGAACAGTAAGTACCACGCTCATTTTATGAGCCGTCTTTTAAAAATCTTTTCTGTTGTATCCTCAACAGAAGAAGAATATGACTTTTATAAATCAGAATCATTCAGTAAGTTTTTTGTTGAAATAAAATAATTCTAAAATCAGGGCAAAGAACATGAATCTTGGAGTTAGGAGATGGGGAGTCAGTGGTACTGGTTTTGGCAGAAAGATCTAGAAATTCAGTTCCAGTGGAAATCAAAGACATCTTGGCTAAAATAAAGCTGTAACAATTATTGTAGTGGAAGTTGAGAGAAGATACTAGATAAAGCACCATACCTCATTTACCAAAATACTAAAATAGGTGGACCAAAGTTTTAGTTGCATTAAATAGACAACAATTAGGTTGTTAGGCTTCTGAGAATATTTTCTCCTCGGCTGCACAAGTGAATCTGTGCTTTCAAAATGTGTGAAATTGGGAAAAACTCTGGGTTTCAAAAGGGGTACCAGCTCAGGTCCTGACAAACAGACATATTACAAGAATAATGTGCTTCAAGAAGGTACCGCAAAGGATCAAAAGTTTTAGACTCCCTCTCACAACTGGGGGTAAAAAAGAAAGACCATAAGAAAACAAAACCACTCTAGGACACTAAAACCTAATTAGAGCAGAAGAGTGGTACGCAAAGGGAACAACAGTCAGCTGTTCATGAGGAAGAGAAGGACAGCAATTTTGTGTTAGGGGTGGTTTAAGAATACTGAATGGTGTTTAACTCACTGCATCCCTCCTCCCCAGCACCCTTTGTACAGGAGAGAATAGGTCATGCAGTGCTGTTCAACAACCTTGTTCCCTAACTCCTGCTATTCCAGCACCTGGCGATCAAACCCACCTGTATTTAACTAAGTGCAGTCTTGCAGAAGAGAACTGTGACCACATGTGAGGGCAGTCAGAAATGCACGAGTGCAGTCAGAAGCTGCCTGCAGGTGGCCACAACATCGCCCTAACAGTTAATAAAGAAAACTCCTCTTTATCAGTTGCTACCGAGATTTTCATGTCTCAAAAACACTTCTTTCATCCTAAGGAAAAATAGTTTTTGTAATTCACCCCTAGGCCAATGACTTAAACAGTGAGCTACATCATGACTTGATTTAAAATTTTACTGCTATTCAAAATTCCACTTCAGTACAAGGCAGTTCTCACAGTATAAAGCCATCAGCTATGCAGTTAAACATAAGCTTTTTCTAAAACCAGCAGAATTCTACTCTACTTCTTTAATAGCTGTAGGTTTTTTTGGCAACTAAAATGTATACAAACAGAGCAGTATACACCCAATGAAAATCAAGCTGGAATATCAATTCTAGAAAAAAAAAATTTATTAAAAAAACAGTCTTCTGCATGATAAAAATTTTAATAACTTTTTTCCCCTCTATTTTTTTTCCTAGCCAGTCACCATTAATACTCCTAAGAAAATAATTCATATATGTTTGCAGTGAGACACTGCAGAGTTTCAGAAGTAATGCGATAACACCCACCAAATTTGATAGAGGACAGAACTCCACTTTTTGAAGGGCTAGCAAAATATGCAAGCAAATGTCATGGAAACAGAAACTCTCTCCATAGTAACATCATCCGTGCCACTGTAGCTAGCCACTATAACTTCTAAAATGCTCCAAGGAAGGTATTAGCTTAAATCCAGTTTTCATTTAATATTTGTTCCATAACATTCCATAGAACTAGCAGCTGTAAAGATTTATTAAAGACATTAATAGTTTACAAGCATACAGTATCAAAGCCCAAGTCAAACATAAGTGTAAGGGCAAACTAATTAAGTGTGATAAAGCAAGACTGAGTAATACTGTCTTTTGGCAAAAAAGCCAAGAGACTGATGGCACCATAAAAAGCAATTATATTAGAGCTGGTTTCCATCATACTCTCTGACTTCATGCAACAATGGTCAGATGTGCAAAAGCGTCTTGTGTGAAACACATAGGAGCTACAGAATAAAAAGACACAATTCATAATTACACCTAAGCAACCCTTGTTACCTGCCATTATACAGGATTTTAAATTTTTTTATCAACCCAGTAATCAAAATTCTCAAAACCAGATGAACAAAGACTCTTGCTAGCATTGTAGCTGCTCTCCATGGAGATGGAACAACATAGTCCACAGCAGTCAGAGCCACGGGAATTATTTTCAATGAACAATTTATTTGACAAATTAGGTACTGTTTGTGAACTATCTGTATGCAGTTCATGACTGACAAAAAAAAATAAATCCTGATTTATTCTACAACAATGTTTTCTAGACTATTTTCTGATCTGATGACGAATGCTAGGTAGGTTTCACTTCCCTGACTATTACTAGGTACAAGGCACGTGGTGCTACTACCTGTCCCATCCAGAAACTGGAAAGAGCCAGCACTTCAAATGTGTACAAAAATATATTAACTGTGACATTTTTGCAAGTAAAATACCAGGTCTTGCATAAACAGCTACAGCAAGCACAGAAAATACAGCTTATCCTGCAGAAGTATTTTAAAATGTGAACAAAGAATCACAAAAATAATTTACTTTGTTGTTCTGGTTAATATGCAAATTATAAAAAGTTGCACTCATGTTCTTTACTAGTTCAAATAATGAAATGTAAAGTTTAAACCAAATCTACAACAATCATTACTGTATTGCTTAAGCCATCTGAAAAATCAAAAAAAACCCTTTACCAATATTCCTTATCTGAAAAATTACAGAGAAGACCTTCAGGTTTGTTTTTATACCTAATCAATGGAAGGGAGAGGTAGATTTTCTACAGTCTTCATATCTGGAAATACTCTACATTTTAGAGAGTAGTACTGATTCTACTCAAAAAATCAAATACTGAAAGCATGTTAGTGCTCTTAAAAAAACAAAACAAAAACATTGAGGGTTTCAGAAATACAATATACTTGATATAGTACATTATATGCATGTGTATTTGTCTAAACTGATACTTTTAAAAAATATTCTGTAAATAACAAAGCAATAGCACTTTGTCTACTGGTCTTTGAACCAGCGGGGGGCGGGGGAAAGGAACAACCCTCAAAAGCCAAATCTGATTTTGCTTTCCTTGACTTGAGTTGATGTTAAGACAGCTGCAAAGAAGTATGCTGGCTAAAAACTGGCAGATACTGACCTCTGCGATCCTCTTCTCCAACTGAACTTACATTTTTCCTCACCATCATATGCATCAGACATCTGCAGAACAGATTTATACAGAAAACCGGAACTTCTATACACGAAGGCAAAAAGAACAACCTTGAAATTCTTGTTTTGTTAACCACATAGCAAACTTTTTTTTCCACCTGTTCTGAGCTCATCCTATGAGCAATGAGCAGTGGATCCTGTCATTCACTTACATTTGTTAAACAGTTGAGAGTTTCCAAAACTATTTAGAATTAACTTTTATTCTTCTATAGTTCCTTTTCCTCATTACCAGCAGAACAAGCCGTATTTTCCCTTAACAATGGCAATATCAATTCACTGTCTGACAAGTCCCAAAGACACACATTTTAATTGGTCTCGTAAGTTAAAAGTTCTCCCTAGAGAATCTTGTGTTGCGCAAGAAACGTTTCATTTCAGTGCTTGAATGAATATACAGATACAGGATTTCTCGGGATTTCTAGTGATCACTGTTTGGAAACTAGCAGTTCAAACCTGTCAAAACTTTCAGATAGGATGTAATAAGTGTTCTTTAATGAACAACTCAAAGTGTACGGAACATCTGCAATTTAGAAATCTGGGATATTCCCAACTAACACTTCTACTAATTCTCCCCTTTTGGAATGAAACAGCAGACATGTCTCAGTTGTGCATTCTCTATTTCACTGAAAAGCTTGTGAAGTAAAATGGAGAAAATGTGAATTTCATTTCAGAAACACAAAGAGCAGTCTTGAAAGAAAATAAGCTTTTACCTTAGTAATATCTGCACTAGTTACTTTAGAAATTTTCATCAGGTTTCTGATATCTGACTTCTACAGTTATGGTATGAATACCAGCCCCGCCCTTCTAACTGTACTTAGAAGAGTAACCTGCAGGATACAATCACATCTAAATTATTCAGCACACACATCAGTGGAAGACAATGAAGTTTTCTTAAAAGCAATTTATAGCCTACATATCAAGCTCAAGACTTGCATTGTTAACAGGTTTAGTTCACTATTTTTGGAACATCAAAGGCTAGGAGAGCTGATGAATGGAACTGGGACTATAATCACAACTGAAACTAAAGTTACTGTCAGTCAGAATGAGACTGAATTATCACAACTGTGTTCTGTTGTACCTTCTCAGTACAGAACACTCGTCTGCAGGCACCTCTGAGCCTTGCAGAGCTACTGTTTTGCACAGTACTGTGCATAAGAAATGCTGCCACCAAAGATTTATCTAATAATACATGCTACCACCTAACAGAAATGTTTTTACAAATAAAAAATTCAGTTAATCTTTTGTTGTATTTATTATTCATTTTCAAATTCAGTGATGTTAAGAACAGTGACCCAGTAAACATTTCAAACTATGAATAACAGAGCAATGTAGAGTAAACTTCTCTGCTTTTTAAGGAAAGTGTCTTTAGCTGCTTTGACCATCCAGATACCGCAATACAAGTGCTGATACTCCTCTGAAAGCCACCCAGCTTTCTCACATCTCGGGTACATGTGTCATTTTCCTAAAATGCTGCTTACACTAAAAGATCAGGATGAAAATCTAAGAAGCATTCTGCCTTATCCAGATACCACTATTTTTGTTTTACTACTATATTCCCGCCTGATAAAAAATACAAACATTATATGAAGGATCTTCATGGAAGCTTAAGAGATCAGTTTGCTGTCTTGTTCTGACATATACAGAAGACAGTCCTGGGAGAAAATAATCACAACATAGTCCTTCCAGACATTTTGCTAAATCTTTTCAATTTGATAGAAAGCATATAGAGAAATCACAAGCCACAGTTGTTTATGGATATCTATTCCAGGATGTGAAGAAAAGAGAGTGCTGACAAAATACCTTCCACTACATTGTCCAGTTCCCAAGTCACTCCTGATCTAACAACTTCTCAATCCTAGAAAGACTACTGTAAAATTCAGGATGAGTCAAAACACTGCCATAAAGACAAGTGACCACTTCATTAGCCTATGTTAAGCATCAAGAGCTGAATCAACTGCTCAGATGATTCATTAAAGAGTTCTCGCTGATTCAAAGCAAAACCTCTCCTAGATTTCCCTATGCAGCCATAAAAGAGATTTGTTTTTCAAAACTGATGCACAGCACATATAAATTGATACAGTTAGTGGAATAGAGACTTACTCTTTTAAAAGCAGGTATGTTTTGCAGAAACTGAATGATTGCATTGGTATTCACAGGAAATCACATTTGCAGTATATATTCCTAACATTAATCTATCTATTTTAGTTAGAAAATATGTGCAATCTGACATTGTTAGAAGCACGATAGAAAGTGCACTCATCAAGCTCCCTGAAATCCAGCTTTGAGACACAGAAGGTATGGAAAAATTGCACTTGAAAGCCTTTATGAATGATAATTCTACGTGTTTAACTTCCCCACATTTAGAACAATAACATCCAGAAAAAAACCTTCTTTTTCTTCTCCTAAACAACACATGCACAGACACCACCACATTAATGTCAACTGACAATCCTGAGGATGACTAGCACGCATAATGTAAGAAAGATCTTTCCTAATGCCACTGGCAGGCAGAATGATTAAACTGTGCAACAGAAGTTCAAGAACCTATTTAAACAGGGCCCATAAATGCAGTTCATTGTCTGAGAAATCAGAGAATGTCAGGCAGCATAGGTCATTAGCAAACAAATGAGATAACATACCAATTAGAACTAACACTCTCCTTAAGCAATCAGGCTCAAGGCACTGATGTCTATTCAGGCAGACATAAAACGGAAGTCAGGTTAAACAATTTTGGCAAATAGCAAATAATTTTGCATCCCAATCTAAATGTACTAGAAGACCAACAGCAGAAAGCTAAACAAGAAAAAACTTTTGCTATACCCCAACCTGACTATATTCAGAGCTAAAAGTGACTTATTAAGGCAGGAGGGGTTTTTTGTGGGTTGTGTTTTTTTGGGGGTTGGGTTTTTTTTTTTTTAACCATTTTTTTTCAGCCGTGGAGGTTGGGAGTTTGCACCTGTAAGAAATGTTTCAATTTCCATGGGATATGAATTACCTCAGATTCTTGGAAAATAAGTGGAAATCATAAAGATCTACTATGTTCAAAAATCATGGTACTTGTATCTGGGAGTCTAACAATTTAATTAAATGAGCTGTAAGTAAATTAATTAGTCCTTACTTACTGGTGATGTCATTTTTTCTTAATTTTCGACTTTTCTGATTTAAAAAAAACTAGCAGAAAACAAATCACCTCAAGACAGCACAGTCAAACTTGAATCTTTATAAAAATTTTACTTGTATAGTCACAGAAAAACTCTCAAATAAATACCCTGTATTGCTAATAAATTTATGTATGTTCATAAAGCAGAACAGTATATTTGAGACAGCACTATTTAAGAGATGAATTGCAAGAAACATTGCCATGGAAATTGAATGTAACAACTATTCATAGGCAGGAAAGAGTTGCAAAGCTCAGTGGCATTTCAGGAGATTGACAGCAAGTTCGCTGTTAAAGGAAAACCTGTAACTGCACAAAAAGAGCACACTGACATGACAACAGCATCCCCTGACTAGTAACAGATTCAGAAGAAATCACATTTAGCAAAGAGGTATTCTAAAGATACATGAAAGGTTTTAGTAGTGTGGATCAACAGACTGATGAAAATTTTTCTCTCCAGATTCTCCTTCCTTCTGCTGCAAACTCTAGAGCAAAAAAAAGCTTAGCATCTGTGCTAACAAATCAAGGTGGCGGTTTGTACTCCCTGGTACACAGTGACAAGACAGGTGGGAACAGCTCAAAGCTGTGCCAGGGGAGGTTTAGACATTAAGAAACATTTATTTACTGAGAGGGTGGTGAGACCTTTCAAAAGGCTTCCCAGAGAGGTGGTCAATGCCCCAAAGCTGTGAGTGTTTAAAAGGTTTTTGCATAATGCCCTAAACAACATGCTGTAACTTTTGGTTAACTCTGAAGTGATCAGAAGTTGGACTAGATGATCATCGTAAGTCCCTTCCAAATGAAACACACTATTGCATTCTATTTTATTCCATTGCCTCCAAATCTTATATAAATCACTGCAAAATTAGAAAGCTAAATCCAGAAACTTATATATTTGTTAGAAGCGAAAATCTATGTTATTATATGATTCTTCCTAAGCCTTTATATATCCGCTTTAGCATTGAGACTATATCTGAGTCTATTATTTGCTATTGCAATAGAAATATGTAACAATAATTGATGCCACATCAGTGGTAAACAGGATGTCTGAGTTTCAGAAGTAAGCCAACAATTGACTTGGCCTATGTTTAAAAATTCACAGACCATTTGATAAAACATACAATGTGGAAGAAAAGGCTTATCAATTATATAGAATTATTTAGGACAAACTGGCACTGTTTAATGAAACAAATAATAGAGGTACTTTATTTGGTGGCATCTTTTGGAGACATTTCATTCGGTGGTAACTTCGGTGACTTTGGGTGAACTTCGACAATGACAGAAAATAAAGCAGCCTATTATAAAATGGGAAGAATAGCACAAATAATTAACAGGCAACCAAGCATTTCAGATCACCACTAAGTCTGCCAAGGGAAGGGAAGGAAGATATATTAACAACTCATGCAATGTTAGTCGGTTATAAAAAACTGCTCATTATTCTTTCATTTTAAAGGCTAAGCTTTGTATTAGTATTCAGTATGGAGAGTTATGTGTTATTCAGCCATTCTTTAAAATAACATTTATCCTAGAAGAACAGAGCTTAGCAGTTGCCCTTCATTCTTCCCTGTAAAAATCCCAAATCCACACAACTGGACTTTATTCCTCATGCAAAATAAAAGCACGGAGAAGTACCAAACAGAAATCAGCCTGAGCCAATGCAAAACCATCAGAGAGTTCAGGAGGCAAAACCAGAACAGAATATAATAAATTGTGATACAAGCTTTTCACAGATTCAAAAACTGTCCTTGGGCCTTTCTAACTGATGGCCAGCGAGCCTTCTTTTAGTTGGTTACAGTTAGAAAATAATTCCTACATTCTTTTACCAAGCAAGGAAAAAGGAATAGTTTAAGCCAGAAAGAAAGCTGGTTACTAAGAGATTACTAGCATGAAAATTAGACAGTCTGAGATATCAAGCAAAGGTATGACTTACAAGGCAGACAACAAAATTAATTTCACTGATGAGTGAGCATAGGTCAGAGAGCCAATTCTGCCACCAGAAGAGGCAATTTCTGAGATTTTCATTAAAAACATACAGGCTGGCAAACTGCAAGTCTTCTAAAACAAATGTAAGAAGTTTGTTGTTTTGAACTAACCTTTCAAAAAAAAAAAGGGCTGCAAGTTTCCAAGATTTACAAAAGCACTCAGAATGTGTGAAAAAAGCATTTGGTTTTTACCTACAAACTAATGCACTCATTGTCTGGAGCAGGGCCCCAGAGTAAAATACCTGTTCGTGAAGTTTCCTGCTGGTCTGTTTCACTCCTAATTAGGACTTTGCTTTGGGTCCCTGCTCTGCCAACCTGGTACAGGCACAGGGATCAGAGAGCTGATCAGATGGAATGGAGCTTCCTTAGGCATATGGAAGTTATAGTGGTAGCATCTTAAAAAATGGATAGAAAATGATGCAGGGAAAGGAAATGTTGGGGAGAAGGAACAGAAAAGGGAAAGAAAAAGAAATGTGGGAAAGGGGGGGGAGGGGGAGGGGGAAGGGGAAGGGGAAGGAAAACAACAGTAAGCAAATATCTGGAGTTGTCAGAGTATGGTAGGAGATGCACAAGAAGAACACATCACATAAAATTACCTACAAAGCACTATTAAATCATAAACAAGGCAAAAACCTCCATCACTTTCTCTAAACATGCTCTTCTCAAGATCTGCAAAAGCTTTCAGACTGAAAAAGGAGGAAGGGAGAAGAAGAAGGAATGCCTCAGTCATTGCCTTACTACTGTCATTGTGAATTTAAAGCACTTGTATATCCCAGGCAATAACCAATTTAAAGAACTTGAGTAACTGGTTCACTAGTTAGGAATAATACTGCTCAGTTAGCATGACATTGCAAAACAAACTAACCTGTATAGGCAGAAAACAATCTCTTACTTCTTAATGTTGTTTCTACCATCACCAGTCACAGTGCAAAACAGTATCTGCTTCAGTACAGGAACCTTGCTATTCATCATATGAGTTTAGATAGGAAGACTAACAGAAGAAAATAAACCCTCTAATATCTAACTGAAACCCTAGATTTGACAGTAAAATATCTTCACAAATCCCTTTTCATTAAAGCATGCCAATTTTTCAAAACTGAACTAATACCAAGGCAGTTGATGTTAATTCTCTTCAAACCAAAGAGAAAAGTGAAAAAATGCAGAGCTCTTAGAGGCTAAAATCCTAATTCCTACTCAAAGCTCATTTTGGATATTTTTATTTTCATTACAAATCAGAATTAAACCAAACTTCAAATCAACAAAATATATTTTCTCCATCCATGTTGACTCCCAGTACAAGTGCTTCCCAACATCTAGTGGGGAATATATCCATCTACTCAGGTCTAGACACCTTTGCCAAAGAGCCCAGACCAAGAGGAAAATCTCTGAGAAAATGAAGGTGGGTAGGAGAGGAAATACAGAAAAGACTTTCAAACAGACTCAACTAATTAATAAACTTAATATTCTTTTTACTAAATAGCTACATTCTGCAGTCTGATTCAACTATTAAAAATCTGGAAAGGGCGGTCATTTTTCTCCCCAACAAATTCTATTTGTAAATGGGGATGTTCCACTCATCCTTCTCTGCTGCCACTTTATCCTTCTTTGTGATTTTGCTCCAATTCTTGTCTACTTTTGTGTTCTTCTCCTCAAAACACACATGAGACTTCAGGAGCTCTCAAAAGATGTTATTAAATTTCCCCAATCTTCTAAAATGCAGCATCATTTCTGGCTGGCTTTTTCCTATGAGATCAATTATGTCAATAAAAATGGCTGTTAAGAACTGTTTGCTTCTGGATTTGCCATGGTCTCTTCTTTTCACTAGAGACAAACTGGTTTCTACCCCAATCAAAAAAAGGGGGTTGTTGTTTTCTCTGTGAAAAGATGTTACACATCATGCATTTAACCACAACACAAAAATTATTGCAGTTAGTATTCTCATGGGGTCATTTATGCACTGTTATACTGTTGTCCTTGTATTGTCACCTATTAATTTATTCCCTCTGTACCACATAAAATAAAAAAGCAGTATCAGCTATGTATATCAGCTTCATTCTTTTCATACTTATTTCCCAATTAATAAGTCTACAATAATATCTTTTGCTCTAAAGATATTACTTATACATTTTAAACTACAAAAGTCATTATACTGAGAAAACTGTACATTGTTTCATCCAGGAAAATCAGTTTAATAACAGACGAAACAAACTTATATTCCATCAACTGAAAAATACTAAAATTTGAACATTAAATTAGACTAAACAAATATATTAAAGATGAAAAACCTTTATAAGCATCTATGAAAGAAAATTAGTTTTCAGTTGGGTTATAAATTTTTCAGTATGTTAAATCAGAAAACACAAGTTCTAGAAACACAAAACATAACACATATTGATTTCCTGTAACAACACCAGAAACAAATTCTTCATCCAACTAGAAAAGGTAATTTGAAATTTAGCTGTAGTAACTCTGCACAGCTTAACCTCTAATATTCAGGCAAGTGTTTCTGAGACACCTTTACAATTGTTTTAGATTTTAACAGTATTCTAAGATATCATCAGGACTTCCCATGAAAATAGGAACTTTCTTTACTCAGTAGTTTTGCTTTAAATTTGAAATAGCTATATAATAAAAAAATTTAAAAGTATGTGGCCTAATTGCTAAGATCTACAATATAGGAAGCAGACCAGGAAAAACTGTTTTAACTGGTAAACTAAATACACAGATTTTCCACAAGTAACTGTAAGGGTAGAAATATCTCAAATTTGAATAATCAAAACCAATTCTGTATTTGATTTGATTGATCTGTTGGATAGAAGGGATGCCATCCAAAAAGACCTAGACAGACTTGAGAAGTGGGCCAGTGCAAATATCCAAGTTCAACAAGGCCAAGTACAAGGTCCTGCACTGGGGTCACAGAAATCCCAAGCAAAGTACAGGCTGGATGGAGAATGGATGGAGACCAGCCCTGGGGTGAAAGACTTGGAGGTGTTTGTGGACAAAAAGTTCAAGATAAGCAGCAATGTGAGCTTGCAATCCAGAAAGCCAAACACATCCTGGGTTGCATCATAAGACACGCAGCTAGCAGATCGAGGGAGGTCATTCTACTCCTCTACTCTGCTCTCAGAGACCCCACTGATGCCCAGGTCTGGGGCCATAAGAAAAGAAAGACATGGACCTGTAGGAATGAGTCCAGAGGAGGGCCATGGAGATGATCACAGTGCTGGAGCACCTCTCCTACGAAGACAGGCTAAGAGAGCTGGGGATGTTCAACCTGGAGAAGGCTCCTGGGAGACCTTATAGCAGCCTTCCAGTACCTAAAGAGTTATACATGAAAGATGGAGAGGGACTTTTGACAAGGGCATGTAGTGATAGGACAAGGGGGAATGGCTTTACACTGAGAGTAGCTTTAAATTAGATATCAGGAAGAAGTTTTTCACTATAAGGGTGGTGAGGCACTGGAACAGTTTGCCAAGAGAAGTTGTGGATGCCCATCCCTGGAAGTGTTCAAGACCAGGCTAAATGGGGCTCTGAGCAATGTGGTCCAGCAAAAGGTGTCCCTGTGCTCTCCTGAAAGAGGGTTGGAACTAGATTACCTTTATAGTACCTTCCAAACCAAACCATCCAATGTATAAGAAGAAAGTCAAGATGGATAATGTTACAGTCATTATCTCTACCAATAAGCAATACACAATGCAGTGTACCCACTGTACCAGACTCAACAGGGCCAGTAATAGGATGGACAAGGCCATGCTATTGACTTCCTTTAAAGTCACCTTTCTACCTTGAGAATTTTTTTTTTTAATGGTTATCTGCAGTTCTTCTGCTGACTTCTCCCCAGCTCACTGATATACCTTTATACTGGCAGACATGGCTTAAGAATTTATCATGGTTTAATTGCAGTAAGACAACTTAAGTCACAAATTTTAATGAAATTTTAATGTGTGAACATCCTTGAGAAAGCAAAAAAATACAAGAGCTCAAATCAGTGGTTGAAATATTCACAGAACTCATGCAGGCATAGAAAATTCTTCTTTATTTAGCAGCATGTCATAGTACATACTCTAAAAAAACATGAGCTGATTCCTGAAAACTAACACCATAGATTAATAAGTCACATACCACAAATGAGATGGCAACCAAAGTATTTTGAGGAACTGGGAAAGTCAGAAACAACACTACAAAGTAATCCTGACCAAAACAAAGATTACGTAGTAGATGGGAGGATGAGTAGAGAGGGAGAGTGAGAGTTTCATGTGAGAATGAAGGGAGAAAAACCCATTTTTACAGTACTTACTCCTGTAGGCTGAAATATCAGTCCATCCACTTCATGGCTAACTTCTCTGGCAAAGTTTCCTTCCAGGAGCTGTAGAACAAAAGGAAAAGAAATCTTTTTTTCCATAGAGAAGTATTTAATTTAGAAGACTGCACATCAAAGCAGATTATACACTACTGTTGCAATGGTTTGCTGGTAAACTGCTTATTTATGGTTTAATGCTAGAGCTCAGGAAATGCCAACGTCAGCAAAGCAGCAGATTTTACAAAGAATACTCAAGGCTAAAACAAGTTCAGTTCAAGGAAAATGCCATTGTCCAAAAAGAAATACTTACAAACTAAGATGATTCCATACACTAACAGTTGAGGAAATAGCAATTGTAATACAGGACACTAAAGACATTTGTGGGCAAATTAAAAAATCCATTTGGCACTTTAACACGCACTTACTTTAGATGGAAATTATCTACAGAAAAATATTTCAGGGTATCATTCAACAATCATGTTTTGACAGACTCCCTGACTAGGGCATAACCCAGCAACACAGCTACACAACTGTAAAACAATTCTTTGAATTAATTTGGATCTGGAATATTCTATTTTACACTTTCAAAGACTGTGAATTTCATATGGAGGTGAATACATCCATCAAGATGCATTTACCAGAGAAAAAACAACTAATTAAACAAACTACTGAAAACAGCTAGCCAACAGCTATGAGAATTGAGGACATACTTTCATAATAAATTATGACTTGCCTAAGGAAAAGCAAATAAGCAGAATTACAACTGACAAGTAACAGCAAAAATTAGGCAAATTACTGAAATACCTCTTTATTAATTTCAATTTTTGTTTTACTGCAGAGACAAAGAATCTATCCTGAAATTGTAGGTGCTTTTAGTAATATTTGAAAAACCTTTGATGTATGAGTAACCATATGTTACTAAAACACATCAAATACAGAACTCAGTAAATCACAGTCAGTTTTAAAAGCATCATTTTGGCCTGGTCTGCTAATTTTGTACTGTTTCCTCTCTAGAGTCCAACTTAACTCAATGACCCACTGATCAAATTATGACTAAACTGTTCAAATGAAGTCCGTAAAATGCAAAAGTATGCAAGGAGTTGAGAATTAACATTTGTATCCTACTGTGGGCCATACAACCAAAAGTAATGCACTTCTATGTTTTATGGATCAAAAGGTTGAAGGTCAAATATTTCATCAGAGCACTGAGTGCATTGGAAAAATACTTAAAACAAATGTTAAAAAGTTTTTTTAAACTGTGGATTATTTTTAATTTCTACACAAAGTTTCTGTGGATCACTGCAAGGTTACTATGCAGTTTCAAAACTCACTGGCCAGTGAGAAATCTGTAATATGTTTCAAACTTACAAAAATGCACAGGAATGATTTCATTAAATTCAAGTACCAAAACACCTCTCTCTGAATAATAATATTAATTAATAATAACATTTAAAAAATAAAACACAAACTTCAGATTAGCCGAGACCATACTTTTTATAGATTTCTAGCTAGCTTACTAAAAGGCACTAACCAAAGTGGCAAAGAGAAGCCAACCACCTCTGTTTCTGCTTACTTGAGGTTATTAAGGGAACTATAATTTAAGAACAGGATTACTTTTGCACTGGAGCTTACACAACTGAATTATGCATTCCTTCCCATAGAAACAATATTTTAATTTGGAGTGTGTGGAAAAGCATAAAGTTATTATTGTGCACTGTCTGGCTTCTAACTCTCTCCACTCTGGTTCATGTGAAGTTTTAGAAAAGAACATTAAAAAGCAATATTACAATTTGATAAATGGAGAAGAAAATATAAATTCAAAATTTACCATTTTAGAAATATATTCTAATATTCCTTTCCACTCACTACTCCACCAGAATTATAAAATGCAAGGGAATCCATCTCATCAAGCTGCCACCCAGTTTCAGACTAGAACATGTTCTCAGTTCGGAGGTCCACACTGCTCTTACTAAGACAGCTCCTCTCAAGTGTCAATTAGATATCAAAGACAAATGGATTTTAAAACCAGAGCAAGCCTCAACAGGTAGCTACATTTCTTTGTGCTCTCAATTATTCTGCTTTCATTCCCAGTTATGTTGTTTTCATTTTCATTAGGTCAATTACATGTGTTTGAATAACACCCTAAAAAGGAATCTTGACTAGAAAGGATTTGCAGTTTGGGGAAGGGAAGGACCTTCTTCTCATACAAATTTTCTTGAGAATTAAACTACTGGGAGGTTGTCTGTGAACAGCAGAATATTGCATTGAATATTGCATAAAATTTGGAATGAGAGGAAAATGAGCAGAAAAGGAAGGTCTGACATATTTTTGACACTAAAAAATAGCCATTTTTTTTTTGGTTTATGAACTTAAAATGCAAATATCATAGTTCATCTTTTAAAAAATGTTGTTCAGAGTTCCACGTTAAAATTTCTAATTAACTTGAACAGAACGGTCTTTTTTAATCGGCACCATGATAAATGGCACACCTGCTTGACTGGGATGACTGCCAGGGACCAGATAAAGTGCAGTGCATCTCAATGACATGTTATAAAAGATGGGTAAATGATGCATGTGAACCAGTTCTTCTGGCATTCAATGCCTTGTAGCCTCATGGCATCTATTTTCACTTCTGATCCCCTTTGTTCACTTTTTGCAGTTTCCTGCTTCTCTGTGAACACTGCAATAAGCCATATATTCATACTGCAGTTTATTATTTAAAACTTTATGACAAAATTAAAAACTACTGCTACATCTAATAACACTCCTCTAAGCAAAAGAATGGTGTAAGTGCACGGATTGAGCGGAGGTATATGACGAGTAACAGGATTTCTCCTTGCTCTTTAACCACTGAGATGAGGAGCAGCAGTGTGCCACCAAAGCAGCACTAATAACATGCTGAAGCTGATTTTGCTAAAACGCTGAACCAGTCAGCAGTTCTAGAGTGGATAATTGAAAATTCATGCTTTGGAGATCTCTCTGTACTTATACCAATAAAGAAATCACTTGGCTTCTCCAACAGGAAGAGGAGAAATTTAGGTGGATATAGGTTCCACATAATGCTGGTAAGGTTTTCATTAGTGTTTCTGCATTTCTGAGGCAACACACATGATTCTGATGAGCTTTGAGATGTTACTTTATTCATAAAATAAATAACTCCAGCAGGTACAACTGTGCCTTTTCCTTACCCTTACAAAGGAAAAAAAAACCCTCATGGGAAGGCAACACACTGTGAGAGTTATGTAGATTTCAAAACATAATAATGACTTTGCAAAGTCATACTGACTTTCTACAAGATAATTTGGCTAAGGTTCTTGCACACACACCAATTATTGATTTCCTGTGTCACAATATGCAAATATTGTTATCCATTTTGTCCATATTTCTGATTCAAAATTGACACTGCATGTTAGCTTCTCAAAACACTTTAGGGTACAAAAAAAAAATCCTTTTGAATGTTATAACACAAGACAAATATATGTCCATTTTCCATGTTTTTTCAATTTCAGAACTGCTATATTCATCTTCAAGCCAAGCTGGAGCAACTCTGCCTGCACCAGTTCCTACGCAATTTTCCAGAGTCACCTTCAAATTACTGACCATCTCGACCTGTTCACTCTACAGAGAAAGGTGTGAAAGGGAATGTACTTCACTCAAAAATATTAGTTACAAATAAACTACAAATCAAATTGCCAGTTAAGCCAGAATGTAAAACACTTTAGACATGAGCCTACTGTCATTCCTAACTTCATAGAGCCAACATCTTCACCAGCTTAGATTTTAGCCCAGCTTAAAGAACAAACCCTTCCTCTAAGGAGGACAGACCTCACCATCAGCTACAAAGTAATTCTCACACCCTGACAACTGTGACCTCTATAAACAGGAGCTCATAGATGTCTGTAGATACTACAGATTATTTAAACTTACACAGTCTTCAGAAAAAGATTCATCTTTGCCTCTTTCCTTGCATTTCTCTAAAAGAGATGGAATATTCTAATTTTAAAATAGGATATCACTTCTGTTTTATTATTATATGATTCTTTTTCATCTTGTTTGCCAGTTTCTGTATTTTTTATTTTAACATGACAACCTCCTCAAGTCCATGTCTCATTTCAACATACACTATTCTATAAGCTCTTAATTATCCAAGTTCAATATAAAAATTATTTACTTTAAAATGGGTTGCTGGCATTTAAGTCATCCAAGAAAAAGTTTTACACCTAAGTGGGAGGTACAAAGGCTTTCAAATATAGAGTGGTAAGTAAAAGACACATAAATTTAATGTGCCTGCTACTGAGAGAAGTATTTTTATCATATTTCTGCTAATTCACAGGATAAAATGTATCTCTATTGTTATACACAGAAGTCTGCGAAGAAAGGATCTGGGAATCACAAATCCAGCTGAAGATTTGTACTTCTATTGGGTAGCTCCCCTGGATTTAAGCTCGGAAAAAACCAAACCACCAAACAACTAAACACAGAAAAACCAAACGCCTGTTGAACAAAACTGTTTTTCTTTAAAATCAGAACCAAAATCTGGATCTCCCTTTTTATGGTAGAAGAAAAATACTTTGAAATTAACCTACAACACAGATCTTCATATATCCTACTTTTGAATTACATTAGAAATCCTACAGAATTATTTCTATGTTAAGATCAGTTAAAACCATGCAAAAATAGTCTGGCTCAGGTTCATCCCCACTATCATGCTATCCCTTCAAAAAATCAAACCGCATCAGGCAATGATGGAGCCATCATCCAAACTACTAACTTTCTAAATTCCAGCTTTCAAACATCACATTTCGAAAAGGAGGCCTCCTGGGAAAGACTGAAGCACGCTTTTGGTGGGGTATAAGATTCCATTCAGACAGTAAACAGGCAGCTGTGCAGTGCTTGAAAATATTATCAAATGCAGCTTAATGTCAGGTGAGGGAAGCTCATTCTCTAAGCTCTGGCTCTGGTCTGTGCTCTTACCTTCTCAGCAAAATCTTTCTAGTTTCCCCTGTCCTGCAGCATCATGTCTTTTTAGGTTTGTTTTGTTTCTAAAAGCAGAAAAGGTATCAAGAACTGAACAGTTGCTTTCAGTCTCAAAACAAAAAATAACATATGAGTAAGTATGTAAGTGGAGGAGAAAGTTTCATATATTATTTAAAAATAAGACTCAAAATCTCAAACTTTCCACAAATAAAAGTTGGGTAGTTCACATTTTAAGAGAAATAGCCCAAAATAAAGTGTTAAGAGAAATTGTGGTTCATTGACTGGCATTATTACAAATACATGGTAAAACTTTCAAAATAGTCTTTAGTGACTCTGGGGGATTCATCTTTTTTGGGACTAAAGGGAGCATACACCTTCTGAAAATAAAGGGGAAAAAAATCCACACACATAAAAAAACCCAAACCAACAACCAAAAAAACCTCACTTCAAACTGAACCCACACAGACTTTAATCTTTTTTGTACTCAGGATACCAATCACCTCACCCAGCACTGCATTGCAAGTAAAACACCTGACCTAAACAAACCTAGCGTAAATTAATGGTTTGGGGGCAGATGGGAAAGGATCTCCGGCAGTTCCACTGCTTCCTTCCCTCCCTGCTCCAAACAAGTCAGAGCCTGGATCACCAGCTCAGACTAACTTTCAGACAGCTATGAGGATGAAACCCTCTCCCTCTCATGCATATTTAAGTTCCTCTTCAAGTGATATGCTCAAGTGCCAACTAATTTTTTGGAAAATTGTGCAATCTCAAATGCATGCTGTGATGGAGAACCACAGTCTTCATTAAGCTGTCCAAAGAAGTACGGCACATGTAATTAAAAAATTAATACCTATTTCTCAGCAATTCTTTTCATCCTTCAACTTTTCTTTCTTGTTCCTCTAATGAGACACTGACCACAACATCTCTTAGAGGTTTTTTTTCAGTCAAAGAAACAAGCTTCATATTTCAAACATTTTGCAAGGAAGCAGATGTGACTCTTCAAGTATTTCAGTATGTCTCCTCAAAAGTCACAGATATCATTTTTTTAATCAACTGAAATAATCCCAGCTAGGCTAGACAGAATATTCCACAAGGGCCATAGCAGCAAGAAAAAATGTACTCCCTGTTCTCCTCCATGGGAATCCTCCTCTCAAGATCTCTGGATACATGAGCACTTGTCAAAGTTGCTCCGATGCTTGGGAAAGTGGCTGCTTCCAGGTAACAGTGAAGGTCCTGAAATCTTGGCCCGTGATCTCAGGAGCATGACTTAACACACAGTCTTACAAGTAAAGATTTTTGCTTCAACATTCACATTTACTTGCCTCACAAAACCATGAGTAATCTGTCTCTCATTTATACAATTTCATGTTTTCCTCCAAATTACATATCAAAATATTGAAGAGTAGACTTTTAATAATTTGACATTATCCAGTTTCTTTTGCATTAGTCTCATTTCCTAATCAAAATATGATATGCTACCTTACTTCAAATAAATGAGGTAAAAATCTTTACAGCAGGGTGAAGTCCAATTCTATAATGCATCTTCCATTATTCATAGTATTTAGCTATATTTATCTTAAAAGATTGCTGGGAAACCAGCAACAAAAGGCAAGAAAGTAAATGCATCATGATAGCAGAGAACAGTCAGAAAACCACAGCTTATACTAAATGTTCTTACGATCATGTGCTAAGAAAACCCATGAAGTTACAAAAATATTTCCTGACCTACTCTAATGGTCTAAAATATGCATAAAGGAAAAGTAGGATCAAAAACAGTAGAAAATAAACTGAAAACTGAGCTCCCTAAGAAGTAATCGCTAAAAGAAGTGTCCTATGCTAATTAGGAGCCAACACATTTTGAAGAATAACTGCTACATTTTCAGTAAACCAGTGAAATTATCTACTTTGCCCTAACTGTATAAGGAACAGAAAATCTAAACTTCTCACTTGCTCATTACTTAAAAAGAAATTTCATTCTCTTGGGCTGTAAAATCAGGGCAGCAAAATTGGAAGAAAATCCTTTAGAAACATTTATGCTCAAAGCTCAAATCTGAGCTTTCACACAGCTATCCACTTGAGATGCTAATTCAAGATAAAAACAGAGAAAAGCTGAAAACGTTATTTTGTCTCCATGAATACGTATATTCAAAAAGCACTTGATATTAACCAATAACTCGGTACTAAACAAGAAGATAAAAAAGTAAACTCAAAACGTTCACCTGTTTAACAAAATCCCCACTATTTTAAACAGTGTAATCTGTGGCAACAGCTAAACCATACTGTGATGAGAAGTATACCAACTGACTCTGTAAAGACATGGGAATTTTTTAAGCTGATAAAAACTAAAAATACATACTTTTTATAAAACACTATTTTATGGAAAGCCGTTCAGTTTGTTAATTTACTAGAAGTTCTGAAATCAATCACACTGAAAGACTAAAAAGTAACCTCTTTGCCAAGTTAATAATACAGAACATTTTGGCTTAAAAGACATTAAAAACACCTAATTACTGCAATGGATTTGTTCCCTGTAAGAATGAAAGCAGATAATAGCAGCAATGTGAGACTGATGTTCACTAACATGATCAAGAGACTAATTATTACCCATGAATCATTTGTAGCTTTCAAAACTTGATTAATGTCAGGTCAAGTTTAACATGTGATAGGTTTTATTAGTAATTCTCGGCTATCCCACAGCTTGTCAGTGTAAGGGAGTGCCATCTGTTAGGTGCAGGAATAGCCACCAGCCACAACAAAAACACAGTGGCTGCAACTGGTCACTGAAATATGTTTTGAGAATTCCACTAGGGAACTGCCCTAATGGTTTTAAACACACTAAACAAAAGGCCTGCTAAAGATAAGAAATTTGTGGCCCAAAAAAGCAAGCATTCAAGGTGGGATTCTCTCATTTTAAAGCTTGACCAAGGGCATGTTAAGTAATACTGGATTTAGCTTCATAGATTGACCAGTTTCTAGTAACAAAAATTCTTTTGTAAGAAGAGTATGCGTAGCTTCTCTCTACACTCCTTCATCAATCTTCAGCAAGCATTCCTGTACTGAAGACACTGCTTTACCCCTTTAGAGCGCTGCTCATAGTATTCAAATACATATGCTCATGTACAAAACACTGTTAAGGACACTGAACCTGAAATTCATATTCCACAAAAAAAATGTCTACTGACAGTTTTCCATTTGTTCTAATTACAGATAACGGGAAGAAGAAATCCTTTCACAGTAGGCTCACTTTCTAGTATTTCCCAGCACTTTGTAGGTGGGCAGCTTTATCAGGGGTCACCTCTCCCATGTACAGCCCTTTGCAGCAGGACAGGAATTCACCTGGGCACTTACACTGAGCCTCCACAAGCTCTGCACTGGTAACAGCCTGAGCAGCAAGGCTGAAATAACACAAAGTGGCAACAGACAGGTGCATGCACAGAGAGGAAGGAAGGTGACCTAATTCTACCTGGGTTTGCTCTGACAACTGTGTACTCTCCTCTGGTCTACAACTAGTTAGAAACTCAGTGGGAGCATTGAAACAAACACTTATTTACCTCATAGCTACAAGAGCCCTGTCAGATGTATTATAAACACGTTCTCACTTGATGGCCCTCTTGCATTCTAAGTGGATGAAGTTGAAAGGCTGTGGATTCAGCTGCCACTAGCATCTGCAGCCTGTACTTCAGCTCCAAGTGTTCTGTTTCCTGGCTAAGAGTGTGACACGCAGGGCTCCCAGACTCCTTGATGTCTTGATGTAAAAGTCAAATATTCTGAAGACTTGATGCTAGGAGGCCACAGACCAAAAGTAACATCATAATTCAAAGAACTAGAACTACCATTGAGTGCCTTCCTCTACCATTTTCCCATATAATTTCATAGCTGGTGACTGACAAGGATCCGAACTACTAGTGACTGGTCATTACCATTCTAACTAATGACACCACTCTTCATTATCTCCTAGAAGAGGAATTCTGCACAGAAGTCTTTACTGGAATCTATATATTCTTTCCAGAACAGGAAGGCAATAGACATTTCAGTTTATACACATGATAAGGAATGAACACCTTCAAGCAAGAAAGCCAAAGATATTCATTCCTCCTGTCTGCAGCTTGCTTTGTGTCATGATTGATGCACCTCTGAAAAAAAGATATTCCACATGACGGACTTTCAAAGCTTTCCCACTCTCTACTAGAACTGCTGCCAGTTTCACAAGGCAGTGTTATAGTCTGTTTTCTTCACAGAGAATTTAAGTCATATATATCATAATCTGAAAGCTGCTTCTTAAATCTTTTCTAATATCCCTCTAAAAGATTCAAAGAAAAGCCACTTCCAGATATATGACTGGCTGGAAGTCACTCTAGTCTGTGATGGGATGCAACCTCCAATGTTAAGGTCTAATGAACCACACTAGCTTGCTTTCATTACCTAGCCAAAAATGGGGGAAAATGCCATTGTGAACAACAGTAAAATACATTGGGAAGGTAGCAGGCAATAAA
This sequence comes from Acropternis orthonyx, assembly GCA_035583155.1. Taxonomy (NCBI): domain Eukaryota; kingdom Metazoa; phylum Chordata; class Aves; order Passeriformes; family Rhinocryptidae; genus Acropternis; species Acropternis orthonyx. The sequence goes on along the minus strand of JAWWEU010000111.1, from coordinate 79,771,226 downwards.
GTCTGATGGATTTTATTCTTTTTTAATATATATTTTTGGGTTTGCAGTTAATTCATTAACTGCACTCTTTAAAGATGCTAACAATACTAGCTGTATGCCATGTCTCTTAATTATTTGGATAGAGACATTTCAGAAAAATGCATAGCACAGTGCAGTAAGAGCCCCACTAAGCTATCATCCGTGTGCTGGTTCTGAGTGAATAACTCCAAAGGTCACGTACCTAATATATTCAAAACAATACCCAAGAATAACACAAGCACTATGTGTGTTAATGCTTAATTTGACAGCACATCTGCATTCCTGAATTCAAAATAAGCATGAGGCATTTCTCACTGTCAATCTCTTCTCAAAAACACAATTGAGAAACTGACATCAATTAAGTACAATGTTTTCAAATGCTTCTTTCAAATACGAGAAATAGGCTGCTTCAAGAAACTTTAATTGACTTTTGTGATAGCTTCAAAACAAGAGAAGCATGGACTCCCCGAAGCTGTGTGGGAATGTCCCGGCCAAAGAGCAATACTTCATATTTATTTTATCTGATGAAGAAACAGAGCAATATATCTCATAGCTTGGCCATTTCATTTACTGTGGTTTTCACAGTTCTCTATTTCAACCTGCAAGGTACCTTCATTTTTTTTCTTTTAGGGATTGGGATTTTGCCCACATCACTTTCCCAATGCTCTCCTACCTGGCAACACACCCATCTGAGACTGCAGTCCAGATGGAGCTGGAGAAGGTTTGATAGGTTCCACTAGCAAATTCTTTGATGCAGCTAGAAATTATCTACAATCTATGACATTCCTGAATGGATGAAAGATACTCAGCAAAGTCTGTTACAAGCTCCCTAATACGCTGGGTTAGACCAAATACTACGCTGAATAGTTCTTCCAATGTAAAAGGAAAAAATGACACTGAGCTGAGCACAATGGGGCCAGGTACATTTTAATTTGCTCTCTAAATGATCTTCCAATGTTACAAACTTTATAGGGTTTATCTGTTCTCCAGCCCCTGTGTAAACTGTTACCACATAATATGGTCCCTGGTTGTCAAGAACATGTACAGGTCTGTTTTAATTAAATGAGATAATTAAGGATCTTGTTTTATTAAGCATTTCTACTAAAACTTATTAACAAAGACAAAACTGTATATACAATAATTCAATTAGACACAAAATGAATATTCAAGAATACAATCTTCATACATTTACTGTTACAATGTTTGATTCAAAACTGTGCTAATACATAGCACTGGGCACCAATGAAATGATTTTAACACAAAAATTAAGGTTTAACATCATATTCTGGATGTTTAAAAGCATCTGCTTCTTCTGCTATACAATGGGACTTGAGCGCTTTACTGCTGCAAAGTTGAAATTAAAACTGCAATGCCATAACAGTAAAATGCTGAGATTTTATTATTTCTTGATTTTAAAGATTAACTCTGTACAGGAGGGTTTTTTTCAGAATTTGGCATATCACAAGAAAAGAGCGAGCTAGCAGTGACGTCCAATAACCTTGCATCAGAATAAACTGCTTTAAATTTCACCCCCATCTTTACAATTTTCTTTGTGCTTTTATTCATTTCATCCAAATTAAGCGCATGTCTCTTGAACGTCATTCCAACACGGGAAGGCTGATGGCTTCCCTGCGGAGCTGCATTGCCAGGAGGCAGTTTGGAAAGTGACAGGCTGTGATGTGGCACAATGGACAACATTAAACAGTTGCCCCTCAATTAATGAGTGGAGTGACCCACTTAGTCACCACAGCTGAGTCCTCTAACTAATTCAGAAGATATCAAACATACCAATTCAACTGCCCATACTGGGATACCAATTGGCAATTAGGTCCTAACAGATTTGCATTGCCGTGGTTTGGTAATACACCAGAAAACTGAAAGTAGAAATCACTGTTAAAGAAATTTTTTCTACTTAGAAAGGTATATAATATTTCCACTGCACAAAATACAGGATAAATAATTTACAAAAACGTTCAAATGTTCAAAGCTAAAGTTAAAATGCTAAAAGCTAAACTGAATACTTACTGTCCAGGTGTTTAAACTTGCAGTGTGCACCAAGTATAACACTTCATCCATATGCCTTTATTTTTCCACTAGTTTCACTGTTTTCTTTCCCACGCTATAGTTTGACAAGTCATAATTGAATTATATATTCCACACCTGAATTATTCTACATTAATTTAATTTGTGCCAGTAGCAATATCTAACATGGGTCACAAGTTATGAAAATAATCCTTCCTGGAAATATTGAAGACTGTTTGTTTTAACTTCAGTAGGTCACTTTCTGAAAAATGTGAAATGTAACTAATGTGTTAAAAATTTCTAAAACTAAAAGCAAAAAATTTATTTCTTTTCCTAACCAAAATTATACTGTGCTGAAATATTATACTTGACCTTCAACACCACAAATAATAATAATCAAAAGCAAGTAGCCTAATCCTCTTTTGTTTACTGTAGGAATGAACACAGATTCCTGTTCATGAATGGGTCTCCTTAAGTGACTCCAACAAAGCTGAAAAGTTTGCCATAGCTGAGCCAGTGTTTTCTGCAACACAAGGGAAAATATTTTGGTGTAAACCAAATCTAAGCAAATAGTTTCAGCCTTCCTGCCCCACTGAAAGCAAAGGAACACTCAGAGGCAGCTGGACACCCCACCGGCCCTGGCCTAAAATGTCTCTGCTACCTTCATCCTCCCATTGACAGAAATTATATTTACCAAACAGTATCCACATCATTGCAGTGCTGCAGGTGGTTGCATGAAATAGTTTCAGTTCAAGCACTGAATTTCAAGTGGTAGTAACATACATTCAGCTCAAGAACTACAATTTGGTCCTCTATCTCATGTTACAATTTACAAAGCTTCCACTTGGGCTTGTTGGCCGTACTTACTTTTACAATTCATATGCTAAAATAATTTTGAACAACCAAGCTGAAGTTCTACATGCTGGGATACAAGACAGCTGCCAAGTGAAGATTCAAATTCCAGTATAAGCATAAGCTAATATTTTTACAGCTTCTTATTCACTACTTGTTTATTAGGTTCCTCAGGTCAACTATTATTTGCATTTACAGGAAGAAAAGCACTCCAGAACGAAGATTTAAGTGAAGATAGCCACCAGCACAAAAGCATCTAATAAGGCAATAAGGAAATTTTGGAATAAGGCGATACTGCTTTTACACTATTTAACTTTCCATTCGCGGGGAGATGGAACAGGACGAAATGAGGAAGAAATATAAGAAAGGAATAAAAGCAAACAAACAACATGGTAGAGGGGAGATGGGTCATAAGATAATTAAAAGGTGATGATAAATAGGCCAAAAACCTGGAACAGAACAGATGGAATGAGGACTATGGTGTAGGCCAGACACCAAAGAGTGACTGCCAACTCTCAGTCAGGAAATGCAGGATTGAAAGGTGAGCCAATTAAGCTACTCCTTAAGGCACAGAAAATAAAAACTAAATAAAAACAAAACCAGAGAAAACAAGTCTTTTTGGCATTAAAACCCCTCCAGATGGTAACATTCCCTATCCACTGAGATGTGGAATTCAAGATCTCCAATAAATAGATAACTTGACACTTCCGCATCTGCCATTGCTGCCAGTGAAGTCTTCTGTCCCGTGACTGCAAAACTTCTCCACATTGTTGTCTGCAGGAAACTTGGAGATACAAGACAAGGCTTTGTGGTCATTTCCAGTCAGTTTTGGGTTAGCAGTCCTCTCCACAGACATGGATGAGCTATGTCTGCATATTCTGCCTTTTATCGGGGTTTACTTTATCAGGGCATGCAAATATCAGCTTAGAGCTGCCTTAGCTGCCTGTGAAATACTTCACAGCAGCAAGGTGTGTACTTAGACAATCTCCTGCACCATCAGAGGTTCACAGCCACTTAAATTTCCAAAGCAAATCACCTCAACAGGAGTTATATGTTTGCTGGTACTAACTTCTAAACATTCCAACTCTCCTGACTACAACAAAAGCCCTTTCAAAAAGTAGAACTAAAAATACAAATGTCAAATAAACCAGGAGAACAAAATAAGTCATCTGTCAGTTCACAGATTTGACTGAAAACTTTTATGAAGATCCTAGACCATTTAATCTTCTAGCAGAGATTACTCACCTTCTTTATAATTCCTCTAGGACAAGCTGTCATTTTAAAACTAGATAATAGTCTAGGAACTGACAAGTCATTGACATACAGAGTGCTAACATTTGAAAAGGGTTGTTCATTTGACCTGTATCGTTGTTTAACCTTTAGCCTTATTGTTCCATTGCGAGTGATGGGCACAATTCTCCACAGGACCATGGACTGCACAGAACTTTTTTCCTACTCCTGCTAGACAGCGTTTTCATTAGACAAAGGGCTTTAGTGATGACATCCAGACTGAGACTGTTCACCAAAAAAAATCTTGGAAAAGAACTGTGGGGTTGGTTTAAGCAATGAAAGCCAGGAGTTGGATTATTTCCAATAATTTAATTCTTTATATGTACCTGTACTTCCTGTTAAATAGAATAAATATAATTTCCTTGTTGAAAATCCTAAAATATTCATATAAATAAAAGGCTAAGGCTCTAAGGTGAAGAGTATGCAGCATTTAAAGCCCTAATGTCACTGGTCTTTAATACTTTAGCAAGAAGAAAACCTACAATTCAGTTTCTTCCACTGACCACTGCTATTCTTACACAATGGGTGGCAGAGTTGGCAGATTTGATCATCTCATCTCCTTGAATTCTGATGCAAACCAGTAAGTGAAAAGAAAGCAAGATATGCAACAAAAGTGACTAGTTATGCAACTGTAATGACAAACACCAAAAATTCATCTTTTCCCAAAAATGTTTTTCTAAAAGAACATGGAAGTTACATTAAAAGGCAAAATAGCTCATAAAATACGTCCTCCTAGCTAACATGTTTAATAGACTATAGAGGAAAATAAATGTAGTGATACTGCCTTCTCTGTCAACATCAAAGTTCAACAAGGCAACATTTTTAGACATTCTGAGAATAAACAACCTGTCCTCCAGTGACTGTCCCTTTCTTTTCTTCCCATTACCATCAAAGCCCAGTCTTACAAAAAATAAAAAAACTCCATCAAAACATCTTAAAAATAATGTTCAAAGTAACATCATCAAGATATAGCCCTTATTTCCAAAATCTAGTACCAACAACAAATGTCAAGGCAAGACTATAAATGCTGCCATACTTTATAATTGCACTTTAAAAGTACATTTCTTTTCACAGTAAATTGATTTTCAGATTAGAAATAAAAATAGGTCAGTACTCTAACTCTGGTATTAAAGTCCCAAATCCATAATTCTAAGAACAATTTCATTATTGAACATACTATATAACACAGCACAAAGTTTACTGCTATTTCAAGTAATTACTTTCATTTTTTCACTGAAAATGACTAAATCTATGTGGACAACATTCATTTTTCCTAATATAATTAAAAGTTTTAACCACTTATTCTGGCATTAAAAAGTGCACTGAGACTCCTGGTCTTTTAAGTAATATTCCTACAGTCCACACAAGCCAATACCTATTTACTGATACATTATTTTTAATAAAAAGAATGGAATAGAATGTGTTAACTCAGGTCATAGAAAGGAATGATGGAGGGAGGCTGTGAAGAGAGAGGTCTGCAATACTTACTTTTGTGAGGTTCAAATTACATCCTGAGAATGTATTTAAAAAACTGAAGCTTCTCAAAACAAAAACGTGATCAAATACACTTGATTCTCTTCTGGACCCTAAGCAAAACCCAGCTAAACTTCAAAAAATCCAAAACTCCAAAACATACTTCTAATATTTTAATGAAATGCATTCTGACCAGTGGTATTGGGTTTCCACTTCTTCAGTCTTGAACATGTTGGCACAATCAGAGATCCATCTTATCTCTGGCCAAAGCCTGCTATCTCCATTCATCTTTGGAAACAACAAGCCTAGGTGGTGACCTGGGAAGCTACACCCTCTCTCAATGAAATACACTGGGAAGAAGGTAGAGAAGAAACTCACGCTTAAAAAAAACTCACAGCTTTTCTGAGACCACTCAAGGGTGTAAATCTTTAGGGATCTTGTCACAGTTTAACCTCACCCAGCAATTAAGCACCACAAAGCTGTTCATTCTAGTCAGAAAAGGAAGGATACTGTTAGATCCTTTCTAAAGATGAAAGGATCCCACTGCTCTTGGGGGGAAAAAAAAAATCAAGAAAAATGACTAATTAAACATAAGGAAAAGATCTACCTAAGCAAGTCCCACTTGTCAGTCAGGGATTGATGGATATGCTGAGTCAATCTAAATATGAGCAGACTTAGAGGATAGAAGGAATTCCTTGTCTTCCTGCAGACCTTGCTGTGCTGTACACAGAGTTGGTAAACCCTGTCAAGACATTCGTCATCCATGCAAAAGAAAGTCAGCTTGCTCTTCCAGCTGTACTAATGAGGTATTTATCACTACATTTGTTGCTATAGTTGCAGAGATGACTGAATAAAAATAGGATAAAGATCCTTTGGGCAAAGAACACTCTTTTTAAATAGTCTTCTTTTAGAATAGGGCAATGTTTCCCAACAATAGTCTATTCTGACCATAGATATTGAAAAATTCATGAAGTTGCCATGAATATGAAGATGCAATCCCTTTTTGATTACCCTAAGGAAGCGTTACAGTAACCACACTTACCAAGTTCACAGAAGTAATGAAATTAAAAAGGCATTTTGAGGTAAATAAGAGCAACAATTTTTATGAACACTATTCTTTTGAGCAGATATATATTTGAAATCTATTTTGAATCAACAATTATTTCTTTTAAATGTTTTCCAATAATGCCTTAGATAAAACTTCACATCAAAATGGGTACTACTACCTAAACTCCTTACAGTTATCATAGGGCATACAAAGAGTTCCTAAGTATTGACATAAAACTTCTTACTTATCTAAAACAATGATCAAATTTTAAGCCCCCTAAGGAGCTTTCTGTTATAACAGCAGTAGTTAAAATAACATGTTTCACTAGGTAAGAGTGATTTAAATTAGGACAAAAAATCCCTATAATGTATACTGTACAGAAAGAAAAAGGTGAAAACCATGGCCATTTCAAAATCCAGAGTCTGCCATGATTGCCACTTAAAAAACCTACCCCAAGCCAACTGGAAAAAAAACACCCAATAAAAACCAAAAACACCAAGGAAGCCACACCAAAAACAAATTCCCCAGTAAGTTAAATGCATACAGACACTCTTATCTCAAAGACGTTTTTAAGGTGATGATAACATATTAGGGTGAAAGTTTGTTGATTGAACTTCATTTGCAATATAATGATCTCACATGCACATCGCAATGTCCTTGAAGTTTTACCTGGTACTGCAGACATACTGTTATCTTCAAATACTGTTTTTAAAAAGCTTGAGATAAGTAACAAAAAAAAACCAAAAAACCAGCTGTGCTTCACACTTTCAGTCTGCTCTCTCAAACTGCCCAAGTCACCACTGTATCTGCTCAAACTATATATTCATCACTCCTAAAGAAGAGCAGCAAACCTCTCAGACACAAAGAATCCTCAGAGAAAGAAAAGGTGCTATATAGTGGAAACCAGCTATTACCTTTTACTCACTGCAACTGGTAGAAAAGTTAACTGACAAAAAGAAGCCTAGCTTACAAAAATCATCTTTCAAAACATACCATTTCATAAAACCCAAGATATTACTCTTACTTGCTTTATTTTCCTACCAATTTGACCTAATACATAGACAGAGCAGATAAAGCAAAAGTGTTCAAAATTATTAAAATAAGATAAAAATAACAATAGCTATTCGCTCTGCATTGCCAATAACTCTACCCCTCCTGCTCTCTGTGTGTATCTCCAACTGCAACATACAGGAATATTCTTTACAATAATCAAGAAAATTGGACAGGCAACTACTTCATTCTGTAATTCACGAGTTAATTAAATCTGGTGGCAAAAAGATGGACAAAATGAAAAAAATTTGTAGAAATACTGTGTCAAAAGCAACTATAAGTTTATTATGGAAAACAATTGTAGATGTGTATTTTTTTCCCTCACCAACATATTTGATGCTTTACTGTTGGATAATAAGACAGTCAAATGTCTTAAAGTGCTTATGCTCAGAGCTTTGAGAAGGACACAGAAAGACTAGTAAAAAACATTTCTAACTTTAAAAAGCACCTCAGTCCAAACTGTTAAAATGCCTTACGGTGGGAATGTACGTGGACAATTCAGAAAACTCCTTTAGACAGAAAAACAGAGAGCCCTTGCAAATAATTTTCATTTCCTAGGTTTTGGCAAGTGGAGGATCATTTCACTAGTCATGTGCTGGCAATTAAATTTAACTAGCATGACATTTGTTTACAGATGTGTTTTACCTAGAAGTTTTTCTAAGAATGCTTCCAACAACATTCTTTCTGCGATTTTTAAATGAGGTTAAATAGTCAGAACTTCAGAACTCTTCAAGAAACTATAAATTCATGTAAGAAACCATTTGGAAGACTCCTTTTGTTCTAGTTTCCTTTAATTTCAAGCTCAAACTGATGTGTCCCAGGCAAACAGCCTTTGTCCCCACCCCATGAAAAATTTACTTCACGTTCCCAATATTGATCTGAAACAGACAACCCAAAATGCAGCAACACAGAGAAGTGATCAAATCATTTATAGTGCTTTATCCACATAAACCTCTCATAGAATTGTTCATGACTTAAACTTTGCAAAGACTGTGACTCTGCCATTTTTTTTTTTTAAAGTTCAGGTTATGCTTAATCTCTTTATTTACTTTTCAGTCACTCTTGGTTATCCAAAATACTATTACTGCTCCTCTTGGAGTAAGATTCATTACCTGCAACAGGATCGAGGAAATGACAAAAGCAAATGGCAACCTACAATTTGCTGTGCACTGCACTGTGCTGATGAGACATGGGACTACTTAGAACAGCAGCGCCGAGAAAAACAGGTTCTTCTAGAAGTAAGTATTATCCAAGAGCCATTTAATTCACAGAAGAGAATAAAAGTATTTTACAGAATGTTAGAACATGTCTATACTGAAGAAAAGAGAGCATAATGAAGGATAGGAACTTATATATATATTTGCAATTACTGCAGAAGACCTAGGGCAGTATTTTAATAAGTAACATGAGTAGCCGTTAACTAGAATGGCTCTTAATAACCACTGCTGAACGTAAAGCAGGAGTTCAAGCACAAATCATGACTCTTATCCTACAGCCAAATGGGAACTGGAAGTAAAAAGAACATTATATTCTTACCTAAGAAGGAGGATAGTCTGAACAATATAGCTCTCAGACATTCCCTTGAGCACAGAGACATTTCAAACCTAAAGCTATTAACTTCCTTATCATCATCCACCATTACGAAACTAAAGAATCTGGTTTTGCCAAAGTACACGTTTCAAGTATGAGAAAATAGTAGTTCAGAAGGAATAGGTAGCCTGGAACTACCTTTCAGAGTATCCCAAGCTGCCAGCAGTCTCCCAACCACTGCTGAACACTTGGCTAGCAGACGGATTTGCCAGAAGTTGAAGGAAAACCTATGCCTATCAATGCTTTGCTGCCTCCAGTGCCACAATATAAAACAACTGAAATCAAGCTTACCTTTCTTGAGGTGTAGATGTCAAAAAATGGTTTGTTTCGAACACTGAACGGTTCCTGTGCTTTGTCAATTAGACCACTTTTCATCTTTTCATGTCGTGGAAATATAATCTCTTTCTCAATACATGAAAGCCGAACATTAAAATCGCAGTCTCCAACAGGCTGCCCCTGCCAAGTTACAAAATCACTATTAAAACAAAACAGCAGATTATTTGAACAGTCTAAGTTTTCCTTAAACAACATTTAGAATCCTACAGATACATAAAAATATTATCAAATCATTCCATTTTTCCAAAATACTTGGTTTTCAAGCATGTGTCTCAGACTGTAAGAGGGTTAATCAGATCAAAATTCATAGAAAGCCAGAAGGTTGTTGTATGCATTCAAGTACACATGAATTAAATATCTAAATAGCTTTAATGTTAAGTAAAATAATTTAAATATTCCCTAATTATAGATTTTTTATAGCAGCTGCATACTTTTGCACAGTTTTCCTCTGAAGTCATTTAGCTGATTTTGTTCATTCTACTTTTAATGGTAACACAACGAGATTTACACAGTTAAGTGAACACCTTGCTTCAAATGTACTATATTAATGCCTTGAAAGAAACATTAATTACATAAATGTTCACTTTTCTGTTATAGAAAAGAGAAAAACATAGCTGTAGTTGGAAAATATGGCAATAAACAATGGCTACAAACATCTGCAAGATATGTGATGGCTCAGTCACAAAAAGGTAGTAAAAGCTAAGTCTCAGTAGCAGAGTCTGACCTTTCAAGATCTGAAATAAAACCGCAGCTTTACATTCTCTTTATACATTTGGGGCATTGCACCAGATAACTGTGAGCATTCAAAATGTGCATTTGTGGGATTAATAATGGCTTGTAATGAAATTTACTGTATTTAGAGCATTAGGTAGTGAGGAAAATACACTGTGGATATCACTAGAACAAAGTAACTTTCAGCTTCTAAATTCTAAAGTTCATTTCAATCAGACACGCCATTTTCACAGTAATAAGGCACAAAAGTTGTAGATTTGCATTGTTACAAACATGATACAGCACTAAAAGCAATTTATATGAGATCATCCCTCATTTAGCCACCCCATTCACACAAGAAAATAATTTTCAAAACCCATTCTGTTCATGGTCCACAGGGAATAAGCTCACAGAGCCTTGGCTTCTAGACCAGAATTTTTCAAAAATTGAAAGCAATGAGCACAGGAAACTGGGGAGACATGGGACCCAAATCATGAATGGCACCAGTACAGCTGAGCAGGAGAATCTGCACCCAAGTATTTCCTGTACTTAACACTGCTAGAAGGAATAAAGCTCTGTTCTGAATCAGAGAGGATCTGGACTGGTCAAGTGGAAAGAATGCCAATAAAATAAACGGCAAAATGACATTACAATGAGGAATACCAGGGTAAGAGAGAGAATAAGTAGTATTTAAAAAGATATCCCAATTAGGAGAAAAACAGTGCCAATTTTAGACCACTATGAATTTTATCAGTTCTTTCCAAATTCATACTGGCTTTCACCAGAATCTTCTGCATTTCATGCTCCCAAAGGAGCATTAAGTTTGTCTTACGTTTCTTTCCTAGCATTAGATCCTTACAAAACCTCTACCTTTAAGAACTACACATTGCTCCCAGAGCACATTACAACTCACAACCCCTTTCTTTCAGGATGTTGCTTCAGTCTATATATGAACAGGCAGCACAGCCACCATCACTCTGGTGGGGAAGCACATCCTGTACAAAGCCTGTGGCAGACAAAATGGGTGAAATGTTCCTATCTCTGTTCACTTATCCATGCTTGTAAAGAAGAAAGCTTAGGTGGCTGTTAACTATTGCCTTCAGCATTGCTTTCCTTTCAAACACGAAGGCGTTATTAGCAAAGAGCCATTCAAAGGAATGGAAAATTAGAGTACGGAAAAATCCCAGGCACAGGAGAGTGGCTTACTCTTATTCATTTGCCACAGAATACAGCTGCATGATCTACAGATTTTTAAGTGCCACAGACAAAATGCTGCAGACTAAATCAGTCTTTCCTTCCTTTCTTTTTCCCCCCCCATGTACAGCATACTTGGTTACTCATGTGCACAGTGATTGAGCTTTTCCTAGTTTATACATCTAATTAAAACACAGAAAACACATCTCAACCCCTGTAACAACTGACTGAAGAACTGATTGAAGAATTCTTTCCTGGGAAATGTGCATACATATTTTTTATTACTTCAAAGAATACCATAATTCTCTAGGTACATTTCAGCAAGATCTAGTGCACATGCTCTCTTTCCTACAGTATCTTTTCCACTCAGCCATATTTTATTAGTAGGTCCGAAGGAGCAAATTAACTAATTAGTATTTCATACCTTTGAGCTTCCAATAAGCAGTAAAGTTATTTAGAAAGCTTTTTTAAAATTATTCATTCAGAAATGCTTTTGTACAATGATTTAAATTTATTTCAAGCCCTTAACAGTTAAATTAAAAGCTGAAATGACTTCCTATGCACCATAAACTGGCTGAAGCACTTTCTTTTCCTTTAAATAACCCTTTTATTTTTTTCATCTACTCAGAACTAATTATTTCCTGCAGTTCTGCCAATCATATATTTCTATTTCAAAGCTTGTTAAGCAGAAGGGTATATTACAACTAGGTTCCATCACATAAAGGTCAGAGCTAGGTTGACATAAGATTATATGAGTCAGGAAAATACAGACAGTGCTGCCAAGCAGCTTCTTCATCAGCCTAGTACACTAAGAAGCAAAGGAGCAGTTAATTCCCACAAAAGCACAGGACATTAACAATAAGAAAATTGGTATAACATTGACTTTAACTGAAGGACATACTGAATAAAAGCAATACTGGAGGACGGTAGCTTTTTCTTTGTTATTAGACACTTGCCATAATTACAAAGAAGTTGCTAATATACAATGCATTTATCCCAGACATATTTAAAAACCTGAAGGGATAAAATTCTAGCTCTTAGCAAATAAGTAGGAGGGTAATGTAGGCTGCAATAAATAATTCAGACCTTGACAAAACCAGGAAGAGATTATTTAGTGTATAAAACACACATTTAAAAGTTGTCAAAACCCAAGACATTGATGCATGTATAATCTAAACCCAGGCATTAAATAATAGCATGTTTTTAGGCAATGTCAATATTTTATTAATTTAAGCATCCAGGTGTTTGAGATTTTATTTCAACATGTAAGTTTTCACTTGTTTGCGAAAGATGATGGTCACACCACCGCCTAAGTGCATAGTTACTGGAGTACGTTATGTGATAATTCCTGTTCTAGACATTTTTAACCTAAAATACAGTTTATTAGCAAAGGGTAAAACAATATTAACAAGTAGCATGTGTCTCCCATCTATGCTAAAGTTACACTTACCTCTCACTGCAAATAAAATGTATCCTAAAGCAAAATACCACTTAGACAAGCCCTAAGAGAAGAGTCATCTGTATAATCAACACCTCTTTCTGGAACAGCTGAGTTCTCTTCACCGGCTGAAACTTTGTGCCTTGCACTAAGGTCACAGCATGGAGTGAGCTTGCAATAAGATGTGGCACTTTAAAATATGGTTTTGATTTTAAACACAATCCTCCACACAACTTCAAAACGTAAAATGAGGTTCCTACTGTACTTCGAAATTCATCCAGGACTCAACATTTCTAAATTGAAACTTAAGTTACTTCAAATTAACTTCTTAACAGAACTCAAACATAGTAAGTCACATAAGAACATAATGTACCACAAAAAGAAATACTTGTTTAAAACCACTAAAAAACAAGGTCTACAGCTCATTTAATATCCACTGTCTTGAGCTGAGGGAAGAAGCCAATTTATTTTCTGAAAGGAGATTTTTAAAAAAAAAAACAAAGAAAACAAAACAAAACAAACAAACAAACAAACAACAACCAAAAAAAAACACCACTACCATCACGAGAGACCTCAATGTGGAAGTCACAAGCTCATGTTACATCTGGTGAGTAACTCACATCCCAGGCCGTTACATACAGGAAGATGGCAGGAATTGCAAAGACAGAGGTAAGAGGATAACATCATTTCTGTTGCACACCCTGCCTCTCTCTCTGCAAGGAAAGAGGCGGATCTGCCATCATCTTCCAGGTTTAAGTTTCCCTTCCCCATCTCTATGGTTGACCTTGTGGCTACAGCTCAGCAAATTCTGTGAGTCTTACACGGAAAGTCCTTTATGTAAATGGCTGCAGTGCAGACAACATTCTATGTAGGCATTAAATTCCACAAAAGTACTCTTTGATTTGGGTATTTATCCAGCTTTTCCCAATGTAGCTATAGTAAAAAGAAAAATAATGACTGAGCCTCTGTCACAGCTGATAACTGGCATGGCCTGGGATAAACTGAGAATATTTATTCTTGTCCAGCATGAGATATGGTTGAAGCCTACCTGCCAGCAAAGCACACTTCATTTGCTTCTCCAGAGCAGTACCCGAGACATGAATAATTCAGAAGGCACACGTATATATCCTCCGTGCACGCCTTCACTTATTGAGCCATAGCGGAACATATGTCAAAACTGTCTTAGCTTTAATGATTCTGAGAGAAGAATAAATTATAATCTCAGCCTGATATTCTACCCTGTGTTTAACATTATTATTGACAACTCAAGGCACCCACAGCTGACATCTGCATTTCCAATGAAAGCCCATTATTAGTTCTCCCATCTTCTGAAGACCATGCAGTCTAATATTTTGCATTTTATATTAATGATCTGGCACCTATTTCTTCTGTTTCATAGTTGCTGCTTTTTTCACATGCATAGCCTTATGTAAAAACAATCTGAAGGTGCTGTTTGATTTCCAAATAAGATTATTACTATATTCAATCACCTAAAAGGTTTTATTCATTTCCTGTGAAGTTTTCTTTTTAAAGCAGGATTAAAAGTAAAGTATTAGACAAATGAAAAATTTTAGATTTATGACCCTTAACTTTTTCATTTCTAAAAGGCAAAAGGCGTGACAATAAATATAATCTAAAAATCCATTTTAATATTTGGGGGGTTTTCTAACTTTTATCACTCAAATATTCAAAACAGATATGACCACGGCAAGGAAATCAGCAGTCTCAAAATGGTTTCTAAAATTTATCTTGGCATCAGTGAGGTACAGCATGTGAAATAATATTTCAACTGCAACAATACAACCAATGTTCTGCAGGAACATAATTACTACTAATATGTTGACAGTTTATACAATGGAATATTGCTTTGATTTATCACAGAACAAAAACTGTTTGGAGAACCAGACTTGTCAAAAAGGTTGCTTAAGACATCTATTAAGTTATTGACATTTCCCTAAAAACATAATCACTGAAAATAAATTCAAAAATGTACAAACTAACAAAGGAAAGAAGTTTGTAGCCTATGGATATAGCAAGGTGTAACAGAACATATAAATATAGCTCCACAGGGGTTTTTTATTAGGAAATATAACTTGAATGAAACAGCAGGACTGTCAAAACTGTAACTAAATAGGTAAGATCAATACAGAAAAAGTAGACTGTAATACAAACATTGCTCCCTTCCTTACTCTTCTTGGATTGCTCAAAATTTAAAACAAATTCAAGAAAAAAACCCATAAAAATCTGTAATTGCAAGTGGATGATAAGTTTGTGTCACAAGTGTAAAGGTAACACATACAAAGCAGAATATTTACTATCAGTTGAAGTGACTAAATTATGACTCCCACCATTAAGACTGGGCAATAAAAAGGCAGACTTACAGAAACAGACACTCAGCATGGATGAACCTTAAGCCCTCTCTCTTGAAAACAAAGCTCCAGTTAGGTGTCGAAAGCTTAGTAGCTGCTATTTTGGGAGCACAGACAACTCAGTCCAATTCACTGTTTGATTGCATGTACAGTGACTTCATCTAGAAATCTTTCTGAGCACTAAAAAACAGAACTCAAAGGGGATTTTACTGGGATGTAAAGGATTAAAATCAAAAGGAATTCTGTTCTGTCTAGACCAGTTGTCTCCCCCTCAGGTAATCTGAGGAGCAGATGAACTTCCCATTTCAATTACAGAAGTAAAAGTCATAGTTCTAATAATCCGTAACTATAAAATAGATGTGCCATCATCACCACTGGACATTTACACACAGAAAGACTGTATATGGGAATATAAATGTTAATAATTTATTTTACACTGAATTTAGGCTATCTGCAAAGGGAAACACAGGATTTTACTGCTTCTGGTTTTTCCAGTTACTTTTCCTAGTGCTTTTGTTGCATGCAGTATGGAGGCATTCTTAACCTTAATTGCAACAGATACTAGATGGTCCAGCCAATATTTTCTCTTCCTGCTACTCCTCACCTCACACTCCCTTCCTTTCTACCAGCCATTCACAATGACTCTTCAAAGGAACAGCTGTTGCTGGGTGTTCACATGGCTGTCTTTATGACAAAGAATTATCACTGCAGTGAATTAAAGAACCGTGGGAAAATTCCTTCATCTTAAATTCATTATTCAAGGCATTTCATACTTGAAAAGATTGTGGACTGATGTTTTTAGAATCTAAATCACTTCAAGGTATTTAAAATAAGCCTGTCTAGTACAGTAAGTATGACATCTCCTAAAAATAGAAAAGAGGAACAAAAAACTGTCGGAACAATCAGCACTTATTCACAAATACTACCTTAGAAAAGGAACTACACCTACGTCTCCTAAACCATGATAGAACTAAAGTATCAGCTTGTAATAGATACTATACTCCTGAAGACTTCCAAATATCCATAATTTCAATACACAATCTGCCTTTAAGATATCTAGTTCATTGTGTACATGGCTAGCTTATGAATAAGAAATACTGATTAATATAATACTAATTTCAAAAGAAAAGCACTATTTTTCTTCATATTTCTTTTAAAAAAAAGAGAAATATTCGAAAATAGATGAAAACATGGCCTTTACATTCTCTCCTAGACCGTAACAGTCAGTCAGGCTATTCAAACATATTAGAAACATAGAACTGTTTGGGTGGGAAAGTAACTTAAAGATCATCCCGTTCCAACGCCCCTGCCACGGGCAGGGACACCTTCCACTGGACCAGGCTCCTCAAAGCCCCATCCAACCTGGCCTTGAACACTTCCAGGGATGGGGTACCCACAGCTTCTCTGGGCAACCAGTGTCCGCTGTTCCTGTGCCCCATCACCCTCACAGTAAAGAATTTCTTCTTAATACCTCATCTCAAATTTCCCTATTTCAGTTTAAGGCGATTCCCCCTTGTTCTGTTACCAGAAGGCCTTGTGAAAAGCCCCTCTCCATCTTTCTTGTAAGCCCCCTTTAGACACTGGAAGGTGCTATAAGGTCTCCCCTAAGCCTTCTCTTCTCCAGACTGAAAAATCCAAATTCTCTCACAATTAGGCATGGAAAAGAAAATACTAGAGAGGTCCTACTTTCACCTTCATAAAACCTATCCTGAAATATATATTGGTACATCATTGTGATTAACTTTGATTTTTTTTTTCTTTTTTTCCCCTAGTAAGAGGAAAAAGATGGGAAGGTAAGTGACAGGGAAAAAGCTGGGAAAATCAACTATTATGGCTAGATTAATTGCAGAAAAGGAGTAATTAAAACTAAGTTAGAAAAATAAGACATGACAACACTTGAACACATTCTCACAGCTTCCATATGATATATCTCCAACCATACTCTATTTTGCCTGTAGTTTTTTCTGCTTTGAAATATACTGGACAAGAAAAGCCCTGTGTTAGACTTCATTCTCAATACTTAGAAAACTGGACATAATAATGCAACTGCAAAACCTGCCCCATTGTAAAGTTGTTCACACCTTCCACTTCAGCTGTGATTACTGCCACATTTTTGAGTGATCTGAATATTTGCCTGAGACAGAAGCTGGGTTTAAGTCCACTTGGCAGCTCTGATGGGAATGACTGTTATAAACTGCAAGTTGAGGGAGACATTTTTTCTATTTAATCAGAAGTTTCAGTTCCTAGCATAACGACAAGATAAAAAGATACTGCAAATAAAAAGTGAGGGGCTTTTAAGGCTAAAAACATGAAAGGCAGGAAATTGTTCAGCAAAGATACTGAGAAAAGAACAAAAAAATTGTTTCCAGACTTTATTCTTCAAATTACGTTTAAGGTTTGAAATATGAGTTGTTTTCATTTACAGTGCAACTTAAAACTTTCGGCTCTGACTTTGTATTTTTTGTAGCAAGTTTCATAGTTACCTGAAAAAGCATCACATCAGAGTAAGCACGTAAGAGTAAAACCTACAGAACTCAAACACCTAAAAAATATAAAGGATTTAATACCACGGCAACTTCTAAAGCTACTCTTGGAGAACTAGTTGTCTGGTATCTCTCTCCCAGACACTTTGTGCCTCTTCCTCTGACAATTATCCTAGTGACAATCTGGCATTCAAAAAGGTTCTTGTGAGACATCTTCATGTTAAGGCATGGGAACACTTAATTTGGGAAATGAGACAGGACACGACAAAATTTAATACACTCCCTTTGCTTTTATATAATATTCTATTAAGCATTCTTTACTTTGGAAAATGTGGAGAACACCTTCACTGTGATCTGTAGTACCCTCTGGGTTGAGAAAAGGAGGGTCAAAGCCAGAGATGTAAGGGAAAGGAAGAAAATCAATGGGTTTTGTCACACAATCTAGCCAGCAAGTAATACAGTCAAACTTCAAACTAATTACAACACTAAAAAATGTTCCCGAACAACAAACAGCTTATTGACAAAAGTTTTAAAATTATGAACATGAAAACAGTAAAGATATCCTGGCCTGCATGTACTAATCCCTCTTCAGTAATAATTTACTTTATGCATGCACCATAGCAAAGGAGACTTTTTTAAAAAAGAGATGCAAAAATGCATAGAAATGCTGCTTTTCAGTTATTGTGCACTTTACTCAAGCACAAGGAGCAACAGTGAAAAAAACACAAATTGATTGCCTGAAAGTTTAAAGAGGTAAGAAGATTTGCAAGTTGGACTGCTCAGACACATAAGTCAGGTTTTCAATGAGGGATAAAAGGTTATCAACAGAGACTTTGAAAAGAAAACTAGCTAAGATGCATTTCTGCCATCCAGCTCCACAGACCCAAAAACTTCTGCAGAATCACTCCCTTACGGTGTTGATTCTTCATTCTACAGGCTCACCATTTTTTGCTCTTCCCGTACTGCAGTGCTACCCTTTCAGAAGTTCAGAATACTGAAACACAATACCTGGCCAAGCTGCCCTTGATCTCAACACACAGCACCATAAAAACAGGAGGAGGAAGAGAAGACAAACTTAACACATCTCTCCCAGCAAGACACCAGAAAGCAAAGTGAGACAAAGCTCCGTATTTCATTTACCTGTCACCCCTGAGACATGAAGGAATGAAGCGATACATACAGATGCTGAGAACATAACACACGGTAAGAGCACCATTACAAACATTTGGTGTTTGTTAGGTAAGTCTCTGCAATAAATAACTGAGAGGGTGCAGGAGCAAATTCATGCACGGCAGCCTCGCTTTCCAGAGTACTGTAAGTAACAAAAGTATTTTAAAACTGTGTTTTCAGGTGGCACCCTTTGAAAAAGAACCTCAGGATTAAAATTAAGACTGGAAGGGAGACTGGCAGCCAGGTGCATTTGTAAACAGAAAACATGCAATTAAACACTTGCACCTCTGAATTGTGCCCTCAAAAGTTTCACAGTACATTTTTCAGGTAAGGTCAACAGGCTAGTAAGAGACAGTACGTACTGTGAGCCTTACACGGCTCTAAAATGAGGTTTGTAACAGAAAAAATCAGACATGGTAATATTTTACAGGGATCTAAAACAAACCTTTTTCATGCATTAATTCAATGAGCACATTGGCTGTAAGCAGGATTTATGACCAGCATATCTATTTACCATGACAAATATTATCTAATAGCAACTGCATTGTTATGCATAATGGCAATCAAAGAAATCTTGATCTTTACTTAATTTAATGCAGAGTATTAGGAAATTTAATAAAAAAATCTACCTCCTTTCTAAACATTTAAATAATTATTTCTTTTTCAAGCATTCAGTCTATTCTTACCATTGCAATCTGGTCTCATGAAAACTTGGCTAGAGTTTAAAAATTTTAAAGGTCAGGGTTAGAAAGGAAAAGGAAAGTAGTATTCATTTTCAGTATCTTTTCTAAGAATGCATTAATTAGATCCTACATCATGCCAGTGTTACTTTTTATTACTTACCTAAGAAAAAAAATAGTTGCTTAAGTTTAGTGTCTATACATTTACATGTATACTCAATAGTATCTATGCAAAAGCTTCTTAGAACAAAGTTTCTCAGGAAGAGCTGTCTCTAAGATAACTGGAGAATGAAGATATGTTCTGCCGCGGACTGTTTCAGACAAAAATGGATTTGGATTTGCCTGTATTTGCTTCTGGGGCTATTATCCACCAAATCTGAAATTTGTATTCACTATTCAGGTGAAAGAACTAGTGTGATACAGCCACAGTTACTGTAACAGTGAACTCGACTTCATACAGACACAAACCAAGAAGCTGAAAAGTAACATGCACTGCAGGAATTTAGATCTGTGCTCAGTGAGACTAAATCCTAAGGAATGTTGGGTGCCATTAGCCTTTTATGTTTAGAGGAATATGAAAGATCCAGATTTCATGTGTGTGGAGCTCACACATAAGCAGTGACAGAAATGTGGGGGAAAAGCTCTCTCAATTAGAATATTAAAAGCTAAATAAATACATAGATTTTTATGAAATACTTTGTCATTTTTCAGTGAGAAAAAGATTATTCTTAAGAAAAAAATTCATTAAGTTGTAAAAATAAATAAACTGCATTATAATTGATTCCTACTTATAGATACTTTTCATGTGCCAAAAGTGACTTGAGATTATAATGGTATCTTTCCAATATTGGTGCCATCTTCATTGACAAGCAGAAGTGGCATACCGATCTTCCTCCTTCTTGGATCTTTTTATACCCTTCAGAACAGAATTCTGCTGTACGTCATGATAAACTATTATTTTTTATTTCACCTTGTTCCCTCTCTTCTTTTCTACAGAAGGAGCCTCCATGCCCACTGCCCTAAGTCCCTAAAGGAATGTTAATCACAGAATACATGGTATTTCAGAAAACATCACTTTCTGAACTTCAGAAAAGTGAGCCCCAAATCTGTGAACTAGAAGACACTCTGAGTACATCCACGCTGGAGAACCAACATGGCAAAGGCCTCATCTCTGTCCCTGAAACCAACAGCTATCCAACCACATTCATACTCTAAAAAGAGAATGACGAGATCTCAGAACATCTGGCAAGAATCGTTCCTGAGCAATGTTAAACTTTCAACTACTCTTGAGAACTGGTCAGCAGTTCTTGAGTTCTGGAGAAGTAGCCAGCCAGGGCCAAAACTATGTCAAGGATCATTTTAACTACTTAAAAACAGAATAAACACTCAGTAGTAGGATCCTGCCCCTCGCACAGTTTCATTTATCAGTATATGCAACAGAAGGAATTTGGTTGCGTGGATCAGCTGGGGAATGAGATGCTGGAAAGCAGTGTCATGGAAAGGGACAGGGGGTCCTGGTCAGTGGCAAGTTGAACATGAGTCAGCAGTGCCCTGACAGTCAGGAGGGCCAACCGTGTCCGGGGGGGGGGGCATCAGGCAAAGCATCACCAGCAGTTGAGGGAGGGGATTGTCCTGCTCTGCTCTGCACTGGGGCAGCCTTACCTTGGATATTGTGGGCAGTTTTGGGTGCCACAATATAAGAAAGACATTAAGCTCTTACAGAGAGTCCAAAGGAGGGGCATGAAGATGGTGAAGGGCCTTGAGGGCAAGCCCTATGAGGAGTGGCTGAGGGCACTTGGTGTGTCCAGCCTGGAGAAGAGGAGACTGAGGGGAGACCTCACTGTGGTCGTCAACATCCTTGCAAGGGCAGGCAGAGGCACAAGTACCAACCTCTTCACTCTCATGACCAGTGACAGGACCCAAGGGAATGGCATGAGGTTGAGTCAGGGGAGGTTTACATTGGATATGAGGAAAATGCTTTTCACCCAGAGGGTGGTTGGGCACTGGGACAGGCTCCCCAGGGAAGTTGTCACAGCACCAAATCTGACAGAGTTCAAGAAGTGTTTGGACAATGGTCTCAGGCACACAATGTGGCTCTTGGGGTCTCCTGTGCAGGGACAGGAGTTGGACTTGATGGTCTTGATGGGTTCCTACCAACTCTGCATATTCTATGATTCTATGATAATTTTACATACTCTGAGTTGTTCTTTATAGAAAGAATCAATCAAAGTAGGAAAAAAAAAAATCAGGGATTGCTCTGTATCCCCTCAAAGAGTTGAGGCTGAAAGGCAGGCTTATTTCACTAGGATACAGCTTCCTTCCTATGAATTTGATTTTAGCATGTGAGATGAAAGTGGTGAGCCAGCAATGTCAGATTTTGAGTTGCTATTAATAACAATCAACATCATGATTCAGACTGAAGAAAATTACAATTTAAAAAATATCTTTAAATCTCCTGAAGAATCATTTGTTTTTCTTGACACAGGCATCTCTTGTAACACAATGGGATGTATTACCATATGTTTCTAGAAACTAGATGTAACAGAAACAATAATTAAAAGAAATGAAGTCAAAGGATTCCATCAGCATCTCTGAAGACTGACTTTCACTGCAGCTATACATAAGCATCAGAATTCAATACAAAGTTTATCACGGAAAAAGACAATCAAGATAGATTATTGGCATGTTTTCCTTAAAAACTTCAGTATAGGTCTCTCCCAATCACTGAAACTCAATTTTTGTTTTCCCTTCCTCCCAAGACTTTTCCTGTATAGACATTTAGAGCTAAATGCACACTATTTCTGTCATTCAGCCTATTCCCTTCATTTCCATTGGTTCTTTCTAGAATGCTGCTGTAGTTTATTCTTGATACACTACAGGAAAATCAATAAACTAAGTAACAATAAACCTCACCCATAACAATTAACCTCACTGATAAGAATGTGGATTAAAATCTGTAAGTTAGGTCCTTGCCCCCTCACTTTCTCTTACTTTATTCCCTTACTGTTGTTCTTGATTTGTTTCTATAGCCTTTACTCACCATTAAGTTTCTGTTACCGTTCTCTCCTGAGGAAGACATCATCCTTGTTTAGGGTAAATTACTTACCTCCTCTAAGGCCATGCTAAGGTGAATTCCTAACTCTGAAGAAAGATCCCATGATGTACTGTGAAACTCCATGATTCCATGTTGGATTGCTCTTCCAAAATCACAGTATTGTACATTAAATGAAAACCATTGCTTTTACTTACAGCTGACCCATTACTAGCAGGCCACTGCTTCTTAAATCTCAAATCAACACTGGTCTCTTAAACACTTAAGTTTTTCAAACGCCAGAGTTCCAAGGGAGAAATTGAACACAACTATTTATAGTTTGGGATCTTTGGTTTTTAGGCTGAAACTTTAAGCATGCAGCTTTAAGAACAAAAGTACCCTCTCACAATTTCTGCACATAGAAGGCAGCAGTGGTCATGATATTCAGCTAACTTGGACACGAAGAAGCCACAGTTAAGTATTTTGGGTTTCTTTTAGGTATAAATCTTCAGTCCTACATGTCTTCTTGGTAAAAATACAAATAAATACAAGAATAGAATACACTGTAATTTTTAGTTATATGACATTATTTTACTGTGATCTAAAATTTAATCCCATTTTTTTCCTATACCGGTTAATAATTTTCACTGTTATGTACACTATTTACAGTCATCTCAAGGGGTGCAAGTTGACATACATCTTATTATAACTACATGATGCGTTCTAAAAAACTATGTATTTCCTTATTTTAGGACTAACTTCAGTATATTTTTGTTAATACTGGTCATCCTAGCACACAAATTCTCACCAGTATTAATAGTGCACATAAGTCTTTGGGACATACTGTGGAATTTGTGAATGCAGTATTTCAGAAGGAATATTCTGACAAAGCCAGAAAACTTTGCAATGCTCAGCCTAGCAAAACAGGTTGAGCATTTGAAAATAAGCTCAGGTGAAAATATCTCTAGTTCATTGGATCTGACTGAAACACGAGGTTTGCCTGAGCAAAGGTGTTCACCAGTGGGGCTTATAGGTGCATTTCCCCAGCTGCAAAGTCGTATCTCCAAGAGCAGAGTATGCTGAATCACTGTAAAGGGTGAGATGGTGGAGATGCTGGAAATCTTGTAACATGATGGACAGTGAGTACAGTAATTCCACTATTCACCTTCAAGAAGACTCAACTACTTTCAACACCCAAGGGAATAACAGCAACTTCCAGATCACTGTCCTACATGGAGTTGTTTTGGGGGAGTTTTGAAGTGGGGGCAGGGCGTGTTGTCTTTTTGGGATGGCAGGGTCAGAGGGGGGGAACGCTTTGGTATTGAACAGGACTCCTGCTCTGTGTAATTATCTGATTTGAAGATCTGGTACAAAAATGAACACAAATCTAACTTACACGACTTAAATAGGAACTTATCCTTTCTTGCCAATTACAATTTAAAACATTTACCTCTCTTGGTGGTAAAATTCTGTTGATCATTTCTTGCCAAGCCAAACATCCTTGGGTGCCCACTTCTATAATTAAGCTCCTAAAATTAACCTAAAAACTGCTGTGCTTTTTAATCTTTTTAGTAGGGCCACTGCTAATGACTTCTTGCAGCTAAAGCCCTGCTTGTACTCATACTGATAACATTATCTTAATTTGTCCTTGACATTAAAAAAGTATTACTTAGTAACTAACTCCTCTCTCTCATTCCCAGTGTCTTTAAAAAACAAACAAAACCAAACAAGCTTTAAAGCACTTACAGCCCTGCACAAAGGGAGACTTTTCCCAAATGCTGACAATTCTCTGGAAACCTTCTGAACATTTTTCCTGTTTGCCAAGTGGGATTCATCACGGTAAGTCTGCGCACTTCACTACAAATGTGGGTTTCCTCTCCTTCCATCACAAAAAAGCTTTCACCAAAATAACTGTGACTTCCAAAAAGTGTTATTTTGCTAGAATACTACGTGCACATCCCAAAGTGATGGAAGGAGGAGACTGGACACTTCTGACCTTGCACGTGTATTTCAAAGGAAGCGTTAACAGCAGTGAATGGCAGGTTAGGCACAGGAGACAGGGACAAGGAAAGACAGGAAAGTAAATATATGGAATCACAGGCAGAGGGACAGATAAGAAAATGTAAAGGAAAAATGAGAACTCAAGAGTGGCTGTAGAAGATTGTATTTTTCAGAAGACTACATGGAATTCTTGCTTAGGGAAAGTCTTAATCTTAGGAGGCATAAAGGAAACTAACACCTACTTTTCAGAAAAGGTTAGAGAAAGGCCACCCAGATACAGAATTAAAATGTGTTAACAAAAAGCTTCTAGTCCTAATCTAACACTTATTCCCACAAACTACTACTTTTAAAAGCAGGTATCCTAATTCACAGTATGACTACACTTCTAAGAATACCAAATTAATTTCTGGTGACTGGTACCATGCGTACATTTGCAATAACAATAATTTTGTTTTTTCCAGAAGCATTAACAGAGTGTTTTCTCCATGGGCTATTTAGTCACAGTCCTAGTGACTAAATTTAACACATTGTTGTGGTTTAACTGCAGTAGGTGGCTAAACCTCCCACAGCTGCTCATCCACTGTCCCTAGAATAAAATAGGGAGAGAGAATAAAAATGGTCTAAATGAGAAAAACCAAGGGTGGAGATAAAGAGAGTTTCCAAGGTAAAGCAAAAGCTGCACACAAAGAAAGCAAAGTAAGGAATTCATTCACCACTTCCTATGGTCAGGCAGGTGTTTAGCCATTCCCAGGACAGCTGGGCTCCATCACACATAATGGTGACTGGGGAAGATAAATGCCTTAACTTCAAACATCCCCCTCTTTGTTCTTCCCCCATCTTTACATGCTGAGCATGACACCATATGGTATGGAATATCCCTTTGGTCAGTTGGGGTCAGCTGTCCCAGCTGTGTCCCCTTCCCAACTTCGTGTGCATCCCAAGCCTTCTCACTGATGGTGTAGGGTGAGAAACAGAAAAAGGCTTGGAGCTGTGCAAGTGCTGCTCAGCAATAACAAAAACATTCCTGTGTTATCAGCACCACTCTGTGATGAACTGCAAATCCAAAACACAATAACATGAAGAAAAAAAAAAAAAGGACACCAACAAGAGCCCTTTGGTGACATTCATTTTACTATATTTGAAAGTTGGTTTACAGAAGACAAGTTTCTTATTTTCAGTACTGTTTAACACCCTTTTCTTGTGACCACAAAGATTTTATTCCTAGACTGTATTCTTCTTCTCCACAACCTCCACAACACATTTCTTTGTTATACACTTTCTCTGCAGCCTGTGCCACCAGGACAGCCTGCTGTTGAGGACTTAGGGGAGGATCAGTTGTCTAGTTTCAAACAGAAATTTGAGTAGGTGAGGGAGCAGCCTAACAAGTACTGTGATGCTCTGGTAACAAATACATCACTTACAGGCTAACTTCTTCACCCTCTCTTGCCTAAATAGCTCAAACATGCTCCAGAATTGGGAAATATTCCAACAGTGTTTTGCAGACTGTTTCAAACTGCCATTTTTTTCCTGAGCAGGTGGAAATAAATTGAAACGTATTGTAAAGCTGCTTTCAGTCTTAATTCTGATGCATTGCTTGTTATCGAGTTGCAGAATACCCAAACACTTTTGGTGTTTAAATTTACTTTGAAGCTCTTATTTATATAAATAAGATTAAAAATGAAGTAAGAATCAATAAGTAATGATAAGCCAAAAAAATGAAAGTACTTACATTAAACTTGATAATGTCATATATCAAGTACCGAGGGACAACCTGTCCGTTAACCTTGTCGATGATCATTTCCTTAAAAGAAAAGACATCGATATTTATTTCATTAATATAGAAGCACATTAACATATTTATTCTTAGTGCACATACCTACAAGTGTGATGCAATCAAACATGGCCACATTTTTATTATGAAAAATACTTTACAGTAGGTCAAGATTATAAAAATATTATTAAGGTCCTAAAAGTCTCTCATGAAGCATTCAAAATAAAAAGCCAGAAAGCTGTACTAAGTCTCCTGATCTGCAACATTTATACATTAGTTTCCCCACAGCTTTTGAAATTACTACCTTTCTTGAGTGAATTATGAATTTTCAGAAATCTCAGGAAGAACTGTGATCCTTAGTCAACCAAGCACTACTGGAAATCTTGCCCACAATAAGATGTACAACAGTGAGGATATAAAGAACAAGCATTTACATTCATTTTCTGTGCTGAGGTTGGACCTTGTCATTTTAACAGCATCCCAAGCAGCAGTGAGAACTGCAATTTACTTAAACATTGCACTGTTACTAAACAGGATGCTTCCTTCAAATGGAAAATATCACAGATACTCTCTGTATCACATCAAGTTAGTTAACACTCAAATCATCTCAAAAATATGTCAGCCAGGGAAATAATATTGACAATCAATACCCAAACACAAAAGTGTTTCCTGAATTTAGAAGTACATACAAAAACATATACAGCTTACATGCTGGAGCTTATATCTGTAACTCAGGTTTCCTGTGATATGAGTCAAACATAATTTATTAATTTGATTAACTAATAAAGAATATTTAGTTCTATATCAATTAGTCAGGATTGGAAATGGTAACAAACCATTGGTAGACCTTTTCCAGAGACAACTTTGAAATATTCATATCTCTAAATGTAATTAATCTTCTCCCTGCCCCCCTCTCTCATCTGATTCTTGGCTAATATGTTAGTTGTATCTGCTACAAATTTTTTTCTGAAAATGCCAAGTTAAAATTCCAAACTGACACATACAAGATAAAACAATTAGAACATTGAAACAGTTCACTATCACGTGATGGAAACAAAATCATGAGATCAAGAATTATTACAAAAAAGAACATTACCTCAATTCAAATTAATTTTTTTTTAGCTAGTTTCTTGTTAGGCTAGTAGCATTTTTGTGCCTTACAACCTTTTAACTTCTCTTAGAATCCATAAAATCTACAAAATAAACCCAAACAAGAATCTGATTGACTCATGTAAGATTGATTTTCAGTCTGTACAACAATAACAAGCTTCTTGAATTGTACCTAGTATTTAACTGCAATTTGCTTTGAAAAATAAGCAAGCAGTTGTAAAAACATAGATTTGTTTTAAAGCAAACACAAAGCTTGAAGCATTTAAAACTAAACTAGAAGCCATGAACATGTTGTTCTCAGAAACCATTGGAATCTCCTCTTCTGTGAACAGAACACTGAGACAGAGACTGAACTTTCACAATCAAATGCTGCATTCACAGGTGTTGTTAATGACTGCCCAAAACTGACCTTACACCTGTTTACACAAAATCTAAAAAAAAAAAATCAAATTAAAAAAAAAAATTTGATGATCAAAAAACATTCCTTTAGAACATTACAATATCTTATTCTTAACTCTAAAAATTATTTAGTCACAGGTACTATCAAAAAAAGGTCCACATAGAAGTAATGTAATAAAATGCCATTCTGTTAGTTTCCAGTATTTAGGTAAGACACTGGTGAGCTATCAAAGGAACAGCTGATGCAATGCCACAGTGCCTTCTTTGATAATAAATTTTGTAACTAAGCGCAAGAACAGATGGACTAGGTACAACTCAAGAGAAAGAAGGTATAATGTGCAAACTTGGGAGAGTGCATAAAGATATAATGCAAGGGGCATGGGGAGAAACAGGAAAAATACCCACCTGGAATCCTGATAGTCATCAGGTGAAATAAATAACAAAGTGAAATTGAAACAAAAGAATACTATTTCTTTAATGTTTCAATCAAATTGGCACACAGAACAAATTTTTGAAACACATTGAATTGAACATGCATTTAAGGTTTAAGGACTCACTTCCCAAGCAGGCAGGCATATTCAGAGCCTCAGCTTTGATGCGAAGCTTGCATTTGTATGCAAAACCCTGAAAACATGTCAATCAATGCCTGCTATTATGAGATTTTATGCCTGATTTTCAAAATCTGAATTTCTGGATATTCACTGTAAGAAGAATTATAAAGTACATCCAAGAGGACAAAGAACTATTTTTAAACATCCTCTGGGATGTTATTTTTAACACAGAATTATTTTTCTAAGGAAACTTTTTCTTTACTTTCAGGTATGTGCAAACATTTTTGATTCTATTACTGATCAAATGGAACTTTTTCCTCACATCCTCTATTCTTTTCTTGCTCCCCTGCCTCTGGTTCTCTTTGACATCCTGAATGAAATCCCAGCTATCAGAGCAAAAAACAATAGTGCAATATGCCTTAGAAGCAGAGATTACAAATTCCTGTGCTGCTCATCTCCATCATGACAACAACATTCCCTGCTCCATTACTTACACCAGTACAACTGTCATAAGGGAAAAGCTGTAAAGTGAGCATAAGGTTCAGACTGAAAATGCTCTAACACATAATTATTTTACACTCTGATTTCAGAACCTTCCTTCAAACTATCAGAAATGAAAAATGTCCCACGGATTAGAACTCCTCAGAGGCCACTTCAGAGAGGTTGAGAAAATGCAGTATTTGAGAAGTGACCACAATCAAACTCCCTCATTCTGACCTGAGTAATAACTGATACTGTAAAACTATATTTAAGCCAATTTTTAGGTAAGTAAAAACTTAAACCCAAATCCAGTCATGTGACATTAATAGAACATAAAAAGCATCTATAAGGTATGCCTGCATCCATGCATTTCCTTCTACAGACTCCATGTAGATTTACAGCCAGTTTAAAACTACCTCTGTTAGTATGACCTTTATGACTTGCCCATTTGCTGCTAGTTTAGGTATTAGCTTAACCTGTGGGCCTGCAGAACAAGCTCCAGTGATCAGTTTCTGTGACATGGTGTTACTCTCCTCAGACTTCTGGTGTTGCAGAACATGGTCATACAGTAGATTAGAAACTGCAACTGTGCTAAGAGCTTTTAGCTGGACAGGTACAAGACTGCACTGATAGCTCATGGTCTCTTTTCCTTAAATCACATACCTAGCAAGTAACTTGAACTTAAAATAATCAAAAATCTTGCACAAAGCAAAGGATCTCATTTTACCAGCCATTTGCAGAATGCATTTTTGGTTGACATAGATTATGGAATCAGATCTAATAATAAATTTGTTTATTATTCCTTTTCCTCCTTTGTCTTGTCTTAATCTTTTTGTCCATTTACCTTTAGCACAATTCTAGTCACTGCTGTATTTCAGGAATTAAAATACCTTTTCTTTCCCTTTTTTTTTCTTTATTTTGTAGAAATTTATATTGCACCAACTCTTGTAAACTCAGAAAGTTTTAAGTTATGCCATTTCCCAGAGAGCTTACAAACAAGTGAGGTCTGTACTGAATACAAAAACATAAATAAATCTCTACCTTGTTCTCCACTTTTGGAGCTCTTGGCCATCCTAAGTCTTGAAGTGTGAACAATATTTTATATATAAATAAGATAAAAAATTGTATTAGAAAAGAATAAAGAATGCCTCTCCATTTTCTACTCAACTGTTCCAAAGCTAAGCAGAATGTCAAGAAAGCTCCTGAAAATAACTAATTAGTTTTCTTGCACGACAGCCAAAATAGTTGAACAAAACTCTATGTGTTCCCTCAGACAGCAATATGGATGCAAAACACTTGGCTTCTAAAGGAATAATTCATATTATACTAGTCACCTGTAAGTAATACTCAAATTAGCTTTAATGAGCTCTGCAGAAAACTTTCTTCCATGCCAGGAAAACAATTGCAATGGAAGATCTGGAGATGAGCATGGAGCATTGCAGGAGATCTGTCACCACACAAGATGTAACAGATCACAGCAAAAACTGTTTGCAAGTAATTTCAGCCTGAAGTGAACCATAAATGCATTTTAAATTCCCAAAGACAACCACATGAAAGGTTTACACCAGAACCGTTAAAGCAAGTTAAGAGATCCCTGAATGCATGGAAATTGCCTTTATGAAAGTTTCATATATACTGTCATTCTAAATAAAGTTAGGGGGAATGACCTAATCTTTTGTATTCTTAAAACCAGCAGTTGTTTTGCTGCATGGCACTGATATTTCTGTTTTCTCTTTCCTTGTTTCTCATATTTTTAAGATTACTGTAAAGCAATGCCAACTGGGCTGCCTCATTCTATGCTCATTTCCTGAGAGAGAGAAATCTACTTCAAGGACAGAAAGTACGAACTACTTCAACCTGCAATTAAAGAATTAACTTCAACAGCCCTTCAAGCACTAATTAGCAAAATATGTTAATACACAAAAAGCCAACTTCTTCTTTCCATGTATTTAAAAAATAAAATAATATCAATCATGCGTATATCCTGAGTAAAGGATCACTCATAGAAATTGTCCTTTGGCATGAACATTAAACAAATACTCAATTGCAAAGTTAAGCTGTTCTGATGCTTCAAATATTAGGCAAATCTTATCCTCAAAGCTGTTGAAAGGAATTCAAATTGAAAAAAAATACTCCATCAATAGCTTTTTATTTAATTGACCATATTAAAATAAATTTAGACATCTGTACTATGAAAAGTATCCATTGAAAGGTTTTAGTTGTATCTTAGGGTACTTGTTCTTTTAATGTCATTTTATTTTTCACTTCATGTGGCGGGGAGGAGGGAGAAATCACAGTAAGACTGATTTCATGCCAATAAATACCAAAATGTACCATATCAGTCAAACTTTTACAGAAAAACAATCAGGTGAAGTTATATGAAGTTACATATGAAGTTCATGCCCTGGGTACTTGAGAGAACTGAATTTATTCTTAAGAGACTCAAATCTGGGAAACACAACACACCAGATGAGAGACCTTCTCCCATGCCCCACAGCCACATTATGCACATACATCAATATCCGAGTCTCCCAACACATCCATATTTGCCACCTTTACTAAAATATCTGTTTTGAAATTAAAAGAATTAATAAATAAAGAGCAGCCACATCTGTCATGAACACCTAGCATTACACCATATGGACACTGGAAAGCCATTACTTTGTCAAAAACCTTATAGGGAGCAAAGGGGGGGTGGGGGGAAAGTACCAGGCTTTTTATTTCACCAGTATGGAACGTAATGTATGTCATTAAGAATAATATTATGTACATCATTAGAAAGCTGCCTGGCTGAAGAGGCTCCTACCAGACACAACAGCTCGTGCAACCCCTTTTGAGCTGACAGCATGGCATTTCTTGCATTATGCTCTCAATTTGTCAGTGAAGCAGAGGTGGTGGGAAATATTCCATTATCTGCTTCTATGTCCCTGAGACAGTGGCATGGTTCTTTGCACTAATTATCCTCACAGATTCAATTTATACATGCTTCACATGTAAATGCGTGTTCAGTAAGACAGATCATTCACAGAACTGACATTTCAAGAAGAATACTGACACCAAAGGCCTGAGAAAGAAAAGAAAGTTGTTAATAATGACAATATGGTCTCCTGTATCTGATAAGACCACTATGGAAGACCATCTCAGATATTCAATACTTCAGCAAGCAGGATTATATGAGCCTGTATAGAGACTCCAACACTACTGAAACATAACAGGGAACTGCACTGATCTACATGGACAGGTTTTTAGTGTACGAGCTAATGAAGTTCTTTTGCTAATGTAAAATAAAAAGGTCAAGAAAGGAATAATCTCTTTTTGTGGCTACTGTTCTGAAAAGTTTACCAGGAATTCTTCAGCCCAGCCTTCAAACAACAAATACAGACATTTTACAGCTTGTTTTACAACTGACTCAAAAAAGATCATTAACAAGTTTAAATAATTTAAATTAGCATGACAAGTTAAAAATGCCTTAGTCCTAAGCAAATAAAACTACACCACTTCTTAATCATTTAGTAATTCAGATCAGCTGAAAATAAAGGTGACAGAAACAAAGACATCAATTCACAAAAGTCTATCAAAATATTACGGAAATTTTATCAAATTTTAGAAGTATTTCCATGAGCTGTATGAAACAGACCATGTTTACTGTTTCAAAATATAAAGGCGTAGCAAGAGATGAGGTACTGCAATAATTTCTATAGATTCTCTTCAAGCCTATTCTCATATTCAGGGAACGTCATCTCAATACCTTGATTTATTTCAAAGACAAAGAGCTCCCCTCTGAGCAGTCACCACTGCTATTCTGTAGGTAAGTCATTTCTTATGAAATGCAATTCCCACATTCAGCCAATGACTCAATCTATACTCCTCCTGAAATCCTATGATTTACCAATCCAGGCCTGAAAATTCAGCCCTGTTTATGAACAGAAGCAAACAGCACTGAAATTGTAACAATAGCTATGCAGTATGCTCCTTACCCCATCCAGAAGAGTGTTTGTTAAATGTGTGCGAAGATCTTTACGAAACGGAAATTCCAAATTTGATACATGAAAAATGGAATTGTCTCTATCAATCATATAAACTTCATTCTTGCCATCAATCAGCATCATGTACCTGCAAAGGCAATGTTAAGATATTACAGTTAATAGTATACCCTGAAAATCTCTACTCTTCTGTTTTATATTAAGTGTCAAAAACAAGCAATCATGACAGATATTAAGCACTTTAAAAGAACTTTTTTACACTTAAAAGTTTAAATCTATTGCCTCAGGAAAACAGATAATCTAATTAAATGTAATTACCACAAAGAAAGTATTTCAAAGATAAAAATTCAGAATATATACATATATATACAAGAATTTTGCTGTGTTCAGCTAAAATTATGCCTGAAAGCCTATTAAAAATAACAGGGGTTTTAATGTTGTAAGAAATACATGATGCTAATTCAGTTAGATGCCGAAAAAAGATCTTTTATTCCAGCTTTTCCTTTGCTAAGTGGACCGGAACCTTGCCACGTATAAATCTGCAGAGTTTCATTCTAAAGAACCACTCTTCCTTCCTTTCTGTCACTGGTTATCTGTCACTGCTGCACTGAAAAGTCCCAGTCAGATACTGAGTCACTTCATTAAAACACACTTTCCCATTACAACAAATTTTGCCATGGTACATTTCTCTCACACTACACACAAAGAAAACCCCAAACCTTACGACATTATCACCAGTAGCCTGTGAGCTTGTTTCATTTGCAGACATGAATTTTCTACAATTTTTTTTACATTATGACAGCCCTTGGGAGCCCAAGTCATTAATTTAGACCTCTCTGTGATAATTCCACAGAATATTGTTCTATAAAGGTAACACCCTGTATAAAAGAAAATACATTGAACAAATGGACAAAAAAAAGGAATTAAAAAAAAAGACACTACAAAAATTATTTTAAAAAATACCAAAAAAAAAGACAAAAACCACAAGAGATGCTTACCAGCACAACAGCCGTAACACACCTAAGTTACCTTTGTAAAGTTTTCTTTGATCTTTACAACAAGAGTACTAGTAGAGGTTTGGGAACAATAACAAAGCAGTTATGCTGACAAAGCTCTTCTCAAACTTGTGCAGCTGCCTAGGAGCACACACCCCTTCTGACTGGAGACAGGAAACTAGTATCAAAGGCCAGATGCAACAGCCAATACCTTGGCAGTGAATGAGAACTAATAAAGGTGCTGAGTTGTATTTCTTCTCTGTGAGGGTGATGAGGCACTGGAAGAGGTTGCCAAGCAAAGCTGAGGATGCCACATCCCTAAAAGGGTTCAAGGCCAAGTTGGATGGGGCTCTGAACAACGTGGTCTAGTAAAAAGTGTCCCTGCCCATGGCAGGGGGGATTGGAACTAGATGATCTTTAGAGTCCCTCCCAACTCAAACCATTCTGTAATTCATATACCGTAAGTGCTGAAAGTGAAGACTAGCACCTTGAATCTGACATGGTAAACTAAGACAGAAACTGTTGTGGGGTTCGGAAGGTTGGCAAAGCAAAAAATACCAGAAAAGCTTCTCTTTGGAACAAACAAGATATTATGGCACTTAGTAAGACCAGTAAAAAGAACCATCTAGTTATCAAGCTGTGTTCACATGTTCAGACAGGAAAGACCATGGCTGAGCAGCAGTGCAAAAAATAAGCAGACAACAGACAAATCTGACATGCAAAATCCAAAGTAAGTCCAAGTTTGGTGTCTCAATCAAACCAGAGTTATGTCAGTTTTACTAATTATCACCTGAGCTGTTGTAAAGAAACTGATGCCTGATCATGCCACAACTGGCCGTGCTGGTGTTCAACACCAAAACTAAGAGCATGACCCTGTACTGAGCTCATTCTTTCAGTGATCCATTCATTTCACCCATGTTAAAAGCACAAGCGTTATTATAGATACTTTATTCTGTAAAAGAAGTTGAAATTACAGAAAACCAAAGAGAAAGAAAATAGGAGAACTACTGTCAAGATAGTTCAAAGGTTCTAAAACCTCACATTTAATATTCTTGAATAGCCTATGATAAAATGGGGAAGGGACACAAATCTTCCCAAGTGCAGTTTCTTGAAGAGTACACAATACAGAAATAGTAGCTTAAAAGTAAAAGATTATAGGAGTCTCACCATCTACACCAGAATATTGTGAAAGCTAGCAAGCATATTTGAAGACTCATTTGGCAAAGAACTTTCTATACTTGCAAAAGTCTTTGGACACTTGCAGGGGGGAGGGGAACAACAATTTTCATAATTTATCCATTTCTTCTTCGAAAGTCCTTGTTATAAAGAAATAACAAGCTACCAGTAGTTGTTTCTAAATTTCACCACTGCTCTTCCAAGCAATGCCCACAGGCTCTCTGCTGTCAAAACAAAGCAGCAAGCATTCCCCAGAAGCCCTGAAGGCAAATGGTCTACACAGGCATCTGTCCTGTTGTCTGTACAGATCCTCCCTCTAGAAATCCGTAGATCTGACTACAGGAGCACAGGACCCCCCTGTGCAGCTTAAATAAACACTTTCTTTCAGTATTATGACTATAATCATAATTCACTATACATCAGCTCAACTACTGTTTCTCCACACATGAGATGAGTACTTCAAGATGCTACAAATCAGTTGGGGAAAAACAAAGCTATATATGAGCAGAAAGCCTAAGCAGGGGGAGTAGATTAAATCAATGCAACATTAGAAGAGCTGAAAGCTGTACATGAGATGCTTTATGAAAATAAAAAAAAATTCAATATACATTCAACTAAAAAATGTGGCACCAGTTCTTCAGATGCAAGAATACTCTACAGACAACATTAATTTTTCTAATCATGCTAATTTATTCAAAACTAAAACTAACTATAAAGAGCATGTTGTGTTTTTCTCAAAAGTAAAATAATCCATGCGAAGGAAAGAAGAGGTACGGAAATAGCAGAAATAAAAGCATTCTACATAAATTTTAATTTTATAAGTAAACTTAAGCAGCAACCTCTGCACTCCCATATTCACTGCTGGTTTAAGCATACACTTTCAGTGTAACTTGCATCAGTG
The DNA here is from genome assembly GCA_035583155.1 of Acropternis orthonyx. Lineage (NCBI taxonomy): Eukaryota > Metazoa > Chordata > Aves > Passeriformes > Rhinocryptidae > Acropternis > Acropternis orthonyx. Next base: position 79,735,104 of record JAWWEU010000111.1, on the reverse strand, counting down.
ACAAAACAGCATCTAATGCTTCACAAGATCTAGCACTTAAAAAAAAACCATACTTGCATCTTCATTATATGTGGTATAATAAGAGATCTTTCAACTGCTTTGAAAAAAAACAAAACACAAACAGTAAAACATTTTGTTTTCAGCCACCTAAAATATCTACAGGTTCAGACAACGAAGGGAAGATTTTCTCAAAACCTATTACTCAAATATCAAAATGAACATACCACCACTTTCTCTAGATCTTTCACTCAAAATTAAATCTACCAAAATTTACTTAGAAGTTGGTAGCTGGACACCTCACCAACCACTAGTGGCAAGATCTCTTCTCTTTCAAATCACAGCACTAATATTGTATCTCTCTCTTTTTTTAAATTTGTCCGTGTTAGCTGTTTAGACCATAAATCCTAACTGAGAGGGACAATGATAAGTCTTACAACTGAATGCAAAAGATTCCCAAGCAAAGATCACCAGGAACCTCAATTATATAACTCAGAGGGCGGTAAGGCACTGGAACAGCTTCCCCATAAAAATTGTGGATGCCCCATTCCTGGAAGTATTCAAGGCTGGGTTGGATGGAGCTCTGAGCATCTTGACCAAGTGCATGACATCCCTACCCATAGTGGGGGGTTGGATCTAGATAATCTTTAAGGTCCCTTCCAGCCCAAACCATCATTTCTATGATCCTGTATTTTACTTCGGAGACCTACTGAGATAAAAAGGATTAAAGATAGTTTGGTATTAGCAGATAAGCACTTACACCAGTATAGAGAGCACGCCTCTGGGCAACACCACACAGGCAAAGAAAGAAGAGCCATGATTTCTCAAACACATTCACCAAGGACAGCACACGGGAGCTAAACTGTCATGCATTGCACTGCCCACTGTGAATGCTACTTGCTATTACAGCTATTGTATGAGCACCCAAAAGCTCCAGTTAGTTAACCAGGCCCCATGATTTTAGATGGTCCTGTTTTAGATGGCTCAATCTGAATGTAAAACCAGATAATTAAATAAAAGAGCAAAAGCAGAGCAGCAATAACAGAACTGCTTATTCACCTCTGAAAACTATACATGAAAGCACAGAATCATGTTTGAGCTACAAACATCACCTCTCCAAACTGCCAGTCCAACCACTAGAAAGCAGTTTCCACTGAAACAGAAGTTCTGACAAGTGAGTTAAAAAGGGTCACACTGTCCACACAGATTAATCTCCCCAGCAGATAAAATATCTAGTCATAGAAATGCTAAAATCGAAAGTTTCACTAGAAGCTACTTTCACTTCTGATCCCGAGGCAAGGTCCATTATTAATCCTAATTGGACATTAGTATTAACATGATAATTCAGGAAATAGGATTGAAATTTCATTAGCAAAGAATTACAGCTCTTGGCATTAGGCAAGAAGATCTCCAAATCACCCACCAGAGTATTAATAACTTCAACTGCAAAAAATGTCAACCACCAAATCTTTGGAAATCAATTACTTTTAGCATACCCATATATAGACAACTCTTTCAAAGGTTCATTTGCCTCCGCGTGTATCCTGTTCATGCAGACTACATCAGCTGGGCCCCAAATACATGCTAAAAGAACAATTTTATTAGACTTCCACTTTCAGTTGAGTTTATTTTGGTGGTGGTGGTGCATTTTTTGTTTTTACACAATTTTGAAGCTGTCACAAGCTACAATGAAAATGCTAAGTGAGAAACTGAGGTTTCTCCTTTTTGTGGATGTTTACCAGTTTTCACCATTAAATTTGAAAGCACATTTCAGAAAACATTATTTAATGCCAAATAAGACAAATTACTTGGTGTTCCATAACCTTGAGTCATTGAGACTAAGGAACAAGAAGAGAACTGTATCTCAAGCTCCAAATCCAACACTGTACCCACAGAACACCTCTACCCTGTTTCCCAGATTCTTGGGATTCACAAAACTGGCTTTGAAAATACTCCCCAGCACAGTACATCACTACCCATAGTGTAGTGCTTGCCAAAACTTATTTACAATGAAATTAATCTCCTAGAAGTTCACAGTTTTGCCTCTGACTTCAATTTTATGATGTGCCTTATCTATGTTTAACTTCTTTCTCAGCCAAAATCACAGCAACCATCTTAGCAATAAGGTTACATATGTTAATTTTGTGTTTACAGTTTTAAAACCTTAAGTATAATATAAAAATATAGCACAGCTTCCTCCAACTTTAAGACCTCATCCTCTGAGTCTGAGTTCAACACAAAAGTAATTTTCTGAAAAAAATCTAGAAGTAGCAAATGGATTAGACATATTGTTTTAAAGGAAGCTTAACAATTCAGCTCCTCTAGGAGCTTTCTTTGCCCTGCAGTATTACTTTAGACAGGCTATATCAAAGATGATTATTTATTTCGACACAGTACTGCTGTTGCTGCTTTTTATTCATTTTCCTTTTAAAATATGCCTGTGTCTGTATTATCACATTAAAGAATGCAACATTGAAGAAATTTCGTCAACTCTAAGCACAAAAGGCACAGTAGCTCTCCATTCCCAAGTGAGTTCATTACACAGTCAGAATTCAGTCTTGTGAAAGCGCTGCCCTCCCACACAAATAAGCATTACCCAACTCCGAAGAGCAATTAGCATCACTAATATGTTCACTGATGCAGAGGCAACAACAAAATCCTGTTGCAGATATGATTTTTAATTTCTTAATTTTCTTTTACAATTGGCAACGCTTAAAAATCATGAGCGTGTCACCACTCCATAGATCAGTCATCTAAGATGAGATGAGGCCACTTGAGCACTTTACTTTGGACCCTGCCACTCCCTCCTGGCAAGAAAGCATCAACTTCTGGCCAAACACTGCAGAAAAGGCCAGGAGAATGAAAATTAATGACTGCCCTCTATGCACTGACAGTAGGAGATCATCTATCTGTGTCACTAAGCTGCTGCAGTTCCATGTCCTGACCCGAATCCAGACTGTGCTGGATCTAGAGTAAGTTTAAATTAGACAAGTTTGAAGTTGGCTTGTAGCAGATGGAGCAATACACCCTGAAGTCCCGATAAATTGAGGAAGGCTCTGCTTGCTTTTTTCTATTAATTGCTGCTGGCAGCGGTCACTGCTTCAAAGTCTGTCTCCTGAAGGATGACAAAGCCTGAATACAGGGACACTAATACAGGAACTTACATGGAGACTTAAAATAATATTTTCAACGTGTAAACAGAAAGAAAGCAATGTCTTTTTAATCAACACACTGACAACTCTGTTATAAACACCTTCTCCAAACCTGTACATATTTTCATTGCACAAGTACACAGCAGATCAACCACGAAGAAACACTGCTTACTACACATAAGCTGCTGTAGAATTTTGTATTTGACTTGACAGTTCAAATTCTAAATAAACTGTTTTAAAACCACACACACAGGCCTTTGGAAGTTAGTCTGCTAACTTTATATTTGTCTCACATATTTCTAGATTAAAGTCTGCCATCAACACTCTCCACAGCGTTTTAAACCAAAAAATCCTTTCGATTCTGACTGACAGTCATTTCCAATTAACAGCCTCCAGCTTCAATATTTCTCATTCATGATCTTGCATTTTCTACAACTAAATATCCTTCCAGTTTTATTATTCTGCTCCTCAGTGAATTCAGTGGCTTGTCTCCTTCATTTGTTTGTCAGAAGATACTTAGTTTCTGTTTCAAAATTCTTAATGCAAGAACAAAATTAATATTCAGGACCTCCATCTGTGGCTTTTTATGTCTTTTCTTCCAAGACCATCCACTGCCATTTTCTTTCAATCTGTTCTTTACCTAGTCTAACAAATTTCTTAGCTTCAATCACTATAAAAAAACTGAAATCTTGTAAAAGTTCAGAAGCGTGACATCTACTAGTATTCCTAGGTCAAAAACTCAATTTTACATTATATAAGGTATACCAAAATGGTTGATTAAACTCAGAGGAAATGCCATTCCTCATCTATATTGCAGACTGTGTTCTTCAGTCTTTCTATTAACTACTTCCCTTAATTTAACCAAATCTGTCATTTTATAAAGAGAAAACCTGCATTATTGACCTACTTTTTTATCTCTCATTACAATCATGTTTTAAATTTAAAGCAAAGCCTTTTCATCAATGATCCAAACTTATCTTCCACAATAAACATTTTTTTCCCCTCCATATTAAAATACTGTTACTAGGCTGCTGTTTAGAAGTAAATGTATCTTGTACATCTCTTACTATGTTCAGAACCACCTGGATTTGTCACCTGTCAAAATTCTCCACCCTCAAAAGAGTTCAACCTCTGGTTAACTTTCACAATTGTAAGGTATCTACTTGGGGTGAAATGATGAGTTCCCTAAGGCTTTAAAACTATCTTAGCTAAACTCTTATTATGGAGGTCAAGCACTCAGTTTGCATTAGATGTTCAAGTGTGCTCACAATGACAACTCTGATCAGGCTGGGTATCTGCAGCAGACTCAGCAGTAACCCCGAAGTTTATCTTAACAATCCTGCAGTGATTTTTTTCAAAACCTGAACTCTGTAACAATTTTTTTATTCTTCAGCTATTAGGAAAATAAAATGTTATTCCCGGTATTTTATTTTGCATTTTTCTGAAATAAAATGAATGCTTTCCAATATTCATGTCACAGTCAAGAAAGTTATCCTAGTGCATCTGCTACACCAACATCTAATTTCATGAGAAATCAGGTTTCAGCCTCATGTTCTGAATCACTTGTTCAATATATCACTGCCCTGACTCAATGCTAATATGGAAAAAATTAATTTCCTAGTCTTACTGGTCACCTCATATAACACATGGAAGCACTATGACTAATTCTGATATTCATAGCATCATTTCAGTTTGAAGAGACCTTTAAGATCATCGAGTCCAGCTACAAACCTCACACTGCCATATCCACCACTAAACCATGTCCTTAAGTGTCACACCAACATGTCATTTAAATACCTTCAGGCATTCATGAATTGATATCCATCAATTCATCCTGCTTATTTGAGAACAAAGAACTTAACTTCCACAAGATTTATTAAGGTGGTATTCCCTGCATATGGAGTACCTTTGTGCAAGTCACCACTGTAGGAGCAAAGATACCACACAATTTATGCAGCTATTTGGTCTCCGCTGCATCAAAATCATCTTATTCTTGCCTGCCTCCACCCTCCTTTAAACTCTGCATGCAAGTTTCCTTTCTCATTTGCTCCCCTTTACAACCCAAGGTCCAGAGAAGGTATTTTGTGACTGTTACGGCCCTGAACATCATCAAAAGTGAGGCAGTGGATCTGCAGATGGCATTTACTACAGAAAACTTCAAGATGCCCAAAACTACAGTCATAAACAATGCAAGCTTTGATATCTAAAAGGTACCACAAGCAGGAAGAGAAGAGGTATGACCACAGTTCCCCCACCTTACAAGGTTCTAAATTAACTCTGTCAGCTGCGAAAGCTCGTATTGCAGCTACTTTTTAGTGGTCAGTGAGAGCACAGAAATGCAGCTGCAGTCAAAAGAACAAACCAGCAAGCAGCATTAGGTCACATAACTAATAGGTTAATGCCAAAAACAGAAATAATGTTGCATCATTATACAACTTTATGGTATCCCCTTACCTGGGATACAATGAGCACCAGCATTAATAGAGAAGTCACTTTTTGAACAAAGGAAACAAGTGTAACACTAAGGACCATGGAAAAATGCATAGAAGTGTGGAAACCAGTATCATTCCTCCTAATAAAGTATTACAGTTTAGACTGAGCTCAAACTTTAGTTTTTCCTGTTCTATAAATCAAAGATAAAGATGCCTGTAATTAATTTAACAGATGGACAATTCAAAACCAATGTAAAACTACATTTTTTATCTAAAGTATTATTAGACTGTGAAACTCTGCTGCTAAAACCAAAAACTAAGGCTAAAAAAAGACTATCCTATTACAGTGTTTTTCTTATCTGTCTTCCAGGCTTTTAATTAAGTTAGAATGCTGTGGGGGTTTTGCTTCTTTATTTCTAAAAAGGATATTAAACATTAGAGGTTAAATTTAAAGTTGCCTTGTAATCATTATTTGGCCTACAACAAAGGCTAAATTAATCTATAATTACTATATACTGAAGAGTTCTTATAGTGCATTATGACATGTCTGGTGTAAAACAAAAGAAGAACTGTTCATGAGCTAGAAAATATGTGACCCAGTAACAATCTGTATACTAACAAATTTATTTTAAATACTAGATTCTCTTTGTTTCACCCAAATTTTAATGCTGCTAAGTGGTCAAGTACATATTAAAGTACCTTTCTAAATTAGCAATAGGAATACTATTGGAAAACAACTCCACGGTGTAATGGTCTGACTACGTTTTTTAAAAGCTGTAAGATTAATGAACAAGTTACATCTCAAGCTTGATTGAACGATTGAATTATTTCATAATTTTTATTATTGTTGTTACTATCCCTATTATCTTCATTATTTATTGCAGATAGAGCTTCAAGTTTGCTTGAACTTGTTTGACCCCATCTCCCTCTCCCTCCACAAATTTTAGTCTGAAAATATCTCTGAGGTTTAGAGAGAAATTCACACCTGACGCAACAGGCTAAAAAATGAATATATAAATATATAAGAAAGAAAAAAAATAATTTAGCATCAGATGACAAGTAGTTACACGCCTTCTTTCCCCAAACAAGAGAACTATAATGTCTCTCGTAGAGGGCTGTATAGCATAGCAGTCAAGAAAAGAGTAACACAGCTTTGAAAAAGGAGATTCCCTTAACTTTGAACAGATTTATGCCAGAATGTATTCTGGATCAATTCTGTTTGCATCACTGGCACAAGCCTCAGAAGCAACACAAACTGCCACTTGTGCTCACAGAATAGAGGACAGCTCCAAGCTGCCTTAGATATCTGTACAGTCAAACTTCACAAACCCAGTATCATTCTTCCCTGAATGAGCTTAAGCTGTTACTCTTCATGGATGTGTTTGTAACCCTTAACCAGAAGAACCAGAAGCACAGGATGTATTGTTCCACTATCAAAAGTGGTCTGGGAGAAGGAAAAATAAATAAATAAACCAGTAATCAGCTATATTGGTCACTTGAACATCAGGTACACATGCAAGCATGCCATTTATCTTGATCTAATTGGAACATTTTAGGACTACACTTGAAATTCTAAAATTATTATTCATAGCACAAGCTACATAATAAGCATTTTAATGCATCAACTATTTATAAATAATGAAAAGAGCTTGCTTAGAAGACAATCTGTCCAAATACTCAAATAGTTATATATGAATCATCAGTTAGGTAGTAGTTTTCAAAGAGCTCAGAATTGTGACCGTGAAACTGTCAAAAGCCTGCTGATACACAAAATATAGTTCCTGTATGACAGCACATTAGCAGTGCTCTTTGACCACCTAAGAAAGGGACACAAAACCAACAGATTCCTTCTACCACTTCTTTTCAGAGTCCTGACAGTGCTGCAGGCACACATAAGTGAGAAGCCACAACCTACAGGAAGAATACTTTCTTTGGTCATTGAAGTCAATCTGGATCCAGATGAGGGATGACGTGTTCTGTCACACCTATTTATTCATTCCCCTACATTGACTCAATGATTTTAAAAACAAGGCTTTAGGAGATGGAGAAGCAACAAGGTGATATGGATGTGTCTTAGTAACAAATACATAAATACACCATCACCACCATGCCCCCAAAAAATCCCACAAAACCCAACATGTTTTTACACCCAGTGTTCCAGATATTAGTCTAACACCTTATGACACTCTGTGTTGCCTCTTTTGAGCTACAGTCTCCCAGTCAAGAGAGACCTCTCCTGGTTCCTAAGTAACAGCAAAAAAAAAAGTGATGAGTTATCTGGTGATGCCCACGAGTCTGGCTGTCAAAATCTGACATCTCCTTTTCTGCTGTCAAAGTCAGCCCGCTAGCCAAAGTCTAGGCATGCTCTCACTCCCTGTACAATAAGTAAAACAAGAGAAAAGGACAACATGTCAACAGGTGGAGACAATGAGGGCAGCTTGTACTGGAGCCTCTTCACCCTGAGCTACAATGTCTTTACCTATAGAGGGGGCAATTGCTAAACAAACTGAAAGTGCCCTGAATCCGAACTCAATTTATGAGTTTTATTTTTTCAATCTCAAATGAAAACTCAAGTAAGCATACAATACTCACAGGTTCTAATGCTGTGGAAAACAGGCTGGTATCAATCTTGTAATATCCTAAATTTACTGCCCAACACAACCATACAGGATTATTAAGATACAGAGTGAGCAACAACTCACATCTTGATTCCTAAACCTTCAACTTTCTAGTGTCAAAACACATCATTCCTGCCTCCCCATCCCATCTCCTCTTCCCCCCCTACCTAAACACACAAAATACAACCACAAATTAGGCATCTGCATTTTAGAAAATTAAGAGGAATGCTATTCAGAGTGCCTAATATCTATGAACTGCTCTTTTCAGCAATCATTAGAAAGGCAGTTTATACATTATAATCCAAAATACATACTTTTGCAGAAGCTTCTGACATTATGTTATCATTACACACTTCAAAGTTAACCCACAGGTTCCTAACAACTGCCTAGTACTGTAGTCTATAAAAGCTATTTATTCATAGCTTTTAATCGTGACTGGAGGGGAGTAAAAGCTTTATTATAACTGTTTCAATAGCTTGCACAACTTCAGTTTCCAGCCAAAATATATGCTATCTCCAGTATATTATTCAAAACAAAGTCAGTGAAATAAATTCCACATGGACTGCAGACTCATCCTAAACCAAAATTCTTCCAGCTACAGAGGTAGAACTGGTTTAAAAATGGGTAAACTTGTTTTCCCTTAAAGAATAGTTAAAATAACTATAAAGAAGGACCACCAGGGACTACATCATGTAAACAAAATCTGCATTTCTTTCCAAAGACCTTAAATAAACAGCATAAAACAACACAGCACAGAGATCAAGAGTGGACTAGCAACAGCCACTTCAATCTTTTAAAAAAGGTTTTTGGTTCCAAATCTCTTCTTTAAGTACCATCCCATTTTGACAATTCTATGCAAATAATAATAGAAAAACTCTTACAACTACTTTTCAATGAAAATAATAACAAATGTCTGACGAGTAGCTCTCCTACACACACACAAATGATGTATAATTACCAGTTGAGGCTTTGCCCGTTTCTGACAGTTACATAAGCACAATTTGAATAAAGCTCATTTAACTTGGAATCAAACAACTTGGGTAAAGCCCAGTTGTTCACAAAACCTGTTACTCCTATAAAAAAAATCCATTTGGTCCTGAAAAGTCTGTTTGGTACAAGTCCAGCCCCTGAATATTTCTGTTTTTTAAAGTTTCTCACCACTGAAATGTGCCACAACAACAGAAGAAGGGTTACACAGAATTACCAACCAATGGTGGTAAATTTTTTAAGATAAATGGGGTGAGGAGGAAGGGAAAGGAAAGTATGGTTTAAAGGTGCCCAGATGATTCTTGTGTGGATTCTTCACTCCATCCTATAATTAGAATTCCTTCCTACTCCAAGACCATAAACATGTATTACTCCTAAATATGATTCAATGACAAGACACTCACAACTCACTTTCTCACTAGCTATCTGGGTCAGAAGGCAAGGCATCAAGGAAAGGAGTATTCACACCTTGAGAAAATCTCTTCTACTCACAAATGTTTCCCAGTGATTAACAGCCCTTAACTTTCCTCCTAGCACCATTTCTGAAGATGTCTGAAAATCTCAACATCCTACATTTTTGTCCCTCTCCTCTAAATTAGGAAAGAATCCCTCAGCAATTATTTAAACCTTCACTTCAGGCACTTCCCCATACTGGGCATAAAATTCAACATCCATGAGAATCTGATCATGTCATTTGTACCCATCTAAAAATTAATCTATGACTTCTTTTTCGTTCCCAATAGAGTCTCCTTCAAGTTCAACTCCACATTAATATCCTTGCTCCCAGAAGACAAACTTTCCATTCTCTGGATCTGCTTTCATGACAAGCTGGTCTCTTGTTCTTAATAATGAGATCTCAAGTGCATAGATTTGTTTTTTAATTGGATTAGTACTACTCTCTAATGTTCTCTGTCCTCCTTCATTCTCATTATTAACTCAACTTTCTCTATAACCTCCTCCTGTCTCTCAGGAATAATAGTATTTCCATGAACCCATTCAACTATCTTGTATTTAATACTTCACAGAGAGAAGCACCCATTTTGCTTCCTTGCCACCTAGTTTTTACATATCTTTTTACATTTACATATCTTTTACCTCTTAATCTCTAAAGAAAAAAAAAAAACCAAGCAAAAAAAAAATCTGTTTTCCAGTTTTCTCCATTTTTTTAGCTGTTCTTTAGCAGTGATCATTTTTTCACAAATTACTCTGGACCAAGTGACTTTTGGATAACTTCTTGTACTAGGAATCTGCAATTTCTGTTATGCATGTAAGCTTCATCTCATCATGTATAGGGAAAGAAAAAGTATTGAGCCATGGAAATTCAGGGAGAAACGTCAATTTCTTCTTCATTGCATTTTAAGAATATGCATGCAAAGTTACCTTAAAACATACTGAGTGGACTTCCTTCAAGTAAGGGCCGCACATCTATTTCTGAAGAGGCTGAAACTGCCAATAATTTTAAGGTTCGTCACAAAAGCAGACATTTTCTTCAATTTTTACAAACAGCTAAACTAGAGAAACCTAGGAAGCTATGACAAGTTTGATAATACAGTAACTAAATCCAAGGAACTATACTCAATATAAGTCAATATTATATATATAGATATATTCATTGGTTGATACACTCAAGATAAATCAAACTTCTTTGATTAAAAAACAAACAAAAATTTGCCCACCAGTTTTATCCTACAGTAAACTGTAGCTTTACTATTTTTATTTTGTATTATGATACCAACGAAATTAGATTTATTTAGGCAACAGGCCTTTTTCCTAAAATATAATTTGTTAATAATGAAAAAAAAACCAACTTCAGAGATGTTTCTAACTACTTTTGTTACACACACCTTTTAGAGAATTAGCAGCAATTCTTAAAGAGCTGTTTTACATTCTGTATCTACTTATTTGCATTTAAATATCTGCAGGCCATCAAACTTGCATGATTATTTCCGAATTTAATAGTCTTTGGCAAGAGCTACCTGTTCTACATTTTTTTAAATAGCTGCTTTACCAGAATTGAACGGCCATAGTATTATGACTGTATTTATTATATTTTACTAAAACTGCATGTGTACAGATGTGAAAAATAAAAATGCAGAAAAATAACTTACACTCCTTAATAGGTTGCATTTAGTGCAGGTCACATTTTACCATTTTAAAACCTAGTCCTGTTTGATTGCATTGATTTTAATTATTCCACAGACATTTTAAAGCTTTTTATTATTCTTAGTGGTAAGAGTCCTTTTTTCAAAACTGGTGTCTCATTACTTTACCAACCTTACTCCTGTCTGAACATTCAGCTCCACTCATTAGAACAAGCATCTGCTCCAAATAGTATTAATGAGATACATATGAAGGGATACAACAAGGCACTACCCACTTGGGTTAATCATTTTACAGTACCAAGCTGGTAATACAGTCATGCAGTAATGCCTTGAACATACTGTTACAGCTACCTTATTCAGAAAGTAACTACTACTTCAGAAACACAGCACTGCAAAATTGAAGACATTTGTAAAGTTGTATCTACCTTGTAGTTACTGTTATCATACAACATATATTTCACCTCAACAAAGCCAAAAGGCATGATTTTAGTAGTGGGAAATTTGCCCTTTGGATTTCTGTGCCTTATGAATAGATTAGCATTATTTATAAGACACCAGAGGTTTGACAACTGTTTCAATAAATACCCAGGATAGAATTTACACCAAACCAGACAGAATAGCTGCAGAACTCGGTCACTTTTTTTTTTTAAATAAAAATTTAAAACAATATGATTTTAGAGGTAGTTCTCCCCAAAACAGGGTGAGTTTGCATATAATATTTACATACACCCAAACAGCTCGTACAAAGGAAACATTTTAGCAAAGAGTGACAATGCTAAGTGAGCTTCACAGATCTTTTAATTTAAAGTTCGTTTCTCTAAACCTAAGATGCAAAAGTACACATCTTTACACATAAGCATTTATAGACAGGAGGGGAGAAGTCTTTGTTCACACTGCATTTTTCCTTTTGGGACAAATATGCTCCAGGGGGCAAGCTAGAGCAAGAACAAGGAGGTGTTCCCTGCTGATGCTCATGAACAAGAGCCCTGGAAACCAGGGACAGAGCAAGCAAGACCACAGTGTAGGCACAAACTCTTCAAATCAGGACAGACTAAGCAAGTGTAAGTCAAAAGACTTTGAACTCAAGGCTCCAAGAGAATGCGGGAGGATGAGTTTTGACCCAAACCAGGCTCAGAACCCACATATTTATAAAAATACTTAAGATACTACACTCCAGCAAATTTCTTCAAAATATTTTATAGAATTCATGTCAAATAATTCAACTAATCAATTTCACAGTGTTTAGTTAACATAAGATGATGAACAACGCTCTTTTATTTAGCTAAATATTTTCTATTTTTATAAAATTAGGGGTGGAAAAATATAACAATACTAAGAAATCAAGAAAACATGCTCTGTTCTACCACTGGGGAAAAAAAATAACCGAACAAACAACAATGGAAAAAAAAAAACCACAAAAAAAACACCACCACAAAAAAAATAACAACAATACAGCTCTTAAACCAGAAGGGTGAAACTTCAGGTTCAGTTGAAATCTAGGAACAGCAAATGCTTTTGCAGGAAAATAAAAATCCTCAGTGAAATTACTGATACTGTGTATCAGTTAAGACAATGCACCAACAAAGGCTTCAGTCATGAAACTTCTAGAGAAAACTACTGCTGCAGGAATAGAATTCAGATTTGTAACAATGATGAAATTTAAGAAGTTTGGCTAAGTTGAGCAAACATTGCTATTAACTGAGATGAAAGAGCTTTATTTCAGTGAGAAGACATAACAGAAATTTATTACTTAGGCATCTGCTTTTGCTTTTTTAAGCAAAGACAGAAAACAAAACAAACCACCAAACAAACAAAAACACAACACATGCAAGCCTAATAATATTCTAATAGGCAAAGTCTAGACTGCTGCACCTAAACCACAGTTAATGGAATAGCTTCAGAGATATCTGATGACAGGAACTTCATCTTCAGATAAAGTAAGCAGGGGATCCATAAATGGGTTTCACTAACTGATGTCTTAATATTAAATTCAGGAAGGTCATGCCTGTCAACACAAGCTTTCCAAATAATTAATGAAAATCTGTTTAATTGCACATGGAGTCTGGATCATTGGAGAACAACTAAATAATTAGAAGCATGTCCAATGTAAAAACTATTACTGTCATTTTTCATTGTCGATTAGGGTACATACCATGTACAGTGTCTAAATGTCCAAATATTAGTTCAGGTTTCCATCTTTAATCTCTCTTTCACATTACTTCAGCCCAATTTTGTTGACACTAGATCTTGTAGCTGCATTTTCTTCTCTGAATATATCTATCAGTCTGTATATCCCCATAATCTCTACAGATTATGTTTTGAAAAAAATTTAAGAACTATTTATTTCCCTCAGTTCCATTCTGTTTTGTCACCATTCTAAAATAAAGGAAAAAATGTTCAAAATACTGAAAATTCCTACAAAAAAATTACATGTACACTTTAATTTCTTTCACAAAAGGCAGTCTTCCAGGTGCACTACTATTTTCTATATAATTGCTTCAGTACTCAAAATATAGGCATTCCATCCATACATTTGAGTAAGAAAATGAGAATATTCCGTAAGATTTCAATTTTCCAAATGAGTAACACAGAATATGACAAAGACAGAGACTCTTCAGGTCCATTTAAGCTGGCTGAGCTTAGTTGTTCAGGCTCAGCAGCTTCTGAATGCCCTGGTCCTGCTCTAAGAACATGTCTTGATCTCCCGACACCACATTGCTGTAACTTCCCATCCTGGAATGCCTGCACTGCATTACCCAAGTGCTTGTGTATACAGACAGTCAGTGTTAGTAAGCCAAATATTCCCACCTATTTCTTATGCCACACTGAATGCAAGTTTACTTTGACCTTTCTCACACCATGCTCTGCCCAAGATAATAAACCCTTGAAGCACAAACTCAGCAGAGGAGAGATACATAAAGGGTTGTTTGGGATTTTTGTAGGAGACAGCTTAGTTCTCGCTGAACTGTGCTACATCCTGACTGACTCCACGTGGAGCCACTTGGTAATTCTCGTAAGACATCCAATTCCCCGTATTTTCCAGGGTTTTCATTATCTAGGATACTCCACTCTATTACTAAAGATAGCAAACCTAATGAAATAAAGACTGCAGGAAAAACTTAAGAAGATATCCAATCAGTCCAATCAGGTTGTAGTTTATTATTACACAAAAGGCACCCCTACAATGAATGTAAGAGAACTGGTGAGGGAAGATAAAACTATTAATTCTAGCTGACATGAACTACGAGTTTGAACAAAGAATTACAGTATGACTAAAAAACCCTACAAAATTTACAATACTACCAGCTTCTGAAGGATCAATTAGAAGAGTCGATTTAGTTTTTATAAATAAAGTCTTCAGCTAAGATTGCTCTGAGACCTTGGTGGCAAGTCCTGGCTGACAGACAGGCAAGGGTAATCGAGAAGAATAATACTTACATTGAAAAGTCAGTCTGCAGAACAGCTGCTAAAAAGAAATTTGGCCACAAACTTTAGCAAATATTGGGTACTAAGACAGAAAAAAAATTCATATCTGGAGCTAGTCTTCTTGTTATGCTTTGTCCTTTGTACAAGCAAATTCACTTTACTGAGAAAACACAAACTATCTACCCAATTTACTCTTTCATTTAAAATTAACTTACCGAGTGCCGTCTGCTTTCCAGCTAACTTTGTATGGCTTCTGCTCCAAAAATTTAATATTTTGCTTGTCCATGGAAACAGGCTGCGCTCCGGGGAATCCAGACCTAAAAAAAATAACCATGTTTATTAACATTCTGAAATAAACAGTCACACAAGGCAAAACAATTTTTACATGACACTGAAGTCACACTTTTATCAAGGTTAACTCTGAATTAGTATATCTTCCCCAAAAAAGTATTTTGCATAAGAAATCAAACACCTATCTGACAAGAAAAAGGGTATTTGCTTATGACAAAATACTAAATTAGGTGGCACTTTGACATTTTAACTTTGGAAGTCAAAATTAATTCAAAATTACAGGCACTAGAACTATAAGCATCAAAAAGTTAGGAAGCACTGTGAGCAACTCGCTGGATGATCCGCTTTGGAAAGGAGAAGTTCAGAATCAGAGACATTAAAATTAACATTCTAATTAACATTGGACACATTCAAGTTGGCTATAAAAATTAGTATAATACTTCAATACTGAAGTGAAATAGTAATTGTATAAATAAATCTATTGCTTGAGCAAGCACTAAATTTTACACAAGGCTACATCGGGAATTTGCACAGGAATAATTCATATGAGCACATTTTGTTATCTTGATGGAAAAGCAATTCTAGAATCCTGTTTCTTAACATCAACAGTCGATTCCATTTCATAGTACAAAGCAAAGATGTTTCACTGCCTAGTGTGTTTGAGGTTTGCTTTATTTTATAAACAACACATCCAAAAATGGTTACCTTTTTTCTCATTTTTACAAAGAGCTGTGTCCTTCTGCAGAACATAACAGTTATTTCTAGACAGTATAAATAAACACAGGTTCTAAATATTCTCATACCCTTCCCATCCACAGAACTGCTGACATTTTTGCTGTATTCCTCCTAACTTTGGTTGCGTTGTCACCTGGGTCACACATTTAACTGTTATTCCTTCCAAGAAAATTGCACCCTAAATTAAAAAAATAAATAGAAAACCAAATTATTATTTAGGTCTTCATAAAAGCAGATCAGAATATGTCAGTACAAGATTAAGTCTGGTTTTACAGCCCTCTGAAACAATACTAGTTTAAACATTTCTTAAAGATTTACCCCCAAATACCAAGACACATCAGCTTAGCTTTGCCAGTAAACTCACCAGTGAGTCATATTATAAACCCCAGGAACTGAAATTCATTATTTATGGGGGAAAAAAATATATTAAAAAAAAAAAAAAAGGGAGGTAAATAGTAAGGGATAGCTAGTACTTAAATGTTTACCCTGTTTAGCTAATACTCTCAAGAAAGTTCCCACATCAAACTACAGCATCAGTCTGACTTATTATTTTTCATTTGTAACTCAAACGTTGCTATTTAAAAATAAAGAATATTAGTAGCAAGTATTTAGTAGTAAATTGGTCACGTACGGAATTTGCAGGGATTAAATTAATCATCCTCAGTACACAAAATATTACATAATAATAAGGTAGTGTGAGGCATTTACTTGTGGATGAGAACCTGAACCTAAACACTAAATAGTACTGTAAGTCTGGAGCAAATCAGTGTACACTGAAGTCACAAAATTCTTTCTAGTAGAAGCCCTTGTGACATCACTTTTAAGTGTGTTAAAAAGCATGGCCAAAATAAGTAAACTGGGAACTAAGGAAAAATCTTAAATAACATTTCTTAATATATAAAGAGTATTTCAAATCAACAATTCCAAGTTTTCCCTGACTGATAGAAAGAAAGAGCTGCTCAGTAACAGTAGAGGTGTGAGATTAATATAAGTAGCTTGGTAATTACTGAACTAAAGTCACTGGGAAACATCTTTAGACACAAGGGGTTTGATTATTTATTTTTTTTAACCAAGTATCTCAGCAGATGAAGATGTTAAGTCCTACTTTTCTCCTTTCAAAGCTTTGATATGCATGTTTTCAAATAAATATGTTAATTTTATCAGATCTAGATGCTAATTCCAATACAAGAAGTTCAGTTACATGGATTTCACCTCTGCCTGGGTGATCTACCACATTACATGTCTCAAAACTCAAGCTTATACTGCAGAGAAAACAGCTGAAAGAATGAAAGCACTTATGCAGCAGCACACTTAAACGGTTCTCAGTTGACCTGGGACAAACTTATTAACAAAAGAGAAAATATAAACAGCAGGTTTGTAACAAAATATTTGTGTAAAAATATATTTGCATGATTTTATTGTCAATCTAAACCAGGTTGTTAAAGTGGAGTTGCTATCGTGAATGCCACAGAAAAGGCTAAGTAGAAATCAAAACAGACAACTGAAAATAACACTCTAACTTGTATATTCCAGAAAAAAGTTTGATGCCAAGTGGAATAAAAACAAATCCTGCATAATAGGACACATTAAAGTCATCAGGTCTACAAAGCTACAAAATTAAAGATTTCTATTGAGATCCCAAATCGACCAGAGTTACTTCAACAGCATCTCAAATAAATTTTCAATGCAGACTAAGATCAAACCATGATTTTCACCTATTGAGCTATGAATCCTGCAAATGAAGATACAAGCATTTTATGTTTGTTCTCTGAAATGCTTGAAAATAGCTTTAACAAATCCAGCTGCATACTACTGATGGAAGGAACTTTTTTGCTCCCTTTCCTTTCCACACACTGTGGCACTCATCTGTTCTACTCTTGAGCAAGTCTAGGAACTAATTAAGCAAAAATAACATCATAAATTAGTAACTTTCTGCCAAATTGTTATTCTAAACTAACTCACTATGGGATGAGTCAGCACTAGTGCCAGCACAAGGGAAACACAAGGAATGCAAGGAGTGCAGGGAGGTAGGACCACAGTTTTCAGTACAGCCTGTATTTAGTTGAGATCGGCTCAGTCACATCACCAAATTGTGTTCTGAGAGCAGTACATCCCAAAGAAATATTCTAGTTCATGACCTTAATTACCTTGAGCTCCACAGATTTGTAGTATGTCACTCATCCCATATTATTCACACGGGCACCAGCAGGTGCCACAGCACAGAGGTGACTGGGTGCAGGAGGCAGACAGCTACTCGTGCCTGGCTAGCACGTTATCTGAATTCTGATAAGTGGTTAAGAGCACCATGAAACAAAGGAAGATGGTTGTGCCTTGCTTCTGTGAATACTGGCAGAGTGCAATAGCACTAAGACTGCTAAGATTAAAGCAAAAGGCAGGGAACAGGAAAGATTTTCCAGAAAACAAAAAGTCATAAACACAAAATTCGTGCCTGCCATTTGAAAGTGCCTCTTGCAGATTATCTGCTTCAAGTATAATCACTAGCTAAGGCACAGCACTATGAAAACAAGGTGAGTCACTTGGCATTCGTGCTCAACTAACTTAGCACTCCAGGTTTCATGAGGACATTTCTTGGATAAGGTGCTAAAACTGAGCTAAACCCAGGCAACTTCTGCACCACTGTTCAGCGAACAGCCCCTGTGGAGGAAACAGGACACTGGAGAACATGGGGCAGAGGTGCCAGAGCACTCAGATCAGCAGGAGCACCTCAGGTCCTCAGCATTGCTACTAAACCAAGAGTTACAAGCCCTAAAGGATACAAGGACACTACATGCACTTACTAGTTACACTCTGCACAAACTTCACACCATCTGTACCAATCAAGTTTGCCTCACTTCCCACTATACTTCTCCACATATCACTTCAGCTAAAGGAGAAGTGCATTGTGTATCTTCTTGTGTTGGTTCAGATCCTAAACACCATCTGGAGGAGGGGGTAAGTGGGAACAGCCCTACACTTTCCTGACCCTAGTGGCTATCACCAGGCCTGGGTGATAAGACATCTTCAGCTACTCAGACTTGACCGAGTGCCAGTATGCTCAGAGACTGCCTTCCAGAAGACAAGAAACATGCCAAAACATGTCAGAAAGAGATATCTCCTAAAACAAAGGAAGTGAAAGATGGGGAGTTACACTTATCAGTTTAGATTTAATAGCTAGAAATACTGGACCATATCACAGTAACTGCCTCTAGGCATGTACAACAACAAAAAAAAAAAAAGACAACAAATTCATACTGTGACTCAGTAACAAAGGCGTTCAACTAATTATTTGGGTTTGGTAAAGAAATAGGCTTCACAGAATTGGAATTGCTTTCATCTGTCTTGGTTTGTCTTTTGTTTGCTTGTCTTGTCCTCATAGAGGAACTCAGAAAACATGGGGTAGATGTAACTTCTATAAAACAGAGGAGCAACTGTTTCAAAATCAGGTTTAGAGGAGTTAGTATTTCACTGACAAAATGGGAGAATATACTGAAAAGGATATGCAGGGTCTGGTTTAGGTATAAGGTAATTAATTTAATTCCCCTAAACTTCCTATTAGCATAATCTTATTTTTGTGACATCTGTGACTTTAGTAACAGGGATACAGACTGTGATGGTAGCTTAAGAATTCATTGTTACCCTTAACAATGGGCTGAAAACAACAATATGCAATTCATTATAAACGAAGTTCTACACTTAAGGGATAGGAAATTATACAAAAACACATTGGTAGATAATTAGAGAAAAGGATATGGAGGCAGCAAGAGAGCAAAAGCTGAATTAGTATTGCTCTGTCTTGTAAAAGACAATTATGTTGAGATATATAAACAGAAGTATTAGTCTTAAGACATATGAAATTATTTTCTCCCTATTAAGACCTATTAGGATGGCCTCAACTACAGGCTTGTGTTCAATTACAGGTACAACAGACTCAGAAAAACGTGAGTCAACATGACAGAATACAAAGAATGGCAACAAAGGTCAGAAGCACAAGAAGTATGGACTATAAGGAAAACTGAACAAATTAGCATATAATGAGAAGGAAACAATACTCATATTCAAGTACATGAAATGGTGCAGCAAAACTAAAAAATAATCTTTTTCCCATATCCATCAAAATGCCCATAGTCAGAAAAATAAGTACAGATGTTAAACTTTGCAGAAAAAAAAAGGCACTAATATTTAGAATCAATGTACTTTGATAGTTAATAATAAATATTATCCTTGCTATGTGAAGTCAGTTTCATTATTTCCCTCTGTCTCACAGATGACCACAAGGATACATGCACTTAAAATCATGAGGAAAACCATTAACAGCCACTGTCTTTTCCAGACTCTTTAAGATGCCTCCATCCATTTTAGAAGCACTACACATTCCATGCTGCAATATGTAACTCACGTGGGACTAGAAAGACAGCATTCCTTAATAAACACTAAGAGTTCTATTTGATACGAAAGCCAGAGCCTTCAAATGAAAAGTTTGAAGGCTCTGGCTCAGAATTATAGCTTTGTCCTATTTGCCAAATCAAGTATTTTTTTCTGAAGAGAGATTCTAAGTATCAATTAATAACGTTGCTTCAATGCTACGAGCATTACAGCATGCACTGGGAAAAGTCAAAATGTGTTTCGATTTCCTGTGCAGCACCACAGACTGCAGCAAACAGCCTTCCTGGTACCCCCCAACTATGTTCAGGCAAAGATTTTTGACATCAAAATACAGAAATTTTAGTGAAAGATGCTGCTGTAAAGTTTCTCACATCAAAGACAGTTTCTGAAATGGACAGCATGCTAACTTCACTTCAGAGGCTAGCTAGGAGTCACTTCTGACTATTCATTATCCTAGCAAGATGCCTGGGAGGTGCCTCTTCCTCTATTAGTAAACTTTTCTTCGGTCTCCACAAAGATTTCGGGTCAAAATGAAAAAAAATTCATTCACTACAGCTACCTCTAGTTTGCCTCTGCCTAACCCTAGGTGTTTAGAGAAAGAAACAAATCAGAAAGCTGAAAATACTTGCTTCAGGAAACCAACACAATGCTGAAAATGTAGCCCTTTAGATAGTAAAATAAGAATATCTGAACAAGAGGTATTTACCTGATAATCACTCCCCCTGTAGATCGCATATTTACAAGGAATCATAAATAGATTGGATCCATCTTTACTGAGTTAAGAAGCAGTCCAATCTGCCAGCCAAGAACCATGGTAAAGAATTCTGCCCGTTCCTCCTCTTCATGTCAAAGAATGTTCCTTCAGAGCTGCAAAACTGAATTATACGAATATGCATATTAACTAGATGATTCTTCTGTTCATAAATTCCCTAAATCATAATTAACTTTTAGTTATTAATATGCTTATTCGTATAATTTAGCTACCAGCTTTCAAAAAAACTATGGTGGCAGATAAGAAAGAGCCTGAGAAGCCAGTATCATTCTTGCTAAACTCACCAGCTGAGTTTTATACTCAATGAAAAGAAGCTGTCATTGGAAGTCACCATAACACTTAAGTTCCTAATGCATCAAAAGGTACAACAAAAAAGCAGCTTTGGGTTCCAGCCCCCCAAAAACACTTTTAGAGATCAATGTTTTACTGCAAGACTAATGAAGACCGTGGCCATACCCCTGGATATACTTTTACTATGGCTTTTTACAGTGGGGGAAATTTTTTATTCCAGCTGAGAGACAATTAGAAAGTTTCCAAAGTTCATCTTGCTTCTTTAGACTGGAGTTTGTATTTCTTTCAGGCTATTATTTTCCATGCTCCATCTGTAAACCATGTTGACCAGCTGCAGTAACAACAAAATGCATTTTTGCAGCGTGTCTCAATATAAGGATTTCCAAGTGTTTGCAAACAAACACATCTCAGCACACAAGTAAAATAATTCAGTATTATATAAAAAGGGAAAAAAAAAATCTATTTTTGCACTCAGCAACATTCTAGCCTACTTTATTTGAAAATATGAGAGCTAGGAATTTGGAGAGAACTGAACCATTAGTCTTCAGATGATACAAATATGTTTTTTGTGCTTGAGTATTAGTTCCACACTATGGTAACTACAGTAACTTATTTTATCAGATTTATGCAGATGTGTGTCAAATGTCACAATAAGTGATCAGCCATATTTCTTATAATTATACAGTTAAAACAGCTTTAAACAAAATATGGTTTCAAAGCTTTCTTGTGTTTTTTTAAGGTTGTGTTGCTTTTTGATAATCCAATTCTCAAGCCTATAAAATTTCCAAAAGTAAGAATATTTACCAAAATGAGCACTGAACTAAAAAAATTCTGAATTTCACCCACATGGCTACAAAAAATAATTAAGAGTTTTTTCTATACAACCCCGACAACATTTCATCTCTAAAGACAAACTGAATAATTAGAAACTGCTTTTACTATCTCAATTCACACATTAAAAAAATTCTTATTTTAGAAAACTTTGAAGTCATTTTTACAACTGCAATAGTTGAGGTGTTGAGCATTAAAGTTCCAGGTTCATATAGGAAACATAAGAATGCTTGCAATGGCTCTACCAGTTTTTCCCAGTTAAGAGATGATACTTCCAGTCACCATTTGCAAGAGCAGTGACACTGGTATATTTGTATATCTGTGACACTATATATTATGTAGTAACTGATGAGAATGAGGTTATGAAATTATGTTTAGCAATTAGAATATTAAATTCCAAACCAAAATTACCAGTTTTAGGCGTTCTTTTCTCCTCTTGCCAAAGGAAGAGCTTGATGATCCAGGTTCTGATTCCTGGCCTCCAGTTTTACCATTATCATCGTCCTCCTCTTCATCGTCATCAAGGCACCATTCTGGTAGCTCTGGTGGTGATGGTGCATCATCTTCATCACCATAACGACGAAATAATTCCTTCAAATAGTCACCTTTATAAATACCTGGTGGTCTAGCCTGAGCAAAAGTAGCCACAGCAGCCTCGATACTGTCAAATAAAAATTGAAAATCACTCTGGATGCTTAACTTACATGTTTTAGTCATATCATGCCTTACCAAACATAAGATTTATTGGGACTGAGAAAACAAATTCCAAAGTGGCAATTGGAAAAGCATTCATTATATTTGAACCATCATGCTTAGAGCAGTCTGGTAACAGTTGCTCTTGCACAAGATTCTGCATAATTCTGTAAGCACTGCATAAGTTTGTTCTCAGAAGTAACTGCAGCTCACACTGCTTCAACTCCTTATGGTAGGCAACAAATAGTAGTCTGTTGGTCATCTAAGTAAAACTTTTACTACTGCTACAGAGAAGGAATGGGTGACACACAGCTATGTACCTGAGGAACTGAATGAAGCCAGAACAATGACCAAAGAAAAATATCAACAGACTTGATGAAGAAAAACATAAAGGTTCAAATTCAAATATGGCTACATTTTTCCCCCTTAAGAATCATCTATCCTACCAGTAGAGGTTTTGCCATCATACTGTGAAAAGTCATCCAAATCTTTTTAAATTACTTCTCTATCCAGAAGTTTCTCAAAAAACACTGTAATTTAGAAGCCCTTTACTATGCAGCTAACACTTACTCTTAAGTGCTCTAATAAACTGGAGACTGGATCACAAAGAAAATAAAAACCAAAACGAAGAGTCAAGCACCTTTACCAGGCAACAGGAAAACTCTCCAAACTATATGATTTTTTTTTTCAGATAAGAAAATAGCCTGCGACTGGAACAAGGAAAACATAACTACTAAAATGGAAAAGAGAACTTAAATTCAAAATGCATTTTTTTGGTTTGACCTGTAGGGTACGGGAAGGAGCCTAGAACTTTGTGGAGCAAAATTCCCAGGATAAACAGAAACAATGTCTAAGAACCAGTAAGCTTAATTCACTCTTCTGGTCTTTGATAAGAGGACAAAACAAAACATTTTCCAGAGTAAGGATATCAGATGGTCAGTTTAGAAGGATATTTCTTCCTCATTCTGTTTTCTAAGACTCCTAATTTCTTACTTTCAAGACATTTTTTTATTTTGCTTCCTTAAATTATTTCACATCTTCTGTAATGAATGCCACTGAAAGCACAAAACAAACCAAAAGGGATGGAGTCTAAAAGATGATCAGATTTGCTCCTGATGACATGAGAGGAACTCTATAATCTTCTGGGAAAGAAGGCAACAAAAGACAAAAGAGGGGTGGCACAGATTTCAGGTATAGAAACCTACCTGAAAGAGAACAATCTTCCAAGTTCTAGAAACACACCAGTCTTTGGGAAAAATGAGTTGTTGAAAAGAGAATCAATTACGGTTTCTGATCACTAGAGCTGGAGAGCTTTCAGGCTGGGCTACCTTTCTTTAAACTAACTATAAAATATATCTCAGTTAATCGAAATATATCAGCAACACTCCTACCTCATATCTTAAGGAATGGATACAGACGGATTTTTCCATCAGGAAAATCTTATTTCCTCATCAAATAACAACAGCCTAATTTTAAAGAATGATAGCAAATCAGATTTATCTTGATACAATGTTCAGCATTAACCACCACCTTGCCAAAATTCTTTATTTTGCTGTAGATATTTTTCCCTACCAGGTGATATCTGGATAGTCTGCCAAAAAGGTCTGACAGAGATGAACAAACTTGATACAATTAACTATCTGAAAGAAAAAAAAATAAGTTCAGCCACCCACTACTAACAGTCTTCTGTCTCCATTACTCCGATGTCTTCATTCCAAGTTTGCTAACAGACAGCAATGACCCAGTTCTTTGCAAACAGTTTGCAAGTGCATGCCAAGCACCAAATAACTGTATGTCCAGTCACAAGAATAAGCTACAAGAGGTGCAGAATTTTCTTCCCTTGAAGGACCACACACAAGAAATATCATCAGAATGCTTGAGAGGCTTATTAGGAAATGTGACTTCCACAGGAACCTGTCTACAAGGAAATATTGTTCCATGAATCCTACCAAACATGCAAAAGTTATGTCCACCAGGATGGTGCAGGCATTGTTCTGGGGTTTTTTACACTAATGTTATTTGAAAAAGACAACTAAACAGGCGAGTCGGTATAGAGGCATGCTGTAAACTTCGGTCAAAAAACAAGCTGGAAACAAAGACTTAGTTTGCCCCTGATCTTTCAGAAGCAAGTATGTTGCTCTAGCTAATCTCTTCAGAATTCAAAAAATAAAAAAAATAAAAAAATCCCACATGCAAACCTCCATGAAAAAGATTAAAAAGTAAGGTAGATAATCTTTCCGGCATCTCTGAACTACATTCTTACTCAAAATGTGGGACGTGTCACAGGGAAGAGTCACAATACAATAAATGCACTATTAAAAGCCCACACTCAGCAGGTACAGCTGACTTTTAATCTACCAGATATTGCTTGATTGAAACAGGTCAAGTACCAAGGGATAAGAAAAATGTTAATATGGGCTGTTTTAAAATAACAAATAGTCAATATGTTAGGATAGCTGTCAGGACAATGAGTCAAACATACTGAAGATACCTTTGGTCACTCTCCACTAATACCTAGGAATTAACATTAAAATTTACCTCCAGTCCAGCTTCTCAACCAAAAAGGCACAGATCAGAAATCCAGTTCTATTGAAACCATGTGTACAATGGACACCTAGACAAGACAAGAAAAGGGCATAATCACTTGGAAGTAGTTTTAACAAACATGACTTAGTATCACAAGTGTGATTGTGGATCCTTCCACCTTCATCTGTGACATTAAAGGGTTATCTCCCTTCCCATCATGACAGCACAGACCATGTAAGGCACATAAGCTAAAAAGGCAATTTATTACATTCTTTCTGCAAATTAGCAGCAGCAAGAGTATAGGATACTTCCGTTCATCCCAATCATGAGCACTAACTTAATGCAATTGAAATATGGCTAATACAGATAAGATTCACAAATCTGCTCAAATGCTTATCAGAAGGCAATACAATCAAATTCAATAATTATGCTTTTAGTGGATTCAACAAACATGACATTCATTTCACACCATCAGGCAGAAAAATCATACCCGGATTATCCTACCTCAAACGTGAAAGCAGTGCCAATAGACCACAATTACATCTCAAACTTGCTATTACCATGCTAGGATCAGACTTACTAATTTGGAAAAAAAGCCTACAAATATAGAACTATATAACAGTATAATCACCTTGAATTACTTATCTTTTCAATGTAAGGAAAAAATAATTAAGTCTTCAGCCTCTATTTTAATGAATTCATCCCCCGTTGAAGGAGGGATGCCCTATTAAATGCTTGAAATTTTTTTTTCTCCCAAGGCAACAGCACCACCTAGTGATAAAGAGACCAGCCTGAAAATTTCTGCTATTAAAAATGTCTTGAAGAACTCCAGCAAGATGTTGCCTCTTCTTCCTACTGCATTTTAAATTATAAATATCATTACAATTTCCACTAACAGCAAGAGCAATTATTCTTAACATATTTTTCAGTTGTTAACATAGAATCATCGAATCATTTAGGTTGGAAAAGACCCTTATGTTCATTGAATCCAACCATTAACCCAGCACCACCAATTGCATGTCCCTAAGCACCACATCTACATGGCTTTTAAATATCTCCAGGGATGGAGACCCAACGACTTCCCTGGGCAATCTATTCCAATGCTTGACAACTTCACCTTTTGGTGAAGAAATTTTTCCTAATCTCCAAACTAAACCTAGTTTTTTGGTTTTTTTTTTTTAACTAGAGATCCAAAAAATACCTACAAAGAGCAGACTGATAAAAACCAGAAACTTTAAGTGGGTAAACAGAAGTATGTATCAACTGCAACAAGATCAGGTTTTGTGCCTGCCCCATCAAGCTACCCTTCCTAATAAAGCAAGGCAAAAATTACTATGAATTTCTTGGATTCATCCATTCTAACAATTTTAAAATATTACAACCTGTGTAACTTGCATCAAATTAAATTAATTTTACCTCCTTACAGAATTTATTTCTAGCAATCATCTCTCCTTTGTTTTCTGCTGATGCAAAATTTATGCATTTTACTTCCTTAATGTTGGCAGGCATACTCCAGTCCTTCAAGCTGAAAAAATAAAGTTTCCATCCTATATTGTTCTAGCTGAATGGAAAATTTTGATCACTTACCATTCACATTTCAGCCTCTTTTCCTATCTAATCTTGACACCAGGAATGACATTGCCCAGAATTGCTATCAATAAATCCTGCAGCTGTTACTGCTACCACGAAGGTTAAGTCAATAATTTTGTACACATGACAAAGATAAGAAGCATCTCAGCAATGAGACCAATGGCCTGGAAGGGAAAGATCACACAGGCTGCAGTACTATCACTGCTGTAAGACTGCTTTCACTTTGGATAAAAACATCCTCTGCACCAGTCCCTCTGATGCTCTGTCAGAGGAAACAAGTGTCCCAAACCAGAAATTTCAGTAATTCATAAAAGGGAAACAGAAAAGCCCAACATTTCTCTTTTACTATGAAAGCCTAAACCACATGTTATTCAAAAGCTTAGTCAAGATACTATTTTTCCCTTGACTCTTGCTTTTTTTCCCGTAAAGGTGAAACACCTAACTGATGGAAAAACATTTCAAAACTCATCAAGGTCAAAAAGCTAGTGACTCAACACTGAAAACGGCATTTTATAAGTTGAAATACCTGCTAAATGTGTCTGCTATTTATACGATATCATCATGCTACCCATGCTCCATGTAACTGATGACCCTAATCAACATCTCAAGTTCTGAAATATTATAGGGGATGAAGTAGAAGAACTGTGAAAGGAGAGTAAGAAACAAGGAGTTGCTAAACGACAGTGAGTGGGATCAGTCACCAACAATATTTCAGGTTCTGGTACAAGATGTGAAACATTGTTGGTGACCAATCCCACTCACTCTCATTTAGCTGTTCCTCACTTTTCATATTACATAGTTGTGTTACAGTTCAGAGAAGAAATCATAGGTCTCAAAATTGCATTATGTCTGAAATAAAGTACCTAAAAGAAAATTATGTGAGAAAATGCATGCCCATATTACATCTCGTACGCACTGAAAAAAAAAAGATTCTCAGTGGTATCCTGCGACAAAACAAGAAACGAGTACAAACTGAAACACAATAAATTCTGCTTAAACATGAGAAAAAAACTCAGTATATTTTAAGGGTTAGTAAACACTGCAAAAGGTTGCCAGATGATATTGTGGAGTCTCCAAGCTTGGAGGCTGGTCAAAAAGCCAAATAGGTATAGTCCTGAGCAAGCTGCTTTAGCTGGCCCTGTTCTAAGGAAGGGCAACTGAATAGACGATTTCCACAGGTCCCTTCCAACAACTTCAGCTATCATACCATGATTCTGTACAAATCCTAAACTGCATGAACATACCAGCTTAGTTTACCAAGTTCTTAGCAATGACACCTACACAAACAACTGTTCCATGTACTCCTACGTCACACACACACTCAGATTCAAGAAGGCTGCAAAATTATCATCCAAGAGGATTGAGGACAACACCCATTCTGACTCTGGAAACTCATCTGCAAAGTAATTTCTTGTCTCTGACAGTTTTCAGGTAAGAGCTGAACATCAATATGCTTAACAGAAATCAGAGTTTAATGGTTTTAACTAAAACTAGAAGCAACACAAATCAAACTGAGAATTTATTTCTCTCTGAGTAAAAACAAAGTGTCCTTCAAACATTCAAATACTCAATGCAAACCAGTACACCACAGAAGAAAAACCTAGCCTAATATCTACTACCAGTTTTGTGAGATTTGCTGAAGAATCTCTGAGAATTCAGCTGCCAAATATGATTTCAAGTAAGCCAGACCATCAGTATAATACATATCCCTGCATTTTTATCAGCAGAAGTCAAAAATCACAATGCAAGTATCACGTATTTGTAGACAGTTCTTAAGCCTCTGTATTTTTCTTCATTAAGTCAATAGCTGTAATCAAAGTGATGGATACATACTATTTCTGCAAAAAACAGAAACATGCTAGTTCCTGCAGAAGAAGCAATCAATCTAGTTTGCATAGATGCTGTAGGGAAGAACTTCCATTGCTTACACTTTAAAGAATAAGAGACAGCAGTTATGAGCAAATATGAAATGAACTAAGAGGAAAAACTAATGATGGATATAAGATGGATATAATAAGACGTACCTATAAGCTCTGAGGGATTCTTATCACTGAAATGTTCACATACACGGATAAATGTTTCTGTATTCTCAGGTGTAGGGCACTCACCATGCCTGAAAAACACAAGAATACACAGATTAGGAGACAACTGGGGGATATGGAAACAGAGGGGAAAAAAATTAATTTCTTCAGTGTGATCTTTCAAATTAAAAGTCAAAGAAAGGTTTAAAAAGTGCATACAACTTACCCTTTACACTGGAGCTTTATATATTTAATTCCCTCTTTCTCTATATCATTTCTGTCATAGAATCTAGTGGTGTTGGTCAAGTCTACCAGTAAACCCATTTTAACCTAAAAAAAGCAAGAAATTAAAACCAAACTTACATATGTGGTTTAAGTATTAATGCATAAATACTAAACAGCTCATAACATTCAAATTCAGAGCAAGAGTGGGCTACACTGCATGTATAAAAATTCTTAAATATTCCATTTGTTCGCAAAATCTGTATTTTACCACCATCACAGACATCTGTGTTTCTTTGTGAAACATGGTGTCTAAATTAGCACTAGCCATCAAATAAAAAACTTCAGTTTGCTTCAACCAATGATTCTAAACAAGAAAGATCTGCTAACAGCAGGAAAATATCTGGCAAAGAATTATTTTAACATGCTAAAAAGACAAGATAGAATCAGGTGCTCTTCTGCTTTAACTAGAACAACATTAAACACTGGTGCAGTGAAAGTACCATAAGAAGAATTAACTACTTAGACCTACATATTAAGTACACTCCCAGAAAAGACAGTCCATTTTAATTTACCTTTATATTAGAGTATAAAATAATGCAAAACAATGAACACATTTTCAAGTTCAAAACAAAGACTGCCATATATTCTCAGAAACATCTTATTTGAAGCTAAAATGCAAAATAACTTCAGATCTTCAGAGATATTGTCAGTAATTAAGGTGGCAGTGTCAACCACTCAGATGTTACGATATACCTGCAGCCAGGCTGCCTTGCCCACTCTACCCTAATGTGTCCCCTGATGTTAACTTACTTTTATAGTGTTTGGTTTTTATAGCTGTAAAACAGGTCTTTTAAAGAGCCCTGTGGAAATTACTGCATTTTTTAAAAGAATGATGGAAAATAGAAATTGTACTGTGGCAGAAAACACACGGAGAACATCAGCACAGCATATCCTACAGATCCTTGGTCCAAACAAAAGTTACCAACAACAATAACCTCACAGTATTACTGGGCAAAAACAGCTCAGTAACACCTGTGCACTCAAAGTGTTCTTGGTTTTCTGTCTTGTAAGTGGAAGCAAAACACTCAATGTCCTGCTTTCAAGTAGGATTTTTACCATGAAACCAGATGACTTTTTAAAAAGCATTTTAAGAGTAAGTAGTTCAAGGAAATCCTTCGTTCTACAGTTTTGTCTTTTTTATAGATATATCAATAGTGCACTTAAAAATACGTTAAAAGTGAAGCACTTTACACATGAAAAAAACATAAAAGAATGCTGCATCTTCAATATACTTACATCTCCAGCACATAGTGAAAACGAGGACTTTGATGAATTTTTATTTACTTTAAGGTCAACAGTTCAGCAGTGCAGTTGGAAGAATTACAAAGTAAAACACTGCTTTCACACGGTTCAGAAGAGGTAAATTCCAACTCTAACTAGAATACAGTTCAGAAACAGCTATTTCCCATAAGTATGTTGTTCAATAGACCCCAAAAGGAAAACTTCCGATTATCTAGAGACAGTTCTCCACGGTATTCAAGGTTTTGATGATATACTTTTGTAACACTTACATGTGTTCATATTACTTTTACTAAATATTAAAAAGCATCACGATGTTATGTCAACAGTATTAAGCACTTTTAAAGTATTATTCCAGTCAGTTCTGAATTTCTCCTTGTTTACTTTAACTTCATACACTGTATTCAGAATAGTTCATTTACTCTTATTACTAACAATGTTGCATCACCTGAAACTTCAAATACATAGTTTCAACCGAGACCCTAAATATACAGACTGACAGCATCCCTGCCAGAGATGAATTTTGTAGAAAGTATACAAAGGCAATTAATTAAATCACTTTCCTCCCTCTCCATTCTCCACAGCATTTTGCAAATATCTCCAAGACTATTTAGTTCAGGACTGTAGGACTTTTGGCCTGCTCTTCTTTTGCCATTATTACAAATCATTTCCATCATAGACACCTGAAGATCTTGTGAAGTGGCACTGTTCCTCACACATTTCATGGAGCAGGAAACCAAAGAGGCATTTGGTGTCATTTATCCAAAGCTATAAAAGCATGGATGGCATATAGAGCATGTAAGGCCTAAAAGCAGTTTCCTTGCTTTACACAAAGCATAAACATTTTCCCTCTCAGTCCATGGGACTGGCTACACATAACACACCACAACTTAGAGAGTGCAAGGCACAAGGAAATGTTAAAGAAGTTTCTAACAAGTGGGTAGATTATGTAACATACCAAAGTGTACAATTAGGATTTTCAAAAAACCCATGCAAAAAACCCCACAGGTAGCACAGGAAACAAAATAAAAGCCTTCCTTCTCACACTCCAGCTATCTCCAACTACTAATGCCTTATGCATGTGCTATTGTGCTGCTGTGCAATTTAAATGGGCTCACCTAGTTTACAGGGAGGGTTCGGAAAGCACGTGAGAACTGAAACTCAAACACCGTTGTGAGCGTAACTTAAGCAGTATTTTATTACAACAGGTGGCCAAGTAAGATAGAAACCCCAAGCAAGGGAGAGGGAGAACAAGG
>JAWWEU010000111.1:79678045-79703377 GCA_035583155.1 Acropternis orthonyx | reverse complement strand
GAAAACATAATTTCCCACAGGTGGCTGGGCAAAACACAGACCAAAAATACCAGTATTTACACCAGCATGGATACAGCTAGGTTCCCCTGTATGACCCCAGAAGTTTCTCCTTAGACACTGGAAATTGAAAGCATCCTCGTCAGGACAGAAGAAGCATACTATTATACACTGAACTCTCTCCAGTCTCAGGATTTTTCTCTTGCATTTCTTATTTGAGGAAAACAGTTTAGATCATTGACTTAATTTATCTGTGAAAAGAAAAATGTGGCTGAAATATGACAAGTAGTTTTCCTAATAGGAATTCTGTAACTTGAGCATACTAATTACCCAAACATTCTTTCGGGCTAACTAATGTCGTAGCCCTTCATGACAGAGATAAAACTGCCTTTATAAGCATAAGCTGTACTAACCTACCTACTCTAGAAAGACATAAAAATAAAAAAAAAGATCATTCATGCTGTAACCAAGTGCTCCCACAATTTCTTACAAGACCATCAAGATAGTATGTCAATATTGGCAATCAGAAGAAAAATGAGGCTGCCATGCCTAATCAAACCAGTTTCTAACATTCAGATTTTCAGCAACCAGCTCCATGAGAAAATGAATCTCTCAGGAACCTTGTTAGAGAAAGTTTTGCCCAGACAGATGAGCTGAACTGGAACCTTCAAAAATCTGTAGTAACAGCAACATCTCACTATTACCAAAATTCAGTCTCAAGCCTTTTATTGGGGAAATAAATTATATGGACTTAAGTTATAACCAGTTTTCAGGGGTGACTTATTCTGCAAAGTATTAGCAATAAAACACATTGCAGTAAAATGGTAAGAACCAAGCACAGTGAGCTATTTCTACATTGGGAAACTCCACTTTTCAAGGTTGCCTCAATTTCACATTTATTTCATTGATGACTGTTCGTAAACTGCTGTTCTACAAATACAGCCCTCCAGTAACTCACTACATAACTTGGAAAATGAAAAATCATGTTTTCAAAGAGCAAACATTCAGTAACAATACCAGGGTTCAATACAATAGAGAACAGAGAGTTTGAAAGAATCTGTAGGTTCACCCTGTCAATCAAAATTACCAAAATATAAGTGGGGATCCTCATGCTACTAATTTTACTATCAGATTCCAATAACCTGATGTCATTCAAGACATGATGAATTTGTCGTATTGCAACAGAACTGATAGATGTGACTAGGGGAAAGGCTTCAAAGGCTCACTGTGACTTCTTTTTTGGTGGCAAATCACTAATGAGGCAAACATTTAGAAATTTTCAAACAAGAAAAATTCTACGAGTTCAAGTACCTGACAACAGGCACATATGTTTCACCGAGAGTACTTTATCATTACATTACCATACAGGTACTTCTACCTCTGCTACATTTAGTAGTTTACCATTGACTTCCTACCTAAGCCTAAACAAGATTCATAAAATGAGGATTTCCATCTTTTAGTCGCCTAATTCTTCTGATGTTTAAGGTCTGCTAAACAAATTCAGAATTAATTTAAATTAGATCTACAACAAAAAATAATGAAAAAAAAACACAGAAACAAGGTCACTTGCATGATTCATTATATAAAACAGTCAAAACAAACGGTGCTAAACTTCTAGATCAACGTTTAATAACTGATTAAAAGAAACAGGTGGTAAGCCTTTCTTCGCCTGGCAGGCTCAAAACTCCATTTCCCACATCTCCAGATACACTGGACTGTGCACAACATTTCAGAGACCCACATGAAAGACTGGAAAGATCCTGTTCCCCACCTTTACTGTCACAGTTGTGCTGTACTGCAGAACAACAAGCAAGTTGAAGTACACAGACAGAAATGGGCAAAACAGAGAATGAAGAAATAAGCCAGAAGCACAACTCTGTAACTCCATGACTAAGACATCCACCCGCCTTCCTGAGTCCCAATCCAAGCTCCTAAAATTTTTTTCTATTTATGCAATTTATTTTTTTTCTAAGATAAAATCCATAAATTGATTGCTTACATACCACAAAGCATTCTAGACTTCAAAAGAAGAAAATTATGCATTGAAACTACAAGAGGGTTCTATGAAGTTCTCCTTTCACTTTTAAATGCTTTCACTACTATAAGCAAACTTGCAATTTAACATATCCACATGCAAGAGTCATTTATAAAATTACAAACTCAGACTATCTGAATTTTGACAATGGCATCTCTCCAAGATGCAACAGTTATAACAAAGAGTGAGACTCTTGCTACTAATTCAGCAAATGAGGAGTGTGCAGTTTCTGTAAGAAAGTACTTTTAGAAATCTAAGAATCACAGAGAAAACTTGAAAATGTAAACAAAAAAAAAATTTCTGTACATATGTCCCAAAGGAAGCCATCAACCACTCTTCTCATAAATCTGAAAAGCAACACTTGAATAAACATTAATAATAAATGTAATGTTTCAATTACTAGAAAATTTAACTTTACCTTCAGACTCTTTAAGTAGTTGGATAACATACTCGGGTGAAAACGATTTTCTTCAGCAACCTGTTCATCATATCTTGGTCCTAACATTGTCTTCAAAGGTAAAAACTTCCCTATGAAAAATGATAAAATTTTTCATATTTTATGCATACTCATGTGTATGTACACTTACAACTTAGCAATTTCAAAGTAACATGCTGAGTAGATTTAGAGGTTCACTGTCAATAAAAAATAATTGCAGGAAAAGCATTAGCAACAGTTGAATTGGAATATTTTTTAGTTATGAGCTCTCAGAATTCACAAATAAGTTTAGAAGTTTAAAGGAAATACAGGTGGGTTCACCTAAAAGAGAGTAATTTAACATTTTTAGCTAACTTTTAGTGTGATTTAAGCTGTGGAGCTACAACACACAACAGAATACAGACAATTTAAACTCACTACAGTTAAAAACATGTAAATAGCATTTTAAATGACAGTTTGTCACCCAACTATGCAAACATCACCTCTGATTACCTGCAAACATAAAACACAGTAAAGATTGGTCTAGAACATCTGTGCACTACAGATCTTTCTAATATCTTTCTAACGTGCTCCTTAGGTTTGTTGGAAGAGTTCTGAAGCAGTGTCCAACTTTCTGTCTGAAATACCATATCTACATGTGCTTCAGACATGGGAGAAGTTACAATGCACAACAAAATCTTGACCAGTAGTACTTACCACACTACATACATCACTCCCTAGAAAACCAAATTTTTTTAAATATTCATTTTGTTTTTCATCCATCACATCCACCACAGAATATCTGAAATTATTAGAGATCGCTTATTAGAGATCTGTAGCTCTTTTTTCTGAACCCCAGCAATCTTCCATAGAAACATACAATGGTTTGGGTTGAACGGGTCTTAAAAGATCATCTCGTTCCAACCCCGTTGCCATGGGCAGGGACACCTCCCACTAAACCAGGTTCCTCAAAGCCCCATCCAGCCTGGCCTTGAACACTTGCAGGGATGGGGCATCCACAGCTTCTCTGGGCAACCCATGCCAGTGCCCCACCACCCTCAGAGTAAAGAATTCCTTCCTAAAAACTAACCTAAACCTCCACTCTTTCAGTTCAAGACCATTATGCCTTGTCCTATCACTAGATGGCCTTGTAAAGAGTCCCTCTCCAGCCTTATTGTAGGCTCCCTTAAGGTACTGGAGGGCTGGATCTCTCTGAATCCAGCTCTCCCTGGATCCTTCTTTTCCCCAGACTGAAGAACCCCAGCTCTCTCAGCCTGTCATCTCCTCATAATAAAAGAAACAAAATCCTCTTGTTTTCAGCAAAACAAAACCACGTGGAATGAAAAGACACTAAAATGTCCACTGTATTTGGCTAGAAAACAAGGTTTGAGAGAGAAGTTCACTAGTTTTTGTAAAAATAGAAAAGGCATACCATTTCTACTACATGAGAGGTTCCTCTATACAATAAAGTTTGAGTTCGCTGTAGCCTTAAATTCTATCGAACACCCTACAAAGTCTCAAATAAGCATTTATCTTCCTTTAAAGAGACATTATAAACCACAGATGACGGATAGATAATATGGAAACTAGGAAGCTTCAGATAACTTGTTAGCTCTGGTTCAATGTTAGTAAGCAACAAGTAAGTGAGAAACATCATCACTGTTACACTTGTCTGAGGTCATTCCAAACTTAACAGCTAAAAGCAAAGTTATTCAGTCATATAGACAATGTACACATTAAATGGTAATAAATTATAGCTACTTCAACTTGTTTGACTGTTAGAAAAACTTCACTTTATTGCCCTTTGCCTTTTCATTCCAACAGTTATACACCCTTCACCCTGGTAAAGGCTGCTGGGTTGGCTCAGTTTCCTCATTTCTTCAACTATCTCATTTTCTTGCTTCTTTGTGCTCCTTGTCACCTTCAACACTATCGTTCAGACTCTCTCTCTATTAACCCTTACACTTTAA
The DNA here is from genome assembly GCA_035583155.1 of Acropternis orthonyx. Lineage (NCBI taxonomy): Eukaryota > Metazoa > Chordata > Aves > Passeriformes > Rhinocryptidae > Acropternis > Acropternis orthonyx. The sequence goes on along the minus strand of JAWWEU010000111.1, from coordinate 79,698,960 downwards.
CTTGTAATCTTTCTCTGTACAGGCTGACTATGCAAATCCTAATTTCAGATGATCTTAATGCAAAAATCTATCATCACCATAAGTTTTGCAAAACATCATGCTTGAAAGTTTAACTTCGCCAGTTTTCACGCCCATACTACTACACCCACCCATCCATTACAGAGCATGAAGAAGGTAACAAAATTTATTTAGCCAAAGCATTCAATTAAGAAAATCAGCTGCACTGGCAAAAGAGTCAATGGGTACATGAGAAAACCACCATCCTGTACAAGATGTTGAGAAAAGAGAACAGATTTGGAAAAGTGTCTGGAGGTTCCGATTGTTTCCTGTAGCATCTGATTAGAGACTGTACAATCACACTAAAGACTCTCCCATTCTCCACCTTCTAGAACAGAGAAGGAACATGTTCATTCTCTTCTCAGTAGCAGATCTTGATGTAGCACCTGATTTGCACTCTGATTTCCCTCTGAGCAACCAAAATACATTCCTGTTCATTGCCAGGAAAAGACAGAAGTAGTCTAGACAGCATCCCCTGCAGCATGTAAATACCTTCAGATAGCTGAGGTGGTGATGAGTATTTCATTTAAGAGCCCATTTACTGTCACTTCCAATGCTCAAACACAGATCTTTGGAAGTATTTAGGTGCTCAGCTTCTACAAATTCCAGCTGGCAGTATTACTGAAAAACAGCGCCTACATGGCAGCCCAAAAGCTGCCTGCCAAGGTTAGAAGAGACCAGTGAATTCATGCAATTTGGTTCCAATTTAGGGAAATTTCATAACTGACTATGAAAACAATAGCTCTGAGGTTTTGGTTGTTTTCTTTTTCTTTGGGGTTGTTGGGGGGTTTTTTGTTTGGTTGGATTTTTTTTTAATAAATTGCATTTCTTTGCAATATAATTTCATATTATTCCCATGCAGTAAGCACAAAGTTCTTCCTAGCGCACATTCTTAATTTTTCCCAAATTGTGACTGATACATATGTATTAATACAATCTCATATTGTGTTCCTCTTATAACAGAAAACCAAATTACCCTACCTAGCAAATTTGCTATTTGGTGTTTGTACACAAGCTTGAAAACCCTCCTTCCCTGTGTGCACACAAGCCTCTCAATAAGTGTCATTAAAAGCTACTGAAAATCCAAGCTTTAATTTTAAGAAATATTTTGAACATTTTTGAGTAACATGGACTGTCTCTTCTACAGTTTTGCCTTGTATCTTATGCTAAAGAAGTGATGTAGTAACAACAGATTGCAACTCAAGCCTCCAGGCATAAACGTATGAAGATTAAAAAAATCATATGTTGAATTAGGTGATCTAACAATGACAAAATGGTGTTTTACATGGATATCAAAGCATCCCAAGTCCCTTGTGTATCTGAACTACACTATGACAATTTTAACTCCTGAATAAAATTTTCAAATTAACTTCAAAATGCTACTGGAACCTTGACAACTGATGATTACCTACTTCTACAATTAAGTTCAAATTTGTCAAATAGTTTTGGAAAGTGACTATTAAAAACCATTTTCTAAATTAGTTACTGTCTAACACATGGTATTTATTTAGGTTGAAAAAATAGGTAAAAATTCTAAAAATAAGAGCACAGTATGCCAGAGCACAGACATCAAGTGGATAAATCTGAGAGAAATCAACAACATATGATGTCACATTTTCTACATGTATATGCTCTAATTTTGGCACATTTATCTTCAAGTTAAATTCTAGAGCATACCAGTGAAAAAATACTCTTAATTTAGTCTAATTTTCTGTGACATGAAGCTATCAACTCAATACATGACATTCATAACTATGTATGGCTATGGTATGTTTAGATTGAGCATTGATTAGGAAGGGTTTATTGTGTAAAGTGACCAGTGTTAAGAAGGGAAATTGTAATGAAATTAAATAGTAAAATCTGCAATGAAAAAAAACCAGCCAATATCTCCTCTAAAAAGTAACAGTTTTCTGATTCAAGAGAACTGTGCTGGCTCAAAGCATCCATTTCACCTAGTACCTCATCACCAACACAGGTCAATAAAGATGACTAAAGAGAGTAAAATAACAATCAGCAGCAGCCCATTCTCTCCAACTATAACAAGCTATAGCTCAGCAACTTCCTGAACCAGAAGTGTTACTCTTATTTAAGGTGATTTCTCTATAACTATATTCAATATGAGAGTTTTTAATAGTACCTCACACTTCCACATGCTGCATTGTGTTATCTAGAATAGGATTAACTAACACACATCAACCGGAGGCTGCAAAACAGTGCTGAGACACTTCTCATGTCTTTTCTTCAGTATCTTCCCGGCATTTCCCATGGTAAAATCAAAATGGATTGGGTTTTCAGTGGTTATGAAAAGCAGGTACCTTCAGCAATGGTGATGCCAAGGCAGTAAGGCTGAAGCAACCTGATCACTTCAGATCTAAGCACTCAGAGAAAGTTCTTTTCATCAAGCATGTAACTGAAGTGCTACTACAATGTGATAATTGTGAAAATGTGTCATTCTGAACAACTGCTGCACCACAAAACCAGAAAGACATAGATCAATTCACCTTGTCAAGAATGATGGGTCCTCTCAACCTGAACAAACCCAATCTCAACAACGAAAGAGCTCCAGGCCTCGTTAGTGCTTGTATTTGAGGTCACTTAGAAATTTTAGACAAGAGTGTCATGCCCAAACACTTCTTGAATATTGGTCCACAGAAGCCAGACAAACCTGGCTTAGCAACATTATTACTATTACACTATCAGATGTGAATAAAGTCACGCACAGATGCTTAGAAATTTGATTTAAATGTTAATTAAAACTAGAATGTAACACATCTGGGAGACAGTACCAACATCATTATACCCTAAAAATTATCTCTCACAAAACTGCTAGACGTCTCTGAATGTAAAATAGTAAAAAAGGAGAGAAGATTGATGGCATAGTCTTACTTCTGTTAAATTGTACATATTAAAAAACTAAAATTCAGGTGAATGAGCACAAGAGTACATTCTGATAAAGCAGCCAAAGTAATGAACCAAGCACTTTCCTTTTTTTTTACTGTGCATTAACTTCCTGTGCATGATCACAGGGAATGGAAACGAATTACCTTGCAGTTCCTGAACAAACAAACACACAAGCAGTGATGGCACAGCAGATGACACGCTGATGACCTGCATTCTTGCTTACTCTAGGTTGCTATTTCTGAGAAGCCATGGCTCAAAAGAAAGACAAACAAACAAAAGCCACAACTAACACAGATCAAGAACTGGATGAAAAGAAAAACAAAGAGTAAAGAGTCATTAGTCTATTTTTGTCATGGTCAAAGGCTAACAAGTTAGGTTATCAAATCTCTCACTAGATACAAAGCAATGCATGTGCCAGTGGTCAGGAAAAAGAGGTAACAGAGATGAGTAATGCGTTGTTATTTAGTTGAGCCAAGTTCAGAGAAGTATAAGGAACTCAAAGGAAACCAGTAACACACAAAATGAACATCTGAAATTCAATACTGATAAATGCCATCACCATACTGATGATTACTGAAGATTAAGCCTACTGAGATGTCTCACCAGGTTCCAAATAAAGAGTCAGCAGTGTTTTCTGTTCCAAAACCAATTGCCATCACAAAATTGTAATGTGAAAAAGTGGGATAAAAAACACAGGAGCTTTAACTATTAAGCAAGTGATAGCACTATGCCATCTAAAATAGCACGCTGAGTAGCAAGTGGTGTTTTGAAAATGTACCTTTAAATTATCACAGATAGGGGGATGAAAGGAGTGAAAACTAGAAAAGAGTGGAGAAAAAAACCCTGGGGGTTGGAATTGCTTGCACTACAAAGGAAAGAAGAACTTGAGAAAATTGAGAAGAGACATTTGTTTATCTCAGAGCAGCCAGCAGGGGAAACATTTATCTGAAGTCAGTACGTTAAGTCACAATCTAAAAATGTTTGTCTACGTGATACTAATTCACTGCCACTAGATGCCAGCAAGACTAGATAGCTAGAACAACGGAGACTGACAGCAAGTTTTGTGCAAGAACGACCAAGATGACAGCAATCACTGACAAACCCTGAAACACACGTGAAACACTGGAGTACAATGCTCAAACTCACCCTCCAGGTAAGCAGCTCAGAAACACGCTGGTGACTGGCAGGTCACTGTCAGTCCCTGAGAAACAGGTCAACACTGACAAACTTCTGAGCTTCCAAGAAAAAAAGAACCAAATGTGGAAGAGACTGCACAGAGGACTGGTATCAAAGAATCAGAGTGGAAGGGGCCACAGTGGATCATCCCAGAGCACGTGGCATAGGATGGTGCCCAGACAGTTCTAGAGTATCTCCAGCGAGGGAGACTCCACAACCTTCCTGGGCAACCTGTTCCAGTGCACATCACCCGCACAGTTAAGTTGTTCCATGTATTTAGGAGGAACTACCTGTGCATCAGTTTCTGCCTGTTACCTCTTGTCTTATTGCTTGGCACCACTGAGAAGAGCCTGGCTCAATATTATTGACACCCCCCCTTTGGATATTTATATACATTAAGACATCCCTTCTCAAAGGCCTCTTCTCGAGGCCGAACAGGCCCGGCTCGCTCAGCCTCTCCTCGCAAGAGAGATTCTCCGGGGCCCTGACCAACTCGGCAGCTCCTGCACGGCACCTTCCGCCCGCCCGGCTGCCGCTGCATCATCAGGTGTGACAGACGGGGAAGGGTTTAGCCCGAGACTGAAGCAGTGCGGAGGGAGAAGCCAGCCCCAAGGCTCGGGGTAGGTCGGTGTCAGAGGCGGCCCCGGCCGAAGGGGAGGCGAGCCCGGCGCCGAGGGCACAGCACTGCTGCGGGCTGGGCGGTCAGGGGAGCAGCCTCCCTGCGGGGGCCAGCCCCGGCACAGAGCCCGGCCAGGCGGAGGGCGAGAGCCCCCGGCGCTGGTGGGGAGCGGGGCCGGGCCGGGCGCTCACCTGCCACGGGCTGTCCCCTCCTGGGGCAGTGGAGCCAGCGCGGCGGGATCTTGTTGTAGGACATGGTGGGGCCCGAGCGGCCCCGGGGGAGGAGGGAGGGAAGGAGGAAGGGAGGAAAGGGGCGCGGGACGGCCCGGGGCGCTCAGCGACCCCTCGCCCGCGGCGCCTCCATTCACACCCGGCTCCGCCCCGGCCCGGCCGCGCCGCGCTCCGAGCGCCGGCACCGCTTCCGCTTCCGGGGCGCGGACCCGGGGGGCGCCCGGCGGGGCGGGGCGGGGCGGGGAGCACGGCGGGCGGGAATGGGGCCGGGAATGGGCCTGGGGGCACTGCGGACCCTGAGCGGAGGAAAGGGGCCGGGAATGGGGCGGGGGGCACTGCAGGCCCTGAGTGGGGGAATGGGGCCGGGAATGGGGCGGAGGGCACTGCGGGCCCTGAAGGGGGGAATGGGGCCGGTCCAGCAAGGGGGGCAGGCACGAACTCCTCCTCTTCACCCGAAGAAGGGACACGAAGCTGGAAAGGAAGAGTGTGGGGGGTGTGCCCTACTGAGGAGCGGCCGAGGGAGCGGGAGTTGTTCAGCCTGGATTAAAGGAGGCTCAGGGGGACCTTCTCGCTCTCTACAGCTGCCTGAAAGGAGGTGGCAGGTTTGACTCCTGTAGCAGCTAAGTCCCACTTGTTTGCTCCTTCCTGCAGTGGGACAGGAGTGCGAATCACAAAGGTAAAAGTGAGAAAGCTCACGGATTGAAATAAGGAAAATTAATTCCTTCAATACTTCCCATTGGCAGTCAGGTGTTTAGCCATTTCCAGGAAAGCTGGGCTTCATCATTCACGATGGTGACTTGTGAATTTAAAACACCATAACGCCAAATGTCCCCTCCTTCTCCCAGTTTTTATTGCTGAGCACAACATCATACAGTCAGGGATATCCCTTTGGTCAGCTGTGGTCAGCTGTCCCAGCTGTGTCCCCTGCAAATCCTCATGCTCCCGTGGCCTGCTCACTGTCAGGGCAGTATGAAAAGCAGAAAAGGTCTTGATGCTGTGCAAGCCCTACTTGGCATTAGCTAGAACATCCCAATGTTACCAGCACTGCTTTGGTCACAAATGTAAAATGCACCATCCTATGAGCTGTGACAGAGAAAATTAACTTATCCCAACCAAAACCAGTACAGGTGGCTTCAGTGAAGCATTATGAAACAACACCAATAGATTATTTTTGTAATTTATTTTCTAGTTACTTACATTTCAGTACTGTTCTGTCTATTTTCTGTTTTGCCATAAGCCAGGTGTGCTGCCTTTGCAAGTCAGTAGGTGCCACAGCTTGCACAACTAACCACTGTGATAGGTACAGATAGAATAGGAAGCCTGAAGGTTCTGTGAACACATCAAAACAATGGAAATAATTTCATCCGTCTAGAATTTATTACAAGCTTCATTATACAACAACTATGTCTCCTTCTGCATTTTATCACTCTAGATTTTATTAGACATAATTTCTTCCCTAGAATATCCTCTCATAGTAATTGAGGTAGTCAGTTAAGTAGTTTGCATAACTGAGTCATTAGGTTCTCATACTACGTTAGAAGTTTCTGAATTCTGTCCTCTAAGGCTTTTGTCATTATCAGATATTAATCTTCTCATCTTGCTAAAATTGAAAGTCTTGCTACATCAAAAGACTAATCATATTATTTTCTCTAACTGTTAAATGCACTGCTGTTTAAATGTAACCTTATGATGTTTGAAATGAGATGTCGATTTTTCCTTTAGAGAACAAATAGGCAACAGTCAGACCGCCAGGTGGTGCCGAAGAACAGCCAGAAAAGAAAGTGAAACTGGAGTGCAAGGGGTGTTCAGAAAGAGCAAGAAGCCAAGAGAAACTGCAAGATAATCAGTTTCTAATCTCAGTAAACTGGGAGCAACCTACAGTAACGTCAGCAATATGGCAAAATTAGGAACAAAGCCATTTGCAGAGAGGGAGATTAGTACAAAAAAATATCATGAATGAGCGGTAATATGTTCTCATCATCTAGATTTAAGATTCTGATATGGTTTTAAAACAGGGATAAGAGCTGCAGATCAGAAATACCGTTGGAAATGTGCAGCTAAACTGGGAGGGTATGTACAGCAGTTTCTATTTAGCAATGCACAAGGCAAGTAATTATTTACAGCTGATGTTACATGTTGTGCATATATAGTTTACGCTGGACTTTGACACATAAGGTGCTTTGAAACTACTTAGGGGAGTTTAAGGTGATGTTTGCACGTGATATCAAACAGCCTTTGTGAGGGACCATGTCCTGGTTGCGTTTGTGACATTATTAACTCTTAATCTGACTCTTCTGGTGTACCAGCAGAGGAATCTGAGTCCCTCAGGGCTTCCTATGACTTTCCAAAGCCAGCATGGCTGTGTCTGACCAAGGAGTTTGAGGGCAGCCATAGTGCTCATTTCAAGGACTGCTTTGAGGAAACAACTGGAAGTGTTTTAATAGTCTATGATAAAACATTTCCTCTTTACTGTATATCGATTCTCGTTTGTCTGAGAGGTATTTAGGTGCCCGTACCCTTACTCTGGCTTCTGCTCACCCATTTAAATGCTTTTCCTGTCAGAGCAGACACTACAATCAAGAAGTCATTTTCCCAGGATGCAGGTCATCCTCTGTGCCATCAGTATTGCTACTTTGGTTTCAGCTTAGCCATGTTGTTTTAGATAGTGGACAGCTGAGTTTATGTATTTTTCTTGACTTAAAACCATTACAAATATACCACATAGGAAAGCCCACATGCACACTTTAAATATTTTTTCTAATTACAAACTTTACATTTGTTTTTGTTATATTTACCCAAATTGTTGTTGATGAATAATCTTATACTTTTAATGTCATAAATTATTTACCTACTTACAATATTAATGTAAGTTACTTGTTCTACAGCAAATGGATAAATTAGGTATTTTGCCTGAAGGAAGAACACATGATGTTGCCCTCGTCTATACTGATACAGGTCAATGAACCTATTACTGTTCTGTTTCAGTATAACATTATTTTCCATGTGTTCATAAAGTAGTAATGAATAAGGAAAATAAAAACACCCCTCAGGATGTTTTATGAAATAGACATTTCTGACTCTATCTAACAAATGCACTATAAAAAAATTAACAAAAAACCAAAGAACGAACAGATTATTTGCTAAACTGAGACTGCAAAAGCATTTATTTAAGTGAAAGGAACTGTGAAATATGCTAACTGTATGCAAGCATGATTCACATAATATTACTTTTCCACTTCCTGATATAGGCATTCATCTAGAAAGAAACTTGATGCCATAAACTTGTATGTTATTGTATATGGAACATAGCAAAATATATATTTTTATTTACTGATTTAATTAATTTATTCCCTGCTTACTGTGTTCAATGTACCTTTCTGACTCATTTCAGCATGCATGAAGCTTTTGTGGGGATAGGTGTGTACTGTCTAAATCTGAATAAATATTTTAACATTGTTACTGTAGTTGTATTTTATTCCAATAGTACTTACACGCTAATGGTATATTTAAAAAAAAAACAACTAAAAATAGTAAAATGAAAACATACTTTTAAGTGAAAGTTGGTGCTGTGGTTGCCTATGGTTATATTCTCTAACACATGCAGGTTTCTACATTTAAAAACATTGAGTATGCACAGACTCTTTTAATAACCAAAAGAAAACACTAGGAGCTCCATATTATTCAATCTATTCCTATTTGTTTGGTGTCAACAAACAAGAACCTAATTTCTGAGACAAAATATTTTTCTGGGGTTTCAGATGAAAATAAGAATTAAAAAGAAAGTGGTTTTATTCCTTATGCGTATGCAATATGAAAAAGGTATGTTTAAAAAAAGTTTTGAGTGCAGCAATGTATTTGAGAAAATGTCATTTGCAGTGTTCTTCCTACAGAGAGCTTTGAAAGGGAGTCAGAAACAAAATTACCTGTCTTTAGTCTTCGGGACATTAGGGGGCACCACGACCTCACAGACTTGGAATGATGTAACTTAAAGTACAGGTACTTTTCCTGTCCAAAGTAAATAGGAAACAGCATAAAATAGCAAAGTCAACTGCTGGAGTCATTGCCTAGTGTGAGGTTATGACACAGTTCTTAATAAAATTTCCAACAGAAGGCAACCCAGACATCTGGTAGAATGTAGACTATATCCTCCTTTTTCTAAGAGTAATAAAACTAAAAGACTAATGGATGCAATACATGCAGCCTGCTTTCATGTCTGTTTAAATCTTAAATTTTCCTTCAGGGTTTCATTCTGGGAATATGACATGTTCAGCTCTAAGGTATTACAGTGTTGGTTCAACATGTGGAGTAAATGTCTCTATAAGCAGGGAGCCCACAGTGAGCTTGGGATGGAGATGCTTTAAATCCAGGCCCCTGGATTGGGTCTCATGCTCAGGGTAATCACCACAAGCTATCAGACAACACCACCAAACACGTGTGTGCTGCAGTGATGATGTGTAAGTCTCACACTACTACAGGGGACATTAACAGTCTAAGATGCAGACATGGCAGATGATGTACTTAGCAGGAGATTTCCTCAGCAGATCTATCCCGGAAGGAATGGGAAAGACCTGTCTGCACCGAGGGAAGAAGGTGTCTGTCTGGAGGGTTGGTGTCCTTGAAGAGGGACAACAGATGTGACTTCAAGCACTGTTATGCAGGCCTGAAAAACAAGATGCCTTATCGTACCTCTGGAGATGAATGGTGGTGTGTCTGATGTAACAGAGATAAGGAGCAGGACAACAAACTTAAAAGCAGGATGCCTGTCATTCCTGGAAGACTAACCCTGGTCTCCCTAGCGTTCTTATGGTTTGACCTAGACACCTGAGGCCTTCCTCACATCAGCCCTGAAGGAGGATTGTCAGTGGAAATCTACACTGTAAAAAACACCCAGATGTAACATTGAAGAACATGTGCTTCACTTCATAAAATGAAATCATATGGTATTAGTGTGCTTTGAGTACGGATAAAGTAATCAAACAACTAAAAATGTCACAATGGGAGATGACTAGCAGTATGATGAAGTATGACATAATATATGAGAAACTCACCTAATTTATTTAAATGGAAAGTATGACTCACAGTCTTTGGAGCTGGGCTGGGGAGTGACTGGATTCCACAAAGTAACACAGCGTTCTGTTGCTACATTTTCTAGTTTCTCTACTGCCTGAATATGGACGCCTTAGTAAAAATCTTCTCCTGACTGGAGGCTGTGGTTTAAACTAACAGAGTAACAGAGGTCCTGGGTAATGTAGGAGGCAGACTAGGGCAGTCAGTAGCTGTTAGAGGGTTATCATGCCTCTACAGCCTGAAATGGCCAAAAGAGGGTCCCTGTTTCAGCCTTCAAACCTGCATGCATGATGATTAAGTTCTTGCGGTACTGGCAGAAATCTTTCTCATGTGAATGGTCACACAAAGAAAAGATTATTACCCATAGTAACTCTCTCAGACTTTCTGCATCATAATATTGTGCCTATAGGTCCATATACTATTATTTTCCGGGCAAATATAAAGCCTGTGTAGAACAATACATGTATGAGCTATAATATAGAACGTGAGAAAATACATGAAGACCTGATTCTGTTTATATGGCTTTATTATACAAAATATACTGTATAACATACTGTACAAATGTAAATGAAGAAGAGTCCCTCTCTTGAGATGCTTGCAGTCCTGAAAATACCCCAAGAAACTGGCCAGAGGTGAAGGAAGGGAATAGAGAGTAAAGCAAAGGGATCAGCCTGGCAGCCTCACAGCTTTTTAAAAACCAAATCTGAATATATATATTCTATACAAATTATGTTAACATATATATGGTTTTATATATATATATCATCAGATGCTCAAACGTTTCTCTTGTGAGGTTAGTTTCACTTTCTGCTGGTATGCATTGTGGAACAAGTTTTACAAGCCAAAAAGCCTCACTCAAAAGCAGAGGAAGGAGTATCCTACAATATACATCTGCAGCATCACGGATTTAGAGAACCTTAAGAATAAATTGGCAAATGTTATTTTAGATAACGATGTTGAATAGGCTTTAAGTTCTTGTCATCCAAGCATTCATTAGAGAAAGAAAAAGAATTTTATTTTTGTTTGAAATATGTCTGTAGTTTCCTATAAATACTCTTTTCACATTCTCACCATTTTAAGCTTTATAGAACAATGTCAACTTGTGATGGACATGATGGAATGGACTTTGCCTCAGAGAACTCAGTGGTCCATTGCTGTTCATACAGCTACAGTTGAAGTTGATGCCATTTCTTTCCACTGCTGGTTTTACCAGCTGTAACTAGGTTAAGATTAATGTAAAAAAAGCTATTATCCTTGTACTCAAACCTTCACTCAGTATGGGTATGAAACTGTCCTTGTCCAGATGGACTTTTAGGGAGTTACTCAGAGAGATTAAGGTCCTCAAGAAGGGGAAGGAGGTACAAAAATATCTCTGTACTTGCCTGAAATGCATTTCCTAGATCTCTGAGTAGTTTAAAGTTTTGGGTTTGACTAGCAGTCTTCATACACTGAAAGTGTGCAGGCTATTACTGGAAAATGTTAATGCTTCTTCAGAAAAGTCACTTTGTGAAGTCCTGTTATCTAGCTCTGCTCTACAGAAACTGCTTCTCAAAAAAATCCCCTTGCAGAGAAAAAGTTCCACATGTCCTTCCACTTACTGGGAGTCAGATATGCTAAAATAAGTTTAGGGGTTTTTTTTCTACTATAATTGGATGTTTTGTCACATCCACTACGTGATACATTCTAGGCTTTCTAAACTTCAGTGAAAGACTTACCAGTCCTACTGAACTCAGGCCCTGCCTCTCCATGTTCTCTAACATGGAGAATTAGAAAACCACCATATGTTGGTACACAACAGCACAGAGTCACGAAGAGAATTAAAAATTATTTATTAAATGTAAATTACTTAATAATGACACAGAGGTAGAGAGGCTCAAATGAGTATAAACAGCATGGACACAATGCTGGTTATAAACAACATTATGCTGGTTTAAAATAGGAAGCCTGTTTTGATCATTTGTATCTCACATGCAAAGTTATTACCACAGAGGGAACAGGTAGAATGAAAAGACAAGACATTTTGTCCTGAAACACAGCCCGCTTCATTATTTTCTATTCATCTCTGTACTGCACTTGTATCAGCTTTGAAACTGGGAGAGTTGTTGCTAGGTAATCTTCCTTGCCCACTTGGTGGCTGAAATTTCAGCCATGCTGAAAAGAGTTTTATATATCCAACAGCATAAAATTAAATTCTAAGGCATTAATAACTGTTTTCAGTGCAACCCTGCTTCTAAATATGGGCCTCTTTCCTGAGAGCAACCCAGCTACCAGCCCAAGCAACTTGCTTTTGTGGGCTGTGGGTCAACACGATTTAAGTGGTAGCAGCTGCAAGCCCTCCCCGAGCACTTTCCTTATCTCAGCTGTGCGCAGCAGGCTCGCACACCCTTTCCTCTCCGCAAAGACTACTGTCTTGTGCTGAGCAACTCTCTGTGCAGTGAGACAAGGCTAGGAATTAACGTAGCCAAAAAGCAGACAAGTCTTCCGTTCCCTCCTTGCTAGGCTCAGCTGGGTGGAGGTCCACGCTGTTCCGTCTTGTGGCTGCACAAGCAGCATGGATGTACTCAGAGCTCAACGCAGGGGATGGCCAGGAACAAGCGGGCAGGACTTGACATAAAAGAGGCTGTTTGGGCTGCCTTAACACATGCCTGGCCTGGCCGCCAAATACTGAAACACAGCCTTGGATTTTCTTAGGTTTGTGATCTACCGAGGATCCGAAGGAAATATGAGTCAGCTTTATATGTGAAGCAGAACTACACAGCTAAAGTACACAGCTCACATTATTAATCCAGATCTTGAAACATCTGACTTATACTTGGCACAGAAAAACGTGTGGGGATTTTACTGTGTCTTTTAAGATTTTCAGTGTAGAAAAGACAAAGTTAAGCTCAGAACAGCTCTCACATAACCACAGTCCAAACTATGGTTACATCCCCTGGTGTTCCTGGTCTAGCTATGTTTTGTTCCATCTGTCACTGACACCCACTGTCACCATAAAGATTTTTTTCCCTCTAGGTGGCAAAACCACACATAAAAAAAAATTTGACAATTGCTTTCTCTTTTTTTAAGGGGTGTGGACTAAAAAGGATGGTTCAATTACATTCCTCATCTGTTTAATATCAAATATTATTTTATTCTACATGAACCATAGCATCGAAAAGCAAGATAAGTAAATGGGTATCCAGTTGCGACAGCATTAATCACCACAGAGATAAAGTAATTTCTGTCATTGAAGGAGACGACAGCATATCTATGGTGATACAAGCAACCTACCACCTGACCTATTTATTCTATCTTCTTACTTCTAGAGAAGAAACCTGGAGCCAGGCTTGCAAATCTCCCAATGGGATCGCTGATCTTTTTCTGCCCTAAGGGCATGACACTTCTGCAGCTACTCACAAAAGCTCTTCTGCTGCAGTAAGAGCTCACTTTCAACCACGCCTGCTATTAATAGGTTTCCAAAATACAAGTATTTCAGCCTAGTAGCACACTGGCTGTGCCAATACGATGTATGCATAAAGTATATCTGTTAATTTATTTTCTTAGAAGTTGTTTAGAGCAGCAGTGCGATCTAGAAAAAAGGATCCACTAACCAGGAAGGAAAGCTGGGAATGGAAAAAAAGCGCTCAGTAGTGGCATTCCCTGAGGGAACTGATAAGAACTGAAAAGGGATCAGAAAAAAACCCCCAACAAACTAACACATAGCACAGTGTAACAGAGAAACTATTTGCTATGACTGCCCAGTGTTTGCATCATCCATCTGCCCTTTTACAGGAGTACGTGCTGTCAAAGATAGGCTATCCCAGCCAGCAGGGACAAGCCCTGCCGCTGACCGTAGACTCTGTAACGCAACACTGATTGCCCATGTTCAACCCAGGAAACTTATTTCCCAAGTATTATGCAAATGGATATCAGCAAGATACTTAAGTCAAAGTCTCACTTACATATTGGTAGAGAGACAAATCGTTTTGTCCCAGTGTTGTTTTGTCTGTTAGCCAAACTGAGCTATTGAGACAAAGTGTTCATTCCTATCTTGAAGCAGAGGTCATAAATAATCAAGGACAGAGTATGTACATGTGATTTCACAACCCGTAAAAGCTGATGAATGAATGCTGCAACCAAAAATTCCTACAGTGCTACATAAATTTCCGTAGTCATCAACAAGTTACACAGTTTTTCTGGTTTATATTAACACATAGGGGAAGCATGTTCTGTGACTCCTACTTTGCTGAACGTCCAGATCAGTTACCTCACCTACCGTACAGTTAAAGTGTAAGAAACAAACCCTAGAGCTTGGTTGGACTGAAGTCTTTGCCGTTGTTGCTGATACATATTTTAATAAAAAGACTGTACATACTTACTAAGAAATGCCTAGTTGACCATTATTATAACCTGAATTTAAAAAGTTTTAAGCTTGACTTTTTACAGCTGTTCAACCCAGTACTGCCCAACATTATTTTTTGTTTCAAAACAGATGTTTTAACACGTATGTAAATTAGTCCTTTGGTCATGACTTGCATTTGTCCATTGACTCTGCAGCACTGACAGGAAGAATGATCTTGCTAACAAGGAATTTATGTATGTATGTACATATGAAACTGAGGGAACAAAAGAAAGGAACTGCTTTGTTATATCCTGTGCTCCTAACATCCTATCCCATCCTTCTTTACCACTATTCCTTTCCAAGGTTGTTGCAAGTAATAAATATAACACATCCCATTTTGTTTCATAATTTCCACAAAATACATACAGCTCTTTGTAAGGTCAGCAGGAGTCCCATGTGTGTGCATGCCAAAAGGAAGGCTGCGAGACCAGAATTCCATTTAGCAGTAGCCTTACTACAGTATTAATCTTTCTGTGATTAAAAAGTAACACAATATAGTTTGCTTTGGAGCCTTGTATGTATTGCATCATCTCCCTGTGTCACATGCTATTTTGTATTCTATGACCCTGTTCCCAGGAGCCTACGTAAGCAGCAGGTGATTGATTTTCCTGTCTCCTACAAGATACATCACAGCATTCACAGTTATTCACAGTATTATTTTGTAAGTAGTTTGTTCATTTTTATTTGCATTTGTTGGCATATTATCAAAATAGGTCAGGACTGAGTAATGAGACTTAGCTCTCTTCTGTTAGAGATGTTTAATTTTTCTATGATACCTCCTGTTTAGTATGATAACATGCTATCTGTATAGTTTTTGACTTGCCAGTGCCTGAGGGTTAATTTTAAACAAGTCAATTGGTGGTGGCTATTCTGGATGCAAGAAGCATTGCAGAAAACAGCAGCAAGTAAGTCATGAAAGAGTAAGGTAATTTACTGTGATATTTTAAAGGATAAAGGAATGGATGACATCAAAAGAGAATGTACTGGGTAAGCAGCAGAAGCTGGCCTTGGCCAGGACCTGCAGATAACCATTTTGAATTTGAGGCAGAACAGGGATGACAAACAAACACGGATAGCTAAAAGAGGACACAACTGAGCTAAATAAGAAGCCTTTGGCAGTATGATAACACCAATGTAGTAAGTCATGCAACTGAAGACAGAAGATTAAGTGGGATCAAAGAATAGCACTGAGAACTGATGAGGTCCAGAACACGGTTTTGCCAGGGGAAATGAGGTAAAGCCGGTGGCTGTTGAAAAGGGTGAATGGGGGGAACACTGTTCTAACTTTCCAGTTCTTCTCAGCAGACAAAAGAAACCTGATGGCATCGGAGCAGGAGAGATGAAAGGCTTTTAGTTGCACATCTCTTTCTTTAAAGAGGGAAACAAAACCAAACTACATCAGTATCATCAGCTAAAAATGGCACATGGGAAGAGTTTTGGAAAATGGAAAATCACAATGTTGCTCAGTGGTGAGAAACTCCCCTCCCCTTCCAGCTGAGGACACGTCACTGGAAAGTCCCAGCCTGGGAAAAAAAAAATGCACTGAGTAAACAAATTACATAGGGGGTGAAAACAGAAAGAGGAACAAAGTCAAATGATACTTTGACTTTAAAGGAGTTTATTGTCAGATTAGCATTTCCTTGAGTGGCATCAGCTCAAGTTCAGGCAAGAAAAATCTCATTAGAGTGAAAATGGCCAGTAAACGTCACTGCTGCTATTAGGCCATTGAATGAAAACTCTTTTTTTTTTTTAAATCTAACATTTCAACCTGGGATTTTTTTTATTTTCTGCTACTGAGGCTAGTCAAACGATCCCAGTGACAAACCAGATACCTGAGAAATGAAGAATGATTGTCTGGCAAGTCTAGCATTCATAAAAATAAAAATACTGACATAAATTATTACCCTTCTGTGATATAAATCTACTTTCAACAAAGGTACTTCATACTAATTAATCACAACATTAACTCAAATTCCAGAAAAAATTACAGTGACAGCACTTTCTAGCTGTAATCCAGGAAAATAATCAAGGTGATTTTAACTCCGCTTTTCTGCTCTTCCAGTTAATGAATGCTGCTGCATCCTGACTGATGTACATGACATCCAACACTGCTAGCAAACAACAGATGCCAGTTGTGCAACTGTTGCAGACTACCCCATCTCCAAACCTATCAATGTTATAATCAAAATGTAGGATTTTCTTTTCTTTAAATTCAGGTTCTCTTTAAGCCTCATAGGACTCAACACTACTGTAGGGGCCATCTCAAGCATCTTATCCTTGACAGCAAATAACTTAATATTTATGAAACTGCTGATCTATTTATGTTCTCTCAGATTTGCAGACAGTCTTTATGGGGAAAGGGTTATGGGTTTTTTGTTTGGTTTTTGCATCACTTCAAATGTGTATAAATAGTAGAAGGGAACCAAAACTGCAGGAAGGTTTGATATTTTGATACTTTATCATTTTTCCTGTTACTAGATAAGGGCATAATGCTACTACTGTTTTAACAGGGGGCACAAGGATCTTGACTGCTAAGGTGGAAGCTCAGGGCCCAATTCCATTGATCACATCTGTAATTCTGGAGCTACAACAGAGAACAATGATGTCAAAAGCCTTCACCAAGCACCAAGCTGGAGCAGCAAACATGAAACCCAGATGGGTTTCAGTTCCTGCATCTGCTGCAGTAACTGCACTAAACTTTCTAAAAAAGAAACATCATGAATCTCTCTATGTGGGCTCCTACATGCATGGCAGAAGGCTTCAAGATGGGGCCAGGGTGGGGACAGAAGCAGTGGCAGTATTCATAAAAATGTACTAATGCGATTAATTTAGGGTTTTTATAGGAATGTTCTTTTCTCAAAGTAATTTCCTGGCAACAAAAAGCAAGTTGTGACAGCAACATAAACATGATCTGCTGTTCTTTAAAAGTTGTTTTTTTCATGAGTACATACCAGCGCTGCTCAGGACAAGGCAGCGTGCCATCCGACAGCCAGAACCTGTCTTATGTTGGATGACACCTATTGCAAGAGGTCTCTGTTGTAATGGACTTTTCAGTTTTGGCTAACACAGTCTGCTAGAAGAATTGATCTCACTCCTCTGTAAAGCTGCTCATAATTTGAAAGCTTTAAAATTTTTTTTCTGGCAGTACAACCATGCTGTTTGAAACCATTTCAATATAGTTGCATCTGTAATGCTAAGAGGTTTGCTCTTGAATCCAGCTGACATGCTGTTCCTCATACTGGTAACTCAGTCAAGAGCTTACTAATGGGAGTAAGTACCATCATAAAGCTGAACATGGCAGCCAAAAGTCTTGGGTATTTTAGTGTCTGGCTGGCAGCAAGACATACACAAAGTTGATGTATTTACTTACTGAACACCGGATTCAATTAAGTAATACTGAAAAAAAAACCCTTATAGGTGAAATATCAGTTTGTGTTCTGAGTGACTGGCTGGGTTTTTTCCAGCTGTAATCAAAGTTTTATGTGGTAAAGCTCCTTTAAATAGCATGGTTATGGAACTGGTTCAGAGTCAGGGAATATAAAGCCTCAGAAAGGAGGGAAAGCTAAAAATTACCTGAATGAAGCACAACCAAGCAGACCTTAATGAGAAAAAGGAATTTCCATGGTCAGATCTTACACTGGAAGAAAAAAAAAGAATTATCCTAAGCTAATTCCTAACAGAGTCACTGGTGGTTCTCAGAGCAATCATTCATGGCCCACAGCTAATTCTGCATCTGGCTTTGCTTTTGTATGCCATTTTATTTTGTTAATTTTCTTCTTTGACCTTGCCCATCTTGTTACAATGAAAGTTCACTTGGCAGCTGATGAGGAAACAAAAACAAGACCAACTGTAAAGCTGTGTGACTAAGCAAGAAAATATATGCAAACCATTTGAAAGTCTTGGAAAACCCAAACATAATTTTACGCTGCTCACTGACACGTTAAGCAAAAAAGGCTAAAAGAACCTGAAAGCTTTCACTTTCAACATCCAAAAGCTGGAAAAATACTAGAATTAACACCAAACATGCACAAGAAAGCCTGGACTAGGACCAAAACGGCAGTACAGAAGTCTAAGGCTGCAGGACGAACTTCACTGAAGGATACAGAGTTCCACGTAGCTCACAAGCAGTTCACCCAGGACTTCAAGGGCAGGGCTGGCACTAGAGCTGTGCTGACACAGACACTGGCAAGTGTCACCATTCCTGCAGCAATGGAGGCCAGGATGGGCAGGGGGGCTGGAAACCATAGCAGCTATGCAGTTACATATTGATATTGATTGTGGAGGCACAGAACAGGCTGACAGCACTTCGGCCATGCCTGCCCCAGGGATGGCAAAGGTACAAGGCAGACACCTGGGAACAGGAGCCACTTCCCCAAGCTCAGATGAATCTGCCCTTCAAACAAGCTGATGTGTTCAGACAAATATTAAAAACCAAACCCCAACAGCATAATTACCGCCTTCTTCATGCTTGCAATTCACTAGTCAGTCATTCCTTTTTCATCACATGAATGACATCACTGTCAGAAATTATTGCCTGAAGACCTAGACTGAAACCGGCTCTGCAATCACATTAAAGGGTCTCTGTGCAGATGCAGAAGCGGGTTTAAATTAGCTTTCAAATTATTTTACCAAATAAGACGTGCAATAATAAAGAAGTGAAACACTTCAACAACAACTCATCACTAACAATTAAAAACATAAAAGTAATCATTTTATTCTACAAACTTGACAATTTTAGCAGGGAATTAGCACTGAACATAGGTGACTACAAATGAAATACTATCAAAACCCAAGAGCATATTGAAATGCAGCTGCTTTGAAGGCTTCACCTCAGCTTGCATGAATAAAGCACAGCTGTACATATGTGGCTTTACAAATAAGCTTGCAGGTCTTTCCTGTACATTTCAACAGTACTCACAAGTTGAGCAAGATCAACCTTTGGTTTTCACTGTTGACATATACAGATCATACTTAGCAAAGCTACTGCACCTCTATGATAGACAAGTTCAAACTTTCCCGAGAACAACACCCCAAAATTATTAAGAGTACAGCTGTTGCTGTAGTGTTAAGAATCTTCAGTGTCTTCTGGGCCCATGGGCAAGGGCAGTTAAGTTCTTTTTCTCTCCTCTAACCTTTGTTAGGCCTCTGCTCCCCTTCTGCAGCCACAGCTATTCCCCAGCAGACAGTACCACAAAGAGTGTTCCCTTGGCACAGCCCAGTTCCAGACTTCTCCCATTGTTAGGGCTGCAAGGCCACACCTCATGGCTGAGAGAAAGGCATAGCTATGCCAAGGAGCCCAAAACAGGCCAGAGACTGGCATTATGCAAACCAAGGTGGCATTAAAATGAATTATTTTGTTATTTTGTTATAATTCAGTATTGTCTAAATGCAAAAGCACAAAGAATCAGGGTGCCCATTCCTCACTTGGTTTTAATGAGATTACGGTGGAGTAGCAGCTCTGCCCATCATAAACCTATCTGCTCTTCAACCAAAGCTACAGGACTTCAGTAGTATTTTTGGCTACCTTCTCTCCAAGTTTTTTTAGGAGCTGCCAGTCACCAAAAGCACCACTGCACACACATAAGATCACAGTGATCATTTCTCTGCTGAAATCTTGTTACAGGGACATTTGTGACCTAAATTGATTGCTAAGAGCATCATCTAAGAGGCTTGTTGCATTGGAACCATAGCGAGCAGAGAATTTGGCCACTCTCAGGTCTCAAAGGAAACACTTACTGATACAGCAAAATCACTTCTGCACAGTGATGCATATACAAAAGCTTCAAGTTACACAAATAAATTATCCCAAAGTACCCATTTTATGCCAGTCATACACGCACATAATGTCATTGCATATTCATGTTCTTCATGTAATTAAGTAGGTATTTTCCCAACTGGACAGAAAACAAATAACAAAAAAAACCCCAAGCTATAAAATCATAGAATCATTTCACAGTGATGCCATTTAAACTTTTTTTATTTTATCTGAGGGCTTTTATTTAGAACTTTGCATATGGATTTACTCTTACCGAATCTCAATTATATTCCATGGATTTTATATTCTTCTTGGAAGGGAAATGTCTCTCTCATAAATACATTAAATTTTCTCTTATGTTCTCTTTAAATTGTTTTCCCGTAAGAAACAGCAGTGTTCTGCGTGTTTATTTGCTGCAGCAGCAGAAGTGAGTTATTCATCAGGCACCAAGTCAACTACAATTAAGCATGTGTGCCTTTAAGCATCAAGCAAGTATTCACAGCAACTTCGAATCTGGTTTTAAAAAAAATAAAATACTAACAGCTACTTTTAATTAGGATCTGTTAGTTTTCTCCTAGCCCTCAATAAATAGAAAGCGTAAGGCATGTGGAATCCAAATTCTTTAATGGAGCTGAAGCTAAAAAGCACCATCTTCCATTTACCCCGCGATTTCGGCTGGGCCCTTTTCTTTTATCTGTCGCAAAATTCTCGCTTCCCCCAGACGAGGGG